>OX422141.1:45347432-46547432 GCA_949129095.1 Volucella bombylans
CGATTAAATACTTAAGAGACTGCCTGGCAGAGAGTAACCTCGTTCGACAATATGTCACATTTCACATATATTTTAGTACAAAACATATCCCCAAGGCTATACCTAAGTACGATCAGGTACTAAACGTAGCTTATAATTGTAGTATGCCGCCACCCTTCTTCAATGTGTCTGCAGCTCATCTATATAAAACACAGAAAAAACTGTTATATCCTGTAAACGTAGGACGAAATATTGCACGTGATGCAGCTCTCAGCCATTTCATTTTGGCAGTGATATTGAGTTGTATCCAAATCCAGGTTTAGTAAAAAAAAATTCCTGGAAATGATTGCCAGAAAATGAAGCGTACCTGCATCGAAAGGCACCAAGGTAAAAAACAGATAATTTTCTTACATATTGTAGTTTCTTTTACAATGCTCATTTATTTTTAGAGTTTTTCCACTTTCAATATTTGAGGTAGAAAGTAGTGCCCGTTGTGCCAAGAGACAAGACAGAACTACAAGAGCTTCTAAGGCAGCATGGTAAGGCCATACCATTTCATAAGCGAGTATGTTCCAGCTGCCATGGAGTGCCCAAGTCCAAGGAATGGATGGCGGCTAACGAAACAGAAGAGTTGGGCGTTTTTCACATTGGTAAACGTGTTGGTTACTTTGTTCATTGGGAACCAATTTATATTGGCACAAATGCTGATCCTCATTACGATGAGCGACTCAGCTGGGAGGGTAAAAGTGATAAGATGACTCAGGTAAGCTAGCATCGTATTTAATATTGAAAATATATACTTTGAAAATAAAATGTATTTACAGGGTTATGCACTCTGCGTCCTCGACTATGAGTTCCATATTTTGGACAACGCATTCTTGGTGCATAAACCTGGCATAAAAGTTCTTAAAAAGGACACACGACGAGCTGTGCTAGCTGCAAAGACAAATCAACTAATTAGAAAGATCATCTATCCTGAGCTTAGGATAATGTATGGTCAACGAAAAGGATGTGCAGTATAGTAATTATGATAAATATCCTTTTTTCCCTCTTCGAATAAAAAAAACAAAACTATAGTATATATGATAAAAAAGGATATTGATCGGAGATTATCATGAATTTATTGTATAATTTAAACGTGTCTAACTAATCTTGGATTTGACCACGAGGAGTGTTCCGTAGATCGATACGTTAAGTCTGTTGGTTTTTCATAGTTCAAATGGTATCTTTTTGCTTTATTTTAGTTTATTTTTATCTGTGTCTGTTTAATATATTTGAATGTTTCCCTTAACATATTTTTATTTTTTTTTTCGTTTTGTTTTTATAAACTTTTTAATTGATGTCCAATGGTTTTAGAAAATCTTTTATATTAAGTTGCTAAAAGTTGATTATGTAAGTACTTTTATGGAAGAAAATATTATATGCATATGAATGGCGTAAAACGTTAATTTCTCCTTTTTTTTTGTTAATCAAAAATTAGTCTTTAGATAATAATATCATAGAAATATGTATTTAGAAATTGATACACATGAAAATATTCACTTGTATTTAGTTAGAAGGTTTCGTTAATGTGCAGACTTTCGTTTTCTAATCACTGTGGGCTCAAGTGGATTGCGTTCGTTTTTTTTATGAAGGATGGATTAGATTTTCGGTTATTGTCTTAATTCAGCTTATTTCAAATTAAGTTAATCCTCATGTACAATCTGTTGATTGTACTGTTGGAGTGACAAAGCCTTGGTTTTATTGTATTTGTTTTTGTTGTATTGTTTCAATGGTTCTGAAATTCAGGCACATCTATTTATGATTTTGTAAATATACATAGGTATATACATATTTTTGATATATATTGTATTACCGTAATTGTTCTTGCACAAAAGAGATATAACAATTTATTAATACCCTGTGTGAATTTAGCTTCTTCCAAAAAAGAATATGTAGGTTTTTTTTGTTATTTTTATTTAATGAATGCTCAAAAATATTTACATACAATTTCATTTGATGTTATATTGAAACGAATATGTTTAACAAGTTGTACCAAGATACGTTTAGAAATTATATTTATTTTACACTGTATAAGTGCTTATAATATGAGGGCTAATTTTAACTGAATGTCCCTTCTCTGTTAAATTTACTGGCATATGTATCTACATATGTACATATGAGTACATGCGTACGAATGTATGAATATATGTATAAATGTGGGAAGAGCTGCAGTAAACATACAGACGATTATTTGCTGTATGGGAATTTGAACACATTTCAATTTTGTAAAATTAATATGAACAAAATTACTTATACATATGCGGATATATATTTTTAAACTGTGAATAGAGAGTGGGAAAGAATTCGACGAACTAGAAAATTACTTTTGCCTTAGATTGTCCGTAGATATGTGTGTATATCCATTAGTTTTATACAGTACAGTAGAGTACAGTTTCAACAGTACTCATATATATATGTACTTGTATAATTGTCAGCCTTAAGCAAATATACTTCTAAAGCATGATCGTTAATTAATGAGATGATAAAAAGAAGAAATCACAGACAAAACGTAAAATAAAAAAAATAGAGCATTTCAAATATTTTTGGACAGTTTCAAAAACTGAAAATGATATTAAGACCTCACTCATCAAAGAATCAAAGAAAGAAAAAAAATACAAATAAAACTTATCTATAACTATGGAAAAAATGTCTTCATATGCTTATACACCTTTTATTTATTTCTGTTAACATTTCTTGGTCGTATCTAAGAATTCTCCCTCAAACGTTGATCGTTGGTCATGCTTTATAATTACAGCAATTATATTAAAATATACAGGGTGCGCCATCTTAAACTTCGGTTTAGAAATGCTTAATAACATTAACACTCCCAACCGATCGGCTTCAAGATGTGTCAAACAGTGAGTTTTATGAAGCATACATTTCTACACCGAAGTTGCAGATGGCGCACCCTGCACATGGTATACAAATAAAAACAAAGACGACAGACTTCCATTATTGATAATAGCACAGAGTATTGTAATTTATTAATGTCAACATTACAGCAGTTAAATTATTGCAGATTTAACTTTATCTAATAATCTTCATTGTTGCCAACCATACATAGATACATATGTATATCGTCTGCGTACGTTAATATTCCTCTGTGTTTTACAAAATATTTCTTTTCTATAAAATTGTATTCATTAATTACAAATCTGATTGTTGTTTATTGCCATTATTCGGTTTGAATGCGTGTAGTTTTTAAATGTTTATTATACATATGTATATCTAAAAGTTTTCATACACATATCAATCACAGCAATTATGGAACTAAATCCTTTATTTTGATTAGTTTTGCAAAATTATTTCAGCTCTATGCATACATTCATTACAAAAGAACAAACGACACAACAATAGAAATTTGTTTTAATTTGACAGAAAAACTTAATTTGAATTTCAAGTTATGATGTTACAATATAAAATGATAAATATGCAAACAAAATGAAAATAAAAATATTTCCAAAATTGCTTCCTTGCTGAAAAAGATAAAGCTAAACTACATACCTTAAACTGTCCTAGTATAGCCCAAAATCATAAAAAGAACAAATAGTGTAGAAAATATTTAAGCCCTAACAAGAAATTTATGAATATAATTAAAGATAACTTAATACTTAAGAGCAAAAGTGATATATCTATAGGATTAAGAATAAATAAAATCGTTTTCACTAAAAAAAAGAAACTGAAAAGATATGATATTTTTTCAACTTATGCATACACTCTAAAATACAAAAAAAAAATAATAAAAAATATAAAAAATAGGGAAACAAATTAAAATGTAATTTAAGAAGAAAAAAAGAGAGCAAGAGAAAAACAATAAAACTAAGAATAAGGCCTACGTATTGTAATAATTTAATAAAACAATAATTTAGAAAAACACTTAAATATTTGATAATGTCTTACCATGCTAAGTAGTTTTTATGTTTAAAAAAATCTCATTTAAGATTACATTTTTTAATATGTGTATTATTTTGCCATTTATATTATACTGCCTGTAGGTTAAACTGCCTTACCTTGACATTCCTTTTTCTGATTGTTTTGTATTTATTATTCTATACTTTTGTTTTCTAACTGCAGAACATATCGACTGTTGCTACAGAATGGAATTTATGACAAATTAAAAAAATTAAAGTAGCCTTTAGGTTGATAATATCTTGAGCCTGTAAGTAGCAGAGGATAAGGGAAATAAATCTTAACTCAATATAACGTTTACTTCAATCCTTTAATAACAAGTAAAACGTTTAACTTAAAAAATTGCGATAAATTACTCAAACATTCTACATTATAATTTGACTTAACTCATTGTTTATCCTAGTTCCTAAGGTTTCTATTTGTTTAGCCTTAGCCACAGACACGCAACAGTTTAAATTATTTTATCTTATATAATAAGAACTCGCATATGTGTCAACTTGAAAACACTCACTATTGAATCAGTATCTTAACACATACGAGTATCTGTATTTACATAATTTTGTTTTGATAATTGTTGACAAATGTATGTGGGCAGTCACGATTATTTTTAGCGCAAGTATAAAAGAAGAAATTTGTTTTACATATACGAGTAGGATATTCGCTTTGGCAGTATATGTATGTGGGTGTCTAAAATATCTATAAAGCCAATTTTCATTAGTTCTCCTTGTTTTTAAAACAATTTTCTCAGAGTTCCGTTTGGTTCCTATTCTATTCAAGTGCTTGGGCCGAATTTTTTTTATATTCAAATCTACCAAAAGAAGGGCGAAATCAATCGAAATTGAAATCTAACATTCAAAATTTAGCGCTGTTTTCGACGTCTGAGATTAATGAGATATTACTAAGATAATCGATGTATTTTATATCTTAAACATCACTGCTTTCTGTCTTCTTACCTTAATTGTTGATTTCGTGAGGCTATTCAAATCTACTGATACTTTATTTCCTTATAACTAAAATGTTTTCTTAAATTTAAATTTTATATGTTTACTTTAAAATTCGCTAGTCTGCCATATATACCTATATGTATCGATAATTTTTTAACAGAATTTGTGAAGCAAAAAAACATATTTTTATTAACAAAGTAAAATAGAAACCAATTAAAAGCATAGAATATGTCTAGCAATAAAAACAACAAAATATTATCCTATTAAAAAAAACAAGTGTAAAGTGCCTTAGATGAAGATATAAAAAAAGTAATTCGAAAATATAATAGATAAAAAGTAAAAATAACATATAAAGTTCTCTACATTCTGTTTAATTTTCCAACGTAAGAAACAAAATATATTTAATACTGTATTTTTACTTAGAAAGTAATTATATATTTCCTACATGCATTATAAAAATATATATTCGTTATAGTATGATTTTCTTTAATTTCGAATGGTAATATAATTTGGAAAAAATCTAATTAATTTAATTTATAAACTATAAACGAGGGGTAATATATATATATTTTGTAACACAACATAATAATAAAAATTAAAGCATGTCAAAAAATTGAAAAAGTTGTTAATAATTATCTTATTTGCATTTTGTATGTCGATGAAAAAATACTGACAAGGAAATATTTCTTCTTTTACTAGTCGTTAAATACATGATACATCTCATGGGGTTGCGAATCTTAATATCATTCTATCTACAGCTCTATTTTGAATCACTTCGTCCAATTACTTTTCTTAAGTCACTTTCTTCGAACCTTGGTTGAAACATTAGCTTATATTGATTTTCCGACGAACGATATGGCTATAACAGCTAATGCGACCAGCATGAAATTTTCTGAATATGTTGCGTTTTGATACATCTATCTAGTGACATTCTTAATCCTTTCATCCCCGTCTGCGTCTGTATACCTTTATACTTCTCGTATATCGTTCAACACTCTGATGCGTATGTTTAAGAACAATGAACGATTATAGTGACTCAATTAGGCAACAAATGCTGAGTTTTACCATATCTAGCTCTCTTCTACCAGATTGATTCACTAAGCGGCACTGTTGATGCTTTGCATCATACTTATTAATTATCTATTTATGTTTATCAGATATTTGCTATAATTTCATTATTTAAGATTGTAATCACGTTTTTCGATGAATTTTCTATGTTTAAATATTGTGGAATCTAAGCTGTATGTAAATAGTATAAAAGAGCGAAGCAACAGCGAAATAAAACTCTTCTTCTATTTTGATTTGAAATCTGTTTGAAATCTTTTATTCGTTGCCGCATTTATATAGTTGATTTAGATTTGTTTTTAAAAGTTGAAAGTCCAAAAAACGCTTGGGACATTTTCTGGTGCCGAAACCCGGAACAGTAATTTATAGTTGTTGAATAAAATTAAAATCAAAATTTAACATAAAGAAAAATTTTAAAGTAACAGACGTTTAAAGAGAAAATTCAAATTAGAACAGGAAAAGATTGCTTATCGAAAAGCTGCCCCATCGCTGGATCCGAAAAAGCAATCATCAGCGACAGAGTCATCGTTGCAAGCATCGCAGACACGAAGAAAATTGTGGGTAAAAACAATAAGAAACTAAAGCAATAAATTATTTGAATTATTGGTAAATTATCTACATATATGTATATTTAATATAATCATCAAATATATTAAATGGTATAAGGTGTTAGTGCAGACTTTTTTGTCGCAAGAAATTTAAGAGCTGTCGCTTAAAGTTAAGAGAGCCTGAGAAGATTCACAGTTTTTTTTTTTTGTTGCAAATTACGAATAAAGTTGTTGTTGCCTCCGTCTATTCGTCATTCCGGTGAATATTAAACCTCCGTCATTAACAGTGTGTAGAAAAAAGCTTTAAATTAATTGCCGAATTCGCCGAATATTGTTCTATTCGATCGTCGAAGACAAAAGCTCTATTTCTTTTTGTTGCATTTATATTTGCTGATCTTGCACAAGAAGAAGAACAACAGTGCAAGTGATTAGCCTAGTTCGCCGCACTGCATTGTTCATGGATATAGCACAGATAATAAATCTATATAGATGTCTCATCGCTGTAGAAAAAAATGGTTCAATTTTTGTCGGCTAGCCGACACTCGTCCAGCCGACACGAGCTTTCGGAATAATATAAAGCTTTTTTATTTTCGCTCTTTCTTGCTTTGTTTACTGAGAGATTTTTTTTTCTCTCACCACAAGTTGAGGGCAGTGGCAAAAGGAATATGAAAAACAATTGCAAGGGGTTTGCGGGAAGGGGTGTGAAGACTTGGCTGTTTGTTTTCATTCAACTGCAAAAGGAAATTATGTAATTTTTCATGAATTGGTATTTTGTTTGAGCGTATGGGTGCGTATTTAAAAAGAACAATTCAAAGGCGGGAAAAGTCGAATATTTCTTTACATTTTGTAATTGAAGTTTGACGAGCAAAATATTATTCGTGTTATTAATATGCCGTGCATGTAAATAATAAGTAATTGAATTGAATTGAAGTGATGAAATGAAGTTTTCGGATATGAAATTGTTTCGTTTCCCTAAAAAAGGCACTGTTAAATATGATGAATGGTTAGCTTTGACGGAGGAGTCTCGTGAACATATAAAATGCCTTAAAAAACCTTACATTTGCAGCAAAACATTTTGAAAATGCCTTTTTGTGAAATAAATATTTAAAAACAAACGCTTATCCCTCTCTCTTTTTAAAACGAAGCGAGAGTGTTCCGAACTCTGAAGACGGTTCTGTTTTCTTTGATCCAGTCAAAGCTAAGATTACTTATGAAAATTATAAAGATTTAAAACTGAGTTCGAGTGAACCTACAATAGGGGAACTAAATTTGGCTTCTAAAAATTTATTAAGGACAAAATTCAATGATCACATTGAATTTGCTTGCGCCAATTGTGCGGCTCATATAAAAAGGCAATCTTTTTACATTAGGAGAATTGAAAAGCTCAAGAAATTGGACAATGTCTTGAGAATAACTATTAAAGAAAATCGAAAATCGAAACCACATTTATTAAAGAAAATTTGTCGTTTAAAAGAGGACAAGAAAAGGCTACAAGCGCGTGAAAAGCAAAACATTCAAGGGAAAATCGATTCATTGCTTGGTATTCATCAAAATGCTATGACATTTTCGAAGCTCTTCTTATTATAGGGTAAAAATGAATACACCGAAGAGGAGAAATGGATTTCGCAGTGCATCTTTTTTCGTTCAGCTGCCGGATACAACTTTTTGCAGGATCAACTTGAGATGCACTTGCCGCATCCATCTTCATTGCACAGGTGGATTAAAATTAAAAGTCTGTCCCCTGGCTTAAATAGAAATGCTATGCAGGAAATTAAGGAAATAACCTCGAAATTACCACCAAAAGAAAAAGAAGTTGTGGTTACATATAAGACAAGAGCTGTGACCAATTATTATACAGGTATATATATACGTAGATAATACTATGTACATATATTGGAATATATACGTGGTGTATCCCAAAAGTAATGAGAATATTATTTTTAAAACACGTGTATCAAACATAAAATGAATTGTCACCTTCAAAGTAGGTCCCTTGAGAGCGTACACAGCGATCCTAACGGTGCTGCCACTCTTCGTAGCAATGCTGGAAGGCAATTTCTAACATCGCCTTCAAAGCCTTGGTCGTAGCTTTTTACATTTTTCTACCTACATTTTCTACCGTGCGTTCCTTACTCTTAAGGTACGTTTTGAGTTTGGGGAATAAAAAAAAGTAGCACGGGGCCAGGTCAGGACTTTTGGGACAAGTCATTGATATAGACACTTCAGGATGGCCAAAATCTACCGCCATTGTAAAATACATTTTGTCGAGCAAAGATAACCCCGTCGTCTACCAAATCGTACAATTTGTCACTGTAAACACTCATTGCTTTAGAGGAGTTCCTCTTCCTCTGGGTTAATGCAAACTGAACAAATGACACCTTGTCGAAGATTACCACCAGAATAAGCCTAGGCAACCGGTGCTACTTCAGTCTGGTTTAACAAATTGGATCCAAAGTCTCTACTCCAAGGAACATTGATTTTGCTAGTTAAAATATGGCTCATTCATGGCTGTCGGAAAATTATTTCCAATATTTTCCTTACTTACTTAGGTGGCGTTACAGTCCGGGGTGGACCAGGACCTCAACCAACAAGCCTTTCCACCTGGCGCGATCTTTCGCCAGCTGTTTCCAGCGGTGCTGCACTGCTGCCAAGTTGGTTGAGATCCCATTCCACCTGTTCGAACTCCCATATATTCGGCCGTACATTACTGCATTGTCCCCGAGTCTCGGAATTGAAGATTTTCGATCTTTACATACAAATATTTTGCGTACAGTTTTAAAAACTCCCTTTTACATAACTTGAAAGAAAAGGGAGCAAATATGTACTCGTAAATAACATATACATACATTTTCCGAATAGGTTCGATGTTGCTCAATGCTTGGAAATTTATCAAATTTTGTAGGTACTTAATGTCCTGAGTACAAAATTAAAATCGGGGAATTGGTCTAGCGCTCATGTACATACGTATATCTTCAACCCCATAAAATGTATTAGCCCCTAACACCTCATGCTTCAAATATCAACCACTTTTATAGTGTGGTGCAACGTCATACCCACCCCCTCCAGCACGTCCACCTTCACGTACCTTCGATCTCATGATCTTCAAAATTATATTCCTACCCCCATTTAATTTACATTGCATAACAAGTTACAAACAAAATAACAAGCACACGTACATAAACCCAAGTAAACCGGTTATGCTGGGCAACGTCAACGTATGTTTTTTTTATTTATTTCTTTCGTTCACGTATTGTTTTTGCACGATAAACGACTTTGCAAAAAGCGAAAAGAAATAAAATGATTTTTCTGCTCTTTGCAGCTTTTTAAAAAAGCTTTTTTTTTAGTTCGATTTCATTTTCATAGGACAGAACTTCCCATATGAATGAGACATCTGTATAGATTTATTATCTGTGCTACAAGCAGAGCGGAAATTGAGAATCTGTATGTTGTTACCAAATCAGATATCTTAATGTAGTTAGCGAAGAAGAAACCGAATGCTAGCATATGTGATAATTTGAATGCTACATTGCACTTTTTCAACATTCGTCTAGGCTATCTAGGTTAGAAAAAAATTAATTGCCGTCCTTTTCTGGAAAGTTTTCAGAATTTCCAAACTTTATAGGATTGTTTGATAGCTTGGTAGATAAGGATTGTTCATTGGATAATCTGCAAAAATTTAACTATTTGCGAAATTGCTTATCTGGCTCAGCATTAAGTGCAGTTAGGGAATTCGATCTGACGAGTGGAAACTACAGTAAAGCAATACAGCTATTAAGGAAAAGGTTTGATAACAAGGCGATGATGTTTCAAGAGCACATTAATGGAATTTTACAAATTCCAAAGTTCTCAAAGTGTTCTTCTTTTAATCTTCGAATTGGAAGATAATTTCAACACTAATCTTGCGGCAATGCTCAGTATAGGTGATTATAAAGATATTGCAGAATCTATTTTAATTTCGTTTGCTTTAGATAGAGTCGATTTGGATACAAAAGCCAAGTGGGATGAAGTAGTTGATCATTCCAAACTACCGTCATGGTCAGATTTTTCGCGACTGTTCGATCGTCGTTGAAAAACCTTAGAAGCAAGAGAATCAAAGATTTGTAAGATAGAACCAAATAAAAGTGAGAATAATAGCCGCAGCCGTTCTCGAAACATGCATAGGAACCAGTCGTCCAATGCCTCGTTAGTTGTGAACAAGGCCATGTGTGAGTTTTGGCGTCGTGTACGCATTGTATAGTTGAGTGTCCAGATTTTAACCAGTTGCCAGTCTCCGAACGTTTCCTAGAGGTTAAGAGACGTGTTCTCTGCATAAACTGTTTGGAGAAAGGTCACTCAGTAAGAAAGTGCAATTCGCAAAAATGCACTATTTGTTCATTGCCACAACATCGATAACTTCACAGATTTACGGTGAACCAGGTAACTGAAAAAGCTTCAAATAGAGACCCAGTGGCAAACGCCAGCACCAGTTGCACTAGTACTGCAGGTGAATATTGCAATGCAAATGTTATTTTAGCAACTGCTATAGTCTACATAAGAGACAAATGTGGTAGATTTCAATCAGCTCGCGCCTTGTTGGATTCTGCATCCCAGTTGAACTTTATAACCGAGGATATGGTTCAGAAACTTAAGTTGCATAAAGTTCAAACGCATACATGCGTTTCCGGAATAAGAAAATTAGATTCTATTATACATTATAAGACAGAAGCTAATTGCAAGTCACGAATTTCTGACTTTGAACTAAATTTGAAGTTGTTGATTCTAAAGTCAATCACTAATATTCAACCTGAAACAAAGATGGATATTTCCGAGTGGGATATTCCCATGAATCTACCTCTGGCTGATCCTTATTTTACCATTCCCATTCGTATAGATATCTTAATTGGCGCAGATAGCTTTTTCCATCTACTTTGTGTTGGGTAGATTAGACTTGGCCCCCATCTACCGATTTTACAGAAAACTTTGCTGGGTTGGATAGCTTCTGGAAGTTATAGGTTATCTGACATGCCCCAAGCTGCGTGTACGGTAGTTGGTTCTTCGACCTTTGAAGAAGCTTCGCTGAACGAGACAGTAAGCAAGTTCTGGGAAATGGAAGAAGTAAATAGAAGACCAAGTTTCCAGTCACTGGAAGAAGAAAAATGTGAGAACGAGTTTTTGAATAGCGTTCATCGCCAAGATGATGGTCGGTTTGTGGTGAAAATTCTCTTCGATCCAAATAAGGGACAATTGGGTGATTCGTTAAGGCATGCGAGGAAACGATTTTTCAATTTGGAAAGGCGACTTCAGAAAAATGATAAAGTGCGTCCAATTCATGGAGGGATACGAGAGTCTGGGACATATGGAAGCTGTCCCGAAAGATCAAGTTTCGCTGAATCGATATTTTGCTCCTCACCTACTTAGGCCTGATTCACTGAGTACAAAGCTTAGGGTTGTAGCGCAAAAACCTCCTCCAATGTTTCCCTAAATGATCTTCTGTTGAAAAGACCTGTAATTCAGGAAGATCTTTATGATATTATTTTACGCTTTAGGTCATATAAATTTGTAATTACAGCCGACATCTCCAAAATGTATCGACAGATATTGGTGGATAAGGAGTACCAGAATCTTCAATGCATTTTATGGAGGTCGAACGAACAAAAGGAGCTGTTAGTATATAGATTGAAAACAGTAACCTACGGGACTACATCAGCACCTTACCTTGCTACAAGATGATTGAAATGGTTAGCAGATGAAAATGTAGCACAATTTCCATTACAGTCTAAAGTTATAGGCGAAGACTTCTATATGGATGACATGATCACAGGGGCAGATTCGTTGGAGTCCGTTTATAAGATTTATAGTGAGACCAAGCGCATTCTTCAAACTGCTGAATTCGATTTGCGGAAGTGGTACAGTAATGACCCTAGCGTCTTAGAAAAGATTTCTGGCAACGAACTGGTTAGCGATGCGTTGCGTATAAACGATAAGGAAGTCATAAAAACTTTAGGTATCGTATGGAATCCTTCAGAAGATGATTTTCATTACATAGTCCCAAAAATAGATAATTCAAAATGCATTACGAAAAGGACAATACTGTCAGAACTTGCACAAATCTTCGAGCCCGTCTACCCACCGTCAAGTTCGGACGTATGTCAATTTCGCTCCGCGATAATTTGTGAATAAATGTTTTTCTGTTTAACTTTTTCCTTTTTGTTTTCGTGTTTGACCCCATTCGAACCATATTAGCTGTTCCCAATCACTTACACCATAACTTCTCAGTGACATCAAAACACAGTGTCTTTAAAAAAAATAATAATAATAATTAATAACCTACTTGCTAATACTCTGATCTAATTTAACCATGTCTTCCTGTGGATTTGCTGACTGCGCTGTACCTACTAACACAGTGGAAATGGTTACATGCAATGGGGTATGTGGGAGGAAATTCCATCCCATATGTATTGGTTTGAGCAGAGACGCTAAAACTCATCTCGAAGAGTACAAGCGCATATTCAACTTTTTCTGTGTAGAGTGCCGGACCATTTCCCTGGCACATATAATGCTGGCTATAAAATGTAATAACCAGCAACTAATTGGGCTTGCAGACTCGATTGCAGAGAAAAATATAACTAAACTCATTTCAGAGAGTCATGACAATCTAAACTGTTCGATCGATAACAGCATAACCACCATAAAATCAGCTGTTCAATCTCTGCACTCTAAAATCATTAAATTAGCAGATTCTGATAAGTCTCACTGCTCAAATACATTACCAGCGATTCGGTCAACTTCAATTCAGTTGGGAAAATTTATGTCAACATTGGCTGACCAATCAACTCTTCTACATCTAAAGCATGCTGAACATACCGAAAACATCGGAACCATCCAACATGACCTCAATTTTCTTACTGAGGAAGCTGCATCCACTAGATCAACCACGATGCGGATATTGGAGGATTTAAAGCACATCTCTAGTAAACCGGATGCACCTCCATCTGCAGTAAGCCCGAGTAACAAATCCTTACACGACGAGCTATATATATATAGCTCCATTGCCAATAATTAGGGCTTTTGGGACATCCTGGGCTCTCCATGAATGGACCAACAGAATTCAAAAATTAAATAAAATTAATTTTAAAGCCACCAAAAAACCGGAACTGTCTACTTTCTTCCTCCAAGCTGCCCCACGTCACGCAAGCCCGTCCTGGATCAAAGCCCTTTTTAGGAGGAAATTCGGTATACAAGACGTCAAATGTAAACAAGTTGGCAAAGTCAAGAGCAAAAACGGCCAGTGTTTTGAAATACGTATACCCACTAAATACGATTGGATGTTCAAATCATCGGACGGCATACCAATATCGGAAAAGATGGTCATCACCCAACGGAAGGATATGGTAAATAATAAGTTTACTAATAAAATAAAAGATAGCCCGAACAATTCTGCACTATCCTATCAACATCCCGACTCAAACTGGTCGTTTAAGACCAATATCTTTCTAAGATTCTCCTCACTCCTTCCCCCCTTTTCTCCATCTAAAAAGAACAGCAGAGTCGCGACACCAAATCCTCTCCCTCCCCTCACCAAATGTTTAAAGCCGCTTCAAAACAGAGTTTCATTTAACCTTGCTCCTGCGCCTTCAACCCAAGTTCCAACTAACGTTGCCCCATCCGACAAATATCCTAATACTAATAATATCCATATACTAAACCCAACCACCCATTCCTCATCTTCATCTATCAATCCACCTGATCCAACCCCCCTCACTAGTCAAGATTCTAGTTCCGGGGTGCTTGACCAACCTGTCCCTTCATCATCCGCTCGTGCCCCCGATTCTCACCCAAAATACCTTGTCCCACTCCCTCCACCAATTGTCAAACTCACTAAAAAATTTTCTGATATGAATGATGACAGTCGTTATGTAGTATCTCGTTTGAGAGACCGCCGCATTTATGAAAATGTTCAGCTCTACCTTGCCTACTTGCACGACAAACCCAACTCCATTTGCATTGATGGCATAACCAAAACCAACATTATGGTTTCGATTCAACGAGAGGGTCTTCCTATTAAGCCAGCGGAATTAATGCAAATTTTCGTTCGCTACCATGAGAGTTTCGACATTTCTTCCGACGAAGTTCATTATGATCTTTATACGCTATTTTCGCATGTCAGCTCCAAACGTCTTTCCCATTTGCAAAGAACTCGTTCAAATTTTAAAAACTATTACAGTTCCTAACAAACTGAATTCTGTATTCTCCAGTCCACAATGCCTGTCATTTACTACCAAAATGTAAGAGCTTTGCGCTCTAAAATCTCCTTGGTATATCTCAGTTCTCAAAAGTTTCCCTATGACCTAATTGCTCTTACTGAAACAAATCTAATTCCAGACATTAAAAACCATGAGCTGTTTCCTCCAAATTTCAACGTTTTTCGAAAAGATGGATTTGAAAGAGCTGATAATCCTTATAGCCGAGGCGTTTTATTAGCAATCCGGAACTGCTTTCAGGCAACTCCTGTCTATATTCCCCACACTGACAACTTTGAGTTAGTATGTGTCAACATTACGCTCCCCAAACGCTGTCTTTACGTACTTTGTTGCTACATTCACCCATCTCAACCAATTGAGTCTTATCAACCTGTAGTTCACGCAGTTGATTTTTTGACTGATGATGCACAACCTGAAGATTGAATTGTTCTAGTAGGAGATTTCAACCTCCCTCACCTTATATGGGAGCCTTCCGATGATTCGTCTCATTTTGTCTCTCTTAATTCGACCTCTGAAATAGAAATATTGATGGTGGACTGCCTAACCAACTCAAGTCTAGATCAGATTAGTGGAATACCTAATACAATGAACAGACAACTCGACCTTGTCTTCACATCCGATTCAGATAACTGTGTCGTTTATAGGAGTGATCATCTTCTTTCTACCCTAGACCGCCTTCATCCCCCTTGTCAATTATATAATCATATTAAAATGGCAACACATGAGTCGATTCGGAAAATTCATTTTCATTTGACTTCCGAAGAACCGACTTTAAAATCTTTATACTCTATATCTATATACTCTATCTTTATAAGCCTAGACCGCCTTCACCCCCCCTTGTCAATTATATACTCATATGAAAATGGCAACACATGTGTCGATTCGGAAAATTCATTTTCATTTGACTTCCGAAGAACTTATTTGGCTTAAAAACCTCATCAGCAACATTAATTTTGACTTTATTACTGGGACAACTAACATTGATCTTGCCCTATCAACGTTCTATTCGTTAATTTTCTCCTGTTTTGCCCAATCGGATCAGTATACCTTCCGAAAGGACTGCATATCAGCTCCTTCCTGGTACAACAAGGAGTTGCTCTCTCTCCGTAATAACAGAAACAAGTTGTGGCACAAATTTTTTGGAGGTCGAACGAACAAAAGGAGCTGTTAGTATATAGATTGAAAACAGTAACCTACGGGACTACATCAGCACCTTACCTTGCTACAAGATGATTGAAATGGTTAGCAGATGAAAATGTATCACAATTTCCATTACGGTCGAAAGTTATAGGCGAAGACTTCTATATGGATGACATGATCACAGGGGCAGATTCGTTGGAGTCCGTTTATAAGATTTATAGTGAGACCAAGCGCATTCTTCAAACTGCTGAATTCGATTTGCGGAAGTGGTGCAGTAATGACCCTAGCGTCTTAGAAAAGATTTCTGGCAACGAACTGGTTAGCGATGCGTTGCGTATAAACGATAAGGAAGTCATAAAAACTTTAGGTATCGTATGGAATCCTTCAGAAGATGATTTTCATTACATAGTCCCAAAAATAGATAATTCAAAATGCATTACGAAAAGGACAATACTGTCAGAACTTGCACAAATCTTCGAGCCCGTTTACCCACCGTCAAGTTCGGACGTATGTCAATTTCGCTCCGCGATAATTTGTGAATAAATGTTTTTCTGTTTAACTTTTTCCTTTTTGTTTTCGTGTTTGACCCCATTCGAACCATATTAGCTGTTCCCAATCACTTACACCATAACTTCTCAGTGTCATCAAAACACAGTGTCTTTAAAAAAAAAAATAATAATAATTAATAACCTGCTTGCTAATAATCTGATCTAATTTAACCATGTCTTCCTGTGGATTTGCTGACTGCGCTGTACCTACTAACACAGTGGAAATGGTTACATGCAATGGGGTATGTGGAAAGAAATTCCATCCCATATGCATTGGTTTGAGCAGAGACGCTAAAACTCATCTCGAAGAGTACAAGCGCATATTCAGCTTTTTCTGTGTAGAGTGCCGGACCATTTCCCTGGCACATATAATGCTGGCTATAAAATGTAATAACCAGCAACTAATTGGGCTTGCAGACTCGATTGCAGAGAAAAATATAACTAAACTCATTTCAGAGAGTCATGACAATCTAAACTGTTCGATCGATAACAGCATAACCACCATAAAATCAGCTGTTCAATCTCTGCACTCTAAAATCATTAAATTAGCAGATTCTGATAAGTCTCACTGCTCAAATACATTACCAGCGATTCGGTCAACTTCAATTCAGTTGGGAAAAATTATGTCAACATTGGCTGACCAATCAACTCTTCTACATCTAAAGCATGCTGAACATACCGAAAACATCGGAACCATCCAACATGACCTCAATTTTCTTACTGAGGAAGCTGCATCCACTAGATCAACCACGATGCGGATATTGGAGGATTTAAAGCACATCTCTAGTAAACCGGATGCACCTCCATCTGCAGTAAGCCCGAGTAACAAATCCTTACACGACGAGCTATATATATATATCACCCTCAACCACTTCAGCCCCAACTCATTCAATAGCCGCTACCACCGAAGCCCCCGTTCAATCCTCTACGATAAATGCAACTTCGATCACCAATCTCGTCCCAAGACCATTGCCAATAATTAGGGCTTTTGGGACATCCTGGGCTCTCCATAAATGGACCAACAGAATTCAAAAATTAAATAAAATGAATTTTGAAGCCACCAAAAAACCGGAACTGTCTACTTTCTTCCTCCAAGCTGCCCCACGTCACGCAAGCCCGTCCTGGATCAAAACCCTTTTTAGGAGGAAATTCGTTATACAAGACGTCAAATGTAAACAAGTTGGCAAAGTCAAAAGCAAAAACGGCCAGTGTTTTGAAATACGTATACCCACTAAATACGATTGGATGTTCAAATCATCGGACGGCACACCAATATCGGAAAAGATGGTCATCACCCAACGGAAGGATATGGTAAATAATAAGTTTACTAATAAAATAAAAGATAGCCCGAACAATTCTGCACTATCCCATCAACATCCCGACTCAAACTGGTCGTTTAAGACCAATATCTTTCCAAGATTCTCCTCACTCCTTCCCCCCTTTTCTCCATCTAAAAAGAACAGCAGAGTCGCGACACCAAATCCTCTCCTTCCCCTCACCAAATGTTTAAAGCCGCTTCAAAACAGAGTTTCATTTAACCTTGCTCCTGCGCCTTCTACCCAAGTTCCAACTAACATTGCCCCATCCGACAAATATCCTAATTTTATTAGCTCCCATATACTAAACCCAACCACCCATTCCTCATCTTCATCTATCAATCCACCTGATCCAACCCCCCTCACTAGTCAAGATTCTAGTTCCGATGTGCTTGACCAACCTGTCCCTTCATCATCCGCTCGTGCCCCCGATTCTCACCCAAAATACCTTGTCCCACTCCCTCCACCAACTGTCAAACTCACTAAAAAATTTTCTGATATGAATGATGACAGTCGTTATGTAGTATCTCGTTTGAGAGACCGCCGCATTTATGAAAATGTTCAGCTCTACCTTGCCTACTTGCACGACAAACCCAACTCCGTTTGCATTGATGGCATAACCAAAACCAACATTATGGTTTCGATTCAACGAGAGGGTCTTCCTATTAAGCCAGCGGAATTAATGCAAATTTTCGTTCGCTACCATGAGAGTTTCGACATTTCTTCCGACGAAGTTCATAATGATCTTTATACGCTATTTTCGCATGTCAGCTCCAAACGTCTTTCCCATTTGCAAAGAACTCGTTCAAATTTTAAAAACTATTACAGTTCCTAACAAACTGAATTCTGTATTCTCCAGTCCACAATGCCTGTCATTTACTACCAAAATGTAAGAGCTTTGCGCTCTAAAATCTCCTTGGTATATCTCAGTTCTCAAAAGTTTCCCTATGACCTAATTGCTCTTACTGAAACAAATCTAATTCCAGACATTAATAACCATGAGCTGTTTCCTCCAAATTTCAACGTTTTTCGAAAAGATGGATTTGAAAGAGCTGATAATCCTTATAGCCGAGGCGTTTTATTAGCAATCCGGAACTGCTTTCACGCAACTCCTGTCTATATTCCCCACACTGACAACTTTGAGTTAGTATGTGTCAACATTACGCTCCCCAAACGCTGTCTTTACGTACTTTGTTGCTACATTCACCCATCTCAACCAATTGAGTCTTATCAACCTGTACTTCACGCAATTGATTTTTTGACTGATGACGCACAACCTGAAGATTGAATTGTTCTAGTAGGAGATTTCAACCTCCCTCACCTTATATGGGAGCCTTCCGATGATTCGTCTCATTTTGTCTCTCTTAATTCGACCTCTGAAATAGAAATATTGATGGTGGACCAACTCAAGTCTACATCAGATTAGTGGAATACCTAATACAATGAACAGACAACTCGACCTTGTCTTCACATCCGATTCAGATAACTGTGTCGTTTATAGGAGTGATCATCTTCTTTCTACCCTAGACCGCCTTCATCCCCCTTGTCAATTATATACTCATATGAAAATGGCAACATATGCGTCGATTCGGAAAATTCATTTTCATTTGACTTCCGAAGAACCGACTTTAAAATCTTTATACTCTAGATCTATATACTCTATCTTTATAACCCTAGACCGCCTTCATCCCCCCTTGTCAATTATATACTCATATTAAAATGGCAACACATGTGTCGATTCGGAAAATTCATTTTCATTTGACTTCCGAAGAACCGACTTTAAAATCTTTATACTCTAGATCTATATACTCTATCTTTATAAGCCTAGACCGCCTTCACCCCCCCTTGTCAATTATATACTCATATGAAAATGGCAACACATGTGTCGATTCGGAAAATTCATTTTCATTTGACTTCCGAAGAACTTATTTGGCTTAAAAACCTCATCAGCAACATTAACTTTGACTTTATTACTGAGACAACTAACTGAGACAATTTTCTCCTGCTTTGCCCAATCGGTTCCGTATACCTTCTGAAAGGACTGCATATCAGCTCCTCCCTGGTACAACAAGGAGTTGCTCTCTCTCCGTAATAACAGAAACAAGTTGTGGCACAAATTCTTAAGAACTCGATCAGATTCCGACTACAGTAATTATCGATTGGTATACAATCGTTTTCCTGAACTTTGTGAGTCTTTTTACCTTGAGTACCTCTACCGCATGCAATTTAGCTTAGTCTCGGACCCTAAACGCTTCTACCAGTTTATTAATACCAAAAGAAAGTCAGACTTTTTGAAAGCATAGTCTATCAACAACTGCTTCCGTACTGTAGGCCAACTATCTGCACAAATCAGCACGGCTTCATGAAAGGTAAATCAACGACCACTAACCTAACAGGGTTCAACTCTAGGACGCTTCATGCTTTAGAAGACGGTGATGAAGTCGATTCAATTTCCACAGATTTCAGCAAGGCCTTCGATAAAATTTCTCACCAACTTATCATCTTTAAACTGAAAAAACTTGGCTTTTCCCCTCATTTTGTGGCATGGACCAAATCCTATTTAGAAGACCGAAAATACAGGGTCATCTTCAGATTTTCAATATCCGAACCCATTAAAGCAACATCTGGTGTCCCTCAGGGTAGTCACCTTGGTCCAATCATCTTTATCCTCACAATTAATGATATAAATCTCATTTTAACGAACTCTAATCTTTCTATTTTCGCTGATGACATGCGAATTTCCAAAGTCATCTCGTTGCCTTCTGACTCCCATTGCCTGCAAGATGACTTGAATAAGTTTTCGGTATGGTGCAAGCAAAACTCTTTGGAGTTTAATGTCAACAAATGCCAAGCGATAACCTATTCCCGTAAACGTCTACCTCCCCCTCCAAGAAACTAATTCATCTGCGATGAGCATATTCCTTCCACTACCCAAGTACGGGATCTAGGTATAATTTGTGATAGAGAATTGAATTTCGACTCACATATTGACAGCATTATAAATAAAGCTAACTCTGCACTTGGCTTTATCAAACGCTGGTCAAAAGAATTTTCCAACCCTTACGTGACAAAGTCCCTGTACATTACTTTTGTAAGGCCTCTTCTGGAATATTGCAGCCATGTTTGGTCACCCTATAAACTAACCCACATTCAAAGAACAGAAGCAGTCCAACGCAGGTTTATCCGTTTCGCATATCGTGGTTTACCTTGGGCCGATCCATATGGATTACCCCCCTATGGCTAATTAGCATGCATACCCTAAAAAAACGTCGTGAAGTCGCTGATGTACGAGTACTTTTATCCACCAGTTACTGACTGGAAATATCGAATGCTCGAGAATAACGCAAAATATAATAAATAAATACTCCCAATAAGCATAATCTAAGATCTGTCCAACTCTTCCTGATCCGAACTCACCACACCAACTACGGTCACTTTGAACCCATATCTAGAATGTTCCTTATAACGAACAACTACGCCGAAGTCCTTGACCTAAATAGCAGCAAACAAAAAATAAAACAACGCTGCTCAATATGCCTTTCCCTTAACATCTCCCCCGCCCACTATTTCTCCTTGCCCCATTAGGTTAAGTATATCTTTGTTAGTTTTTAAGTCTAGCTTTAAGTTTTGTTTGTTAATAAGCTTAATAAAGTTGTCCGGCGTAGACCCGGGCCAATAATAACAATAATAATAATAATTAATAAACCCAATAGTTGTAAAGGGAAAAATTATAATGCAAGATCTCTGGATTTCCAAATGTAGTTGGGATGAGTCCGTTCCGATGGAAATACATTCGCAGTGGGAGGAATATCGTAAGGATATAATGCGGTTAGGTACAATAAAAGTACCTAGAGACATTCATTACTCGTGTCGATCAATTGTTGAGCTGCATGGATTTGCAGATGCACCGATCCGTGCGTATTGTTGTGCTGTGTATCTACCGTAGATACTTTTGGCAATGTGAATTGCAATTTGTTGAGTGCCAAGTCAAAAGTAGCTCCTGTTAAAACTAAGATTAGAGTTATGTGCAGCAGTACTACTAGTCGATTTGGTGCAAAGAATTTTGCCGAATCTAGGCGAAGAAATTGAAGAAATTTTTCTTTGGTCGGATTCAGAGATTGTGCTGCGCTGGATTTCTGCTTACCCTTCCTCGTGGGAAATATTCGTTGCCAACAGGGTTTCAAAGATACAGTCTGAACTGCCAGTTGCGATCTGGAGGCATGTGAGTTCGAAGTCTAATCCAGCGGATATAGTATCTAGAGGTTCCAATGTTTCGGAACTCATCGAAAGCATGTGGTTCAATGGTCCGTCATTTTTATATTAACCTACAGCGAATTGGCCAAAACAAAAGGTAACTACCCCGATAGTCAATTTAGAAACAACCCTGTAGTGTTGGTAGCAAAGATAGTTTCGGGTGAGTTTTCAGAACATTTTGTGCGATTTAGCAGCTATCAAAAGGTAATTCGTATTTTTGGATACGTAGTTCGATTTATAAGATCACTTAAACCAAAATCGTATAATCAAATTTCTAACCCCCCCGTAAGCTCTAAGTCAATAGCCCTAACAGCAGAAGAACTTGAAGAATCTCTACTAATAATCATCTGGAACACCTAGCAAACATTTCCCGGGGGAAATTGAAGACCTAAGGAAAAAAAATAAGATAAGTCCAAAAAGTGTCATCAGAAACCTCTATCCTTTCCTTGATGATGAACACCATATACAGCTCTTACAAGTGGGTGGGCGTTTGCTGAATGCGAACATACCCTATAATGTCAAATGTCCCATTCTCCTACCCAAAAATTCCCTATTTGTAAATAATCTTGTTGTCCATTTGCATTTTACTAATTTTCATGCAGGTATCCAAACTCTGGTGGCCATTATGAGGCAACGATTCTGGGTCATCAATGCGCGAAGTATGGCTAAGAAGACGCTATTTGCATGCCATCACTGCTTTCGATACAAGCCAAAGCTCTTGAAGCAAACTGGTGTAGATTTTTGTGGACCCTTCCAAATCTCACAAGGACGTCGAGGATACTGCCGACATAAGGTCTATGTGGCAGTGTTTATTTGCTTTGCGACGAAGGCAAAGCAAACGACTTGGAAGTCGTTTCGGATCTATCAACGCAAGGGTTTCTAACAGCCCTAAAACGCTTTGTTTCACGACGTGGACTATGTGAGGAAATACATTGCGACAACGGAACGAATTTCGTGGGAGCCCGAAATGAGCTTAAGGAGTTGCATACTATGGTCTCGGATCAGCAGAAGGAGAATATCATCTCATCATGGTGCGCTTTACATAGGGTTAAATTTATACATATACCACCTCGAGCACCACACTTCGGTGGCTTGTGAGAAGCAGCGGTTAAGACAGCAAAATCCCATCTCTACAGGACGGTAAAGCAATCATTCCTGACGTATGAAGAATTTTCGACCGTAGTCGCAGAGATAGAGGCAATCATGAATTCTCGCCCACTTTGCGTCCTAGGGCCAGATCCAAATGACGAACAAGTCTTGACTCCTTGCCATTTTTTGATTGGCACCGCGTTGAATCCGATTTCGGAACCTACCATCCCAGCAGATATATCTCTTTTGAAGCGATGGCGTCGAATAACTCAGATAAAACAACACTTCTGAACGAGATGGTCAAAAGAATATCTCTTAGAGTTGCAACGGCGGCCGAAGTGGAAAACTGCTTTCGAGAACGCTATCGTGGGTACAGTAGTATTGATCAGCGACTATAATCTGCCGCCTCAGCAATGGCTCTTAGGAAGAATCGACAGACTTATCCCTGGTTCAGATGGAAATATTCGTGTGGCAGATGTAAAAGTCAAAGCAACTATCCTAAGAATACCGATTCAGGCTCCTTTACCGAATTGTTGAAGTGTCTCTTTCTCCGTTCGACCCTTCAAGGCGGGCAGTATGTTGATGCTTTGCATCATACTTAATAATTATCTATTTATGTTTATCAGATATTTGCTATAATTTCATTATTTAAGATTGTAATCACTTTTTTCCGATGAATTTGCTATGTTTAAATACTCGTATTATAGAATCTAAGCTGTATGTAAATAGTATAAAAGAGCGAAGCAACAGCGAAATAAAACTCTTCTTCTTCTATTTTGATTTGAAAATCTGTTTGAAATCTTTTATTCGTTGCCGCATTTATATAGTTGATTTAGATTTGCTTTTAAAAGTTGAAAGTCCAAAAAACGCATCTCAAAAGACCTCTTGATGTCCGATCTTAGGAGATGGATAGAGAAAATTTTGAAAATTCCATCAACCGTAAAAAGTTATACCAAAAACCCATAATAATAAGTAGATTTGGTCACCTATAAAAATCTCACAGGGGCTTTACTCTAAGCTATACAGAAATGTTGGGGCTGCTTCCGAAAACCCATTTTCCTAACGCCCAGATTACTGATTCAACACACGTCCTATCTGTGAAGTCAGATGCAACATCCCCATAAAAAGCATACAATTAACACATCTAACAATATTCTCACAGCCGAGTCCATCATATTAGCCATTTCTACGCAGAAAGTTAATGTATAGTTCATACTTAAAGATGAAACTCCTTTACACCTAAAAGCCTACAGGCTTAACAGTCTACAGTCTCACTTCGGTGTTCCTTAAGTTGATTCACTCACTCATGCTCATATATTAACACACATATCAGGCGGATAAGGCAGGCAGGCAGGCAGCTTTCATCATCAGTAGTTGACA
Source organism: Volucella bombylans (assembly GCA_949129095.1). Classification (NCBI taxonomy): domain Eukaryota; kingdom Metazoa; phylum Arthropoda; class Insecta; order Diptera; family Syrphidae; genus Volucella; species Volucella bombylans. The sequence continues at coordinate 45,371,887 of OX422141.1, forward strand.
TAATCATAATAACTAGAGGACATGTGCAAAATACCGTAAACTGTGATTGGTGCCAAACAGCAGAATTATTTACGAAGCCAAAGTCGTACTATTCCCTTCACTAAGCCACAAAATGTAAGCCTCCAAACGCTTTTACTAAGTGGCAAATAAAACAATTTCTCAAAAGATTCAAAATTCTTGGAGTCACTCTAGATCATAAGATAATCTGCAGACCACATTTGGATAGATCCATTGAAAAGGCAACAAAATGCCTTTCGGTTCAAAACAGGAATTATAGCATAATTAATCCACCAGGCTAACCTCGCCGTAGTGACAACAGCACTAACCTACACATGATTACATATGTATATAGTCGAAAAGGCTACTGACGCCTACATCCGCATATAAATTTTGTGAGCTCACTAAAGGTTCATCTTCTATGCAACAATAAAATCATCAAACTAGTTGAGCACGTGAAGATCCTTGAAATAATCCCAGTGGTATGTTCAGAAGCAGTGTCTACTTCGAAAAAAATTCAAATCAAAAATTCACAATCGAATCGCAGCTGTTGAGTTCCTCAGATCATTCAAATGACCTAACTGGTACACTAACGGTTCAAAAATGATAAATGGGATAGATGCCGTACATTTTAGTCCCAACTAAGAACTATCCACACAAATATAGGTCCCTGTATACAGAGGTATTCCGGTAATGAAGATGCTAACGAACTTGGTCCTGTAACTTTTATGACCTATCTGTCAATCAGTAAAATATTGAACTAAAACGATGGGAGCGACAAAAATGTTCTCTTATTAAAACCCACAAACTGGCCTAAGACAATTGGTCATTGCTCACTCAAACACTAAATACGGAAATGCATCCCCTTAGCCGTGCAGTGGTTAGATTGCGTCTATGAGAATTCGTGGATAGGGCGAGATGACCCATTCTGTGAACTCTAAGGCCCCGGACTTAACCCCAATGGACTTTTATATATGGACATTGTTTACTCTTAAGAAATAACAACATTGGATGAATTGTACCATAGGATTGACGAGGAGCTGCGAAAGTCCGAGAAGAATTGGAAAGAGTGGACATTGTTAGAGCCTTTCAAAGATGAGCTCTGACGTGCATACAAAGCAATGATTTGCACTTTGAACAATTGATATGATACAAGGTTGGGTGAAAAAATAAAAATGTTCAATCAATATTTGTATTTTTTTCCTAAAATGTTCAACAAGTTTCAAAAAGTTGGGTAATATCCCCAACTACTGACTTGAGATGATATGACCTGATGCTTTTTTTTTGTACACGTTTCAAAGTTGCAGCAAGCGGGGGTTAATAAGATATTTTTCTAGAAAAAATTAAATTAAAATTTTGAGTTTTTAAACAAAAAAAATTATCAGTGATCACTGACTTAAATTTTAGGACAACATGGATGTTGAAACAATTAAAGTGCTCATAATTTCTCGTAATACATTTGTTACTATACACGCATAAATTTGAAAGATGTGAATAAGTGCCAAAACAGGGTATCGTAAGGCTTTGCCTAAAACCTCCGTATCTCGAATGAAAAAAACATTCAAATGTTCGATTGTTTTTCATACCAATGAATAGTTTTTTCACTCGTATGAAGTGTGGACTATCGGGTTGAGAGTTCTTTTCCTTTCGTTTTCATACCCATGAATAATTTTTTGAACTTTGAAATATCGGGGTTGGAAAAAATATTCAAATGTTTTTCATATGAATGAATGATTTTTTCACTCGTAGGACTTTGAACTATATCGATTCGATTGAAAAAAATATTCGAATGTTTTTCATATGAATGAATGGATTTTTTCTTCACTCGTTGGACTTTGGACTATCATTTTTGTTGAAATTTATGTACGTTCGAAAGTTTTTACATTTGAATGAATGAATTTGTCCACTGCTTTGTATTTTGGACTATCGGGGTTGAATATGTTTGAAATTTATATTAATGTATATAATGTATAAGATAAATTCGCACAGTTGTAATCAGAAATGAAGTTTTCGTAGGAAAAAATCTGTTCGGAATTGACTTTCCCCCTCTTACTAGAAAAATGGGAGGTAGAGCTTTTTTCGTAGAACTCCTCCAAGTTGGTGAAGATAAAGATTAAATAACCGATTAAGATTTCCTATAGATTTCTGTTAAGGATTAAATCTTGATGTTGCTGATTGAGGGTTGATGACTATTTCAGTGGTAAGGATTTTAGATACCGTAAAGGAAAGTAGGAAAAAGGCTATGGTTATGATGAGCCCATAACTGGTCCATCTTTGTGAATTTCGTTCAGTTATCAAAAGCTGGATTTGTTTAGTATTATTGATATGCAGTTCCAACATCATCTTTAATGACAAAATTTATCGATATTGGTTTTCCCTGGGGTTCGGTTGCATGATAGCTGGAAGAGCTTGAATGTTGGATACTGTGCTGGATGAAAATGTTTGCCCATCAACATTTCTCGTGGCGTTGCTAAATTTGATTAGAAATGTTCTGGCTAGATTTTGAAGGGTGCTATTGATGGAAATGATTCCAATCTTTCACCTCCAGCGTAGAGTTTGTGACATACCCACAGCGAAATATATTTTTTGTTTTGTTTTGTATTCTCGTATTTTTTGTCCTGGCCTGCGACTTTGGCACAGTGAAGAACAGACAATGCAGAAATATACCTACTTATGTATCAGTTTTTTTTTCAGTTTTTATGCATTTTTATTTTTAACACATAAATTAATCTTACTTGCTAGTCAAAAAAATGCTTAAAAATTAGCTTAAATTACTTACAAATAATCTTATTCTAACTTACTAGCCCCATGCGGGCACTCTAAGCTAAACCTAACACTTAAACTATGTCTTTCGACGTATCTTACAGTCTAATTTATTTTTATTTTAACATTACTTGATACTAAAACTAAGAAAATAAATTTTAACTAAAAACTTAGTAAATTGACCTTTTTATTTTTTATAAAAGTTAAAACTAAAAGCCTACATACTACTTACAAATAAATCTTAATCTACTTAACCTATTTACATCTAATACATACACACATACATACATATTTATATATTCACATAATATAGATATACTCGTATATACGAAATATATAAAGTTATGTATATATATTTTTTCTTCTTAAAGCTAACTTAATCTACCTAAAACTATGTAAGCCGGCCATGGCTAAAAAAAATTAGGCTGACCCACTTTGCCTCAGATGAAGCTATCTATTACTGGAGGCATTCGACGACGAAGCATCCTCCCCTCCAACTAGCCACCAAAATTGCTGGTGCTGCTGAGCAACATCCCTCATGTCGCGACTCCCTACCGCCCTACTGAACTGGAGACGCTCCGCACTGCCGTGTGCGACGTCTCTGTCGTAGTTGAGTCGCCTGTCCGCAGCTGTTCGAGCGACGTGGAAGATTAGCGGCACCGCCAATCTGTCTTTTATCAGACCTTTGCTATCTAAATAGAGGAACGCTTCTGGAGAAATAAAGCCGTCAAAGCGAACTCTCTCGTGATACATATAATTGGGGTAGTAAGCCCCGGATATCAGGTTGTTCGATGAGGTCATTGCTCTTGCAACGTGCCTTCGAGTCAACTTAATGACGAAATTGTCCACTCTTATTAGGTTCGCCCTATTGTACAAGACCTCATTAGGATATAATTTTATGTACTCAGACTCTTGTGTTCTGTATAAGCGAAGACAAGTCCTAAGACAAGCCCTCTCAAACACCCGAATCTTTTCCAATAAACTTGTTCTCACGTTGAAACACACGGGACATCCAAATACAAGCAAGGGCCATGTAGCAGATTAATTTCACCCTCGCATCGAGTTGGCTGTTATAAAACAGTCTCTTTGTAAGGGCAAAAGCACCTCTGGCTCTGGCCAGAGCAACATCTATATGTTTGTTAAAATACAGATATTGATCTAGCCAGATCCCAAGATATCTGACTACATTTCGACAAGCAAGTGGCTGCCCGTGCTGCCGCACGATCGAGAACTTTCGCCAATTCTTTCTGGTATCCCTAGGGGCGCCAGGCAAAGGCGTCCTAAACAAAATGGCTTCCGACTTCTGAAAGTTGATTTCAACTTCCAGTCATCGCAATATCGTTTAATTTTATCGAAGTCACGTTGCAAGAGTATATTAATGACCTCAATCTTTGGACCTGTTCTGCATGGTAATAACCGAACGATATCGAACAACAAACGTGTAGACAACGATGAATCCCAATGCGAACAACGATTTTCAGCTATGAGAGAAAAAAAACCAAAGGGGAAATAAAACGAATTTGCTTAAGTGTCTTACAATGTGTGTTATTATCCGTATGGTCTAAATTCGAATGAAAGAGAAAAGCAAAAGTACAATATAACATAGTATTACATGATAGAAGAATCAAAGAGCAAAGAAAAAATGCAAAATGAAAACATAGAATGTGTTAATTGAATTCTATCGTGGGTTTCTTACTCACGATCTTACAAATCAAATGAAAAATTTTAATTACAAGCAAAGAAAAGGAATAAAATTTTAAATATTTCTAAACATTCCTCCACCCTTGGAACAAGGTTTCAGGACACCGGCAATATTGCTAACTTATGGATTGGTCGAACTATGTTTCCGCTTGCTGTTCTTAGCGTAACAACATGAACATGACCATCACTTCCAGGGTGAACCTCGATAACTCGTCCCATTGCCCATTTTCCAGGTGGTAGGTTGTTGTCTTTGATCACTAATAGATCGTTTACGCTGATGTTTTCTTGTGTTCGCTGCCATCGTGGACGTTGCTGCAATGAAGTCAGGTACTGCAGATGCCAGCGTTTCCAGTACCACTGTACCTTCGATTGAATTGCTTGCCAGCATGACATACGATTCGCCGGCAAATCCAACATCGGCTCTGGAATGGCAGCATACGACTCACCTAGAAAGAAATGCGCAGGTGTTAGTGGATCTAGTTCAGTGTCAGATAATTGACACAATGGACGCGAGTTTAAAATTGCTTCTATTTGCGTTAAAAGGGTATATACTCGTAACTGCTCAAACGTCAAAATATCTGCACCAATTACTCGACGAAGATGCTGCTTTCCAGATTTCACCCCCGCCTCCCACAAACCTCCGAAATGTGGTGCCGAAGGGGGGATGAAGTGCCAAAAAATCCCATCACGCGCGAGGGATTCTGCAACTATTGAATTATGTTGCTCTAATAAAACGAGCTCATGCATTTCCGATAACGAGCGAGCCGACCCGCGAAAGTTTGTACCGTTGTCAGAATACAGGTGCGATGGCTTTCCACGCCGAGCTGCAAAGCGACAAAGCGCAGCAATAAAAGCGTCCGTGGTTAAATCACTCACGATTTCTAAATGTATAGCTTTAGTCACTAGGCAAATGAAAAGCGATATGTAACCCTTGCAATACACTGACTTACGACCCGATTTTACCTTGAGTGTTATAGGACCCGCGTAATCACAACCACAATGCGCGAAAGGTTTGTATTCGCTGTGGAGGGAGATTTCCCATAAGTTGGGTTGTTGTTGCCTTACGTTGACGAAAACAGTGAATACATTCATGGGTGATTTTGCGAATTAAATTGCGAGAACCAAAAATCCAAAATTCTTGACGAATAAGTGCAAAAAGGGTTGAAACACCTGGATGTAACATGCGAATATGTGCCTCACGAACGATTAATTTTGTTATGATGTGTCCTTTTGGTATAATAATTGGGTGTTTGGCATTGAACGAAAGATTTGATTTTTGAATTCTGCCACCAACTCGAAGTATATTGTCACTGTCTAGAAAGGGAAAGAGATTAGTTAGTTTGCATTTTTTGTCAAAGATACCATGTTTGCGATAAAACCGAATAGATTCTCCGAAGAAACGATCCTGTAGCCATTGGATTATGTATAGTTTTGCAGCATAGATCTCTGGTGGTTCTAAGCGAAACGAAGATGATCGCTCTAGTTTTGACATTTTGCAATAAACCGTTGCATCCTAGCGACTGTTTTTATCAATACATACCACGGGGAGATACGAGACGAGAGCACTTGGATTGGATGGTCTGTAGTTGTGACGATGTAAGACTGCTGCGTAGCCTTCTTTTCCTCTGACTTACAGCTTATATCTTCTGTTGGATCACTTTCAACTGGCCAGGTTTCGATGTCCTTTTGGAGCCAAAGTGGGCCAGTCCACCAAATCGGGTGCTCAAGTAGCTGTGAAGGAGGGTTTCCACGAGAGGCGCAGTCTGCTGGGTTGCATTCTGACCTTACATGGAACCATCTGTTTCTTGGGATAGTGGTTAATATTTCTGAAGTTCGGTTTCCTACGAAAACATTCCAGCGGCGAGGCGGAGACGATAACCACGAAAGAACGACTTTAGAGTCCGACCATGCATACACATCCGTAAACGTTATACTCAAGGCCTTTTGCACTGCGACGATTAGCCTGGTAAGTAACAACGCTCCACATAGCTCTAAGCGAGGAATACGTAATTGTTTTAGTGGAGAAACCCGAAATTTAGCGGCGATGATATTCGTTTTGATTTGTCCGTTCGGAAGTTGATATCGCGAGTAAATTACTGCGGCATATGCTGACGCCGATGCGTCTGAGAAACCGTGAATTTCAAACGAAGGGTTTTCTAGGCCGAGAATGCGAGGAACTTCGATTTTTGTTAAGCAAGGAAACTCATTGCGATATCTTCTCCATTTACATCCTAGCGACTCTGGAATTGTCTCATCCCAGTCCAGTTTGAGATGCCACAATTCCTGGAATAGGATTTTGAATAAAACGACCGTGGGTGCAAGGAAGCCGAGAGGATCGAAGATACGTCCTACGTCCTTAAGAATTTGGCGTTTTGTGATGGTTTCATTAAGGGTGTGGCTTAAACGAAAACTGAGCACATCGGATCTTGAGTTCCAATATAAACCTAACACTTTTGTCCATACGTTCGCGTCACTGTCTAAAGAAACATTTTCCCGAGATTCGATTTCGTTGTTTGGTAAAAGTTCAACGCAGTTACTGTGCCATTTACTTAGCTCCATACCGCATTTAGATAAAAGTTTGATTAGAGAATCACCTTTGTAAATGGCTTCATCTATGGTATTTCCGCCTGAATTCACATCATCAACGTAAAAGTCATTGAACACTGTTTCCGACGCGACTGGAAATTCTTCTGCATAGTCTTCAGCGATTTGCTTTAATACCCGTACCGAAAAAAAGGGGAGCAAGAAGTACCATACGTGACTGTGCGTAACCGATAGTGTTCAAGTGGCGATAACGGTGACTTTCGCCAAACAATACGCTGTAAGTCTGAATCCTTTTCCGAAACCCAGATCTGCCTGAACATTTTAACTATATCCGCGGTAAAAACGAACAGATGATGACGAAATCTTACGCAAACTGCAAACAAATTGCGTTGAATTGGTGGGCCTATCATGAGCGAGTTCAAGCTATTGCCGTTTGTGTCCTTAAATGAACCGTCAAATACGACGCGAATTTTGGAAGAAGTGTTACCTGGCTTTAAAACGGCATGGTGAGGAAGATAAAAAACATTTGACCTTTCTATTTCTGCGTCAGGAACTTTGGACATATGTCCTAGATTAAGGTACTCATTAAGAAAATGCGAATTGTTACCGAAAAGCTCTTTGTTGTTAGAAAATTTTCTTTCGATTGATTTAAGACGAGCAATGGAACCATTAAGCGTATTGGCGAACTGAGGACGCGTTTTAAAAGGAAGTTCGACGATGTATTTCCCTTCCGAACTACGTCGATGAGTGGTTCGAAAGTGTTCTTCAATTCTTTCGTCTTCTTCTGTTGTGATGTCTTTGATATTCACTTCCTCAATGGTCCAAAATGATTGTAAGATCGAATCAATGTCCAATAACGAGTGATGGGAAATAAGGCTAGGCTCTGAAGGGCATGGTAATTGTCCCGCCAAAACCCAACCGAAAATTGTTTGCTGTGCTAGTGGGTATCCTTTATTATTTCGAAGGACATTTCCTTGTAAAATTTCCCAGGGTTTATCTGCTCCTAGTAAAATATCAATAGTATTAGGAGTGTTAAAAGAGGGATCAGCTAGATCCAGGCTCTGTAAATGCTCCCAGTCCTCAACGGAGAACGAATTAGTTAGTAAATATGCTGTAACGCTTGGTAAAATATATGTATCAACGGTGATACTAAATAAATCGTTGCGTGAAGTTATTACCAACGAGATAAGGCCTCTAGATTTACCAGCGCTGGTAGATCCAATACCGCTTATGGGTATACGCGCATTTCTCCGTTTTAGTTCTAAGCGTTGAACACATGATTCTGTTACGAAGGATACCTGCGAGCCCGAATCGATGAGAATACGAACAAGGTGTGTTTTACCGTTCAGATCCAAGACTTTACCGACTGCTGTTGGAAGAAGGGTTTGTGGTATATGACGCGCGATATTGATTGTATAGTTATTGATTACGAAATCTCGTGGAGTAGTATGTGCGGAAGGTGTTGTGCTTGAATTTTGTCGAGGAACGAATTCTGGAATATGATCTTGACCGAACGATTTTCCTGGTTGCGAACAAGATGTACCATTGCTTACGTTCACTGAATTGTCATGAACTAAACTATGGTGACGTGAGTTACAGGACTTGCACCGAAATTTTGATTGACACCGAGTGGAGGAGTGACCTAACCTTAAACAATTAAAACAAAGTTTGTTAGATTTGACAAAATCTCTGCCCAACTGAACTTCCATGCCTAAAAACTCTGGGCACTGCGACAAACCATGAGCTGAATTACATTTTGTGCAATTTGTCGATGACGAAGCGTGCATGCTTCTTACTTGTGGATTCTTAGACCGATTGTTTTCACGAAAATTAACCCTACAGCTTTCTAATGCATCACACCGACGTTCCACAAAATCTAAAAATTCATCGATATTAGGATAGTCTTTATTCACACTATCTTCCGACCACGCCTGGCGAGTTTCAGGGTCCATTTTGTTGAGCAAAATGTAAATGAGCCACGGATCCCTATTGAGCGAATTAAGCGAAGAAAGACCACGCACAATTTCATCAGCACCGTCTGATATTTTGCGAAGCATGTGTCGATGGGAGATCCATAAATGCTTTTATGTAACTGTTGATTACATGCCGCGGTCTATTATACCGTTTATCTAACCTAGCCCAAGCCTGATCATAAGTGGCATCGCAAACCGGTAAATGGCTTAACAGATTAAGCGCTTCACTACGAAGGCAGGATTTTAAGAAATTAAATTTTTGTACCGGTGTTAGATTAGTTTTCTTGTGGACTGTACCTTCGAGCATATCCCGAAAAGCTGGCCATTCCCTGTAGTTTCCTGAGAATGGTTCAATACGAACTTTTGGAAGAAAGAAATCCGAATAGCTTTCAGACGAAATCGATTTATTTGGTGTTTCGATTGGAAGCTGCTGTTGAGAAGTTATCTTATTAACAACGTCTTTGCTTCTTTCCGCCTTTTCACGATCCCTAATGGCAGATAATAAAATAGATTTAACCATTAGAAATTTTGTTTCGAATTCTTCAAATTCTAAAAGTGGATCTACATAACCTTCTTTCTCGGCGAACTCGTACATGTGCTTTTGCGAAGCATTGAATTCACTCCAAAGATCTTCTGCCTTTTGTAGTCGAACTTGCAGATCACAGATTGAAAGTGTCTCATTAATTGATTCTGCATAAGAAGCTAATTTGGTAAGTGAGCCTTCTATATGACCACGTGTAAGACGGAGGGCAGAAAGGGAGACTGTGTTAGACATTTTTACACGATTTAATTAGGTTTTAATCAATTCGATCTGGGCACAGATAATTTCTTTTAACAATCAGGGGTATCACTTTTTGCGCGAAATGTTCTTAACGATAGCAAACACGTGCCAAACACACGAAGGTTATCAAACCACGAAAAGTCCGAGTATAGCGAAAGAGTTCACAACGAAAATCTTTTAAAGGTCTGGTAAACGATATGTGAATCCGGCTCGAAGGACCACTAATGTATGGTAATAACCGAACGATATCGAACAACAAACGTGTAGACAACGATGAATCCCAATGCGAACAACGATTTTCAGCTATGAGAGAAAAAAAACCAAAGGGGAAATAAAACGAATTTGCTTAAGTGTCTTACAATGTGTGTTATTATCCGTATGGTCCAAAATGGTCCAAAAAATGCAAAATGAAAACATAGAATGTGTTAATTGAATTCTATCGTGGATTTCTTACTCACGATCTTACAAATCAAATGAAAAATTTTAATTACAAGCAAAGAAAAGGAATAAGATTTAAAATATTTCTAAACATGTTCTGTACGTGATTAAGTCGTCTGCGTACGCTATGGCATGGTGAAGTGAAATCAGATCACTTGTGTAAACGTTGAATAGGATCGGCAAATTTACCGCACCTTGTTGCAAACCGTTTTTAATGTTAAATGTTCCAGCAGAAGCCACATCGCCATTCTTCACGATGAACTGTCTACTGGAGAGCATATCAAAAAGAATATACAGGAATGGTTTACTAATGCCCAACCTGTCCAGCTTGTAAAATGGTCCCTCTAACCATACGGTATCGAAGGCTTATGCCAAGTCAATCAGGCAGACACCAGTGCACTGGTTCTTGTCTGTGTTCCATTGGATATCAGAAACCAGTTTAGACGCAGCATGAATGATATCATGTGCCGCCTTGAAACCGAATTGATTATCTGGAATTATATATTTGTCCTCAACCCACTTAGTCACGACTCTATTGATCACCTTCTCGAACACCTTACTGACGTTTGGAAGAAGACTGATCGAGCGGAGATCCCTTTTGGGGATGGAATGTGCCACCGTAGTTTTCCAATGCGCTGGATAATGTGCATTATTCATTGCATTATTAAACAGGGTAGTATAAATGTTCACCGCTTCTAGAGGGAGATGTCGAAGCACAATATTCGGTATTTCATCGGTTCCAACTGATTTCTTATTTCAGTGATTCGAACATCGTTTGGAGCTCTTCCTTCGAAATGAACGGGGTAGTACCCTATCATTGGTGATGACATTATTTGCCATATTCTCGTCACTGAACTGGGTGAAACCTGAGCTCTCGAATCGCCAATTCACAATTTCATTTCAAAGGTAGAAATTGTGCACAAGGACTCGATTCTCCAGATCGTGATTCGGGCCAATGATAACATTCGCCTTGTACACTTCCTGGAAACTCGCTGCTATAGCCTCTACCTGCTTCTGCGGATCCTCGATCACAAAGAAATTAACATCACCAATAGCCTCATTTGGATCTATGCCTGTATTTGTTCGTTGTTCGGGCGATTTTAAGACATGGAAGGTCGTTCTGATTATTTCTCCGAAATATTTTATTTATTTGCGGGAACATATTCGGGTTGTTGGTGTTTACAGCCCGAATTTTATTGTTCCAATACAAACTTTCTGTAATTTTCCTTTATTAATATTTGGAGGTTTTTGATCGACGACTTCAGCATCATAATCTCCGGGTTATGTCTGTCAGTGAACTGTCTGTACAAGGTCTTTAGCCTTGAAAGTAGCCTACGTTTATGTCGGTGCAATGCGTCACTGGTTGCGTTGCGGAATAAATCTTCGTCGTCAGTGTGTTGATACCGAGGTATCGTTTTGTCCACTGTTCGTTTAATTGTCTCGTCTATTAGTTTTAGATATCTGTCAATCTCCTCGTTTGACAGATTTCTGTTGGACGGTGGGTAGAGCGAATTCAAGGAGAGTGGTTTAGTCAGGTTAGGTGTGTCTAACGCACCCTACTATAATTGTAGGAATGCCTTTGAACAAACTGATCCAATTCCGCAATTTCGTTGGGAACAGTTATTTCGGTGCTGAGACCGCAATGTTCACTGTCATACACGAAAGTGCGTAGACAGTTTGTAGTTTGTTGGTTAGTGCATGTCAGTTTTATTCGTGAGTCGAAGAGCAGAAGATCCAAATAGGACCCGTGTCTGGGAAACGACGGACTATCCGTCGCCTTACGCCCGAGTCGATACATTACACTGTGCTGACTCCACGAATTGAATAGTAGGTTCCCTCTAGTATTTGGAGTATTATTTCCCCAATCACTATGTTTGGTGTTGAAATCTCCGATAATAAAATAGTTGTCTTCCAATTCCAGCCTCAGGAATCGAAAAAGCGTCTCGAGCTCAGAGATGAATAAGGTGGATTGAGTAGCGCATATACAGACACCATGTACAACCGCTTTCCCCTACGGAGAGGGATATACACGTTGCATGCTTCCAGCACCTGGAACCTACGTACTACATGACTGTATACTCTCTTAAACCGTATACCTTTTCGTACGAAACTTGCAACGCCACCTCCCTGAATGGAGTTGGGTCGGTTTCTACGTACTATTTTGTATCTTCTGTGCCGCATTTTGTGTCTTTTGGTAAGCTTAGTTTCGCTAACCAAAAGCACATCAGGGGCTTGATAATTGAGCAACTTAAATAGTGCGGCTCGTCGTTCGAACCTAATCAGTGAATTCACATTCACTGCAAGGACCTTCAGGCTTTGCTCCGCCACGTACGTACCCATTACGGCAAAAGGTGCGTTAGGCCAGGCAGCACTGCGTATACTTGATCCACCCGCGCGGTCTGTTCAGTTAAATGACGTTGTAGCTGAGCCATCTGCCCCTGGATAGAGAGCAAGATAACTAGCATGTCGGGTGCTGGTTCCGGTGCTCTTTGCGCTGGGGCCTGAGATGCTACCTTCGCTTGCTGTACCGTATTTCCCCTACCTGCCGCCATTTGGGCGTAGGTAACATGAGGAGTAACGGCTGAAGTTTGTAAATGCACGGGTGTATGTTTAACTTCTACTTTCTGCTGCCGGGACAAATTTATTCTTTTGATATACTGGAATTTGGGACAACCCCGATAATTTGCGGCGTGTCCCTTGTTCCTACATAAAGCACAAGAGAGTTGGCTTTTTTCAGACGCTCCGTCCTTACCCAGAGCGCATTCCTCGGACTTGTGGTTCTTTCCGCACTTCACGCATCGAGCCTGCATTTCGCAGTTCGACGCGGCGTGTGGGAACCTTTGGCAGCGAACACATTGTAAAATGTTTTCGCTCCTCTTTAATTTTTCCCAGTGTACAACCTGGTAGTCTAGGACTTCAATACTCCTTAGACCATCCAGATTGCTGGTGAGATTTAGCTGGACCAGGAAAATCGGCAGTTGCCGCTTCTCCCTTTTGGCTCTGGCTGTGGTAAAAGGCTTGACCCCCACGAATTGGAGCCCTTCGCACTTCTTCTCTTTAAGCAGTGCAAGGAGCTCCCCTGGATCAGTCGACGGCTCTAGTCCCCTCAGCAGCATTGTTTGCAGCTTGTCCCCCTTCGGGGTGTAGGAGAAGAACTCCGTCGTCGAATCCTTCAGTAAATTTTTTATTTTATGATAGCGCTCCACTGTGTTACAGTGAATCGCATGCCTATCTAATGACAATCTTTTTATAAAAAAATTATTGCCTATGGCCGACTTACACAGTTCGATGGTGTCCTTTAACTCCAATTTAAATGTGTTGATTGGTGGCAATTTTTGCTTGGTGGCTTTCTGGTCTTGCTGTTGTTGTTGTCTCTGCTGCTATTGCTTTTGTTGATGCTGTTGTTCTTGTTGCTGCTATTTCAGCTTTTGTTGTTGTTGTGACGGTTGAGCATGTTTTTGTTGTTGTTGCTGCTGTTTCAGTTTCTGTTGTTGTTGTGGCGGTTGAGTATATTTTTGTTCTTGTGTTTGTTTTTTCTTTTTCTGTTTTATGGTGTCCGTTGGGATTTGTAGCTGTTGCTGGCTTGCAACCTTTTGCTGTTGTTGTTGCTCTTGCTGTAGAGAGTTCAATTTAAATCCTGGCTGTTTGCTTTGCCTTAATGGCTAGCACCTTTTCCTGAAGCTGCCTGATGGTGCTATGAATAGCTTCAGCTTCATCTTCCTAGTTCTGACTCTGATACAGCCGAAGCTGTCGCTCCCTATGTAACGCTTGAACCACTCGAAGCCTCGCCTGATTCTTCGGCTGGTCCCGCTATTCGCATAGCGGACCGCTCCCCACAATTCATCACGTGATGTAACAACACTTAATAACACTTTAAATTAAGCATTTGAAAAAAAAAAGAAACAGTACTCGGGGATTCGAACCCACGACCTATGATATGCCGGTTGAACACGCTGACACTCTGCGAATTGGGGCTTACAGTAATCTCCTCAAATGTCTCTTTGTTTCTTATTTTACTAATATGAACTCACAAGCCGAATCACGTCAGTACTCTACGGAGTTCAATGAACGACTGACCTACATATGGATGTATACCTACACACGTGTAGGTATTGCATGCTAACTTTATTTTACTTTACTTTATTCATATGCATGTAGGTATGTACGTGTTATAAGATTAAGGCTGAGACAAATAATTATGTATATTTATTTCCTAATTGTTTGAAAACATCTGTATTTTACAAATCCTTGTGGTACTACTACTCTCATTGGGCCATCGCACACTGGACTAGTAACCCCGGGTACAGTGTGCGCTGGCCCATTTAGAGTATGTTTGATGTTTGGTTCTTACATTTTACATAAAAGAAGAGATCTGATAGGTAGCATTGCCACTCCTTTATTATTTTTTTGTTCATGAACCTTAAACAATAGGAAACAAAATCAACTCTGCTCTTAGCCCACTTTAGTTAAAGGCATTTATGTATGTGAAAATGTATTTGCAAAATATTTTTGTCTTTATATATTTACATAATACATATTAGAAGTATGATTTTTAGCTATTCACAGTGCCCTAACTAAAGTGGTTTCCAGAAGACACGAACGCGGACGTCGCAGAATATTGACCCCCACCACGACCCTTGCCATACCACCGCCTTAGTTGTTTTTTGCAAATATTCATACATTATGTACATATTGTAAAATGATAGAACTTATTCTTTTCAATACAAATCGCTTTATTCAGTACAGTTACAATTCACTATTTAATTGTTTCTCTCAACACAATCCAATTTCACAACCGGTTATACTTTTCTTATCTTTTACTTAAACCATTTAATCACTTCTCCAGATTAACACTTCAAATTCAACTGATGAACTCACTTGCATACCTTGGCGATGCTGGCATTTATACTAGAATAACATACTTAGAGAACAATCCTCGCCATCCAGGGTCCCATATAATTTCCAATTTGCTAGAAAATTCGATTCCACTCTGCATTCATCAATGGTCGAGACTTTGTTATTCAAGTATCGAAATATTCTGCTCTTCGAGTATCGACTCCTCTGCTATGTAAATCTAGATGTCGCTGCTCACATTTAAATGGTTATCACACTACTCCCTCCCTTCAGTTGTTCGTCCCGTTGAAATGACACATTCTATCCAAATGGACCACCTTCAATTTTCCTCGATCCACACGCTGGATCCGGTAGACAACGTCATTAATGCGGGTTATCACCTTGTATGGAACTTCCCAGTTCTGTTGTAATTTTGGTGATTTGCCTTTCTTACGCTGAGGATTATACAACCAGACCAGATCTCCTTCGTTGAAGACGGAAAATTTCTCTGGTGTCTTCATGCAATTTACGAATCCTGCTGCGCAAGTCATCCACGTGGTCGTTCACCTCTTTGGAGTGGCGTTGTCCTTGTCTTCCTTATTCCAAAATATTGGCACACTTCCTGGAAGACTTTTGATTCAAAGCTTCGTTCCTGATCAGAGTGCAGCTCCATTGGGACCTCAAATCTGCTTACCCAGTTGTTGACTATCTGTTCGGCTACGATCTTAGCTTCTTGATTTGGGATGGCAAACACTTCCGGCCACTTACTGAAGTAATCCATGACCACGAGGGTGTATCGGTTACCATTGAAAGTTTCGGGAAACGGTCCAGCGATGTCGATGTTATTCGTTCGAATGGTGCTCCGACATTGTATTGCTGCATTTGTCCATGTGGCTTTACTTTTGGACCCTTGGTAGCCACACACCTTATGCACTTTTTACACCAATTCTCGACATCTTGTTTAGCGCTTAGCCAATAGAAACATTTCCTTATCTTTTCCAACGTCTTGTTTATTCCCTGAGATTCCGTCATGTATTTCATGGAGTACTTGGCTGACTCTGGGCCGGGCTCGATTAGCTGCATACAAGATGTTGTCCCATCTGCACTTTGCTATTTTCTCTTCAGCAAACCATCCCGTACACAAAGTGAGTCCCACTGTTCCCAGTATGCCTTCAGAGTTTGGCTCCGGTCTGATATCTGCTGCCAGCTTGGTCTTTCCTTGTGTTCCTTCCAGGTCAATATTGGTTCGATTTGACAATCTGCCTTGTCGTTTGGGAGGAACGGATTTCGTCTATACTCCAACCCTCTATTGGCTCAGTCCTGATCATTTGAATAGTGGCCTGTTCTTTCGCTTCCCTACGCTCGCAGTGTTCACAAAATTAACTCCGTACGGTCGACGAGAGATTATCAGCATTTGAGTGGAGTTTTCCATTGCGGTGTTGCACTTCAAAGTCGTAGCCTTGCAACTGCTCGATCCATCTTGCAACTTGGCCTTCAGGATTATTAAATTGGAGTAGCCATTTCAGAGCTGCGTGGTCTGTCCGAAGAATGAACTTTTGTCCGTAGGGGTACTTATGGAAATGCTTCGTAGCCAGAGTTACGCAGTAGTTCCTTTCAGGTCTGGAGAGTACTTTGCTGTAATATGCGACCACTTTCTCCTGTCCATCATGAACTTGGGAGATCACAGCTCCGATCCATCGCATTGCACAGCTGTCGCATCAGTTCTTGAAATGCTTTTTCACACTCTCCAGACCACCTGATCTGTCAGCCTTTTTCCGTAAGTTGATGCAGGCTCTTTGCAATACCAGCAAAATCCTTTCGGAACTTCTGTAGTACGTGGCGAGTCCCAAGAAGCTTCTCAGTTGGTGTTTATCTTTTGGAGCAGGCCAACTTTTCACGGCTTCGATTTTGTCAGGATCCATCCTTACTCCTTCCGCTGATATAATGTGACCCAGATATTTCTTTTCCCGGCCATCCTTGCTGCTGGCTCTAGTTTCGAATCTGCAATTCCCCTGATGAATGCATCCTTTGCCATTTCGTCGATAATTTCCTGCAGGAGCACTTTTCCTCATTGTCCCAGTTGTTTGCACAGACAACCATTTTAAACTGCTTCTTATAAGTAGACCATGCGGTCTGGCCATCGAATGAGGGAGGCTTCAACCCTTTTCTCAACGGACCGCTTAAAGAACATTCTCGCAGTTTTTGTTTTTACACTGTGTCGAGCTCTTTTGTCAGTTGCTAAACTTTGCCAACCATTTGTTAGAATTTTTCGTTAACATTCTTCTCTATTCTATCAAATTTGTCATCAACGTTCTTCTCTATTCTTTCAAATTTGTCATCGATTTCTTCGAACTTTTGGTGGAGAATGTTCTTCTGTTCTTCCAGATTTTTCTTCTGTTCGTCCATTTTTTGTTCGAGGCTGTTTTTCTGTTCGTCCATTTTTAACAAGAGGAGTTTCATCACTGCAGCCATGTAACTGCCGGTACTTATCTGTTCATCTTCGTCAGCGTCAAAGGAGTATGTATCAGGATCAAGTCCCTCGTTGTTCAAAGCCTCCTGAAGACGGAGCACCAAGTCACCTTTTCCTCCACTGGCACTTCTCTTGTCCAACTCGGATATGATTTGGACGAGGGTCAACTGGAATAGTTTTCGACCCATTCTACCTTTCCAACAGTCACAATTTTTTTTTTTTTTTGTACACACACAATAAGCCCTATCCCACTTCTGACACCAATGTAAAATGTTTGTGTGGGTACAAATGATAGAACTTATTCTTTTCAATACAAATCGCTTTATTCAGTGTGTAATCAGTAATCATTGAATAATTATTTTTTTATCATTAAAATACTTTCAATTGTCATAGGGGTCAGAAGGGTTTTGCATTGATTGGCTGAATTTGTTTTAAATATGATTGCATTCTTTTAAATATTTGAGTCATTTCGAATAAGTGCAGGTCTTCCATTCAATAAATAAAATATTTTATTGATTTTATTTATAAATTCTGCTGTTGGTTGCGCAAACTGTGCAATTTTCTCTGGAAATTTATTCAAGCGCTGTAATGCATTGTTTTCGCAAGCCCCGATTCTGGTAAGTATTGTGCCGCTAGTTTCACTTTAATTTTTACAAATTCTGTGGGTTCTATATGAGCATATTTTAGTTTTGGACACATTTTTGTGGTATTATTTCTCTCTATATTATAGACATACTCAATATGATCTTAAAAGATTGTTTCTTACACTTTTGATTAAATGTGGCACATCATACATCCCATACATTTTTTTTTTCTTTATAACGAAAGGAACTGGCGTCCTCATCCAGCTTAAATTTATTGAAAAGGCTTCGATTCGTAGGGCCTTGGTCACAGAAAATGCCTCTTACGTTTAGCTCTAGATTTCCACATATGTGAGTTGTATAAGTTGTATACTTAAATTTCGAGATGCTTTGTTGGTATATTGCTTGGACAGATCACATGATAAGGCACTTGTTTATATTTACCACATATACATCGAATCATGAACACGCAAAATGATTTCGCACACAAATTTAATCTTTAATTTTCTCCATAATCAACGAAGCGCTCGATTATGTCTTTATATTTGTTGTATATTAAATTCGCCTGGATACTCATCTCATCGAATATTAAAATGACTTCTTTGTCTTTCGGTTCCCATGTTATTTTTTGTATTTCGTCAAAAACATTTTCGTTTAGACCAGGAGATACATTTTTAAGTTTTATCCATCTATGCAATGAAGCTAGGTGTGGCAAGTGCAATTGCAGCTAATTGCGAAGAAAATTATATCCAAAATATATATATAAATTATACATTGGCAAACCCACCTTTCTTCTTGGGTAAATTGTTGTTTGCCTTTTGATAAAATGAGTTTGCAAAACGTTTCCGAATTTTTATTTATATCATGTAAGAAATCAATTTTTTCTTCTATTGTTTGCTTTTGATATTCTCTAAGCTGTGCTTTTTTTAGCCTGCGGACTTTAATTGCCAGGATATTTCTGAATTTTAGACTTTTTTGCTACTCTCTTTGAGGATTTTGTTAATTTGCTTTTTTGTGTTCACTTCGCATTTCTTGCATACAGATTCTATGGAATCTATAGATCTGTTGCAGTCTATAAGTGCTAAAACTTCATTTAGCTCGTAAATGGATATATCGGTACTCGTTTGAACTTTAAATTTTTTGCGATTAGAGTAGTTTATTTTGGCTTTCTGAGGATCAAAAGCAAGTTCATTGTCATTAGATTCCAAAAATATTTCACTCCTTTTCATAAAAACTGTAGGAACAGCGTCGTATTTTAATTTTTTATTCCCAAAAAAATTCAAATCTAAATGTTTACTACAAATGTATGGCCGTTTATGAGTTTCAACATTATCACGGGATTCTTCTGCCTGTGCTAGCCAATCATTATATTCTTAGTTCCCTTTTTAGGAAATCCAAGCATTTTCCTTTCTCGAAATTGGGCAGTTGTTGCATTGCAGCATACAATAGCGCGCTTTATTCGCCATGACATTTCCACTAAGTCGATTTTTTTTCGCAACTTTTTTGTATTTGTAAGTACCAAGGTACATAATCAACCTGAAATAAACTTAAATAATATATTTTACCTTTCCTAGATTAACTCTTAAATTAAAATATCACTTTTCACTTCGGAAAAATACAATTTGAATATTTTTTACCACACCACAGATCTACATAGATCGAAACTTCGGTCAATATAGCAAAATGAAAAGGGAAAATACGTACCTATGTATATACTCGTATGTACATAAACATGTATGTATAAATGAAATTGTGGCTCGCAGTCGCAGTTCGCAGACGATACAAAGAATAGCAAAAGAAAAATCTTTTCCCACAGAGAATTTATTTTCCGTTTTTTTTCTTAGCGAAGCAGAAAAGCTTTTTGTTTGCCCATCGAGTTGTTGTTCGTTGCTTGGAGTCCTGCCGTCATCTTTTACTATCTTCGATATAGGGCAGGTACTCGTAATTAAAATATGCCAGACTGATAGTTCTAAACCACAGAAAGTGCATGTTTCGGGGGCTTGTGCTGTGTAGTAATGCCTAGTTGTGAAGAGAGTTTTGCCAGTTCTCATGTGGAGAAGTTTTATACAGTTTTCTCTTGATAGGTTTGAATTATACGGACTGCGTAAATGATGTGTCTGGTAGTTACGCAGAAAGGTATGATTATCTTTCCATAAGACTGCTAATTCTTTATCTCTTAGTGCTGCAAAATGTTTGCGGATAATTAAAGCAGAGTTTGGTGCTTCTACTGTAAGAGGGAGAGTAAAAACTTCTTTAGCTGCAGTGTCAGCGTGTTGATTGCCCCTTATACCTACATGGCCAGGAACCCAAGCCAAAAGATGTCTCTACTGGAATTTAGTATAGCCCTGATTTTTTCCAAGGATGGACATTTGTTGGATTCTTTTTTAAGACCATTTAGAACACTGAGATTGTCTGTGAATATTATTTTCTTCCCAGGTAGCTCTGGGAAGACATTTCTGGATAGCTGTTAGTTCCGATATATAGCTTCTGGAAGATTCGGGCAAAAGTCCTTGTTGGATTGTTTTAGTCTCTGTGTTGCGTATGACGAGCTGGAATTTCTGAATGAGCCATCAGTATAAAATATTCTATCTGGTTTTATTCTCTCTATCATCTCATTGTGGAGTGATTTGAATTGTGAATCCGTTGTATCTTTTTTCTTGTAGATCGCCAAGGTGGTATTTATTAGCAACGTATTTCTTTTCCAAGGAGCTGGAGGTCTAGATGTTGCCGAGTAACTCTCCATATTTGGGAGACAAATTTCAGGGGTTTCCAACAAAGAAACCATGTTCCTTATTGCGGAAATAGTGCCCTTACGAGGTTTTTTCCATACTAAGTGATTCCCTAATTAACTTGTGGAGTGGATGCAATGGATTTTCCAGAGCTTTACTTATAAGTGCTACATATCTATTCTTTCCAAGGTGTTCAAAGGAAAAATAACCAGTTTCTACCCGAAGTGCTATTATTGGCGTTGTTTTAAGGGCACCTGTTGCTGTGCGAAAGCATTGGTTGATGGCGGCGTTTATACTTTGGACGTTTTTCTTGGAGGTCCACATAAAGGCTGTCAAGCCATGTTGAAGAGAGACTTCTACCAGATTCGTAACCAATCGGATCGCAGTCTCCATATGGGGGCCTTTACGTTTGGAGCAAACCATTTTAAGTGCGTTGTTGCGCAATTTAAGCTGATTTATTGCTATTTTAATTTGTAAATTCCATTTTAAATTTCCAGAAAAGTATTCCCGAGTATTCTTAATTCTCTTTTGAGTGGAAGCGTAACGTTACGAAGAACCAGAGAAGGACAGACGCAAGCTCTTTTTCTGCAAATGTGGATTGCTTCAATTTTTGTTGATGGAACTGAAGCACCTCTTTCCAGCGCCCATTGATGGATTGCTGAGTCAGTTGCTTCCAACAGTTAATTAACATGATTAGGATGTCCGGAAGCCAGTGTGTATATATTGTTTGCATAAATGCCGACAAAGTCGAAGTCATATCTGGGGTTATCAAGTTGACATATCAGCGAATCGATATAGGCATTGTATATTATTACCGATAGCGGCGATCCTTGTGGAACCCCTTTCTCCATTTGAACTATTAAAGATTTAAATCCATTTACCTTAACCTGAAAAGTTCGACCTGTCATAAATGAAATGACAATTTTTAAGATATCTTTAGGTATCCCCCATGAACTAAGCTGTTTAATAGCTGTTTACCCTGTCGAAAGCCTTTTCAGGTCAGCTGATAGAACTACGCTATGTTTCCGCAACGAAAGATTCTTAACAAGTTTTGCTTCTAATAGATGTAACAGACTTTGAACACCCCTATTTTGTCTAAAGGCGTGTTGTGCTGGATGTAACCTTTCTTCTATTTCCCAACCAATTCGTCTTGCAATGATTTTTTCAAAAATTTTTGGAGAGAACTGGGAGAAGTGATATAGGCCGATATTCTTCAAACAAGTGAGATATTCGTGTTTTTTTTTGGAATGGGCTTAAGTAATGCTCTCTTCCATGTGGGATATTACCAGTACTTATTATATTATTGTATAAAGTACAGATTCTTTTTTTAGATTTTCATCGCTGTGATTTATCATACTGTATGTTATCTTATCGCTTCCCGGAGAAGTTCCTTTCGCCTGCGTCGCCAAAGATGGTAGATCGTTTATCGAAAAAAGCTGCTTGGAATTGATCAAATTGTGCGGGAAAGTGCTGTCGGAGCTATAGTTTTTTTTAACTTTTGCAGCTTCTTGGTTTACATTAGGAAACACAGGTGTTTTAGATGATAGATTACGCGATGTTACGAGTAATTTAAAGAGATCCCAGTTTGCCATCTCTTCCTTAAACCTTGCACTTATTTTTCTTCTACAAGGTGTTCTTGGTGTTCGAATTATGATAGGCATGTGATCTTTGCTTATACCTAATACCTCCCATTGCAGCATGGGTGCAATATCCTCTGACGCAAGAGTAACATCAATGGCTGTAAAAGTATTTCTTGTGCTGAACATAATGGGTGAACCGTCATTGAGGATAACTAGGCTTCGATCATTTGCGAATTATTCAAAAGTGCTCCCTAGAGCGTTTGTTGCACTGGAGCTCCAAAGAGTGTTTCTAGCATTTTTTGTTTGGATATATTTTCCCTTACAAGCATTCCTATTCCTGCCTTTGAATACTGATAGGGTTTGTTAAAATGAAACGGCCTGTAGTTTTTCATATTAAAATATTTGAGGTTTTTTTTGCGATATGTGTTTCTTGTAGTGCTATGATATCGGGATTATATTTAGAAATTAAAAGTTCAAGAGCATGTTTGTTGTTTGAATACCCTTGGAGGTTCCACTGGAGGATTGAGAGATCAATTTCCAATGAAACTATTGCTACTGTAATTTATTGTTTTTTTTTGAGTGTGTTGAATTGGGATTGGTTGGTTTTTTGAGTGATTCATATTGAGTAGAAATTATTCTAATGGGGAAGTCTTGTTCTCTATTTCCATGTATGGCTGAAGAAAGAGAGAGCGTGCTCTCAGTCTCCAGATCCATAGCGTTAGTGTTTGATGATGTTGATTGTATGCGTTCGATGTTGTCTTTGATTACTTGTGTTGAGCTTTTTTCAGGGCTATTTGGTCAAAAGGGATACTGGACAGTGGTAGATTTAGTTGGAATTGCTAGCAGAGATTTTTGCTGGGATTGAGTGGGTTTATTTGAAGTTGAGTTGTTTGAGGAGCTATTGGAAATAATGGGCTTTGGAGAAATAATTTTGTCAGCGTTTGTTTCCATGAGTATGCGTTTCTTTATTATTTCGTCTATTGTTGGTTTACCGGTATTTCGTTGTCTTGGAGCTGAAAGTTGGTGAAGTGCGGGGCCTCTCGAACAGTGCAGCGACGATCAGCCTTAATTTTATTCACCGACTTGTACAAGAAAAGAGGGGCAAGCGGGGTCGTATGACACATGGTTTTCCTCATTGCAATTAATGCAGAAGATGCGTTGGCAAGAAGTATGCGGAGGTTGAAGGCAGCATTCTCGGCAAATCATCGAGTTTTTGCAGTGGTTTTTCGTGTGCCCAAGCTTTTGGCACGAAACACAACGCATTGGGTTTGGAATAAACTCCTCGACTTTGCAGTTCAGCCAGCCAATTCTTATTTCATCTGGTCATCGAATCAAATCAAAAGTGATTATAGCAGCACCCGTTGCTACTAGCTCGTTCTTGTCCTTTTTCATTATTTTTTTTACTCCGATCACATTGAATTTTTTGAGTTCGGATAATAGTTCTTCTTCTGACAGATCGATAATGTACCGAGAATATATTCTACCCATAACCGTGTTTAGATTTGCGTGGCTTGTGATTTTGACTGGAATTAGGTCGACGAATTTTGCTTTAAGGAATTTTTCGGCTGTCTGCAGGTTTGTAACCTTTACCAGTAGGTCTCTTAATCTCATGGCTTTAACATCCAGAAAATCTTTTGAGATGAATTCCAGGCCGTGGTTGATCTGAAAGGGATTATACGTGGAAAGTGGTCGCAAGCTATCTCTAACTTTTTCAGTACCAGAAATTACGATGAAGCGAGGGATGTTGTTATTATTATTGATTGAATGGTACGTACTCTGAGTCATAGAACTTCCGTTTTTTTTGTTTTTTACCCCGGCCTAACACACACTCAGACTCGAGTAGGTTGAACCGGTCATGGTCTATAGGGGGTTCCCCCCTTTCATTCTTAGTTTTCTTTATATAACTGAACTGTGTTAATTTTTGTGCCGAAATAACAGGAAGAATTTATTTAGTTCACTTACCCCGAAAAAGAAGATCGGAAGGCATGTTTGATTCACTGATTGTGTATTTTGTTGTTAGTCACTATCACAAGTTAAGTTTGGGACGCTTACTAGCAAAGAAAAAATAACGTTGCGTGATAACAACTGCACTTGATCAAGTTCAAATACGAACTGAAACTGATAAATATATGTATAGGTACATGCAAACAAAATGAAAATAAAAATATTTCAAAAATTTCTTCCTGGCTGAAAAAGTTAAAGCTAAACTTCATACTTTAAACTGTCCTAGTATAGCCAAAAAAAGAACAAATAATGTAGAAAATAATTAAGGCTTAACAAGAAATTTATGAATATAATTAAAACTAACTTAATACTTAAGAGCATAAGAGCAAAAGTGATATATGTATAGGATTAAGAATAAATAAAATCGTGTTCATTAAAAAAAAAGAAACTGAAAAGATATGATATTTTTTTCAACTTATGCATACACTCTAAAATACAAAAAAAAAATAATAAGAAACATAAAAAATAGGGAAACAAATTAATGAAATAAAAATGAATAATTTAAGAAGAAAAAGGGAGAACAAGAGAAAAACAATAAAATTAAAAGGAAGGCCTACGTATTGTAATAATTTAATAAAAACAAAAATTTAGAAAAACACTTAAATATTTGATAATGTCTTACTATGCTAAGTAGTTTTTATGTTTAAAAAAATCTCATTTAAGATTACATTTTTAATATGTGTATTATTTTGCCACTTATATTGCCTATAGGTTAAACTGCCTTTACCTTGACATTCCTCTTTCTGATTGTTTTGTATTTATTATTCTATACTTTTGTTTTCTAACATATCGAGTGTTGCTACAGAATAGAATTTATGAGAAATTAAAAAAATTGAAGTAACCTTTAGGTTGATAATATCTTGTGCCTGTAAGTAGCAGAGGATAAATGAAATCTTAATCCTTTAATAACACTTCAATCCTTTAATAACAAGTGAAACGTTTAACCTAAAAAACTGCGATAAATTACTCAAACATTCTACATTACAATATGATTTAATTCATTGTTTTTCCTAGTTACTAAGGTTTCTATTGGTTTAGCCTCAGCTACAGACACGCAATAGTTTAAATTATTTTATGTTATATAATAAGAACTCGCACACGTGTCAACTTCAAAACACTCACTATTGAAATACGAGTATGACTATTGAAGTATCAGTATCTTAACACATACGAGTATCTGTTGCATTTACATAATTTTGTTTGATATTTGTTGACATATGTATATGCGTAGTCACATTATTTTTAGTGCAAGTATAGAAGAAGAAATTCGTTTTACATATTATACGAGTAGGATATTCGCTTTGACACTATATGTACGAGTATGTGGGTGTCTAAAATATCTATGAAATCAATTTTCATAAGTTCTCCTTGTTTTCTACTTGTTTTTAAAACAATTTTCTCAGAGTTCCGTTTGGTTCTTAATTTATTCAAGTACTTTATTTGTTTGAGACAATTTTTTTTATAATCAAACCTATCAAAAGAAAGACAAGATCAATCGAAATTGAAATCCAACATTCAAAATTTAGCGCGAATATAAATGTTTTCGACGTCTGAAATCAATGAGATAATACTAAGATGATCGCTATATTTTATATCTTAAACATCACTGCTATCTGGCTCCTTGCCTTAATTGTTCATTTCCTGAGGCTATTTAAATCTACTGATACTTTCATTTGCTTATAAATACAATGTTTTGTTAAATTTAAATTGCTTTTACTTTAAAATTCGCTAGTCTGCTATATCGATAATTTTTTAACAGAATTTGTGGAGCAAAAAAACTTGTTTTTATTAACAAAGTAAAATAGAAACCAATTAAAAGCATAGAATATGTCTAGCAATAAAAACAACAAAATATTATCCTATTAAAAAAAAAACAAGAAAAAAGTGCCTTAAATGCAGATATAAAAAAAGTAATTCGAAAATATAATAGATAAAAAGTAAAAAGCAAAATGTATTTAATACTGTATTTTTACTTAAAAAGTAATTATATATTTCCTGCATGCATTATAAAAACACATATTCGTTATACTATGATTTTCTGTAATTTAGAATGATAAAATAATTTGGAAAAAAATCGAATTAATTTAATTTATAAACTATAAACATATATATATATCTGTTTTGTAATACTGAACAAGATGGTAATAAAAATTAAAGCATGCCAAAAAAAAAGTGGAAAAGTGTTAATTATCTTATGTGAATTTTGTATGTCGATTAAAAATTAAAAGAAAAAAACATTAGCTTCTATTAATTTTCCGATGAACAATATGGCGATACCAGCTAATGCGTTTAGCATGAAGTTTTCTGAATAGGCACACTTCTATGTTGCGTTTTGATATACCAACCTGGTGTCATTCTTAACCCTTTCATCCACGTCGGTGTCATTATACCTTTATAGTGACTCAATCAGGCAACAGATGCTGAGTCTTGCTATATCTACTTCTCTTCTAACAGATCGACTAACTAATTGACACATCCAAAAAGAACTCTTGATGTCCGATCTTAGGAGATGAAAAAGGCACACATAGAAACAATTTTGAGACTGCAGCAACCATCTTCCATCAACTGTAAGAATTTAAAAAGTTCTACCAAAAATACCCATAATAATTAGTGAATTTAGTCACCTATAACAATTTCTCAGGGGCTTTAATCTAAGCTACACAGAAATGTTGGGGCTACTTCCGTAACCCATTTTCCTAACGCCGAGATTACTGATTCAACACACGTCCTATCTGTGAAGTCACATGCAAAATCCCCATAAAAAGCCTACAATCAACATATCTAAGAGTATTTTCTCGGTCGAATCTATCATTAGCCATTTAATGAAAGTTAATGTACAGTTCACACTTAAACATGGATGCATAATCCCTTTCCACCTAAAATCCTACAGGCTTAATAGTCTACAAACTCACTTCGGTGTTCCTTAAGTTGATAAACTCACTCATGCTGATATATTAATACACATATCAGGCGGATAAGTAGCAGCTTTCATCATCTCGTCAGCGCGAATAAAGGCAACCCTTTAAAGAAAGAAAAAGCCCGCTGTGCCGTTCTGGACTTCTTTGAAAACATGTTTCTTCAATTAATTTGGACTTCTATGGACACAAAAGAAATCGGTTCACAGACCACCAAATGGATATGCTCCATGCTTAACAGTAGAATAATCACTGTCAAGATAGAACAATATTTGACATCCATAAAAACTACTAAAGGTTGACGTTATTAATTTGTCTTGTCCTCATGCTGTTGGTTCAATGTGGTGGGCACAGTACTAATCGACCTTAATAACTCGAGGCTATACAGTTGACATAATCATAATAACTAGCGGCAAAAAAGGACCTGGAAATGCGGGGGATATGCAAAATACCGCAAAGTGTAATTGCTGCCAAACAGCAGAATTGTTTACCCAGCCAAAATCGTATTATTCACTAAGCCAAAAAATGTTAGCCAACAAACGCTTTTACTAAATGGCAAATAAAACAATTTCTCAAAAAAATCGGAATATCTTGGAGCCACTCTAGATCATAAGATAATCTGCACACCATATTTGGCTAGATTCATTGAAAAGGCAACAAAAGGCTTCTTCGCCTGCTTCAGGATTTTCGGTTCAAAACGGGAATTAAACCACAATTAATCCACTAGGCTAACCTCGCCATTGTCACAACAGTACTAACCTATAAAAAGAAAACGAAAAGGCTATTCACGCTTACATCCACATATAAATGTTGTGAGCCCTTCACGAAGGGTTCATCTCCTATGCAACAATTAGCCGTATTCATAAAAATGAATGATTTCCTATAAAGCAAAAGATAGAAGTAAAATGTAATGCTAAAGAGCAAAAGGTAGAAGTAAAAGCATTTGCTTCTCTTCTTATTCATAATGATTATCTTTTACTTCGAGCATTTCCTTCAAGCACAAGTAAAAGGTGAACTTGTTGTTGCTTCTCATAATAATAATATAACAAAAAAATTAACATAGATTGCTTTGTTTTTATTAATGGTTAAAATAATACTATGTATTTTCATCATTATCTAGTGGACCATCAGCCCCTAATATAAAAAAAAATAAATTAGGAACAGAGAAATACGAAACGGATGAAACTCGAGTACTAACAACAAGTGAACTTCAAGGTTTAGTCCTGTTGCAGCAGTGTCACTCAAAGGGAATACTATGAAAAGAAGTTGGAAATGATGGAAAAACTTACACCAACTGATCAGCAAACGACTACTGTTAGTGATGGATAAACGTACATCAACTTGTGAAAACGTAAGCTGAATAGTTTAAAGTGTTAATTTGTTTATATGCTTATTTCCTAAATGCTAACTTTTTTAAACGGAATTGGATTTTATTAAATAAAACTTAAGAATTATTCAAAAAGACATTATTAATTTTATTTTATTGTATTTTATTTTTCATTCAATTTTCATTTTTTCCTTATTTTTTAAAAACACGTGTAAACTAACCATCATAAAATTTTTTTATGAGAATACTCAAATTTCTTCTGATTTCTTGTCCTTGTTGGCGAAGACGAAGTTCTGTACTGTTGTCAAAGAAATGATGGTTTTCTTCTTGATGATTTTCTTCTGGTGCATCTTCCACATCTTTGAAGTCAGGATCGCCCAAAGTTTTAGCAACGTTATGAAGAACGACACAGGCAATTAATACTTTTGCTACATTTTACAATTATACGCGACAAACGTACTGTAAGATAGGAAAGCGGCGTTTCAGTTGGCCAAAGCTTCTTTCAATGATCACTGTTTCTTTTTTCAAAAGCTGACTGTATTTTTCCTCTGCACCAGGAGTAGGATTATTAAAACGAGTCATTAAGCATGGCCCTATACCATATCCGCTGTCATCAATGAGCACAACATTGTTTTGATTTCTTGATTTTAGACACACTTGAGAATTTTTCCATATTTTCGAGTCAAGTACGGATCCAGGCCAACTAACGTCAACACTAGTACAAATTTCTTTGGTATCACAAGTGGTTTGAACTTTCTGAGTAGGTTTACATTTGCGATTAATGTACTCATCTCCATAGAGTTTTGATTTCAGTATCCCTACGTGGGTACAATCGATTACACCTAGCTGTCGGAAACTTAAACTTCCTTTGCCATAACTCTTTTGCTTCCGTTATTTCACTATTGGTAGTTGGAAACTTGATCCAATCAGTTGCATACGTAACTATGCTGCAACTACTGCATTCACAGACCGAGATACAGTAGCTTGACTAACCCCAAGTTCTTCACCGATTCCTTTCTTATATCCAGGATCACTCATATCGCAAACATACATACGAGTACCTTCTTTCTATGGGCATTTGACAAGGCAACTCCACGAGTTTCTTCATTCGTACCTAAAAATCTGTCCGCGAGCCACTGTAAGTTTCCCTCTTCTACAAGCGAGGCTTGTAATTAGCATCCCTCACATGCACAACATTTGCCATCGCGCTGAAAATGGGATATCACAATCGTTTACTACCGAGATGAGTCTGCTACTGACCTAACTCAGACTTTTTATTTAAAGTAAAGTCAAGTTTATGCATACCCATTTACTGCAATGTGAATAAAAGGATATGCTTTTACTCGAAAAGTACAAGGTTCTGCTCGAAATTATTATGAATAAAAGCAGAAAGATTTCCTTCATATTTTGCAAGTACATATAAGCATATACTTTTCTTTATGAATACGGCCCAATAAAATCATCAAACTAGTTGAGAAGATTGTTGAAATAACCCCAGTGGTTTAAATTTCAATTTATTATTATTGGCATATTTCAAGTGTACATTAAGAACATTTTCTTTTATAGTACTCTGAACATATCTAAGTATAGAAATGTTACTCGTAGTATAAAGTTCAGCAATTACGAATGTAATTGAGCGCGCGCTCAAGGGGTTTGTGTACCCTTAAGGTGATTGTACACAGCGCGGGCAAAGGAAAGTTAGGGAGGAAGAAAAGAGAGGTACCGATGTACACTTTTTTAAATGTTTGCAAGTTATAACGACCAGGAAATACAGAGATCGGCAGGGCATTCCATAAGCGAGTTGTACGGCTTAGGACCGAATCACGATATTTAAGAGTTCGCCCGAAAATGGGCTTGAGGGTATACTGATGAGCATTCATAGCGAGACGGGTGTTACGGTTGAAAGTTTGAATGGGCGGAATGCTACTGGCGATTTCAGTGGAGCACTGGTGGTGGAAATAGCGATAAAACAAAGTGAGCAACGAGACATTTCGTCGGTGTTCGAGGGTGTCCATTGATTGACTGATATTAGTATCATCAATATGTTTTATCGCACGGTTTTGAATCCTATCTAGCAGATGCAGAGATGTTTTATGAGCACCTGAATAGATGTGGGCGTTGTACTCCAATTTTGGGCGGATGAATGCCTTATATATTGAGGCCAGATCAGAGGGGGTAAAATATTTCTTACATCGCTTCAGGAAACCTAGACATTTCGCAGCATTTTTGGCGACATCCAATATGTGGTCATTTAAACGTAAGTTGTCATTGACACACATACCGAGAATAGAAAGTTTTTCGGTTTCGACGATGCAAGTGCCATTCATGGATAATGGCTGGGTGTTTAAATTTCGCTTTAACGACATCAGACAGCATTGTGTTTTGGAAGCATTAAATTCCACTCTGTTGATAGTTCCCCAATTGTTTATGCTGTTGTTGATATCGGAATTTAATGAGCTTAGCATACGCTGCCGTTCTCGTTCTACAGCCGGAGAGCAGGGCCGTGAGTCCGGGAACGAATATGAAAAGCAGAGAGTACTGCCATCAGCAAAGGAATATATTGGATTAGAAGTAGCAGTCAAGAGATCATTAATGAAAATTAAAAAGAGTGTCGGAGACAGAACAGAGCCCTGGGGCACACCATCATTTATTTTGTGAATATCAGACTTGTAACCGTCCAAGACAACTTGAATTGAACGTTCCGAAAGGTAATTTCTAATCCATTGAAGAAGAGAGTCGTCGATCCCAAATGCACGCATTTTCGACAACAGAGCTTGATGCCAAACTCTGTCAAATGCCTTAGAAATATCAAGTGCAACTATCTTGCTTTCGCCAGATTAATGTACGCTTTAGTTCCACTTTTCGGTAAGACATGCCATCAAATCACCAGTGAACCTGTTGCTACGAAAACCAAATTGCCGGTCATTGAGAAGTTTTCGTGTTTCGAGATATTTCATGAGCTGACGATTTATCAGTGTTTCCATGACCTTTGAAAGAAGGCACGTAAGTGCAATGGGTCTGTAGGAGGAGAGAGAAGATGATTCGCCTTTTTTAGGGACGGGGTGGACAAATGCTATTTTTCATCTGCTCAGGAAGGGTCCTAAAGGGTAGGATTTATGGAAAAGCTTACGCAGTGGTTATGCCAGCGTGGAAGAACACCTCTTCAGAAGAAGGGGAGTTATACCATCTGGACGAGCGGATTTATGTATGTTGAGATCTTTAAGTACTATTGCTACTACACGAGTGCGAAAGTAGATTCGTCCCATTGAAGATTCGACGCACTCAAGTGTAGGCAGAGACAAAGCGCAATCTGGGAGTGTTGAGCTGGCCGCAAAGTGTGCAGCAAGCAGATTGGCTTTGTCCAAAGAGCTGACAGCTGCAATGTCATTGTAAATGAGCGTTGGGATTGAGGATGAGGCGGAATTTCTAATGTTTTTGACGAACGACCAACAATTTCTACTGCCTTTGGGACATTGCAGTATTTTTTGCCTCAGTTTTTGGTCATATTGAAATTTCGCGTGCTTGAGAAAGACGTTGCAGTCATTCCTGGCTCGTTTGAACTTTTTTCGGTTTTCCTCTGTCGGGTTGGTCTTATAGGACCGAAAAAACATTTATTCTAACCCTGACGGCCTATTTACAGCTCGAGTCATACCATGCCCTTTCTTTTGGTTTGATACTCTTCATCCGACGAGGAATACAGGATCTCATTCCAAAGAGAATGGTGTCTGTAATCATATCAGCAGCGGCATCCACGTCGTTATCGAGAAAGCATAACGACCAGTTAAAATTCCTAAAGAAGCTGTTAAGACCGCTCCAGTATTGCCATACGGTTCTTTTAGGAATTTTTTCTCTAACTATGTGATCGGTGTACGAAAAATTAGCTGATATGACACAATGGTCTGACGAGCCTAGAGGGGAGAGCACATCAATGGTGTACTTATCAGAAACTACAATATTCATTAACAAAAAAATTAAAAAAAAAATTAACATTAAAAAACAACAACACAATATGCGATACAAAATAGAGGAAAAAAATAAAAGGCAGTTTTTTATTTTTGTTTTTAAAGAACTAAGCACTCAAGTTTGTATGAATACACTTATAATACCTGAGCATGTGTTAAGTTTTTTTTGAGAATGTGATAAAGAGAGAAAAAAAGATGTTTGGTCACAGTCAGTGGTTATTTCGCCCCATGGGTGGCATCCAACATTTAATGAGGGATTCTAGTGGAAGTTGGATTGTTGTTGATTTCTAGTCAACTACTTAACTTACTTGATTTACGTTAACTGAAAAAATGAACGTCTTTCGGGCGAGATTGGGGTTCGAACACCGAGCCTTCCGATTTGGAAGCCAGTCCACTACCACTTGAGCCACGGCCACCCTCACAAGCAATTGAATAAATGAAAGATATACTCGTAGAAGTTACATTTGAAAAGAAAAGTGTAAAAGAATTGCATTTGTAAAGTTTATGGCATTTTAAATACCCCTGATTTGTTGGGGAAGGGAATTCTATAGTCTTATAGCGTGAACAAAAAACAGTTCATAAGGTTTTTAGTTCTTTGGTATCGCGCAAATTGTATTTTATTATCCCAGTATGGTAGGGATTTAATATTAATGACTTGATGTAGGTAAATGCAGTTCCTTGCACTGAGATATTGTTTATTTTTAATGTGCAGAAATATGGCCATGTCTACGAAGCCCGTGTATATATCGCATTGAGTCATTGAAAGCTACTTGAATTTTTTGCTGAGATAAGAAATCAAGGTCACTGCATACCACCTCAGATTATCTTATTAAGTCGCCATTGGGGTAAAGCTATTGTAGCTGTTAGCCAGAGCTTTCGTAAACTTCCGTAAATACGACCAATGACAAAGTTTGTTATGATAAATACAAATAAATACAAATAAATAATCCTAGAGTCAGAAAGCCACAAGAACGACGTTAACGTCAAATTGTCGATTAGATATCGGGATAACTTTTAATTTAGCTGGGTTAAGCAACAATCCGTTAGCCACCGACCAGTCATATATTTTTGATAAATCTTCATCAAACACATGTTCAACGGTCAAATTCATGGGACGAGACAGATATAGTTGAACGTCGTCAACGTATAAGTGGACCGTTGCATGCTGATGGCAAGTCGTTAATGAATGCACATAATAAGATATGACCGAGAATCGATCCTTGCGATACACTTTTTCTAACTATTTTCAAGGCTGAGGATTTGCCACCAATGACAACTTTTTGCGATCTGCTAGAAAGACAACTTCTTATAAGCTGAACAGCTTGTTCACTAAAGACAAGCAAGTTATGTACTTTCCAGCATAAAAGTCGTGATTTACCTTATCAAAGGCTTTTGAGAAATCAAGGTGCTCCTAAAACATCTCTGCACCTGCTAGATTGGATTCAAAACCGTGCGATAAACTTATTGATGATACTAATATCAGTCCATCAATGGACACCCTCGAACACCGACGAAATGTCTCGTGTCTCACATTGTTTTATCGCTATTTCCACCACCAGTGCTCCACTGAAATCGCCAGTAGCATTCCGCCCATTCAAACTTTCAACCGTAACACCCGTCTCGCTATGAATGCTCATCAGTATATCCTCAAGGCCATTTTCGGACGTACTCCAAAATATCGTGATTCGTTTCTAAGCCGTACAACTCGCTTATACATGCCCTGCCGATCTCTGTATTTCTTGCTCGTTATAACTTGCAAACATTTAAAAACAATGTACATTGGTACCTCTCTTTTCTTCCTCCCTAAATTTCCTTTGCCCGCGCTGTGTACAATCACCTTAAGGGTACTCAAACCCCTTGAGCGCGCGCTCATTATAAAAAACAAAAAAAAAAGTAAGCAAAGAAGTGTTGTGTATACCTTATCAAAGTCATGCTAATCTTCTAAGACATTAATCGTAGCCGAGGAACAGCTATGATTACTTCTGAACGCAGATCACTCTGATCTGAAGCTACCTGGATACGAACTAGTGCCATTATTCTTCTCTCACCGCGGTCTCGCCATTTCCGTGCATAGTGATTAATTATCAAATTCCACCACAATGTAGTCCCTGTGCCAATCGGGAATTCAAATTCATGCGATTCAAATTCCATCTCCGTAAGCAAATTATCCGCTACTACTCTATTTACAGAAGCCCTAAACTATAATAGACAGCAATTGGACTTTTAACAAGTTTGATGCCCTGAGTCAATGCGCTTTAAGCTGTCATATAAACTTAATGTGACTCTATTCAAAGAATTGTATATACTCGTATGTATCCTCATACTGGAATCGTTATTGCGGGCGATTTCAATACACAGAATTTTGGGTGGCTTCAATATTCTGGACAAATAACACCCGCAGAACATTATTTTGGGATCTTCGCTGCGGAAGCAACGTAACGCGAATATCAGACGTTGATAGTCATACCGCCAACACCACGGACTTGTTTTTAACTTCTCACCCTGATAAGTTTACCGTTGATGTGCTCTCCCCTCTATGCTCGTCGGACCACTGAGTCATGTCAGCTAATTTCTCGTATGCTGACCACACAGTTAGAGAAAATATTTCTAAAAGAACGGTATGCCAATATGAGCAAGAAAATTGGAGCGAACTCAACAGCTTTTTTAGAAAATTTAACTGGTCTGCTGCTGCTAATATTATCACTGACACCATTCTCTTTGGAATGAGATCCTTTATCCCTTATCGAATTAAGAGTATCAGACCAAAAGAAAAGGCATGGTACGACTCGAGCTGTAAATAGGCCGTCAGGGTTAGAATAAATGTTTTTTCGGTCCTATTAGACCAACCCGACAGAGGAAAACCGAAAAAAGTTCAAACGAGCCATGTCCCAAAGTTAGTAAAAATGTTTGGTAGTTCGTCAAAAATAAAAATTCTGCCTCATCCATTGACATTGACATTCCACTTTGGTCAGTTCAACACTTCCAGATTGTGCTTTGTCTCCGTCTACACTTGAGTGTGTCGAATATTCAATGGGACGAATCCACTTTCGCACTCGTGTAGTGGCAAGAGTACTTAAAGATCCTGCTCTTTAGGACTCTTTCCGAGCAGATGCAAAAGAGCATTTGTCCAGCCCGTCCCTAAAAAAGGCGAATCTTCTTCTCTCTTCTCCTACTTGCATTTACCGTCACAGCTCATGAAATATCTCGAAACACGAAAACTTCTTAATGACCGGCAGTACGGTGTTCGTAGCAACAGGTCCACTGGTGATTTGATGGCATGTCTCACCGAAAAGTGGAACCAAAGCGTGCATCTATCTGGCGAAAGCAAGATACTTAGTTGCACTTGATATTTCTAAGTCATTTGACAGAGTTTGGCATCAGGCTCTTTTGTCGAAAATGTGTGCATTTGGGATCGACGACTCTCTTCTTCAATGGATTAGAAATTACCTTTCGGAACGTTCAATTCAAGTTGTTTTGGACGGTTTCAAGTATGATATTCACAAAATAAATGCTGCTGTGCCCCAGGGCTCTGTTCTGTCTCCGACAATCTTTTTAATTTTCATCACTGATCTCTTGTCTGCTACTTCTAATCTGATCTTCTAATTATATTCCGTTGCTGACGACAGTTTTCTCTGATTTTCAGATTTGTTTCCGAACTCACGTCCCTGCTCTTTGGCTGTAGAACGGAAACCCCAGAGTATGTTAAGCTCATTAAATTCCGATATTAGCAGCATAACCAATTGGGGAACTATCAACAGAGTGTAATTTAATGCTTCCAAAACAAAATGCTGTCTGCTGTCGTTAAATCAAAATTTAAATACCCAGCCATTCTTGCCATTCTCCGTAAGAGCTTCAATGAAAATTTACGTTGGAATGACCACATATTCGATGTCGCCAAACCCTCTGTGAAATGTCTAGGTTTCATCAAGCGATGTAAGAAATATTTCATCCCCTCTGATCTGGCCTTAATATATAAGGAGTTTATCCGCCCAAAATTGGAGTACAATGCTCACATCTGGTCAGGTGCTCATAAGACCCCTTTGCACTTGCTAGATAGGATCCTAAACCGTGCGATAAAACTCATAGAAGATGACAATATTACAACATTTAACCGTAACACCCGTCTCGCTATGCATGCTCATCAGTACACACTCAAGCACACCTTGGTACTAGCTGGAGAATTATTGTCCATTTTATCTTCTTCTTCTATTGCTTGAATCTTTTTTATAAGTGTAGAGTGTATTCTCTCAATATCAGAATTCCCAGTGTGACTATTAGGCTTCGTTCAATGTATTTCAATTCATTTTTCCTGTAAATATTTTGTAACATGCTTAAATGAAGTTAATATAGCAACTGTTTTAATTCTATCATTTATAATATATGCCATTGCGAATTTAGTAACTTTTTCGATGATAGCAACAAAACATTGTTTTAATGGAAAATATCTATGTGGATAATTTAATTTTTATGATTTAATGTTTCCGTAATATTAAATATTGGCCTTATAGGGTTTCTATCAAATTTTATTCCCTGACATTTTTGGCAGTTATTAATTATAAGTTGGATATGTTTCTGCAACTTAGGGTAATATATCTTGTCATTTAAGGTTTGATAAGTTTCAATAATACCACTGTGCTTATAGTATTCTTCTTCATTTGATATTTCTTGGGCCCTTTCCGTTGCTTCTTTAAACTTGATTTTAGTATTATTTGAAAATACCTCTATAAAATATTTCTGTATTCTATTATAGTCTCTATCATCTACTTCTGAATATATGCCTACATATCCAGATATTATATTTCTTTTTAACAATCTTTTTAATAATCTTTATTTTTTTCTTTCTCATCTTATGGATCTCCATAATCTTTCTTCCATATTTTGTTTCAAACTCTTTTTCCGGACTATAAGTTAAAATTATTTGAACTTTATACTTGTTTACTATTTTTTCTTTTATTGATATGTGGTCTTGTAATTGTTCATCAACGGAATGTATTGTACCAGAACAGTCCATATTGGATTCACTGCTGTTCTCTGAATTCATTTGAGGACTACTTTTTAACCTGATCAGCCACCTTGTTTCCCTTGCCTTTTAGATACTCAATTTCAAAGTTGTACTCTTGTAACTTTAAAATCAATCTCTGATTTCTTTGACAAAAATCGTTTCCTTTATATTTTGAATTCAAATATTTTATTGGTGAATGGTGAGTTGCGATCTTAAACTTTCTACCATATAGATAAGGTATAAAATAATTTACTAAAAATACAATATCCAAAAACTCTTTATCAGTTACACTATAGTTTTCTCATGATTGTTCAAAGTTCTGGCTGTAAAAAATACGACTGTTTTGTGAATAGCTCGAATAGCATAATCACTGGCATCCGTTGTAACAACAAATTCTTTTTAAGAATTGGGATACATTAATATAGGGTGAAATGACAATAAAAGTCCAAATTTTTCAACGGCTTCGATATACTGAGAATCATTGACATTATTTATAATTGCTTTCTTTAAGTACTTAATTAAAGGATATACTATTCTAGCATAGTCCCTAAAAAACTTTCTATAAAACCCAGTCATTCCTAAAAAAAATTTTCAACTATTTTGCTGTTTTAGACAATTCAATTCGAACTATATTTTCTATTTTGTCAGAATTGAAATTTGATTTTATTCCCGAATTAGTTAAAATACGAGTATGTCCTAAGAAATTTGTTTCTTGCTTCATAAAGCAACATTTATCTGGTTGTATCTTCAAGTTGTCTGCACTTACTTTTTAAGGACAATTTCTAATGACTTTAAATGTTGGTTTAGTGTAGTTAAAAAGATTAGAATATTATCTAAGTAAACTACTCATATCTTATTGCTATAATCCCGCAAAATCTCATTAATGACGAGTTGAGAATTGGCTGAAGCATTGTTTAAACCGAATGGCACACCGCAAGTATTCATATCCAGAGGGTGTAACAAAAACCGTTTTTTCGATGTCTTTTTCTGCTACTAGAATCCGGTGATACCCCTTTGCTAAATGTAAAATATTGAGCTTTCTCCAACTTATCCAATATACTGTCTAAATTGTAAAGTGGATACTTTTCGTCAACTGTCACTTGGTTTAGTCTTCTGTAATCCATCACGATTCTGAATTTTTGTACATCTGAATTATCTTTTTCTTTTGTACCTGCTTTTACTTTTCCCAATAATACTTCCGTTTCCATATCTTTAATCTGTTTTCGTACTTCGGATTCATGATGGGGAGGATATCTGTACAGTTTGGAGTTGATATTGGTAATTTGTCTCGCAAAAATTGGCGTTGAAATTATGTTGACAAGCTCAGCGTTTCATGGAGTGGGAGTTACTTTCTGCGCAGGTATTTTGAAAATTAGTTATTCCATTCTTGGTGAATAGGAACTCATACATCCATAGAATCCGACTAATAAAGTTATCTTCTTCAAAGTGCCTTTCCCGAATTGAATTGCAAAATTGCAAACGCTTCTCCGATTCACCGGATTGTAGCTCCTGAATTGCCACATGATGGAATGCATGCATGCCTTATGAATGAAGAATTATCCAGATGTAAGTCCTGTTTGGATTAAAATGGATTAGAATGGACGATTTCATTCGTAAAAAGTCAGCGCTATTCTCGCAGATACCTGACCCTAAACCCGATGAAATAATAATGCTAGATTTAGACTACGGCTTACCCCAAATTTCTATTAGAGGTTGGACTCCTCGTGATAGAATTTCTACATTTCGAGCTAATTGACAAAGTTATGTCTACATATGGCGAAAAAGCAACAACACGCTAAAAAACCAGATGTAAAAAAGTGCTGCAATTATTGCAACTACGTAGGTTATACGGTAGCAGAATGTTAGAAGCTGAAGCAGAAGCAGCAAGCCAGTTGAGACTACCTTCAAGTCAGGGTATCTACTGTTACATATCTAAAGTTCCTAGTTTTCTATTTATCAAAAGATCTATCAAAAGAACCACAAAAGGTATCTTTTAACTTAATAAAAAAACACCCTCGGTAACGATCTACCAAGTATAACGTCGCACGGTGAAAAGAGATTAGCATACATTGATACCGTAGCACGGACGAATGTGGCCGGGCGTCAGGTGTTTGAACAGCTCTTACGTTATGGCACAATGTGTAGGCAGTTAAATGCTGATATTAGTCTTGCTGATGGAAGTATGCAAGGTGGCGAAGTTTTCAGGACTTCCACAATAATTATATTCGGCAACCGACTCAGACCAATCACGTTTGGAGAGGGATAAGGCGAAAGAAAACAGAACACTGATAGGTATTGACTTTCTCGAGAAAAATGGGGTTGTTTTGAATCTGGGAGAAAGATATTGGTACTCTCAAGATCAACCTAAGAAAACGTTTGATTTTTTCGATATATCCAAGACTATCGTTACTCCATCTCAAACCATGTCGCGGGATATTGACGCGTACCATCAACGGTTTAAGAAATCTCAGCCAATTTTACCAAGGCTTAGGATCACGTGCAGCCCAGAACACCAAAGAACGAGTGTCAATCCGAGCAGCTTATAGTCCAATAACCCCTGTCCATATGACTCCCGATGACTCAAATAACTATATGGCCCAAAACCGTGGGGAGAACCTAACACTAGTATTTTCCACAACAACTATTAACCTCATCACGTAATGAGATAATACCTAAAATAAAAGACAATTAAGACGATTAGTTCCCAGAGATACATATACAAGGTTAACACGTGGATACTAATGAAATTGAAATGATGTCAATTGATCTGATCCTGAGAGAAGGTAAAGAAATCGACCCAAGTGTTTGCGAAAAGGATCAATTAAGCAATTTGTTGTCAGAATACCAGACAGTATTCGAGCCTCTAGCGGAACCAACACCATATGCTTCGAATCAATACCGGAAAGCACCCACCCATCGCTACTATGCCATATAGACCCTCCATGGAATGGAAGGAATAGCTAAATGATATTGCTTCGACAATATATTAGAGCTGGTATTATAGAAGAATAGTCACCAAGGGCAGCTCCAGCTGTGAATGTACCCAAAAAGAATGGCGAGATTCGAGTTTGCATCGACTATCGGGCTCTTCATAAAATTACAGTAACAGATCAACAGCCGTTTTCTAGAATTTTAAAACAACACTCGATCTACAATGTGGTCACTACCAAATAAGAGTTGCAGAATGCAACATCGAAAAAACAGCATTCGTAACACCATTTGGGATCTTCTGTTCTAATCAAATGTCTTTCGGGTTAAGAAATGCCCTAACCGCCTTCATAAGGCTTTGGAAAAATTTCTGGCAGAACTTTCAATTGTAGGTGGGTTGTAGTTCGCGTATTTGGACGACATTATTATTTGTTCCATGAGTTTGAAGAAGAGACAAAAAGAAATGTTAAAGAGGTTGCTCGCTAATTACTTATCGCGAAACAGAAGAAAGTCAACTCCGAAAAATTTAGTCTTAGAACAGTTTAGATACATACCACTATAATGTATCAAAAAATAGACAGTATATCGACAATAAATAAAAATAGCTCTTTTGTACTTGGAAGTTTATTAACCATAAATAAAGATTATAAATGTCACAAAACTGTCAATAATCGTGATGAAATTTCCCGTGTGAGGCATTGATGACAATATTGACATCAATCAGTCAATCAATTGATAGAGTTTGATTTATATTTGGGTGTATGTAGTTTTGAGTGATAATTATTGTGTGTTTGCAAACAAAGTTATGCATGCATGAATGTAATTTTTAGCTTAAATTAAATAAAATTTGGCTGCTTGACTAACGCAGGGGTTGTGCTTAAGTTATGAGTCTGAAAATTGATTTCGTGCAGTCGTTTGCAGATCTCCGCAGAGAATAGACGTGTTTTGGCTTTTCGTACAGTGAAAAATATAGTGATACAGTTTTCGTACTAAAGATAGTTGGCTGCAGTTTTGTTATCTGACTCGATAGCCAAGCGGTTAGCGGCGTCGATCAGCAAATCGCGGGACACGGGTTAATCAGATGGTGCGTTAATGTACATCTCTGATGAGGTCCATTATAAGGGAGGCAACAACAACTTGAAGATGAGGATGCAGAAATAAAAGAGTTTAACAGCAGCATACAAAAGCTGAATGAAAAAGTGCTTGCTATTAATCAAAGACAAACTGCACGCAGGCAGAGGGAGCAACTAGACGTAGAGAGCTCCCAAAAACAAGAGCAGAAACAACAACTGCAGCAACAACAAAACCAGCAGCAGCAGAAACAACAACTGCAGCAAATAAAACAGCAGCAGCAGAAACAACAGCAACATCAGAAACAATAGCAGCAGCAGAAGCAGCAACAGCTGCAAAAACAAC
Organism: Volucella bombylans; assembly: GCA_949129095.1. Lineage (NCBI taxonomy): Eukaryota > Metazoa > Arthropoda > Insecta > Diptera > Syrphidae > Volucella > Volucella bombylans. The sequence continues at coordinate 45,413,831 of OX422141.1, forward strand.
AACAGCAGAAACCACTGCAGCTGAAAAAACAGCAGCAGCAGAAGAAGAAGGAGAACCTATAAATTAGAGATAAATGCAACCAAGGACTTGTGTAAGTTGGTCATTGGTAATAATTTTAAAATTATGAGATTGGGGAACGATCGCCATGCCATCCACTGTAATACGCGAAAGTGAAAGAGCTCCTAAAGGAAACGACGACGGAGCACTACTCATTCACACCGAAGTGTGAAAAGCAGCAATCGATGCTGCTGAAGGGGTTGGAATCGTCTTCTGATCCTGAGGATTTTCAAGCACTGCTCAAAAAGAAGGAGTGCGAAGGACTCAAGTTTGTGGGGGAAAAGCCATTTACCACAGCTAGAGCCAGGCTGGAGAAACGGAGTCTGCCGTTCTTCCTGGTGCAGCTCCGTCCCGAAAGCCGTCTGAATAGTCTAAGGAGTATCAATGTCCTAGAATACCAGGTGGTTCAGAGTCAAAAATGAAAAAGGAGCGAAGGCGTTATACAATGCGTTCGCTGCCAGAAGTTCGGGCACGCCGCGTTGAACCCGTCCGAGGAATGTGCTCTGGGTAGAGATGGTGCATGCAACAGGACGCAGCACTCGTGCGTGTTATCGGGGTTGTCCTAAGTTCGCTGATATTAAAAAAAGCAAAACTGGCTCGGCAGCAGAAGGTGGAGGTCAAACGTTCACCTGAGGTTTCAAACACCAGCCGTCACGTCCCAAATTTCCTACGCCCAAATGGGGTCAGGTAGGGGGGTTACAGTACAGCAAGTGACTGTGGCTTCTCAGGCGCCTATGCCGAGAACAAAGGAAGCTGTACCTAACATTCTGGCCATCTTGCTCGCAATCCAAGGGCATATGGCTCAGCTGCAACAGCAAGTACAAGAACAGGCCAAGCGGGTGGACCAGATCTATGTGCTACTGCCGGGCCTAACGCAACACATGTCGTATTGGGTACTCACATGGTGGAGCAAACTTTGGAGGTAATTGCGGTGAATGTTAATTCACTGATTAGGATCAAACTCAGAGCCGCGATGTTTAAATTGCTACAAGACCAAAGTCCTGATGTGCTTTTCGCTAGCGAAACAAAGCTAACCGATAAGCACAAACGGGAGTACAATACTTATATTGTTAGAAGAAGAAATCGGCCCAGATCCAAACGTGGAGGCGGTGTCGCGATCTTCATTAAAGAAGGTATACAATCACAGAGTGTACAAGGGAGTATTGCGCAGGTTCCGGGTGTTGGAGGCAGTCGTCATTTACATACCGCTCCGCAGTGGAAAGCGGCTATATTTGGCCTTTGTTTATACACCTGAGGCTTCACAATCTATTTTATTCATTACGGAGCTCGACATGCTTTTGCGACTTCCGAGGCTGGAATCGGGGGAGAATTATTTTATAATCGGCGAGGATTTCAACACTAAACACAGAGATTGGGGAAATAATTTGCCAAATACTAGAGGGAACCTACTACTCGATTGGTGGGGTCAGCACGATGTCATGTATAGACTCGGTCTTAAAGCGACGGATAACTCATTGTTTCCCAGAGGCGGGTCTTATTTGGATCTACTGCTGTACGACGAACGTATACGACTTACAAACGCTAAACTGTCAACGCACATTCGTGTATGACAGCGACTATTGCGGTTTTAACACCGAAATTACAGTTCCCAACGAAAATGCGGAATTTGAGGAGTTTGTCCAAATATATTCTTACAACTACAGTAAGACTCGATGGACACGGTTCTCCGCAACCTTGACAAGAGCACTTTCCTCGAACACGCTCCAACCACCGTCTAATAGGAATTTGTCAAACGAGGAGATCGACAATTACCTAAAACGAATGGTCGGGACAATTAAACAAACTATGGACGCTGCAATACCGTGGTGTCGACGTACGACTAACGAAGACCTGTTCCGCAATCCTACTATTGACGCACTACACCGACAGAAAAGTAGGCTTCTGTCAAGACTGAAAAACTTGTACAGACGAAGTCGCTGACGATGACGACTTCTTTGTGATCGAGGATCCACAGAAGAAGGTTGAGGCCATAGGGGCGACTTTCCAGGAAGTATATAAGGCCACTGATATCATTGGCCCTAATTATGACCTGGACAATAGCGTCTTCTTGCACAACTTATATTCAAGATGAAGTAGAGAATTGGCGATCCGACGGCTCTGGTTTGGCGACGAAAATATGGCAAATAATGTCATTGCCAGAGAGGGTGACCTACCCCCGTTCATTTCGAAGGGTTGGGGATCAGTAAACCACTCTTGTACATTATTTATAATATGCTACGAGTACACAACAGACAGTTCATCGTGAAGAATGGTGATGTGACTTCTGTTAGAATATTTCAAATTAAAAATGGTCTTCAGCAAGGCGCGATCAATTCGCCGATCCTATACAACATTTATACAAACGACTTGATAGGTTCACTTCCCCATACTATTGCGTACGCAGACGATTTGATAGCGTACAGAACCGGTCCAAAATATCGAGGACATTAATACTCTCTTGCAGCGTGACTTCGATAAGATAAGACGATTTTGCGATGACTGGAAGTTGAAAATCAACTTTCAGAAGTCGGAAACCATTCTCTTTAGGATGCTGTTGTCTGGAGCCTCTAGGGATACCAGAAAAAATCGGCGAAAGTTCTCGATCATTGGACAGCACGGACAGCCTCTTGCCTGTCGAAATGTAGTCAGATACCTTGGGATCTGGCTAGATCAGTTTCTGTATTTGGACAAAAATGTTAGCTCTTGCCAGAGCTAAATGCGCTTTTGGCCTTACAAAGAGACTGTTTTATAGTAGCCAACTCGATGCGAGGGTAAAGATAATCTGCTATATGGTCCTTATCAGGTCCATGCTGGTATTTGGGTGTCCCGTGTGGTTCAATGTACGAGCAAGCTTAATGGAAAAGATTCGGGTGTCTGAAAGGGCTTGCCTTCGCTTGTACAGAACACCAGAGTCGGAGTACAAGAAATTTTATCCTAATGAGGTCCTTTACAACAGGGCGAACCTAATACGAGTGGACAACTTCGTAATTAAGCTGACTCGAAGGCACATTCCAAGAGCAATGACCTCGACGAATAACCTGATATCTGGGGCTTACTATCCCAATTACCTTTACCACAAGAGTGTACGCTCTAACGGCTTCGTTCCACCGGAAGCATTCCTCTACCTTGATCAGATAGGGTTGATCTAGGATATAGTAGCGGTCCCGTTAATTTTCCATGTTGCTCGGACAGTTGGGGACAGCGGTGGGGAATCGCAATAAGAGAGATGTCGTTCGGCATCACCAGCATTTCTGGTGGTTGAATGATGGAGAAGATGTTTCATAAGTTAGTATAAGATTGTTAAGTAATTTTAAGCTAGTAGTTAAGCATTTTTTGTTAGTATGTAAGAGTTAATGATTAAGAAAATAGAATTCATTTAAAACTTTACTTGATTTCGTGATTGTGTGACGCAGCTATTTTAGTGGCTTATCTGCTTATCCACTGTTGCTTGAAGTCGAATGTTGAAGACGAATATTTCTTGAAGACAATGTTAAAGATGAAGTGATGATCGAAGAATTTTAAAAATTAGATCTCCTTATTGACAGGCAATGGGCAAAGTTTAGTAATAGACCGTCTAAGTTCTTCGTGTTGTGTTTTGACCTGAGCCGCCCTTTGTATTCCCTCTGATATGTTTTTGTGATTCGTCCTAGACTCCATTTAGCTGGTGGAAGTGGAAGTCGCTCATCTTTTAAAATCACTAGGTCTCCAGTATTAATTTGAAGCTGCTGCTTCAGTCATTTCGGACGATGGTGCAAGCGAGTAAGGTATTCTTGCTGTCACTGTTTCCAGAATGTCTGCACAAGTATTTGAATATACTTCCGTCGATCATTTAAGGGTAACTTTCCCAACAAGTGGTCTGGTTGAGGTACCGTTAACAGCTCTTTGTCAATTAGGAAGTGTGCTGAAGTCAATGCTCGAATGTCGTCGTGACTTTCGTATAGCCGACACAATGGACATGCTTCTATTTGGGTAAGCAATGTGGTGAGTTCTTCGTATCTTAGTGCTCTGTTTCCTCCAACTCTCTTCAAATGCTGTTCCACGCTTTTAATTCTTGCTTCCCGTAGCCCTTCAAAGTAGAGAATGGGAATAAAATTCCACTATTTTCCTTGGAATTTTGTCGCTCGGCCACTTCTTTCCAATCGTGCCCCGCTTGTTTTCATAAGTGGTTGAGCTCTGCTTCGGCTCCAAAGAAATTGGTGCCACCATCACTGTACATCCGTGAGCATATTCCTTTTTGCTCTAGAAATCTGTGAAAAGTAGCCAATAAAGCTTGAGTTGAAAGCTCGGTTACTGCCTCTAAGTGCATTGATCAACTGTATTCCCCATGTTATGAGCTTCGTGAATAACAAGACTTGTGCCCCGGTTCCAGGATAACTGGATGTTGTTGATCGAAGGTAAGATCGCACTTTTCAGTCTTCCGAAAGAACTCTTAATGTTCCTTCGCTTTCGCTTTGGATGTAGTGTCTTTAGACCACAGGTTTTAGTTATCCCTTGCGTAAACATTTCAATTTGGGACCGTCGAGCGACAAAATTTTTTCGCGGTATCTAGTTCGGTGGGGTTAGTGGTTCAAATATCAGCTTCATTTTATATTTTCAATTGTCAACCTGTGCGGACGTGTTTTTCTTTTTCTCCCGTATACCGAGTTCAGTTATTATTTTCCACTTTTTTTTCAAAGTCCCGTAAACTGCCGACTCAGTATATCTACCGTTGTTCGTCGACCTAGTTTTGTCTGCCGATTCCTCAAACTCAACTGTGCCAGTTTTGACCCCAAAACAAAACAAAACCAAAACGAAAACAAAACAACAACAAAAAAAAAAAACAAAAAAAAAAAACAAATCCAAACAATAATTAACCTCAATAAACTAATAATGGAAAAGTGCTGTGCTAGTGTTTTGTGCTCAATTGTTGACCCCAACGCCGAATGGGTAGCATGCAATGGTCTCTGTGGAAAATCATTCCATGCCATATGTATCGGACTAACCCGGAGATCCATAACCTACCTCAAGGAGTATTGCAGTCTTTTCAATTTTTACTGCGACGAGTGCAAAGAGATCACCTTGGCTCACGTTATGTTGGCAATTAAATGCAACAACGAGTCTATCAATGCGATGCTAACCGAGAATGGTCATATTAGCAGAACTATTTTGGACAGAATAGAAAAGATTGAAGACTCAATAAACTGCATTGATAGTAATGTGGATGCTTACAAGTCCACAGGAAGAATGATCGAAAAGCAACTGGCAGCGATCCAAAACCTATCGAAAAGCAAATCTAACCACGACAACGAGAGCGAAGTGATCAAATATCACTTCGACGGAATTAAAGCTTTCCTCAAAACAAATTTTGCCAACCTCCTAAGTCCAACGAACTCACACACATAAACGACTCTATCAACCTTCTCCGTACTGATCTCGACTTGCTTTTTCAATCCTCCTCCAAAACAACACATCACATCCCGCATCCATCAGATTCTACGCTCGATGACCTGACCCTAAAAATGATTGATGTCAGTGAGGAACTCATAGCAACTCGGTTGACCGTTGCCGAAATCGGTAAAGAAGTGAGATTGGCTTCCAACAAAATCGATGGAATACCCGATCAAATTCAGTTCCAAGCTAGTTCCCCGTACAATGTCTCAATTCATAATGAATTAGTGGACACGGAGTCTCATTTGCCATCATTCTCTAATACTCCACCCGCCACCCTAACAACAGAAACCGAAACCGTCTTGCCTTTACCAACTAAAATCCCGCCCGTCGCCGCTCCACGCAAACTGCTCAATCAATTTGGAACTTCATGGACCCCCTCCGAATGGAAAAATAGACTCGAAAAGCTGAAACAGGGAAACCACACGGCATTCTTCGTTGAAGGGGCCCCTCAACACGCTGATGTTTCTTGGGTGCGGAATTTCTTTCACCGAAGTTACGCTATCACCATTAGCGAGTGCCAGATGATTTCCCCCGCTGACGCCAACAGTTCCTGCAGCTTCAAAGTCAACATCCCAACCAAATATTCGTGGTTGTTCCCTACTCCTCCTGGTAAGACCACTAAACCTGGGAAGATAAGAATTTCAAAATGCTCTGAAGAACGAGAAAACGCACAACTCGAGAGTAATGAAAGTGTTAAAAATAATCGTAGTGTTAACAATAAAATTAAAAAAAGACCCCTGTCCAACTCCCTTCCAAATAAAAAATATGCTTCCAAAAAACGAAGCTCTAATCTCGACCCCAACTGGAGCTTCAAAACAAACTTATTCCCCAATTTTAGTCCTCCCTCCTCACTTATCCGACACAAAGCCCTTACACACCAATCTTCTAATCCCCCAATTCCCCCCGTTCCACCGAAATCCCCGCGCCAACGCGTCTCTTTCAACTTAACCCCAACCACCCATATTATTCCTTCTCAACCTTCTACGCCACCAAAGCCAGCTAGCAACCCAATTCCCAACTTCGACCTTAAAACTGGAGCTAAGTACCCTAACTTCATTAACTCCCATACCTTAAACCCCACATCTCATCCCTCGTCCAACTCCATATCCAACCATTTATCTCTATTTCCCTCCTCCGATGCTCCTATTCTTGATCCCCTTTTTCCCCCCACTGTTAAACTAACACAGCAAACCAATGGCACCACAGAAAGTCGATATGCTCTCTCTAGGCTCAGAGAACGAAAGATATACGAAAACATTCGTCTCTTTCTTGCCTATTTACATGACAAATCTGACTCGGTCTGCTACGAAGGGAAAACCAAAACCAGCGTCATGGTTTCCATCCAGCAGGAAGGCCTCCCTACCGACCCTATCAGTCTCAGGAACCTTTATGTCAGGTACCACGAGATATTTAACATGACCCCTGAGAAAGTAGCAGACGACCTTGCTGCATTCGGCAACTATGTTCACTCTAAACGAGTATCACACCTACAACGAAGCCGAGCCGACCACGACAAATTTTTTCGTCCATAACGTGCCTCCCTTGCCAGCGCTTAAACCATCCTGCCTCACACCTCCACCCCACAACATCCCTCTTACATTTTACTACCAGAATGTAAGAGGTCTTCGCTCTAAAACCAATGCTGTCCTACGTCAATCGCATGCTCTTCCCTTTGATATTTACGCCTTGACCGAAACCAATTTGATTCCCGACATAAAGAACCAGGAATTGTTCCCTCCTACTTTTAATGTTTTCCGCGACGACGATCCTACCCGCACAAATAAAGATTCCCCCTGTCGACTGTCCTACTGGCGATGGACAACAGCCTTAACTCTTCTCCCATTACAATTTCTTCATCCTCTAAAGCCGACTTTGTCGCAATAAAAATATCACTGCCTCTCAAGTCCCTTTACGTTATATGTTGCTACATCCTACCAGCTCAACCTATCGAATCTTACCAATTTGTTATTGATGCGATCGATCATTTAATTGACCTGTCAGACCCTATTGATTATTTTCGGCGACTTTAATCTTCCTCAGCTACAGTGGACTCCATCAGATGATCAATCGTTTTTCATCGCTTCAAATGCCATCTCAGCTAAGGAATGTCTCTTCTTAGATCGCTTAACAGACTCAAGTCTATGCCAAGTCAGTGGTATATCCAATTATATGGGCAGGCAATTAGACCTTATTTTCACAACAGATCCAATTAACTCCTCAGTCTCACTTTGTCCCCTATCTCTCTCAACAATCGATAACTACCATCCCCCCCTTCTACTTTCATTTTTTCATAACTCTTCATTCCAGTCCACTCTCCCCACAACTCTCTCATCCCACGACTTTCATAAAGCAAACTTTCACAAAATCAGTGAATATCTCAGCAGATCCCACTTTAACTTTCACAACTTAAGTATAAATGATGCCTTATCCATTTTTTATAAAGAAATATTTTATTCTTTTTCCCTTTACGTTCCGTTTTCCCGCCTTAAAACATCATCTACTAGTCCTCCCTGGTATAATCGCAAGCTTCGTTCCTTACGAAATAAGAGAAATAAGTTATGGGCTGTTTTCCTTCGTACCAGATCCTTTTCCGACTATTCCAACTATCTTGATGTTTATCTTCATTTCACCGAACTTTACGATTCCCTTTATCAGCGCTATCTTAACAATGCGCAAGTCAACCTTATAAACCACCCTAAGTCCTTTTTCCAATTTGTTAACTACAAAAGAAAGTCCGATGGTTACCCTCTTTCCCTCTCTTTCAACAACAGGTCATCAACCGATCCACTCACCATTGCCAACCTATTTGCCAAATTTTTTAAACAATCCTTCACCAACGACTCCTTTGTACCAGATCCATCCTATTTTAGTTACCTACTGAACTTCTCTAATGGCCCACTTCTCTCTCATATTTTTGATCCGTCTTATATCGAACATAAATTACCAACTCAATGACGAATTCACACCCGGCCCAGATGGCCTCCCTGCCATATTTCTTAAAAAATGTTCTTCCTCTCTTTCCCTTGCACTTTCTAATCTCTTCCGTCTATCCCTTTCACAAGGAGAATTTCCTCAGGTTTGGAAAACCTCCTTCATAACCCCGATCCACAAGAAAGGATCAAAGAATGAAATAACCAACTATCGTCCCATCGCTAAACTCTCCCATATACCCAAACTCTTCGAAAGTATTTTGTATGAAGCTCTAAGCTTCCAATGCAAATCACTTATTTCCCCTAGACAACATGGCTTCTTAAAGGGTAGGTCAACCACCACAAATCTCGTTGAATTCGTATCCTTTGCCCTCTCTGCCCTAGAGAATGGCAATGAAGTCGATGTAGTTGCAACCGATTTTAGCAAAGCCTTCGATAAAATCTCTCATCGGTTAATTATCTTTAAATTGTCTGCCCTCGGCTTTGAACCCATATTGTTAAAATGGATATCCTCTTACCTCGAAAACCGTTTTTACAGTGTTCGTTTTAGGTCAGCCCAGTCCGCTCCATTTTTGGCCACCTCTGGAGTTCCACAAGGCAGCCATCTCGGTCCCCTTCTTTTTATATTAACCATAAATGATCTCGATATGATCATCAAACACTCGTCTGTCTCCCTTTACGCCGACGATACCAAATTTTTCAAAACCATTTCCTCTCCCCATGACTCTTTCCTCCTTCAACAAGATCTTGATAGTTTCTCGATCTGGTGCCTCAAAAATTCTTTGGAACTTAACATCGCCAAATGCCAATCCATCACCTTCTCACATAAGCGGAACCAATCTCCTCCCCGACTCTATCTTCTCCATAACCAACCTATCTCCTCCGTACAATCTCTTCGCGACCTCGGCATTTTGTGTGACAGCGAGCTCAACTTCCGTTTACATATGGATGAGATAATCCTCAAAGCCAACTCTGCACTAGGTTTTGTAAAACGGTGGTCCAAAGAATTCACCAACCCATACGTGACCAGGTCCCTCTATATTACCTTTGTTCGCCCTCTCCTAGAGTACGCCAGTCAAGTATGGTCCCCATATCATCGTGTTCATATCTCGAGAATTGAAAGCATTCAGCGTCGTTTTCTTCGATTTGCTCTTCGAGGTATGCCCTGGGACGATCCTTTTAATCTGCCCCCCTATCAAAATCGTCTCAACCTTATCAACTTAAACACCCTCGAAGATCGCAGAGATGCAGCAGACTTTCTCTTCATTCATCGACTCCTTTCAGGTCACGTTGAATGCGCGTCCCTTCACAACTCCATTTTCCTCAACACTAACCCTCGAAATCTACGTACCCCTCGACTCTTCTATCTACCAACCCACCACACCTCCTATGGCGCGAACGAACCAATCTCCCGTATGCTACGTCAAATCAACTCAAACCCTACCGTCTTTGACTTTCACCGCACCACTTCCTACCTCAAATCTGTTCTCCTTCACCACTCCAACCAACCTTAGTTTTAAGTTTTAGTTTAAGTTTATTTTTTAAGCTATAGCTTGTATTAAGCCGAATAAATGGGGGCATTCGCCCCCACCAAAATTAAATTAAATTAAATTAAATTTTGGTGTTTGTGATGAAGCGAATGCAGTAGGCAGTTATTCTCCTTATCCGTTTAAGGTTGGAGAAACGGTAAACTAAGAGATTGAGTGGGTTTTCGCAAATGGCGCTATGACAAACCTTAACTGTCTTTCCTTCATCGATTTTGTAATCCGTCGGCTGTTCAGAAAATTGGAAATCCCATGAATTTTTCAAAAATGTCGGTCCATCCCACTAGAGTGTCGATTCAATTAGAGTTGGCGGTAGAATGCCTCGAGAGACCAAATTAGCGGGGTTGTGTTGGGTGGGTACATGGTTCCACACATGATTTAATCGTTGAATCTCCCAGACGCTATTTCGCCCAAACGTTTCCCATTTCGAAGGATCTGCTCTAATCCAACTGAGAGCAATCGTGGAATCAGTCCAAGCGAAAGAATGGATTACCCCTCTACTCCAGAGCCTGTTGAATATAATTAAGAAGCTTGGCCCGTATGACCGCTCCTCATAGTTGTAAATGCGGAAGAGTGGTCGGATTTATTGGTGCGATTGGATTCAGGCATGATAAGATTCATATGTACATTACCATATGCCTTTTTTGAAGAGTCGTAGAAGCCATGTAGTTGAATGAGAGTTTCCTTACCAATTGTGCCAACTCAACGTGGAAGCTTTCCTATTGAAAGCCTGTAGATCGCTATGGAAAATGTTCCACTCTTGTATGATTTCCACATACACCGGATCGCCCCAAGATTGTTTACGGATCCAAAGCTACTACATGATGAGTTTGCTCTTAATAATACATGGCGCAATCCACCCTATGGGATCGAACAAACGTGCAACTATCGAGAAAATTGATCGCTTTGTCGGGGGTTTGCTTTCCATATGGGTGAATGCATAAGTAAATTTATCTATCAGCGACAGAAACTGAATTCCCAAAGTCTTCAGACAGCCTTCGTAGTCAGTGGGCATCAAGAACGAAAAACACTGCGACGTTGGAAGCTCATTTACGAAAATTAAAGCCCGCTGCTCCAAGGGTTGACTTAATGTCTTTTATTTTTGTTTTTGATTGATCATTTCTGCTGCTCGTGGTTGGTGATGACCGAACTCGTGTGCTAAATGCTTAAAAGTTCGTATGGTTAAATAAGGAGCTGATGCCGCTCCAAAGGCGAGGGTCTTGAGGCGATAAACCTTAAGTGAATCTGTTGGGACCTCGCGCCAAGCAATCAGCTGATAATATGAATGGCGATCTTTCAATCAAATTTGCCGGTAAATTTTTTCGATATCAGCTGTAAACGTAAAACGGTAGTTTTATCTTCGCTGGCTTGTAGAAAAACGTATCAGCTAAAATATAATTATTTAAGTGGCCCAATGTGTTATGGTAAGTGTGTGGGCCGGAAGATGCCGAGACAACGACTTGAAGACGTAGGCATGGGTAGATGTCTCAAAAGTGGAGTGATGAGATGCAAGTGCGACATCGACGAACTTCTGGCATGTGCCGCTGTTAACCAAACACCGCCCACACAACTCGAGGTGAGTGGTTTTTGGTTTCAAGCCTAATAATTGTCCAGCTGATTCCTTAATAAATGAAGCTTGAGATTGAGAATTTAGTAAAGCTCTGAAAGACAACATATCTCCTGACGAAGACCTTACCTTTACAAGAGCGGTTGCTAGCAACACTTCCGTGGTGTTATTAGACCTGGTATTAAAAGTATTGATGGCGGAACTGGTGTAAGGTTGCATTTTACTGTGTGACTGAATTTGCATTCATTGCCGAATAAAAACTGTTTGCTCAATGCTGTATTCATGTACCTCAAACACCGTGGGAAGCGATCTGATGAGGTTTTGTTGTAGGTGGTGAATTATGCAGTAACGAGTGATGTGGCTGTTGGCAGTGGCAGTAGCGCGTGCTCAAGGAGTTAAGGTACCCTTAAAATATTTGCACACTTAACACATGCTGAGCCATGCTGAGGTATGTATTCATACCCACTTGAGTATTAAGTTCTTAAAAAAAAAAAGCACCATGGTACGAATACATTAGAGATAGTGATCTCCATCGCGACTTAAAAGTCGAAACCGTTGCAAACGAAATAAAGAAGTACTGTTTGCTCAGTCAGCACGTAAACGAAGAACCACCTAAACTCCTAAATCAATACGGGTAAATAAGAAGGCTCAAATGTACAAAAGCACACGAACTCGTAATAACAGAGTAACTAGAGAATCTAAAGGGATTTATCTAATTTAAATTAATAATTGAAACAACATCGAAACTCAAATTACTCTTTAGTCACACCGACTATTTGTACTGTAAATTATATTACAAAAAAAAGATAGTAATAGTAGATTCTGTTGTTCTCCAAGCTTTAAAACTCAAATTGTAACTTAAATGTAATATGTACAATATTCCATAAAACGAATACCAGCATGAAGTGGAGACATTCCTAATTGAAGAGCCTCTTTATTTAATGGCTTTGTATGAAGTGCAGATAAGTCATTTATGTCCGTCGGCGTAGCGTCAACAAATAAAACAATTGCTTGAGGAAGATGTGTTCATCCCAGCCTATCATAGTGAAATATAATTGATATTTAACTCTAATAACATGCGGTTCAAAATTTATAATATTGTACAATTGTTTTATGCAAATTTGTAAACCGATTTTTTTTCTTCCCGTTTTATTGTAGTTCTTGGCTTTTTTTTTAAATTGACATTTTAGCGGCCAACAATATCGTGGTGAGGAGGTGTGAGGAGATTTCCAAATGGCACTATTTTAATCAGTTATGTTTAGCTACAATCGATGTCATAAAGAAATTTGAGTCCTATGAATCCGAATCACCATCTGAAAATTTAGACATAAGCTCACTCTAACCCGTGGGTCTATCACGATTCTACTTCGTTAAAAGTGTAAGATTAAAGCTATTTTGTGCTATGACTTCATTAATCTCTTTTAAGTCTACAATTATTTTACATAACTGTGTGGCCTAGTGTGGCCTAGTGTGGCCTATATGTTGCTACTATTTCAATTTTCTCAGGATAAGACAGCAGACTTTTCGAAATGTCCAGTTCTTGAGCACGGTGCCGAATTTATATTCCTATGTTCTCAGCAACACTCTTACGAAGTGCTTCGATGTTTTGCGTTGAACGACTTGTTGAATTAATCTCTTTACAGTTGATGAAGTTAAATCACTAGAGTATGACCATATTTCGTACGAAAATTGCAAACAATGAATACGCGTTGTTCTTTCGTGAAGTGGTTCATTTTAATAATTTTGAATTGTTAGCTTGCTTTTCTTTTATTGGCAACACTTTACGGTATAATGGCACAAGAAAAGGTTGAACGACTAGCATCGGAAGTAGCTCCAGTTAAGATCCTTTGTTTGTAGGTTGATTAAAATTGGATAAACGGTAGTTGCACTATTAAAGCCAAATATCCAATTAATAAAATTAAGGTTTTCTTTTATAAACATGTGTGTTGTATGTAAAGAAAATTAGTGTATGCAAATAAAAACCTTTAAATTTCGCAAAAGCTACTTTGTGTTAACTGTACTCCGCACTTACATGATTTAAAATAAAACACATTAAAGCGTAATTTCTTTCGTCTTTTTTTATAATTAGCAAGCGCTCAAGGGGTTATAATACACTTAAAATATTTGGGTGAAGGAAACTGTTCCTGACTGAGGTGCCGTCAGGAAGAATTTGTGGTTTGAAAAAAAAAAATAAAAAGGCGTACAATGTTCAATCGTTATAATTATTGGCCTGTCTCGGCTGATGTATATACAAGAAAGAAGAACAGTCTGTTGGTCTTTAAGAGGAAACCTATCAGCTGTTCTTTTACAATGTTCATGGTCGATGACCATACCACTTACACTAGTCTACTTTTACATGCTGTTCTAAAACATTTATACTCCTTAACAATTGACACAGAATACATTGATGTGTCTAATACTACTTTGATAATCACACATAGCACACATATGTTTGTTGGATGTGCTTATTAATGCCCCATGCTTCCGCCTCAGGAGAGAGAAAGACAGCTCATCAATCTCATTGACATAGCCACCTTGACAGTTGACACTTGATTTGTTTATTTATTGTTGGCAAGGTGGCTGTAATTATTGTTTGGACTAGTTATCGGATAGCTAATCCTGTTTGTTGGGAACCAACAGAAACTTAGGTAGGAAGACAAGATAGGTACCAATGTATATTGGTCTTAAATGTTTGCAAGTTATAACGACTGCTGATGAGAATTAATAGTGAGAAGGGTGTTACTGTTAAAAGGGCGGAATGATACTGGCAATTTCTCTGGGGCACTAGTGGTGGAAATATAGGGTTTTCAAATAAGGACTTGACAATTTTTTTTTTAAATAAAACGCAAACCATTTGAGATGTTTTAAAAACTTTATTATCGGCTTGAAGATCAATCAAAACATTTATGAATGGAACTTGACTTCGTTCATATGGCCACCGCGGGCACGTTTGCAGCGGTCGATTCCTTGGACCCAATTTTCAACGAATCGGCCACGAATTTCGGCCGAATCGGCCGCTATTTCGCGTTCAATGTTGGCTCTGAGTTCTTCCAACGTCGTCGGCGTGTTGGCATATACCAATGACTTAACGTAGCCCCAAGCGGCGTTAAATCGCACGAACTAGGCGGCCAATCGACTGGCCCATTTCTTGAGATAACACGCTCACCATACTTACTCTTCAATAAATCGATTGTAGCGTGTGCTGTGTGGCTTGTGGCATCATCCTGTTGAAACCACATGTCGTCCAAGTCCATATCTTCCAATTCGGGCCAAAAATAATCGGTGATCATGGCGCGATAACGCTGACCATTCACAGTAACGTGACGATTGTTATCGTCGAAGGAAAAATATGGCCCAATAACGCCGCCGGCATGCAAACCGCACCAAATAGTGGTGGTGATGAAGTGGATGAAGTGGTGATTCATCAAGCGCATGTGGATTTTCACCCGACCGATAACGCATACTTTGCTTATTGACGAACCCATTGAACCAAAAATGAGTTTCGTCACTGAAGATGATTTTGCGATGATCTTCATCATCTTGGCGCATCTTCTTCAGAACCCAATCGGCTTCAATTCTTGAATCAGCTTGATCTTGTATGGGTGTAAACCAAGATCCTTACGCAAAATACGCCATAATGTGGTCTGAGCGATGCCCAATTCTTGAGAACGCCATGGAATTGACTGATTTGGATCTTTTGCTACGGACGCCTGAACGGCAGCGATATTTTCGACACTTCGACCAACCCGTTGTCTCACTGAAACGGCAACATCATAAAACGAATATGTAGACTCAAATTTTTGCACTAAACTTGTTATTGCCTGTCTACTAGGGCGAGAATTACGACCGAAAATTGGAGTTAACGCTCTTAAAGTTGCAGTCACCGACTCCGAATTTCGTTAGAAAATTTTTATAATTTGCAGATGTTGCTCGTTCGTGTACTTTACCACGATGAAAATGTTGATTTCACTGAATAAATTGACAGTGACAGTTTGATGATTAGTGAAAGAGTGCGTTCACAAATTAAATTCAAAGTTGGCAAGTCCCTATTGGAAAACCCTTTAGCTATAGAACAAATTGAGACACGAGACATTACGTCGGTGTTCGAGGGTATCCATTGTCTGAGTGATATTAGCTTCACCTAAAGTGGTGTGACTGGTCTTAAAATACCGGATAACGTTTTAAGTTCTTCGGAAACATTTAATGGGGAGACTAAATTATTAGTGTAAAATACTTGATGTTGTATTTAGGCAAACATTCCTCTCACGAGATTTTCGTTTCCTGGAAAAAAGGTCTTTCAAACACGGCTGGTATTAAACCTCGAACCTTCCGATTGGGAAGCCAATATACTACCACTTGAGCCACGGCCACCTACGTGGTTATTCCAGTGTAAGTTGTTATTAACACACATACCAAGAAAGGAAAGTTTTTCGGTTTCGATGATGCAAGTGCCCTCATGTGTAATGGTTGGTTGGGTAATTGAGTTTCGCTTCAACGATTGCATACAGCATTGTAGAAGTAGTACACAAGAGATCATTGATGAAAATTAAAGAGATTGTTGGATACAGAACGGAACCCTGTGGCACACCAGCATTTATTTTATGAATATCAGCCCTGAAACCATCCAAGACAACTTGAATTGAATGTTCAGAAAGGTAATTTCTAATCCATTGAAGAAGACAGCCGTCGATCCAAAATGCACGCATTTTCGACAAAAGAGCATGATGCCAAACTCTGTCAAATGCCTTAGAAATATCACGTGCAACTAAGTATCTTGTTTTAGCCAGATTGATGTACGCTTTGGCTCCACTTTTCGGTGAGACATGCCATCAAATTACCAGTGGACCTTTTGCTACAAAAACGATACTGTCAATCATTGAATGTTTTCGTGTTTCGTGCAATTTCATGAACTGTGGGTTTATCAGCGTTTCCATTACCTTAGGAAGAAGGGACGTATGTGGAGTGGAAAGAAAGAGAAAAAGATTCGCCTTTTTAGGGACGAGCTCCATCTGCTCGGAAAGAGTTCGAAAGAGCAGGACGGAAAAAGCTTACGCAGTTGTTCTGCCAACATGGAAGAACACCTTTTCAGAATAAAGGCAAATATGCCTTCTGGAGCACAACTCCAGGGGTGGCCGTGGTGTAGTGGTAGTAGCAAACGCTTTTCACTCGGAGGGTCCAGGTTCGAATCCTGCCAAAGGCAAAATCAGTTTTCCATTGTATAATTGGAACTCAGACAAAAAAAAATTCTGCGTGTGAAGGCATAACACTGACACGTAGATTTGGCTGTTATAAGAGTTTCAAGCAATGAAAAAAAATACTGTGAATTATATCTCGAATCACTCTGAGTGAAGAAAAACTCTCCGTCCTATTCGGACTCCCACCCCTGGAGAGCAAACATAGAAACCAAACACACCTGAGTTTCAAACCACTACAAAAACAATTTTCCTTTCTCCTCCTTCTAACTTTCCGCCCGCGCCCTGGCAACAGTAAAAGGGTATCAAACCCCTTAGGCGCGCGTAAATTATAAAAAAAAAAAAAAAAAAAAAAAAACTCCGCTGTTAAGATCTTTAAGTATTCTTGCTACTACAAGAGTGCGAAAGTGAATTTGAAAGTGAAGATTCGACGTATTCAAGTGTAGGCGAATACAACGCACAATCTGTAAGTGTTGAGCTGGCCGCAAAGTGTGCATCAAGCATAATAAGCGTTGGAATGGAGGAAAACGCAGATTTTTAAATGTTTTTGACAAATGGACAACAATGTTTACTACTTTTCGGACATTGTAATACCTTTTGCCTCAGTTATTGGTCATATTGAAATTCCATAAACTTAGAAAAGACGTTGCAGTCATTCCTGGCTCGTTTGAACTTTTTTCGGTTTTCCACTTTTGAGTTGGTCTTGAAGGACCGAAAAAGCATTTCTCTGACCCTGACAGCCTTTTTACAGCTCGAGTCGTACCATACCTTTTCTTTTGGTTTGACACTCTTCATCCAATGAGGGATAAAGGATCTCATTCTAAAGAGAGTAGTGTATCTGATCATATCAGTAGCGCTATCGAATTCGTTATCGAGGAAACAAATGACCAGTTAAAATTCCTAAAGAAGGTGTTAAGTCCGCTCCAATTGGCTTTCTCGTATAACCGATACTGTTCTTTTAGGACTTTTTACTTTTACTCTATGGTCGGTATACGAGAAATTATCTGAAATGAGACAGTGGTCCAACGACCCTAGAGGGAATACCACATCGACCTTGTACTTATCAGGGTGAGAAGTTAAAAGCAAGTCCAGGGCGTTTGCGTACGACTATCAACGTCTGGTAATCGCGGAGCTCATTTAACAGCTGGGTCAAGTTATTTTCGGCAGCTAAGATCTCAGCACATCGTCCTTCGTGCGTTGTCTGTCGAAAATGTCGAAGCCACTTAGAATTGTGTCTATTGAAATCACCCATTATAAAGATTTCAGTATGAGGATACAGAAATACAATCCTTTGTATGGAGTCAGACAGCGCATCAAACACGTTAAAGGTCGAATTTCTGTCCAATTTGCGGCTTCTGTTTATAAAGCAATAGCGCATAGTTTACTTACGGAGATGGAATTTTAACCACATGAAACTGAATTCATTGGAACAGGGGCTGCATTGTGGTGTAGTTTGGAAAGCTACATCACTACGCACGTAAATGACTCGGGTGAGAAAAGAATAATAATACTAATTCGTAGCCAGGTAGCTTCAGATTAGGGTGATCTGAGAGGTTTGGGTGTGGATCTACCTGTGTTTCACTAAGGGCCAAAACAGCAGGTCTGTATTTACAGACGTGGACATTTGTTATGTCTGCTCTAAATTCCCGAGCCATTATAATAGAAAAAAACACGGAAGATAGGGCTGCGAAGTAAAGATTCAGAAGGTGGTTTACCGAATCAAATTGTTGTAAGTGCAACAATAGGAAGCAGCACACCACCAACATTTATAGCCACAACCCGCTATCCATCGGCTGTTACATACGTGTTGCTGTACATAGTACAGGTAGTGACTGAGTGCAAGAAACAGTATGACCAAAGGCAGGAAAGTTGAGATGCCCTCACTGTGGGGGTTGTTGGCACTGCACTCGCGTTTCTTTTTCCGCACAGGTGAACATTTTTTTTTTGTTGTTCCCTCTTGCTAATTTTGTTTTCCGTTCAGTCGCGCGAGTTACATATTGCTCTGCAGACATAATTGACTCATTTGTGCAAAACATTGTGAATGCGGCTAGATAAGCAAATTCAAAAGTTTTAGTTTAAAGTGAACGAGTGTTGTTTTTTTAGCAACTTTTACAAATTTATATTAAACCGGCGCAATTGCTAGAATTCTCATAAAATTGAGAATTCAGTGATACGAAACTCGTGTGAATGTAATTAAAAGTCGCGATTAATAAACGCGAAAATATTTTTTTTTTAACTCAAGAAAGTTTACGTGTAAAAGTCGACAAAGACTTCAGATAAGCAATTCAGACTAATACTAGTGAAAAATTATAAGTGAATGAAAAAAAGACAAAAGTTACACAATAAAAATAGAAACATGGACAACTTTAGCCAAGAAAACTACGTTGCTGTGATGACTGAACTTGATCGAAGAGCGCAATAGCTGGAACAAGTACGTGAAGGTTATCAAGCTATTCAGTCACGAGAACGAAGGGAGGAGCAAGACAAAGTGCTTAACGAAGTCTGCTACATGTGCCATGTACAGCCAAGAATGCTGTTATAAACCTACCTCATGCAGATGATTGGAGCATAATTAAAGGAACAATGCAGCGCAAGATATAAACCAGAAGTGGAGCCGTATGAAATTTACAAAAGAGTAGTAGAAAAGCTACTAAAAAGATTCGGAAGATTACTTTTTATTAGCTTTTCTACTTCCTGAATACCTCAGTGTACATATTGTGATATCTAATTAAATGTGAGCAGCGTCATCTAGATTTACATAGCAGAAAACTACGATACTCGAATATCAGAAGATTTCAATACTTGAATAGCAAAGGCTCAACCATTGTTGACTGGAGAGTGGAATCGAATTTTCTAGCAAATTGGAAATTGTATGGGACACTGGATGGCGAGGATTGTTCACGAAGTATGTCATTCGAGCATAAATACCAGCATCCTTAAGGCATGCAAGTTAGTCCATCAGTTGAATTTGAAGTGTGAATTAAGAGAAGTGAATTAGTGGTTTAAGTAAAAGATAAGCGGTTGAGAAATTGGATTGTATTGAGATAAGCGATTAAGTGTTGAATAAAGAAATTTGTATTGAAAAGAATAAGTTCTATCATTTGCACCCACACAAACATTTAACATTGGTGTCAGAAGTGGGATAGGACTTATTGTGTGTAAAGCAAAAAAAATTGTGATTGTTTAAAAAAAAACTAAAATGGGTCGAAAACTATTGCAGTTGACCCTTGTCCAACTTAAATCGGAGTGGAACGTGAGAAGCCTCAGCGCCAGTGAAGGAAAAAAGTGATTTGGTGCTCTGACTTCAGGAGGCTTTGAACAACGAGGGACATGACCCTGATACTTACTCTTTTGACGTTGACGAGGAAGAACAGATAAGTACCGGCAGTGACATGGCTGCGATGATGCAACTTCTTGTCGAAAATGGACGAAAAAAGAATAGCGTAGAACAAAATCTGAAGAAAAATTCGATGAACAAAAGAAAATTCTAGATGAATAGCTTCGAACAAAAACTGGATAAACAAAAGAAAAATCTAGACTAGTAGATAAACAGCATTGAACAAAAATTCGACGAACAAACCAACAATATGCGCGGTCTTCAACAGAAAATGGATGAACAAAAGAATAATCTGGAAGAGCAAAAGAACATTCTCCAGCAAAAGTTCGAAGAAATCGATGACAAAATTGAAAGAATATAGAAGAATGTTGACGAAAAATTCGAACAAATAGACATCAAAGTTGAGAAACTGGCAAAAGAGCTCGACAGTGCGAAAACAGAAACTGCGAGAATGTTCTTTAAGCGGTCCAAGGAGAAAAGAGTTAAACCCACCCTCATTCGATGGCCAGACCTCATGGTCGACATATAAGAAGCAGTTTGAAATGGCTGCAAACGACTGGGACAATGAGGAAAAGTGCTTTGCCCTAATAATAGCCTTGCACGGTCCGGCAGCAGAATTGTTGCAAACAATAGATATCGAAAAGCATAAAGATTATGTGACTTTAGTACATGTTAGAGAAACGGTTTGGGGATAGCCACATGCAGGAGGTTTACAAGGTATAACTGCAAAGCCGAACGCAGCAACGAGGAGAAAGACTGCAGCGACTCCAAGCAGACGTTGATAGGCCGGCACATTTATCATACCCCACCGCTGGCCAGGAAATTATCGACGAAATGCCAAAAGATGCATTTATCAGGGGAATTGCAGATTCGAAGCTACAGTCAGCAGTAAGGATGGCCGGGAAAAGAACCCTTGCTGAAGCACTGCCTTCGCTCTGGCGATGGAAGCAGCCAATATGGCTTCCAGGGGAACACATTTCGTCAGAGAAGTAGCATCTGTCGAATGCTCCTGCACAAGAATTAGTGCCGAGGAACGAGATACTCGACGGGATAGACGAATAATGCGCTGCTGGAATAGCAATAGGACACCTTCAAAGGCAGTGTAAAGAACCGGTGCGACGAAAAGACTGCCCTCACTGTGGTGACAAGCAAATAGAGGAAGAAACCCGCAGAAACAGCTATCAAGAAGCCGGTCAACCTTCCCGAAGCCATCAGTCGGGAAATGCTTAAGCACCAACTTCGCGGGGCAGAAGTTGGTAGCAGGAGTCGACGGCCCCAGGACCATCATCCAAGTCTCGCTGGTAAAACGACGCAGCGAAAGCCCTCTAGTAGAAGTAGTCAGTGGAAAAGAAAAATGGATGGCAACAATAGACACCGATGCCACGGCCTCAATCATCAGGAGGAATCTTGTGCAGAAGTCTTGGCTGCATAACACTAGCAGCTGCAGCTTGCGAACAGCTACAGGAGCAACGATTAAGGTATATGGTGAAGTCCGCATAAAAATCCAACTGGCCGGAATAACATTCACTCACGCGTTTCTGGTAGCTGACATATGTGACGAGTGCATCATTGGTACAGACTTCATGAGAGAACATGGACTTGTAGTCGACTTGGGGGCACAAACCCTGAAATACGGAAACATGGAGATACCAATGATATACGGAAACGCCAATACCACAGTCTCAAATGTCGTCATCTGCAGCAATCAGAGTGTAGAGCCTTCGTCAGAAGCAATTTTGTGGGCAAAAGTGGAAGGTGGTCCTGGTAGCCACCGATTCTATTTGATGGAGCCAGAAAAGAAAAGAGACTTCATGGTGGGAAAGACCTTAGTGGAGCCAAAGAACAACATGGTCCCTGTAAGGATTCTAAATCCAAAGACATTCAGTGTAAAGGTGAAAAAGGGGGAGATAGTGGGAAAATGCCTACCTGTTGAGGCTATATCGACCACAACGAAAAAAAAGGGTGCAAAACCGGTCACAACAGTTCAGAGCATAAAAATCAAGAACAAAATTCTCAGCCTCTGTAATCTGGACGAAGATCAGCGAATCCTGGCAGAAAAACTAATCGGTGAGTACGCTGATATATTTGCTACACAAGACGGAGAATATGGACGTACGCATATCTTTCAACACCACATTGACACCGGAGTCGCTCGACGAATCCATCACCCTGCAAGGCGTCTTCCATTGACAAAGCAAACAGAAGTTGCCGAAATGGTGTCGAAGATGAAAGTTGAAGGACTGATTGAAGAATCACAAAGTCCGTGGGCATCTCCAGTGGTCCTCGTGAAGAAAAAAGATGAAAGCACGAGGTTTTGTGTAGACTACCGACGTCTCAACGATGTCACTAAAAAGGACCGCTACTCACTTCCGAGAATCGACGACACTTTGGATATGCTTTCTGGAGCTAAATGGTTTTTAACTCTTGACTTGAAGAGCGGTTACTGGCAGGTGGAGATAAATCGTACGGATCGTGAGAAAACTGAATTCACTACAGGAAGCACTCTTTGACAGTTTACAGCGATGCCGTTTGAATTGTGTAACGCTCCAGCCGTCTTCGAGCGACTAATGGAACGAACATTGCAAGGAATCACCTGAAAAACCTGCCTAGTATATTTGGACGACGTTATCGTCATAGGTAAGACGTTCGAGGAGCACCGCGAAAATCTAAAAGAAGTGTTTGAGAGGCTGCGAAGGGCTCATTTAAAGCTCAACCCAGAAAAGTGTGACTTATTCGGTGCGGAAGTAAAATACCTGAGTCACATTATATCAGCGAAAGGACTAAGGACGGATCCTGACAAAATCGAAGCCGTGAAAAGTTGGCCTGATATTGCAAAGAGCTGAACCAATAGAAGGTTGGAGTATAGACGAAATCCGTTCCTCCCAACAGGCAGACAATGCAATCGAACCAATATTGGCCTGGAAGGAATACGAGGAAAGACCAGTTTCAGTTTTCAGTTTTAATTGCATTTTATTTTCTTAACCACTAACTCTTGTGCTTAAAGATCTCAATATTCACAAATCCACTGGTCCACATGGTGTATTTCCCCTTCTTCTGAGGAGGTTTTCTTCCACGCTGACAAAACCTTTTAGCACTCTTTCCGGGCAGATGGAAAACAGCATTTTTCAGCCCATCCCTAAAAAAGGCGAATCTTCTTCTTTCTCCTCCTACCGACTCATTGCACTTACGTTCTTTCCAAGGTCATGGAAACGCTGATAAACCGTCAGCTCATAAAATATCTCGAAACACGGTCAGGTTTTCGTAGCAATAGGTCCACTGGTGTTTTGATGTCATTTCTCACCGAGAAGTGGAATCAAAGTCTACACCAATCTGGTTAAAGCAAGATTGATATTTTGATATTTGATATTTCTAAGGCATTTGAAAGAGTTTAACATCAGCCTCTTTTGTCGAAAATGTGTGCATTTGGGATCGACGACTCTCTTCTTCCATGGATTAGAAACTGCCTTTCGGAACGTTCAATTTAAGTTGTCTTGGATGGTTTCAAGTCTGATGTTCATACTAGTTTCCGAAGTCACGTCCCTGCTCTTCACCTGTAGAACGGGAACGGCAGCGTATGTTAAGCTCATTAAATTCCTATATTAGCAGCATAACCAATTGGGGAACTATCAACAGAGTGGAATTTATTGCTTCCGAAACACAATGCTGTCTGCTGTCGTTAATGCGAAATTTAAATACCCAGCCATTATCTATGAATGGTACATGCATCTTTGAAACCGAAAAACTCTCCATTCTCGGTATGTGTGTCAATGACAACTTATGTACCACATATTCGATGTCGCCAAAAATTCTGCGAAGTATCTAGGTTTCCTGAAGGGATGTAAGAAATATTTCACCCCCTCTGACCTGGCCTCAATATGTAAGGCGTTTATACGCCCGAAATTGGAGTACAATTTGGTCAGGTACTTCTAAAACATCTCTGCACCTGCTAGATAGGATTCAAAGCCGTGCGGTAAAACTCATAGGGGATATGCCAATATTACCCATCCAATAGACACCCTCGAACATCGACGAAATATCTCGTGTCTAACCTTGTTTTATGCTAATATTACCCAGCCAATGGACACCCTCGAACACCAATTTATTTCCACCACCAGAGCTCCATTGGCATCGCCAGTAGCATTCCGCCCCTTCAAACCTTCAATCGTAACTTGTTGAAGTCTTACACAAATATTGGCTGATTAATTTGCATGTGTTTTTCTAGCCGAATAGCATACGGGCATATTCGAAAAAGCCTACCAGAGGAACAAATTCCGGTGCTTCTATATCTTTTCCAATATTTAAAGATAACCTTTGACTTAATCTACAGTATTAAAATACTATGCCTTGCCGAGTTTGTCAAGGACAGCAACAATATTAGGCAAAGGGTAATTATGATTGACTGTCACCTGGTTAAATCCTCAGTAATCTACCGTAATTCTCAACTTCTGTACTTTCTTTCCTTTTTAGCACAACAATTATTGGTGGATGATACTCTTTCATTTTTCATTCATATTTTACAATGGAAGGTGAAATATGGTCGTCGTGTGCCGGTGTTATAGCATAAACTAGACGACAAGATCTGCTAATGCTTTTATAATCATGTGTAAACCTTTAAAAAACTGTAAAATCAAGTGCACTTTTGCAAACAATCCCACACGAATAAAACCTTAAAATTCAATTTAGGATATCGTTCATGCATTGATGATGTTAACAATTTACACGTAATCATACTTAGATAGGTGATTGATTTGAGACAATCGGCGGAAAGTCATTTTGAATCGGCTATAATCTATAAATTCATTCATTTCGTAAGACAAGAAGTCTTGAGCTTCCAACACGTGAGTGAACGTCTTATTACAATTAACATCAAGGCTAAATTCGCAAGGAGGAACTACTGTAACTGTAACGCAGAAAAGCTGCAATCGCAAGAGATAGTCAGAATCTTCGACGAACGCGTATTCCAAAATCTCTCAACAACTCCTGCGCTACCAGCATTAAGTACCGGAGACCTGTGGCAACGCTGCCATCAGAGACGCCGCAACTGCGCAACTGATGTGCTGGGTTTCACCTGACCACCACCAAGAAACCCTTGGTTTGATGAAAAATGTCGATAAGCACATGCAGCTAAAAAAGAAGCCTACAAAGATCCGCTGCAATGAAGGACGATAACTGCTCATAAGCTCTTCGAGCAGAAGAGACGGGAAAAATATCTTCAGACTTCTCCAGAAGAAGAAAAAACGAGCACGAGAATCGCGCGATCGAAGATATAGAGGGATTGTACTTACCAACAGGTAAGAATAACGTGTCAAGGCAAGAAGACCCATACAAAAGCCTCTAGATATGAAGAAGGAATCCTTGTAATAGAGTTACAGCTGGTTTTGATAATATGGCAACACTTTTTCTCTTCTACCGCGAGCATCGAACTTGTCGAGTTGTAGAGGCTGAGTAGGGTCAATGAATCTCGAGAAGAAATTCTCCAGACGTGTCCTGAAACCAAAGGATGCTCCCCCCCCCTCCCCAACTCCCGAAAGCACTCCGTCATTCCCCTGGGCTGGATCAAGGTGTTATACGACCCGTGCCGAAGATCAACCAGGCTGAGGGCCCAGTATCTCCAAATTTAGCTCAGTCGCAAACGGAGTATCCGGATACCTGGCGACCTCCGGATTAGCTAGCCTTATCTGTATATGGCGGATCTCTGTACAGATGGACATCCCTTTCTCCGCTACTCGTGGGACTATCAATGGAAAATAACCAGAAAACAAAAACCGAGGCCGGTACTCCTTAATTACCGGGCGGTGGAACGGTGACTACACCGACTACCGGCAAGGCTCAGCCGCATCGGCAAGCTCCATCTAAGGCGCTCTACATAAGACGCCGAAATGCTTCACGCATCAACAAAACCTTCGGATCCATTCCAGAGGTGGAGAGAAGTGCGGAAATACAGAGCAAGGTTGAGTGGGCTAAAAACATCCTAAAAGACGGATTTCCCACTGCTTCCACTGCTCACAAAACGTCAAAAGACTCCTCTAAGCGTCAGAGATCGTTGGAGGAAACCGTACCGGTTTCCAAGAGGCCCAAAACACACAGTTCCACAACCCCTGGGCCATCCAACAGCAGATCTCTGAGGTCTTATAATGAAGTCCTAAAGGACGCATTGGTGATCGCGGTGATCGACAGAAGCGATACCGACGGTTCCATTACACCGGAACGGTGGCAATTGGTCAAGTTGAAGCTCTCGAGCAACTTCTTGGCCATCATGCGGGAGAACCCAGGACCACCTCCTATCACAAGCGACGCTGGCTGGCACCAAGGCCATGTCAAGCTCATTGCTTGCTCCAACCAGAGATCTCTCGATCTCTTCACCAAGGCCATCGATGGTTTAGGAGAGGTTTGGCCAGGTGCAAAACTCGAGGTCGTATCTAAGGAAGACATTCCTAGTAGACCTCGAACTCGTACCTGGATTCCAGCCGAACCCTCCTCTCCAGAAAGTATCCTGGAAATCATCCGGCTCAGCAACCCGACTCTTCCGACTCATGACTGGAAAGTCGCGAAACTGGAGGTACTAAGGGGTTCTTATAGATGCGCGTTAATTGTGATCAATAAGGAATCCCTTAATCCTCTGGCGCAGACGAAAGGCATGATTCGGTTCGGATTCGAGTCAATTCACTTAAGGGTGTACAAAAAGGATGAGCTGGATGCTGATAAGCAACCTCCTCCTCCTTTAACACCCGATATCACAACCTTGGATCTTGGAGCGTCAATATCCTTTCCAGAATTGGATAGCGACGACTCCAATCTGTCCGAGGTGACTACCAAGCCGTCGGTCTCCTCTTCTGACACATTGTCGGAAATGGAAACCGATGACGAAGCAAAGAGAGGTTCTACACGATCAGAGATAGAAGATGAGCTCTTGGGCACATCTTCAGAATCGGAGGACCTCAACAACACCGTGGTGGAGGCGACTCTGGAAGACTGTAGCAATGATACGGTTTCTCCAGATTAATCTCCACCAAAAAAGGCTTCGGCCGCACTCATTCTGCGTCTTTCCAAAAGCGCAGAAGACATAATTCTAATCCAGGAACCATGGATTGCAGAAGGCGTGGTTCGTGGACTTAGGACACCCTCATACGTTCCGCTCTATACAAGAGACAAAGGTAAGATTAGAACTTGTATATTAGTGAAACGTGGCCTTAATGTATTTCTACTTCCCAACCTCAGTGACCCCGACCTAACCGTTGCCAGATTAGAGACTGCCCAAAGGCTCTTACTGGCTCGCATCGGCTTACCTTGGCCACTACCAAGTGGGCCCTCTCCCTGGTGATAACCTAGAAAGGGTGGTACTGGAAGCGGGAAGGCAAAAAACTGGCCTCATAATCGGATGCGACGCTAACGCACATCATACGGTATGGGGCAGTACCGACATCAATGATAGAGGTGAGTCACTTTTAGACTATATTTTAAGTACTAACCTCTTAATTTGCAATATTGGCAATGAGCCCACTTTCATAATAAAAAACCGACAAGAAGTATTAGATATTACTCTTGTCTCCGACAGCATCACCCAAAGGCTAACAAACTGGATGGTATCGTCTGAACACTCCTTTTCAGACCATAGATACATCCAATTCAGTCTGAGTGATGCTCCCCCCAGCCAACCAGCTTTCCGGAACTACCGGAAAACTGATTGGGACAAAATATAGAGGAATACTGTCGGAAACGATATCCTCTAAACTATCAAGTCCCCCGCGTGACACCAATGAGCTCGACATGAAAGTCAGGGAATTTACTCTGACTCTCAATAAGGCTATGGCCGCTTCCTGCCCTCTTATTCAACCAAGAGGCAAGAAAAAGCCACATTGGGGGTACATCGGCACTGGGACTGCTCAGAAACTCTTGTAGAAAACTTTTTAACGTAGCAAAAAGCACAAGAAAAGTGACCGACTGGGACTCATATAAAGAATCCCTCAAATTATACAAAAAAGAACTGAGGAAGGCAAAGCGACAATCCTGGAGGTCATTCTGCGACAAAATCACAGAAACCTCTGAGGCTTCGCGGCTAAGAAAAATCCTCTCCACAAATCCTATGATGCCCAACTGTTTGAAAAAAACCGATGGCTCTTGGACAACCTCAAGTGATGAATCAGTCAACCTGCTTCTGGACACCCACTTTCCAGGTAGCTCCCAACTCGCGGCCAGTAGCAGCCCAAACAAGCCTACTGCAACCGTGACCAAAATTCATAGTCTGATTACGAGAGACAAAATGCTCTGGGCGCTGCATAGCTTCAAACCATACAAGTCTGCTGGTCCGGACGGTATTATACCTGCCGAGCTACAGAGATCCTCAGATATTATTCTACCAGTGTTGGAAAATATTATGAGGAGCTGTGTAGAACTTATCCACATTCCACTGTTATGGAGAGAAGTCAATGTAGTATTCATTCCCAAAGCTGGAAAATGTTCTCATGTGGTCCCAAAGGACCTCAGACCTATAAGTCGATCATCATTCCTTCTGAAAACTTTAGAACGACTGATTGATATCCATATTCGAGCTAAAGTTGATCCAAGACTTCTGTCTGCGGCTCAACATGCCTACTGTAAAGGAAAGTCGGTGGAAACGGCTTTGCACTCTCTGACTAGCCACATCGAACGATCCCTACAATATAAGGAGTACACAATGGTTGCTTTCCTAGACATAGAGGGCGCCTTTAACGACGTCAACACATCCGCAATCAAGACTGCGCTGTTAACTCTGCAGATAGACCACTCACTTGGGGAGTTCATCGGTCTAATGCTAAAAAGCAGGACAATCAACTCCAAACCGGGTGAGACTTCTGCTAAAAGATATGTCAGCAGAGGTAAGTTGCAAGGCGGTGTCTTCTCTCCCCTTCTCTGGAACTTAGTAGCTAACGAACTACTGATATACCTGGAAGCGGGTGGTAGTAGAGTGATTGCCTATGCGGATGACGTTGCCGTAGCCGTCTCAGGAAAGCATCACAATACCATTAAAGAACTCCTTCAAGTAAATCTCAATAGATTAATCCGCTGGGCAGATCGCTGTGGATTGGGAATAAACCCCCATAAAACTGATTTTGTCCTCTTTTCCAGGAAATATAATATTCCAATCATAGACCCTCCTTCAATAAATGATACCAGTTTAGTTTTCTCCGATACAGCAAAATATCTGGGTCTCATTTTTGACAGGAAACTAAACTGGAAACCTAACATTCAAGAAAGAGTCAATAAAGCTACAATAGCTTTATTCTCTTGCAAAAAAGCCATTGGGAACAAATGGGGACCTCAACCTCGCATAACCCACTGGCTATACATCTCAGTCATAAGACCGATACTTACTTACGGGGTGGTTGTCTGGTGGACGGCCTTGGAAAATGCAGTCAACCGCGTTAAACTAAGCAGAGTCGAAAGAACAGCATGTCTATGCACAAGAGGAGCCTTGCGGTCTAAGTGTCTGATCCTTTTAGATAGGAAACATCTCAGCGCCATAATAGGTGTCATTACCGGACACTGCCTCATAGGCATGCACGCAAGAAGGCTTGCCACTTTTACAAATGATTTCTGTAGAAGCTGCATGGACGAGGAAGAGGAGGAGACAATCCTCCACCTACTCTGCACATGTCGAGCTCTCTCCCAGAGAAGAAAGCTTCATCTAGGAGCTTTCTTCTACAACGACCTAAACGATCTAGAAAACATAGACGTTAACAGTCTCCTACGCTTTATTATAAGCTCAAATTGGTTCCATTAGTAAGAGGATCATAGACCCACGTGGCATCACAATTGGCCAATAGGGCTAAGGGGGTTGGTATTTCCAACAGCCACTCTTACTTAACCTAACCTAACCTAGAGCCTTTTAAAGACTACCACTAGCGTACATATAAAGCAATGGTATGCACTTTAAACAGTTAATATAATACAAGGTTTGATGAAAGTAATAGTAAGTATTTTTTTCTAAAATTTTTAGCAATTTTTAATTTAGTGTTTCACCTGTTTCAATAAATTGTGGTGTATCTTGAAAACTACTGACTTTAGATGAAATAACTGGACTTCTTTTTTGTTGATAAATTGTATACGTTTCACAGTTACTAAATGTTCGGGTTAATAGAATATTTTTCCAAAAAAAAAATTATGATTAAGTCAAAATTTTAAGTTTAAATAAAGATCTTCAATAACTTTTGATACATTATTTATAGGACAACTTTTACTTTGAACCAATTGAAGCACTCATAATTATAAGTTTAACGATACAGTATTTGTTACCATACACGCATACGTTTCAAAGATGTTATTTTCAATAGGAGTCAAAACAAAGCAGTGTAAGGCCCCTCTTCCCCCAACCCATACAATTTTTTTCCCAAAATATGTGAAGGAATCTCCCCTTAAAGTCTTCGACACATTATCCGCAACACTGTGTGTAATAAATACACTTATAACATTATATAGGATTTAATTTTATTTTGACTAAGCTTTTTGTCAACAATATTTTGTGCGTTGTATCATATTTCTTTGGAAATTTTATTTAGTTTAGTATTCATTTCAGATTGCAATTAACTTTTTCCATTTCATTCTGCCATTCATATATCGCTTTTCAATTTCATTGAAACTCTCGCTTAAGGCATTTGTGATTGATATTTACATAAATGTAGGTACATAACTCTTGAAAAAGTAACAACAGCAAAAACGTAAATACCAAAAGGTTACGTAAACCGCTTATACCGAGGTTTTTTTACCTATAGCGTTGCCATCATCGCATCCAAAACTTATATGTGTGTACATACATCTGAACAAAGTAAGATGTCGTATGGATTTGTTTCAAAGCTAAATTTCACTTTAATCTGGAAGTATCAGCGCCATAACGAATGGTCAGAAACTTGAAGCTGATCTCCATGTGAATCTTCAGGGCGGTATCATCTTGAACGATACGAATAGAAAAAACCGGTCGCTGATTTTGACGGTACCGCAAGTATGAGTATGCTAAATAAGGGGTTAAGTGACCTTGACATTTTTTGTGTATTTAAATATAAAAGTTTTCGTTCGAATTTCTTGCTTATACCATGTGGACTAACTGGAGTTGGGCAATAAAACAAAACAATTTTAGTTTAAGTTGCTGTGGAATTGACTTCTTTTGTGCAATACTTGGTAATGGGGTAGATTGATGGAATTCTAAAAATATGTATGACCATGGCTAAAACAAGAAAAAATATAGCAGATATTTTTCAGGTGCTCATTGGATCATCTGAAGCGTGTTTATATTACGTTGGTTAGTTTCATAAGGCAGGGGTTATAAGAGGTCGCCAGAACAAATGGAGATTTGCCTTGAACAGAACTTGTAATTTTTTTTTCGTACCTATGGATTATTAAATAAATAATTTTCACATTTTTTTTGGATTTTAGAATAATATAAATTTACAATATAATAACCGTCAATATATACACATTGAAGAATAACGTCGATGACAAAGAAAAAAGAAATTCAATGTATTTTTAACAGACTAAGCATTCTTATTGGAATTTTATTGATGGATTCAGATGACATGCTATACAAAGCCAATTTGACTTTTTATCTTTTTTCAATATATCCTCCTTACCTGATTAGATTATAGAAAGATTAATTCATCATTCTGAAAAGTTCCAAAATCTTAAGGAACTCAGTGTTTTAATTTGAATGGCTGCATACAAAATTTAGCGAGTTTGCAATTATGTTATACAAATTTTTGATTATTAAAGGGAGGAATTAAGTTTGCGTACTCATATACGAGTACAAGTCGCTCTGAATTGTACACTGTTGAATTATTAAGTAAATATAGTGAGCTTATATCCAAAATTGTCTATCATTTAATCATGGAAATATATATATATGTACCTATATATATACACTTCAGCTTTTTCGCCGTTATACAGTCTGCAGAAAAAGTGTTAAGTTAGGTTAGGTTAGGTAAGAGTGGCTGTTGGAAATACCAACCCACTTAGGCCTATTGGCCCATTGTGATGCCACGTGGATCTATGATCTTCTTACTACTGGAACCAGTTTGAGCTTTTAATAAAGCGTAGGAGACTGTTAACGTCTATTTTTTCTAGATCGTTTAGGTCGTTGTAGAAGAAAGCTCCTAGGTGAAGCTTCCTTCTCTGAGAGAGAGCTGGGCATGTGCAGAGTAAGTGGGGGATTGTCTCCTCCTCTTCCTCGTCCATGCAGCTTCTACAGAAATCGTTAGTAAAAGCGCCAAGCCTTCTTGCGTGCTTGCCTATGAGGCAGTGTCCGGTAATGACACCTATTATGGCGCTGAGATGTTTCCTATCTAAAAGGATCAGACACTTAGATCGACTCAGATCCAGCCTTGGCCAGATCTGTTTGGTCGCTAGACATGTTTGTCCAGCAGTCCACCTAAGGTCCGTTCTTTTATTGGCATCTAGCTTTAGTGTTAGTTTGCACGTAGCGATTGGTATACCTATACTACCTTTGTCTGGTAGGATAGGTAGAGTGGTTCCAATTTTGGCGAGTTCATCGGCTCTGCAGTTCCCTGGAATGTCTCTGTGGCCCGGCACCCAACAGAGGTGAATGTTGAACTGCTCTGCCATCTCCATGAGAGATGATCGGCATTCAAGGGCAGTTTTAGAACACAATGAGACCGAGTCCAGGGACTTGATGGCGGCCTGACTATCCGAAAATATGCGGATATCCTTTGCAGATATCACGTTTTTCTTCAGCCAGGACAGAGCTTCTTTAATCGCCAAAATATCCGCCTGGAACACGCTACAGTGATTTGGAAGGCGGAAAGAGAGGCTTAGATTTAGCTTATCTGAGAAAACACCGCCACCAACTCCGCTGTCGGTTTTAGATCCATCTGTGTAGAGATGGATTGACTTGTCCTCCATGAAAGCATCCTCCTCCCAGAATGATCTAGAGGGGAAGCTTACATGGAAGTTTTTGTCAAACCAAAGTTCAGGTATGGTGTAATCGGTGTTCTCTGTGAGGATTCCTAATGTATTAAGAATGTTGGCGTGGCCAAATGAATTATTTGTCCACTGTTTAGTCGCTTTAAGGCGAATAGCTGCAGTCGCAGCTACTTTCTTGCTAAAAATGTCGAGGGGTGTCAAGTGGAAGCAGAATATCTAATGCCGCAGAGGGGGTAGACCGCAAAGCCCCGCTTGTGCATAGACATGCTGTTCTTTGGACTCTGCTTAATTTAATGCGGTTGACTGCATTTTCCAAGGCCGTCCACCAGACAACCACCCCGTAAGTAAGTATCGGTCTTATGACCGAGATGTATAGCCAGTGGGTTATGCGAGGTTGAAGGCCCCATTTGTTCCCAATGGCTTTTTTGCAAGAGAATAAAGCTATTGTAGCTTTATTGACTCTTTCTTGAATGTTAGGTTTCCAGTTTAGTTTCCTGTCAAAAATGAGACCCAGATATTTTGCTGTATCGGAGAAAGCTAAACTGGTACCGTTTATTGAAGGAGGGTCTATGATTGGAATTTTATATTTCCTAGAAAAGAGGACAAGATCAGTTTTATGGGGGTTTATTCCCAATCCACAGCGATCTGCCCAGC
This sequence comes from Volucella bombylans, assembly GCA_949129095.1. Lineage (NCBI taxonomy): Eukaryota > Metazoa > Arthropoda > Insecta > Diptera > Syrphidae > Volucella > Volucella bombylans. The sequence goes on from OX422141.1 coordinate 45,447,448, forward strand.
AGGTTAATCTGTTAAGATTTACTTGGAGGAGTTCTTTAATGGTATTTAAATGTTTTCCTGAGACGGCTATGGCAACGTCATCCGCATAGGCAATCACTCTGCTACCACCCGCTTCCAGGTATATCAGTAGTTCGTTAACCACTAAGTTCCAGAGAAGAGGGGAGAGGACACCGCCTTGCGGCGTACCCCTACTGACATATCTTTTAGCAGAAGTCTCACCCAGTTTGGAGTTGATTATCCTGCTTGTTAGCATTAGATTAATCAGCTCCCCAAGTGAGCCGTCTACCTGCAAAGTTGACAGCGCAGTCGTGATTGCGGATGTGTTGACGTTGTTAAAGGCGCCCTCTATGTCTAGGAAAGCAACCATAGTGTACTCCTTATATTGTAGGGATCGTTCGATGTGGCTAGTCAGAGAGTGCAAAGCCGTTTCCACCGACTTTCCTTTACAGTAGGCATGTTGAGCCGTAGACAGACGTCTTGGATCAACTTTAGCTCGAATATGGATATCAATCAGTCGTTCTAAAGTTTTCAGAAGGAATGATGATAGACTTATAGGTCTGAGGTCCTTTGGGACCACATGAGAACATTTTCCAGCTTTGGGAATGAATACTACATTGACTTCTCTCCATAACAGTGGAATGTGGATAAGTTCTACACAGCTCCTCATAATATTTTCCAACACTGGTAGAATAATATCTGAGGATCTCTGTAGCTCGGCAGGTATAATACCGTCCGGACCAGCAGACTTGTATGGTTTGAAGCTATGCAGCGCCCAGAGCATTTTGTCTCTCGTAATCAGACTATGAATTTTGGTCACGGTTGCAGTAGGCTTGTTTGGGCTGCTACTGGCCGCGAGTTGGGAGCTACCTGGAAAGTGGGTGTCCAGAAGCAGGTTGACTGATTCATCACTTGAGGTTGTCCAAGAGCCATCGGTTTTTTTCAAACAGCTGGGCATCATAGGATTTGTGGAGAGGATTTTTCTTAGCCGCGAAGCCTCAGAGGTTTCTGTGATTTTGTCGCAGAATGACCTCCAGGATTGTCGCTTTGCCTTCCTCAGTTCTTTTTTGTATAATTTGAGGGATTCTTTATATGAGTCCTACTTTTCTTGTGCTTTTTGCTACGTTAAAAAGTTTTCTACAAGAGTTTCTGAGCAGTCACAGTGCCGATGTCCACCAATGTGGCTTTTTCTTGCCTCTTGGTTGAATAATAGGGCAGGAAGCGGCCATAGCCTGATTGAGAGCCAGAGTAAATTCCTTGACTTTCATGTCAAGCTCATTGGTGTCACGCGGGGGACTTGATAGTTCAGAGGATAGCGTTTCTGACAGTATTCCTCTATATGTTGGCCAATCAGTTTTCCGGTAATTCCGGAAAGTTGGTTGGATGGGGGGAGCATCACTCAGACAAAATTAGATGTATCTGTGGTCTGAAAAGGAGTGTTCAGACGATACCATCCAGTTCGTTAGCCTTTGAGTGATGCTGTCGGAGACAAGAGTAATATCTAGCACTTCCTACCAGTTTCTAGTTATAAAGGTGGGCACATTGCCAATATTGCAAATTAAGAGGTTAGTACTTAAAATATAGTCAAAAAGTGACTCACTTCTATCATTGATGTCGGTACTGCCCCATACCGTGTGATGTGCGTTAGCGTCGCATCCGATGATGAGGCCAGTTTTTTGCCTTCCAGCTTCCAGTACCACCTTTTCTAGGTTATCACCAGGGAGAGGGTCCACATGGTAGTGGCCAAGGTAAGCCGATGCCAGCCAATAGGAGCCTTTGGGCAGTCTCTAGTCTGGCAACGGTTAAGTCGGAGTCGCTGAGATTGGGAAGTAGAAATACATTAAGGCTACGTTTCGCTAATATACAAGCTCTGATCTTACCTTTGTCTCTTGTGTAGAGGGGAGCGTATGCGGGTGTCCTAAATCCACGAACCACGCCTTCTACAATCCATGGTTCCTGGATTAGGATTATGTCTTCTGCGTTTTTAAAAAGACGCAGAATGAGTGCGGCCGAAGCCTTTTTTGAGTGGTGGAGATTAATCTCTAGAAACCGTATCATTGCTACTGTTTTCCAGAGTCGCCTCCACCACGGTGTTGTTGAGGTCCTCCGATTCTGAAGATGTTCCCAAAAACTCATCTTCTATCTCTGATCGTATAGTATCTCTCTTTGCTTCGTCATCGGTTTCCATTTCCGACAGGGGGTCAGAAGAGGAGATCGATGGCTTGATAGTCACCTCGGCCAGATTGGAGTCGTCGCTATCCATTTCTAGAAAGGAAATCGACGCTCCGAGATTCAAGGTTGTGTTATCAGGTATTAAAGGAGGAAGAGGTTGCTTATCAGCATCCAGCTCATCCTTTTTGTATAACCTTAAATGTATGGACTCGAATCCGAACCGAATCATGCCTTTCGTCTGCGCGAGAGGATTAAGGGATTCCTTATTGATCACGATTAACGCGCATCTATAAGAGCCCCTTAGTTCCTCCAGTTTCGCGACTTTCCAGTCATGAGTCGGAAGAGTCGGGTTACTGAGCCGGATGATTTCCAGAATACTTTCTGGAGAGGAGAGTTGGAGGTCTGCTAGGAATATCCTCCTTAGACACGACCTCGAGTTTTGCACATGGCCAAATCTCTCCTAAACCACCTATGGCCTTGGTGAAGATATCAAGAGATCTTTGGTTGGAACATGCGATGAGCTTGAAATGGCCTTGGTGGCAGCCAGCGTCGCTTGTGAAAAGAGGTGGTCTGGGGTTTTCCCAAATGATGACCAAGAAGTTGCTCGAAAGCTTCAGCTTGACCAGCTGCCACCGTTCAGGTGTAATGGAACCTTCGGTATCATTCCTTTCGATCACCGCGATCACCAATGCGTCCTCCAGGACTTCATTGAAAGACCTCAAAGATGTGCTGTTGGATGGCTCAGGTGTTTTGGGCCTCTTGGAAACCGGCACGGTTTCCTCCAACGATCTCTGGCGCTTCGAGGAGTCTTTTAAAATTTTAGGAGCAGTGATGGCAGTGAATAATCCGTCTTTTAGGATGTCTTTAGCCCACTCAACCTTGCTCTTTATATCCGCACTTCTTTCATGATAATGCGTGAAGCATTTCGGCGTCTTAGATAGAGCGCCTTAGATGGGGCTTGCCGATGCGGCTGAGCTCTAGATTCCTCCTTGGAGGGAGGAGTTTTGGTAGCAGCAACAAGTCCGTGGCCTGCCACAAACTTGCTGCTGCTTGGAGTGGAGGAAGTGATAGGACCATGGCTTTCCACAGCCTTAACACTCCCTGAATCTTTATTTGTAGGCTCATTGCGTTTGCCTTTAGAGGATGGTGCACCATGGCCTGCCACAGTTTTGTCTCCTCTCGACAATGCAGGAGCCCTGCCGGTAGTCGGTGTAGTCACCGTTCTCCCGCCCTTTATTAAAGGAGTACCGGCCTCGGATTTTGTTTTGGAGGTTTTATCCATAAATGGTCCCACGAGTAGCGGAGAAGGGATTGTCCATCTGTACAGAGATACGCTGTATACAGATAAGGCTAGCTAATCCGGAAGTCGCCAAGTATCCGGATACTCCGTTCGCAACTGAGCTATTTTTAGAGATGCTGGGCCCTCAGCCAGGTTGATCTTCAGCACGGGTCGTATGACACCTTGATCCAGCCCAGGGGAAGAAGGGAGTGCTTTGGGAGTTGTGGAGGGGGGGGGAAGCATCCTTTGGTTTCAGGACTCGTCTGGAGAATTTCTTCTCGAGATTAATTGACCCTACTCAGCCTCTACCACTCGACAAGTTCGATGCTCGCGGTAGAAGTTAAAAGGCTCTAAGAATGTCTATTGTTTCAAATTCTTCTCCGACTTTCACAGCTTCTCCGTCAATCATATGATTCAAGTCATGTTTTTATTTATGATGAGTAAACAATGCCCTTCATCCGTCCCCATAAATAAAAGTCCATAGGGGTCAAGTCCGGAGACCTTGGAAGGCACGGAATGGGTCATTTCTTCCCTAAACACAAATTTTCATACACACGATCTAATCAATCTCTCGCTCGTTGACCGTTAGCATTGCAGAAACCATAGACATAAAACATGTGTTGAAAATTCATCATTGCGGATATTATATTTTTTTTTTGCAACTAGAATCATGCAAAATGTGTGGTTGCCTAGAATACAACAATAACTCCAATTATATTAATAATTTAGTCTCCCCATTAAATGTTGGATGCCACCCATCAAGCGAAATCCATTAAATCCATTAAGCAGAAACATCCTTCTTTCTCTTTCTGTCCCATTTTCCGAAAAACTTTACACAGTCTTTGGCATCATAGTGTAGTCATAACTATTATACTTCAGTGTTAAGTTGTTAAAAAAAGAAAAAATTATGAATTAAACGCCAATATCTCCGCTAAAAACTACAAACTGGTTATATAAATAATTGTTCATTCTTTATATATTATTTCAGAATAGATCTGCTTAATTTTTTTTAATTTTATTTAATTTTAATTTTTATTAAGAATCTAATTTTTTTCTTGACCTGAAAAAGTGGGTCCCATTTCGTATATTGATAAGTTCTGCCAAAAAAAAAGACTTTAATCTCATAAATTTATCTTACATATATACATGCATACAAACGTACTCGTATAAATATGATAATATTATCTGCAATTGATATTCAATACGTGCATTATTGCAAGCTAGCATTTAACAATTTTTTTCTCCCCAGATACGTACCATACTGTAAGTGGATGCTGTTTTACTGCAAACGTTTTTCAAGCTCAGCTTAAGCTCTAACCCCACCTGAGATACACCGCAATAAACTCAATTTTTAAGTTTTTGAAAAAAATTCACTGAATCTTCTCCTTCATCTTGTGCTTGCAAAAATAACATCTCCGCTCCACGTGTGATATCAGTCGTAGTTCTGTATTCGTGAGATTAACACACAATTCCGCAGCTAAAGGGTATCCGTGCGCTCATTTAATTATATCAGTTACGTTTGGGTGAATTTTATTAATACATCATCCCAGTGAAGATAACCATGTCAAGGATCATACTTAATTTTGGGCTGTGCTTAGCCCTATGTGGAACACTAGGTTAGTATTGTTTACTAATTTGGTTAAAAACTACAGACGGAAATAAATTACTTATGTCATTTTTTTATAAAATATTCATCGTCATAAATACGGATGCGATTACGCTATTGCACGTTTGTTCTTTGTACAATATTTAATGATTACTTCTTTACCATTCTTCTATTTATTATTTTTTCGGAGACAATTTATTATATTAAAAAAATGTTTATCCCGCGAAATACTTATGTAAATAACATACAATATATTCACATTTGTGTGTGAGCTTACTAAAAATTAAAGAAACGAGTATTCTAAAATACATACGAATATAAGTAGTTTTGGACGTACATACATATGTATATACAAGAGTATAGTCTATTTTAAACCATATCTAATTCAATCCAAGCTGTATTTACATTTATAACGACTCTGTGATTAATTTCAAATAATTTAATGATCATAAATAAGTACAGTTTTTATTAAATTTCGACTGAATGGTCAATACTTTAACTAAAATTTGTGTTTCAAAAGATTTTATTAATAAGTAATTCTCAGTGGTTTTGCAATTGACATACGACATACGTATATTATGCATCTGACATACATACGTAAGTGTGATATTTGTGTTCAGAGTCGTTTTGCCATTACTTTGCCTTGATGGAAGTGATCTGCATTTACATACTCATAGATGCATATGTACGTGTGTATATTGTAAAGATGTTTAAAATTTAGTCACCTGCCATCCAAACTGATAAGAATGAGAATTTTTTTTGCAAAGGTTTAACTACATGCAGTTCGATGAATTTTGGGGCCCGGTGCAGAATAATAATAGCGCCCCTTAAAAATTTAGATTTAAACAATATGAGTAAATTTTAAAACGATCGCCAAATGGAAAATATTACAATTATGTATGTATACATTTCCATATCACCCAAGGTGGTAGAATACCAATGCGTTTTTTTTTTGTGTTTTCCCCAGTAGGCCTATTCCTCTATACATATAAATACAAATCAAAAAACTTCAGATAAGGTTTACTTGTTAAACAGTTCATGCATTAAAAATAACCAAAAAATCAACAACGAAAAAATTTTTTAGGAACTAATAAATATAAATTAAATACGTTCATGCAACTATTGAATAAATAATAAACCATAAACACATACTCGTATTATTACACTTGCATGTTTTTTTGGTAAAAAGTTATTGCCCTGTAAAAGAAAAAAGTTGAAAAGTTTTCTTTAATGAAGTCACAAAAAAACATAAACGAAAGTTTAAAATTAAAAAGAGTGTTGCCTTATGGTGCCTTGGCAAAACCTTCCACTAGAAAATTACTATCAAGCTCCGATATAATTTCTTTTTCAATTGATATGGTTGCTAAAGATACCAATCGTTCCGGAGACATTGAAGAATGTAAGAAATTTTTTACAATCTTAAGTTTGGAAAATGAGCGTTCTCCTGATGCTATAGTAACTGGTAAAGTTAAAACTATTCTTAGGGCTATAACAGTATTTGGAAAACGAGTCTTCATATTTCTGTTATGAATAAAATTAAAAATGTCTATCGCGGAATCATTTTCATTAATCAAAGTTGTCAACATGATGATTTCTCGATAAAATTCTGAGACACTTATACATATAGAAATTGATGAAAGGGCTTGATCTAAAACTTTAAAATAAAATTCTGCTTAAATCTTTCTTGCGGTTCTATGATGGGTTCAGTTCTTCCTTCGTAAGAAAATCGAGTTGTCCTTTTTCGGGACCGCAAGACTGCGATAACTGGAAAAATGCAAGGAACTTCTAGATCAATAGCTATGATCCTAGCTTGCTCTAAAAACAAAGAGAATTTTTCACCATTTCCCAATTCTATGAGAAATTGTTTCGTTGAATACAAAATCTCAACTGCCAGCTTGAGGCACATATTCTGTTGTTGAAAGAACTTTCTAGCAATATTAATCCTATCTAAAATTGTGTGCCAAATTACAAGCAGCAAATATATCTAAAATCAATCACCTTGCCTCCGAGAGACTGGGCCATATTTTTGTATTTAGGGTCGTCAGTTTGTGATACTCGTAGTTCAACAAGGGCTTCATAAACTTCTCCCAAGTATAGCATTATACCTATATCTATATCGCATCTATTCTGCTCTCCCATCTGGTCATACATAGGGGTCTTAGTATCAAACTTATAAGATGTTTTTTTCAGAACCGACCATCTTTTTATAGAGCTAGAGAAAAAAATATATAAACTCTCAACCGTGTCAAAAAATGCCACTGCTCCAAAAGTACATTGAACAGCATCAAGGATGACTAGATTCTGCGAATGCGAGAAGCATGGGACGGACAAAGCTTACAGTTTCCACGAGTTGCAGAAAATTGCCGTTGTCTTGCTCCATTTCTTCAATTTCTTCAATGCTAGTTTTCTTGGCCATCTGGTTTTGCTTTCCAGAGTCTATTGTTTTGCCTTTTTGCAAACCTAAATCTAAATCTCTCCAAGCCCGAAAAGCTGTCATATGTAAGGGACTTGCCTCATGCTCTTGAATAGCTCTTGACAAGTGACTCCCGTCACTATAGCCTGTGCTGGACAAAGCGAAAATAAGAGATAGCAGAAGCAAAAGACAGAGTCCAAGGATTTCGGGTAAACTAACCATGCCCTTGATGTTTCCTTACCGTTTTTTAAATCTCTTTGCGGAAAACGGGTACTAAACTTCCTGCTTTTAGTTACAGGAAAATCAGAATTTTCTACTTCAACAGGACCCTGCTCTACTAATAATTGAATAACTTGATCACTTAAATTTGGCCATAATTTAGGCTCTTCAAATGCTGGTAAAACATTAGTTGCACTACTTTCTTCAACATCATCTAACACATGTAAAGTTAATTTTGCCTGAACTGGCTCTGCAATATTTCCTGTAGGCAATAAATTATTGCAACTTACTGATGTTGAAGGACACACAGCAAGGTATTTCCTGAACTACAGTTTCCGTTTTGTATTGTCTGCCTCAATCGCCTTCCGTTTGCTCCTGCACTCACTACCTGATAGTTTTTTTTTTCCTGAATATATTTCTGAGTCCCGACCACAAGGCAACACTTTTTTTGAAAATATTTTTTAACCGACTTGACTCAGTTGTACACAGAAACTTTTATTACACTTTAGAAACAAACAATTATATACAAAAAAGAGATAATCTATTTACATATTATTTTAACACTGACTGGGTTTTCTAAATTCTCAAAATGAAAGCACAATTCTAAAATTATCCAAAAACAAATCTGTGCAAAAAAAAACATACTCTGACATATAATACATTATATTTACAATCTTAACAGAACAATATACAACTCAATGCGATTGAAGCTAACATCACGCTCTCTTTGACCTTCTACATTGAACACGTCTGCTTTAGTTTATTGGAACCTATTTTGTTTGTTGTAAATAACTTGCATTTGGCGCAGATCCGAAATTCTGCTCCATAGGAAGTTTAATTGGTTAGTGTTTTCTGTGATTTCAGCTGGAAAAACTATGACGTTAGCGCAGAAACTTTGACGTATGGAGCGGCATGATACGACTGCTCCAGAAGCACATACAGCAAAAAAGCCGTGGATATTAAGTTATAGGTTCGATAAAAGAGGGTATTTTTGTTGCATACAGAGGACAGACACAGGTACTGGTCTGGAAGAGGCTGTTAGGTGATGTTAGGTATAAATGTACATTTGGTGTGTGTATTATTATTATAAAGTGTTGCGCGTTGCGATTAGGTTACTGGGAAAAATATTTTCTGTTAATTTTGAAATATATTTAAAAACGATGTTTGCAAAGCACTATTTAACGAATCTATATAATCCTACGACCGGTGTGGCTGCTCCACTTACTCAAATGCAAGGTGCGGCCCTAACTACATGTATGTATACATGCACATATGTTAGCAAACTTTTTTAAAGAAATAGCTGATTTAATTTCTGTGTATACCTATTTATTTTTTGATTTGATTTCCAGGATACTTCGTCGAATTTCCGGGGCTAACTCCGGGCTAACTCTATTCGTGGCCACGACTAAAAAGTGAAGCTTTCTTCGCATAATTCCAATTTACAATTATTATTTATTACAATTATTATTTATTACAATTATTTTTATTACAATTAGTTTTAATAACTTCAAAACCACGTTGACCAGAGTGCTATACTCGTATATTCGTTAACAATTCAGAGGCTGATTCCTAGAAATGTTTAGAAAAAGGTTCGAGAAAAAGGTTTAGAAAAGGTTCTTCTTCCAATATTTTATTGATGATCTTAATTTAACCCAAAAAGCAAAGACAAAAGGTTATCTACAGCATGAAATCAATTTGAAGGCTCATTGCTTAGAGAGTTTAAAAGTCATTTTCGATATAAAATCTCTGACTTTGATATGAAATTTTAGAATTAACTATTTCAATTTTAGCTCTTTAATATGTCGCCTTTAGATAAATGTCCTCTTAAAAATTCATAGTTAACATACATACTCGTACCATAGCTAAAGCACGCACTGCGATATTGAACAAAAATTAAGAAAAATTTAAGATCACTTTAAAAATTTATTATTTCATGATGTTTGGGAAATTTGTAAACGGGATATAAATACGAAAGTATCTTTCACGTCACAATCTAATAAAACAAAAACACTTCTTGGATTTATTTTTTCTCGTCCTTTTTATTCTTATTACATGTGACCGTGGCTCAAGTGGTAATGGACTTTCTTCCAAATCGGAAGGTTCGGTGTTCGAATCCCAGCCTGGTCCGAAAAACATTCCTTTTTTTTTTCAGTGAACGAAAATCAAGTAAGATGAGTAGTTGACTAGAAATCAACAACAAGCCAACTTCCACTAAGAATTTAGTCTACCCATTAAATGTTGGATGCCACCCATGGAGCGAAATAACCACTGAGCCCAAACATCTTTCTTGCTCTCTCTATCCCACTTTAAAAAAAAACTTAACACCTGCACAAGCACTTTAAGTGTATTCATACCCACTTGAGTGTTAAGTTCTTTAAAAACAAAAAAACAACATGTTAGTGTTTATTACAGTAATATTACTGTAAAATCTGGACATTTTTCTCGCTAGAAAATTTGGCTATTTTTCTTTTGAATCGTTGCGTCAATTCGAATTAAATGTTATTTCGTACAGGTTTAAAACTTTTATTATGACTCTATTTCCCTATAAGGGAGTAAACGAAAGTGGGACTGTTCGAGAGAGAAGTAAATAATTATAAATAAATAAAGTAAGTACAAATACATGTTAATTCTGATAAAGGAAAGTATTTAATAGTGGCTCCATATCTTGCACTATTTCAATAATCAATGCCTTTCTTTCTATATCTGTATATATTTATACCTATAGTATTAACTAGGCAATTTTGTTTTACATTACCTTTAAGTTTTCTTTTACTGTTTTCTTAATTCCGAGCTCTAAAGCATACGACCATATTGAATTTAACTTTGTGCTTTTTGAAAGTACGACTACATTTAGAGTAAGTATAAAGACACTACCAAATATTATTTGAGCACTTCAAAAATTACCACCTTAAGAAAAAAAGTTTTCGTAAATGGGAAAAAGGTAATCATGTTTTTCTTTTTCAAAGTCTATTCATAGCATTTTCTAAATAGCACATACTTGAGTCAATTTTATGAAATCTCTTATGATCGTAAACCCGCTATATTTTCAAACTCTGACCTCCATTAGACGATGCATTTTTATGGATATAATGGAATCACCTCTTCTGGATTGGTCTCACTTTATTTGGAACAATTTCGCTTATTGTCAGACCCATTAAGCCAAAGTATAAACTCAATGTTAGATACAAATTTTCAATTCAAATTTCGCAATTAAAAGGAAATGATGAATGATGAAAATGATATGCATGGTGCTTAATTCCGCCACTAGGTGGATATTACACAAGGGTATGCATATGCCTTTGTGGGCAGGTCCGCAATTACAGATTGCAATACAGAAAAGCGCGAGCAGAATGACAATTACTATAAGTTAAATTTGTTGTGAGTTTAGAACACATGCTCTCATAGTCTTTAAACTAATCCAAACATTCACCATTTTCAGTAAAGTAGCACCTTTTCAAAAATGTTGAACAGGGGTTTTTTATAATAATTTTTAAAAGAAAACTATTTCGCATATTTGGTATTTATAAAAACATATAAAATGTATACCTATGTATTATATTATAAATTAATTTCTGCATATTATGCAATGGCTTGTTATTCTGCTAATTTGTTAACAATATTTTTTTTTCATTTCTGTTGTTTATTATTTAATAATTTGAAATATTGAAGTAAGGTAATTAATACTGGAAAAGATCGAATAATTTTTTGTAATGAGCAAATCGGCTGGCGCATACCATCTAAGCACACGAAAGTGCTCATCGGGCTTAAGACGAAGTCGATTTAAAGTGTTCGCATTCATATAGTTGTGTTTGCTCATAAAATTGTTTCAAATTAATCTCCACGATTAGTTTTTATTTACATCAAAACTCTGTTCTTGAAATTTTTGTTGATTTTTATATTTGTGTTTTCTTGCGTGTATTTTTTTTGTGGCTATATTACCTCGCACATTTTAGGTAAGACTTTTGGAAAGCATCTGTATTAACTGGAATACAATTTCCTTTATTTTTAGCATTAGCTGCATCTGGAGGGTGCTCTGATAAGAATGGACGTTCCGCCGTGCCTGGACAATGTGACGCCTACATCGAATGTGTCGATGGTGTTCCCGAGGAAAAACTCTGTCCAGACGGATTGCTTTTCAATGAAAAAAACGTGTTAACCTATCCATGCAGCTATCCTATTGAGGTCAGTTGTGAGCAGCGAACCAAGCTTCAAGCAGCTCAACCAACTGACGAATGCCCGCATCAGTTTGGGTATTATCGAATGGGAGATGCAAGTCACTGTGGCCAATTTATGAACTGTGCTTCCGGCAAAGGATATATTGTAGATTGTCCTGAAGGTTTAGCCTGGAATTCCGAAACGTATCAATGTGATTGGCCTGATCTAGTACCAGACTGTGATGCAGAGGCATTTTTAGGCTTTAAATGTCCACAAATTGCTAAATCCGAACTTCTTGGTCAGGAGGAATATAGATTTTACCCAGCACCCGATGATTGCCAGCGTTTTTTTATTTGTATTGACGGTCATCCACGTTTAAATGTCTGTGGAGAGGGTACTGGATTCAGTGTGGAACTTAACGCTTGCGATGCTCTTGAAAATATAACCTGCAGTGCTCCTCTTAAACCATCAGTAAAATCAGAACCAAGTCAACAAGTACCTACTAAAGGCGCGAAACAACAGCAGGCTAGTGCATTCGGAAATAATCGTCATCAGCTCGGCAGACAGCCAACGAATCCCCAAAAAAATTCAATAGGAGGAGCCTTCTCTAACTCTTTTCAACAACAACAAAAACCACAAAGAGGAGGTGTTCTTTCAAGCCCCTTCCAACAGCAGCCTTCACAAAGAGGAGCTTTTCAGCAGCAGAATACAGGACGTCCGCAATACGGATAAACTAAAAACCTTAAGAGAAACATTCGGATTCTAGTTAATGAGTTGTAAATTATTTTGTTTTTGTTTTTGTTTTCGCCAGAAGAACTTTTAATAAATGAAACATCGCTTAGCATACCTTTTTAGCACTGTTAATTTTTTATCAGTACTTTCCAGTACATAAAAAAGCACATGTACATATATATAAGTAATTGTCAATAAATTTTTCTCATTGTAACTTCTAAAAAAATCATCAATCACTCGTTTGAAACCTATAGCTTTTAAAAGTGATATTACGCAAGCAAATAGTAAATTATTTTCGTAAAGATATAGAAAGACATTGTTCCATTGTTTTGCTTTTACTCACTCTATACGAATAATAGTGACATACATACGAGTATCAATAATCTTGTTTATATGCCCTCACTAATTGATTAATTAAAGTGAATTTACTTGCTTGAAAATTGTTACATTTAATTTCTGTATAAAATAATAATGGAATTATTCCAGCATGTTGATGCATAAGTACATGTATTGATACTCGTACAAGACAACTTTGTGTGTATTATCGGTCTAGTGTCTAGTCTCACTGAGATGTTCGTTTTGACATTATGTGCAAAGAGAGCAGGATCGGTTTTTTACTGATTCAAACGTCAAAAGAATGAGGAAAAGAATGTTTTCAATTTTGGACGCAAGACACAAGAAACAAGCGTCCTATATGATACGTGATTCTCACTTGACTTAGCAAGCGACATCGCCGTATCGAAACTTGTGTTACTTTAGAAATATTCGCACATTTTAATGGTTTGATTATATTGATCATCGTTTAACGAATACGAGTATACTTAATTAATATTTTATGAACTCTTTCGTAAAGCTCGTCTTTCGACTCCCACGCTGTTTCTTGTGGGAGTACTATTTTATCGTCAAATACACAATCCAGTTTAGTTAAGACGCTTTATTTAAATGTTGCAGGCACAAAAAATATATAACGATTTGCTACATATATTTGACAGACTTTTTGGGAAAGTTATTATTTTTTAGAAGCAGTCGTTTAACCAATTGGCCGGTGGTTATTATTTTAATATATGATTGGTCGCTTCTTTTTACACTGCTTTCTGGTGGATTTTTGATGATCGTCAAAAATGGCAAAATTTTCCCTTTTCCTGCTGATACATTCAATGACTATTTAGAAATTGCCTTTATGGTATCTTTCGGAGATTTCAGAATCTTGTGTTATATTCGGTATGAATTCAGAGATAACATGATGTCACGCCAGGTTGATGCAATTTATAATCGAGATTCGGAGAATTTTAAAAAATGATTCTGTCAGATCGTTGACGAGGTTTGATTTGAATGTTAACTACGATTCGTTTCTGTAAGACTTCAGGATTTCGAAAAGGCAATTGGTTAATGCTCGTACTTGTACCGATTGAACCTAATATTTATATAGATAGATAGATAGATAGATATATAGTTTGATTTATTTAAAAATAATAATAACAATATAATAACAATGTAAAATCAGTTAGCATGGCATTGCCGTCTGCCAGATCAACAATAGAACTATTAATAAGTCTTGCATTTATTTATATTTACTATTTACATTTACAAACATTTTAGAAGGTCCCTGCTAGTATATTCTCCCTATACTTTAAAGCAATTTTGCAGTATCCATATAATTTAGTAACGTTTACTTCGTTCAGAAGGGATAGAATTTCTTGTTCCGATAAGATGTCTGTTCCAAAGAAACTTCTCCTTGTTTCCCTTAGAATTGGGCACGTGCCTAGAAAATGCATAGTATCTTCACTTTCTTCCAAATTGCACGTACTACAGGAAGATCTTCTCTATGGGGGATATAATTGAGTTTTAGGAGTTCTCTATTTATATATTTATATATAGATCTATATTTATATATATACATATATCTTACCGATATGAGCTCAAATTAAGGAGAACAATTATAGTAAGGTAATGAGAGGTAACTGATTTATTTAAGAAATAAAGCAGCATACTGTTGGCTAGTAGTCGTTGTTGACTTCCCGAGAGTTTATTTAAAACCAGCAGCAATCGAAAGATGTTAATTTATTTTAAATATAAATTAAATGATATTTGCATACATAAAAATTTCTTGATAAAATTGATATACTCGTAGATGCATAATGTAAACGATTTAACTTTATAAATTTTATTGTTTGATTCTCACCCCTCCTATTTATCAGTATATAACACCACATGCAATCTTATAATGTTCGAACAAATTATATTTCTATAAGGTAACCTTATTAACTGTAAGCCATCTATATCACCTATAGCATAATCTATTGACATTCTTGAACACATATGGTCCTCGATATCAGGACCTCTCAGAACCGACTTTGAGAATATAGAAAATTTTTTTCTGCAGACTGTATAACAGCGAAGAAGACCAACTTCCCTCCGTCAGGTTGAATAAACCATTCAACTTGGACGATGATAGCCAAAACTTTCGTCCACCTACAAAATAAGAATAGCAATATCTAAACTGAAATCCAACAAAGCATCCCGACCTGACGGCTTACTGGCCGAGGTATTTAAAGTAGCTGGAAATGACTTTGTGGAGAGCATACACCAACTCATTTCTCAGATCTGGTCAGAAGAGTGTATGTCTGATGAAGGGAATCTCAGCATTGTTTGCCCGATCCGCATAAAAGGGGACCCCCTCACCAGCGCCAACTATAGAGGTATAAGTTTCCTCAACATAGGATACAAGACAATATCTTTATTATCTACCATGTGTGTAAACGTGTGAAACCCATCAGTGTAGTTTCCGATCAGGAAAGTCCACAATCGATCAAATTTTCGCACTCCAGCAGATCCTGGAATAAACTCAAGAAGTCCAG
Source organism: Volucella bombylans (assembly GCA_949129095.1). Taxonomy (NCBI): domain Eukaryota; kingdom Metazoa; phylum Arthropoda; class Insecta; order Diptera; family Syrphidae; genus Volucella; species Volucella bombylans. The sequence continues at coordinate 45,462,879 of OX422141.1, forward strand.
ATCGATACCCACCATCTTTTCATCGATTTTAAGGCCGCATGTGACAGGATTTATGGAGACGAACTATATAGAGCCGGGTTTAGTTTTGGCACTCTTGCCAAACACGTCCATCTGCACAGAATAATGATCGAGAACGCTCGCTGCTCCGTCAAGTTCGGTAACGACTCTGATGTCAAAAAAGGTTTTAGACAACCAACGAGCGAAAATTGTAGGCAGAATCTTTCAAAATTCTGCGACTATGATACCAGCGTACGCCGATGGCAAAACTCAGCGAACTGTCACCGGAAGCTGCCAAAATGAGTTTAGCGGCAAATGAGGGTGAAACTAAGTATATGTTATGCCGTCAAAAAGAAGGGACACACAGCATTGATGAATTGGACAGAACATCACAATCGACAGCTGTAATTTCGAGGTAGAAAGGGACTCTGTTTACCTTAGCTCTGCTATAAATTCTGCCAACACTACCACAGCAGAAATAAAACCAATCGCTGTTTCTTTGAGCTAAGAAGGCAAATGAGTAGTGAATCCCTATGCCGAACAACTAAGGGGGCTCTATATAATATTGTACCTCGATCATCCGCTTTATGATGCTGAAGCCTGGACTCTATAGAAAGCGGATGTATATATCCTTATTCGTTTCGAGAGGAAAATACATTTGCGTTGGCTAACTATATAGCAACATCGACCTAGTCAGAAAACTGCGCATCAGTCGCCTAAGATGGCTAGGACTTATAGAGCGAGTGGACACTAATGCAACGGCTCGCATGGTTGTGGAACCTAACCGGGAGGGACAATGCAGTAGAGGAAGACCTAAGGTCCAATCTTCAACTGTGTGCATAGGTACGGTAAGTCCATCACTGAAAACAAACCACTCGAGTCCCAAAAAGAGTGGAGCAAGACCTGTCCGGAACTGATAGCACAAAAGGACAAAGAACATACGTTTTTGTTAGAAACAATCTTACCAACAGGAAATGTGGGCCGTGCAACGTCCAACCAAGTATGGTTCCAACTGCTGGCGCGCGCAAGTAGAAGGAGACCTAACTGGAGGCAGGTAGCAAATTATCGGTTTAAATGGAAAGGCTTTTTAGTTGTGGCACAGGTTAACCCCGAATTGTAGCGCCACTTAAGTAAGTAAGTAAGTAAGTCCTCGATATTTGGCTTACGATTTTTTATAAGCTTAAGTCCCTCGGAACCTTATGACGATTTTTATAATAAATTGTATTTCCATTTCATTTTATTCCTAATATCCTTGATCTTATCGCAATATCTTTTTTTTTATGTCTACGTCTACCAAATAACTAGTAGGGTAAAGCAAACGCTGTTATTAGCAAATCTAACCAAGGATGAATTGCCACCTTGACATACTGAATTTAATTTCGAGGTAAAACACGGTTCCGCGGTCAGATATACAATACATATGTATAATAATTCGGTCTAGAAAAATTTGCAAAATTTTTTAGATATTGTAACATATAGATTTTTCAATTTGATGATCAATTATTATCATTAGAAAATCTTTTTGTTGAAATGAAAAGCAGTAAATGGAGTAAAATGGCCAGTGCGGGTGGTATCGAATAGTGGCCTTACATTCGGGAGAGAAATGCATGCATTCTAGTCATCATTTTATAAATTTTATTATCTTACCTTTCTTTCATAAATTCCAGACAGTTGCTCAAAACATTTCTCAAATAAAATGCGCCTCATGTTGAATTCTGATAACTACTTACTCCATGTGTGATGAAACGTAGGAAGTATTCTTATTCGCGTCCTTCTGCGACAACCATTTAATAGTCATTTAATGCAAGGTTATATGACATTAGGTTAACAATATGAATAGACCTTGCAAAACAAATATCGTTGTAGTTAATGAAGTCCCGAATATGTCAGCTCACAAGGATCTTTGCCGTATCCCTTACAAAACTCAATTTGTGGAAGAACTAAAACTGTAAGATAATGGCATGCATCGGACCCTCGCTGAATGGTCTCAAACGAAATTGTGTTTAGCGATGGGGCTTACTTTTAGGCCAAAATATTCTGAGTGAGAGCAATTTGCAAGTGGCTCGTCATAAACCATTACATCCGCACAAATGTACTATATGGTGTTTTTTGTACTCTTATCTGTAATTTGGCTACCTAGATCTTGCGATCGTGAATCTTAGGTGGCTAGCTAGTTTAGATAAATAAATCAGAAATTATTGAATCTCTGTCGATATATGGATGAGGATACGCTTTGAAATTCCCTGTCACTTTGCTCATATGTCTGAAACTATTTTTTGATATTAATAATAAAGAATTATCTTTTATATAAAAGTATATGTTGGATCAAAAGGCAATGCATTTTAATTTAAATTTATTTTTATGATTAATTCGCTAGGTTGGCTTATATGAATTAGCGTCCTTGTATTTCCGTCTGTTTACTGGATATTTTTTAAGTACTGCTTTTTAAAACCAATTAAATTATAACATTAAAAAAATCTTTCATAATTGCAATAAATATCTACAAATATGTTTGTGTATATAATATGTATAAACTTATTTTTATCTGACATTCATAGGTTAAAAAAATATTTTATTTATTCTAGCATTCACTCTTCAATGTACTGAAAAATATGCAAAATATGCATCTCCGGAACAGTGTGATGCTTATATTGAATGCTTAGACGGTGTTAGCGTAGAAAAACTCTGTCCTGATGGGCTTATTTTTAATCAGCGCACAGAAAATGATGGCGATTGCACATATGCACCGTTCTCTTCCTGTGTTGAGCCAAGAACCAGGCTTCAACCTGCTCAACCCAGTGAAGAATGCCCACGCCAGTTTGGCTTCTACAGAATTGGCGATATTTCTCAATGTGGTCAGTATAAAAACTGTGCACATGGGATACCCTCGATTACTAAATGCCCCGAAGGACTGGCTTTCAACTCAAACAGTTATCAATGTGATTGGCCCGACCAAGTGGAAGATTGTGATGCTGAAGCGTTTTTAGGATTCACTTGTCCTCCTGAGGAAAAAACTGCAGAGGAAATTGAGACAGAAACAAAGGAAGTTTTACGCTATTATCGTAAGCCTGATAGTTGTAGTAAATATTTCGTATGTGTTAACAACCGGCCTCGATTGTATACTTGTGGCAAGTATCTGGCTTTCAATGAAGAATCTGGTTTATGTGACTTCTACACAAACGTAAAAGAATGTTACCAGAGCTTGAGAGACATAACAAAAGTTCCAAGCGTTCAACAAATTCAAGAGGAACTTCTTTCCCGTGCTCCATAAGAGAATATGTACTAGTCATAATAAAGTGCTTTGTAAAAATTAAGTGTGTTCTATGCAAATAATTGATCCATTGGTTCATTAAAGAAACGGTGGCAAGTATGCATTGATTTTTGATTTAGAGTAGTTTAGAATAGGAAACTCATTTTTTAGCAAGAACGTATGCGCAAGTGTGAAGAACTGCTAACCTTTGTTGTTAATTCCTGCCTTTCTATATTTCTATGCCTACAAATTATAGTAACAGACTGATACAATTGATTACTGTGTTGAAGAGGAAAACAACTTATCGATTCATCGTCGTTCGCAGCAGCTCGATCTTTGTTACATGCACTGTCTGGAAAATTCTGCGTAAAGATCTCGGTCTCAAGGCTTACAAGATTCAATTGGTGCAAGAGCTAATGCCGCTTGACCATCTTTTGCGTCTGCTGTTCAGTGATTGGCATTTAAATCAGGAAGTTACCTCAGTAATCAGATGCCATTGCATCCAGAAAAATGTACCGTATGGTGCGGATTGTATGCCGGTAGAGTCATCAGTCCTTATTTCTTCAAAAGTGAGGCCAGGGGAAAAATTACTGTCAATAAACACCGGTACAATGCAATGATCAACAATTATTTGGTATCGAATTTGCGTGACATCAATGTGGAAGAACCAACGAAAACATCACTTTATTGAAAACGTCATTTAGCAATAGAGTCATTTCAAGAAATGGATGCAATAATTGGCCACAAGATCGTGTGAATTGATAATTTGTATGAGTCAGCCGTAGTGGACATATGCCCGAAACCATTTTCAATCAATAAGTGGCGTGAAATAATCTTTCGAATGAATTTAATAAGTCGTTATCAAACTAATTACTTTGTGTTTTATTTAAACAAAAAGTTTGAACCTCTTAAAAACGCACCCTTTAAATATTTATACACATACTACAATATATTATATGAGTATTTGTTTTTTTTTGTTTTCGATGACTTTTTGTACGTTTATAACTACAATATATTGGCTATACTTTGAAAAATTTTGGAACAGGAGATTATTAACAATATCAATGAAAATTAAGATGATGTTCATGAGGGCTACGTTGTATGTGTAGGTGATTTGTTATGTGTATATGATAATACGAATATGAGTAAAGGTACTCGGGTATAAAAATTTGTGTACATTTTTCCATCTAGCTTAATTTATTATGTTTCAAGTGCTACAATATCGGACGATGTCAGCATTTTAATTTTAATTTTCTGGGAGCCCCACAAAAAAGAATGCATGATCTTGGCGACCATAAATTGATATAATGCAGCCATCAAACATTCTAAGCAAAACTCCATATTAAAAACAGTCAAAAATAATTGGTTAACATACACCTCCAATGTGATCTATTGACAGTGAAATCAGTGATTTTATGTTTTTTCTGAATTACTTAAAAATTCTCATCTCTACATACATATCTCTACATATCTAGCACACAATTTTTGTTTTATTTTTATAAAAAATAATTATAATAATTAAAAGATATAACGCTCTCGTGGTAATATTTATTTGTGTGAACAAGATTTCCTCGAAAGGGTTGTGGTACCGTCTCTCACTTCACTCACATTTTCTCCAAGATGATGCAGCTAGCGGTCGCTGTTAATACAGAGAGTGAGTGGAAATTGCAAAAACCTAATAACGGACGACTTCCCTGTTACTTTCTATTTTCTAATATCTCCAGTCCGACTGGAGGAGTTTGCTGTTTTCACAGAAAATTTGGTCTTAACCCTTGAAAATGTACCCAGTCATGGTGCTATATATTTAGTTCCTTTAAAAAATTTACGAGTATAATCGTTACCCAACCGAAAAACAGTACGTGAGATCTGCTGCAAATCAAACCGAGATTGCAACATATTGTAATATGTTTGTGTGGGTTCAAATTACAGAACTAATTTCTTTCACAACAATTTATTACATATGTAAAGCCTGTCAAATCCGGAGGAGTGAACTGAAAATTATTTGCCCGAGAGGAGATTTGTTAAAAAGTAAGCGAACAGATTTCAGCCAGTTTTGGACAAACAGATTTCAACTGTCTTTATTTTCATTTTTTTCCCCAAACGAATTTCAAAAATAATTTTTAATGTAAGCACCTTTTGATATAAATTCTTGAAGTTCAGGACAAAGATAATTTAATCCTAGACACGTCTGAGGGACTTAAGAAAAATTCTTCTGATAATTCATCTTTGCATTGTCCATCTCAATGCCATTTGCTGATGCCTGAAGGTGTTTGGGGACCATTTCAACTTAGTATGTCTATTATTCAGTGTAGTTTGTCTTTTAAGACTTTCTAAAATCTGTTTTCTATTTCAACTTTTCTTTACTAATTAATTTTACACTCAAATCTCGTTTATTTTTGCCAAAGAATTTCCCAATTGAAACAAAAACAAAGACTATGAAATAAAAAACCGTTTTGACAAGAAGAAATTTTGAACAAAATTTGATGAATTCGACACGAGTACGCGAACGGATTTTGGACGGTTTTCCGTAGTTTTTGAACAGGTTATGAATAAACCTATTAGAATTGCAGCAGAAAATATTTAAAAACCAATGGTTTCCAAGAGGACACATTACCAACAGCAATTTCAACTTAGACGTGCTTGGTATCGCATGTGTTTGTGACTTATAATGGCTCGAGAATTCAGAGTGTATGTTGCAAATATACGGGGGCAAAGAAGTAATCACTTCTCTGCATATGTCTATGTCTATGATCTGGCACTTAGTGAAACACAGGTAGATTCCCGTTAACACCCCTTAGATCATTCAGATATGAAGCTACCTGTCTACGAACTAGTACCCCTTTCTTACCGCGGTCTTACCAAATTCCTACACTGATCCGGAAATAAATTATATGTGCTTAAAATTCCATCTCCGTACGCCTATTATCCTATTATCCTATAATGCTTTATTTATAGAATCCCAAGGTAGGTAGGTAAAAGTGGCTGTTAGAAAAACCAACTTGGACCTATTGGCCCATTGTGATGCCACGTGGATCTGTGTCGCAGCTACTTGCCTGTTGAAGATAACGAGGGGTGTCAAATCAAACAGAATACTTAATGCCGCTGAGGGAGTATAACGTACGGATCCACTTATGCATAGACATGCTGTTCTTTCGACTCTGCCTAGTTTACTGCTGTTGACTGCATTGTGTAAGGCCATCCATTAGACAACACCCCCTTAGGTGAGTATCGGTTTTATGACCGATATGTACAGGCGAAGTTTATCGCCCCATTTGTTCCCAATGGCTTTTTTTGTAAGAGAATAAAGATATATAAAGATATATATTTCCAGTTTAGTTTCCTGTTAAAAATGAGACCCAGATTTTTTGCTGTATCGGAAAAGACTAAACTGGTACCGTTTATTCAGGGAGGGTCAATAATTGGGATTTTATATTTCCGTGAAAAGAGGACAAGATCAGTTTTATGCGGGTGTACTCCCAATGCACAGCGATCTGCCCAACGGGTTAAACTGTTAAGATTTAGCTGAAGAAGTTCTTTAATGGTATTAAGATGCTTACCTGAGACGGGTATAGCAAAGTCATCCGGATAGGCAATCGCCCTGCTACCACCCACTTCTAGGTATATCAGCAATTCATTAACCACTAAGTGCCAGAGAAGGGGAGAGAGGACACCGCCTTGCGGCGTACCTCTGCTACCACATCTTTTAGCAGAAGTCTCACCCAGTTCGGAGTTGATCAACTCCTCAAGTGAGTCGTCTACCTGCAGAGTTGACAGCGCAGTAGTGATTGCAGATGTGTTGACGTTGTTAAAGGCGCCCTCTGTGTCCAGAAAAGCGACCATTGTGTCCGATGTTGCTAACCAGTGAATGCAGAGCCGTTTCCACCGACTTTCCTTTAAAGCAGGCATGTTGAGCTGTTGATATGGATATTAATCAGTCGTTCTAGAGTTTTTAGAAGGAAAGATGATAGACCTATATGTCTGAGTTCCTTTGGGACAACATGAGAGCATTTTCCGGCTTTGGGAATGAAAAGTTCATTGACTTTTCTCCATGGCAGTGGAATCTGATCTACATTCTTACAGCTCCTCACGATATTCTCTAGCGTAGACAGGATAATATCTGAGGACCTTTGTAGCTCGGCAGGATGGAGATTAATCTGGAGAAACCGTATCATTGCTACAATTCACAGTGATGTTCGAGTCCTCCGATTCTGAGTATGTTCCCAAGAGCTCAACTTCTTTTGCTGAATATATAGGATCTCTTTTTAGTTCTTCATCGGTTTCAATTTCCGACAGAGTGCCAGAAGAGGAGACCGACGGCTTATTTGTCGCCTCGCATAAATTGGAGTCGTAGCTATCCATTTCTTTAAAGGCTATCGACGCTCCGAGATCCAAAGTCGAATTTACTGTTTCACTAAAAGGAGGGGGAGGTTGTTTATCAGTATCCAGCTCATCCTTAGGTGAATTGACTTGAAACTGAACCGAATCATGCCTTTAGTCTGCGCTAGAAGGTTAACCGATTCCTTATTGATCACAATCAACGCGCATCTATAAGGGCCCCTTATTTCTTCCAGTTTCGCTACTTTCCCGTCATGAGTCGGAAGGGTCGGGTTGCTGGGTTGCTGCCCACAGCCTTATCGCTCCTTGAAAATTTAGTTTTAGGCCCTCTGCGTTTGCGTTTGGAGGATGGTGCACCATGACCTGTCACAGTTCTACCTCAGCTCGACAATGCAGGAGCCTTGCTGGTAGTCGGTGCAGTGGTACCGGTGCCCGGTATTAAAGGAGTACCTGTCTCGGGTTTTTTTTTTGAGATTGTATCCATTATTAGATCCCACGAGTAGCGGAAAAAGGATGGTCCATCTGTACAGAGATCCGCTGTATCCAGATAAGATACCCCGTTCGCGACTGAGCTATTTTTGGAGACGCTGGGTCCTCAGCCAGGTTTATCCTCGGCACGAGTCGTATGATACCTTGATCCAGCCCAGGGGAAAAATGAGTGGTTGGGATGGTGGGGGAAGGGGGACCATCATTTAGTTTCAGGACTCGTCTCGATAACTTCTCGAGATTCATTGACCTTAGTCAGCCTCTACAACTCGACAAGTTCGATGATCAGGGTAGTGGTAGAAGTTACGGCAATTCGACCTGTAATGAGTTTGATGCGCTGTCTGACTCCATACAAAAAATTATATGACTGTATCTTCATACTGAAAGCATTGAGAACATTGTTTTCTATACAAGCAAGCACACGTGTTTGCTGCACGTGCACCCCATGCGTTACTGCAACAGATCGTAAATTCTAATCTTACTGCAAACCCGATGTAATGGAATTCCAAATTAGTACAATTTAGTACATCTTCATCTTAGTACATCTTAGTCATTTGTCGTTTTCGTTTATACCGGAATTTAAGTGAAATATATTGTTGAAAGTGGAGGAACAACTTATAGAGTTTGTGCGAATTAACAATTGTTTATTTGGCAAAAAGGATAAGACCTATAAAAATGTGTTTATAAAACATAAGAAGTTTGAAGAGCTTTCTGCACAAATAGGTGTTCCAGGTAAAGATGCCCTCTGGAAGCGGAGCAGTCACCCAAGTCAGAGATGCAAAAATCTCCAATTCAAGATTTTTATTGAGAGAATGTCCTGTTTCTATTTGGTCACTTAACAGCTATTTTTACCTACAGTACGTCCGGAGATGTACTTTCTCCAGGTATTAAACCTAACATTTAATTCAGCCTCGGACGACACATTCGACTTTCCTATAAATCTGATTACATTCCCAGGGTCTTCAAGAAATACCTCTACTGCGGGAAAGTATCAGGCAGTTGACTAGAAATCAACAACAAGCCAACATCCACTAAGAATATTGTCTCCCCATTAAATGTTGGATGCCACACATGGAGCGAAATAACCACTGAGCCCAAACATCTTCCTTTCTCTCTCTATCCCATTTTCCAAAAAACTTAACACATGCTGAGGCATTATAAGTGTATTCATACCCACTTGAATGATAAGTTCTTTTTTTTTAGGTAATAAATACGATTAAAGAAACGATAGCAGGCCAACCAGAGGAAAAAAACAGCCTTACAACTTTTTTTCAGTAGCTTTTCAAAACAAACTGATGATGCCAAGCTTTCATTTCTAACATCTAGACATTTGCAAATGGGAGTGCTTAAAACCTTCAAACAAACAATGTCCGAAATGCTAAATAATAAAACGAATTAATAAATCTAAAACATGTCAACTAAGATTTTTTTATTTGTGAAAATTTTAAGTTATTTGGAAGCAGTTCGGCTTGTGGAATATTGATTGAGTTTTCTGTGATTTGTTTCCCAAAACACCATCGGTGTGCCCTCCATAGGCTGCGATGTCAATGGCTGTGAGTTGTATAATAAACTACATTCGACGTTCCCCTTTTTCGTAAAAAATCTTTTGCGATTAATTTCCATTCCATTTCATTTGGTTGAGCCAAATAAACCCTATAAAATTCTGTTCATATTGCTCTTATGTCTCCAGGATTATTTTGCGTATGGTTAACACTCAGAACGGCCAAGCCAACATTTGACAAACACCTTTGAAAAGAATGTTTTTTTTTACTCAACATGAAATATCTCATTCAGTGTACAGAATCTTACACCAAAGTTATAGCTAAACGACACTTTGGACTGATGTATCGGCCAATAAAATATTTTTTTCGATTCGCTTTTCAATCAGAGTTTTCAACAGCATAATTTCAATATTCCCATTCTTGTTGCTTTTCTAAAACCCTCTGTATCATCATTTTTGATATATATGTTAAGAAGAATTTATTGAAAAATTCATAAAGCTCCGTTTCATTTTCACTGTAAATAATTCTTATTTATTATCACGAGAATAATAATATCGATACAAAATGTGTAAACAGTTGTAGTGGTACTTAAGAATTGCTAATAAAATTCTCATTTTATTTAATTTGTTTCGTTTTTCCAAACCCATTCCCGGAATGAAAAATTCAATTGTCAAAACTCAATGCGATGAAATATCACATTTTACTGCACATAAGTTCCAAGCGCTTTCCTGCGCGCACTTTTTTAGATATTAAGTGTGTGAAATTTCAATACAGTAAAAACGGAGGCAGAAATGTCACAAAGGTAATAAAAATTGTTGGTCGTTTGTCACAAACATCAGAATCTGCAATCTGCTTGCAACAAACTTTACATACGACCAGATCGACACTTTCAGATCGTGCTTTGTCTCGGCCTACACTTGAGAGCGTCGAATCTTCAAAGGGATGAATCGACTTAGGCACTGGTGTAATAGCAAGAGTACTTAAAGATCTTAACTTACACAAATTCGGTCCAGATGGTATATCTCACTTCTAAATAGGTGTTCTTCCAAGCTGAAAGCTTTTTCATCAAACCCGTTCGTAAAAAAGGCAAATCTTCTCTCTCCTCCTACAGACCCATTGCACATTGCGAAATACTACTGGCTATTCCTATGGAGCACTGATGGTGGAAATAGCGATAAAACAAAGTGAGGCACGAGACATATCGTCGGTGTTCGAGAGTGTCCATTGGCTGAGTGATATTAGCATCACCTATGAGTTTTATCGCACGGTTTTAAATTATATCCAGCAGGTGTAGAGATATTTTAGGAGCACCTGACCAGATGTGAGCATTGTACTCCAATTTTGGGTGGATGAATGCCTTATATATTGAGATCTGAAGGGTTGAAAATTTCTTACATCGCTTGAGGACACCTAGACATTTCGCAGCATTTTTGGCGGCATCGAATATGCGGTCTCGTCTCGAGATTCATTGACCTTACTCAGCCTCTACAACTCGACAAGTTCGAGGATCAGGGTAGAGGTAGACGTCACAGCAATTCGACCTATAATGAGTCTGATACGCTGTCTGACTCCATACAAAAAATTATATGACTTTGTCTTCATACTGAAATCGTTATTACGGCGATTTAAATATATGCAACTCTGGGCGGCTTTGACAATTTTGACAGACAACACCCGAATGACGTTATGTTGAGATCTTAGCCGCACTTGATATTTCTACGACATTTGACAGAGTTTGCTATTAGGCTCTTTTGCAGAAAATGCATGCATTTGGGATCTACGGAACTCTTCTTCAGTTGTCTTGGATGGTTTCAATTCCGATATTCACAAAATAAATGCTGATATGCCCCAGGGCTCCGTTCTGTCCCCGACACACTTTAATTTTCATCAATGATCTCTTGTCTGCTGATGAACCGCCCACAGAGCGTAATTTAATGTTTCCAAAACCCAATGCTAGCTACTGTCTTTCGACACCGAAAAGCTTTCCATTCTCGGCATGTGTGTCAACCTACGTTGGAACGATCACATAACCACAGAGCCCAAACATCTTTCTTTCTCTCACACCATTTTTCAAAAACTTAGCACATACTAAGGTATTATTAGTGTATTCATACCTACTTGAGTCTTAAGTGCTTTAAAAAAAATAACTCCTCCCCCTTGATCTTGCGTCAATATACATATAAGGCATTAATCTTTAAAATTATATGTGATGCTAAAATAAAAAATACAAACAAACAGTAGAAAACTCCAACAGCTGATAGCAGTGTCAAGCCAAAGAATAACATTCTGTTTGTAAAATTTGTCACCCACCAGTGCAAAGAGAGAGTGATGCAAGCGAAGAGGGGAAAAAAAGTACAGCTTACAACAACACTACTAAATGCTTGCGGGAGAACGGAGAAGATGTTTTTGAACGAGAGCTTAACAAATCATACCTGTTAACTGCTGAATGATGCACTGTCGATGAAGAAAGAAAAGGGCTATAAATATGTTTGGACATTAAATGGGACTGTTAACGTAGAATAAAAACAAACAAAATCTTAAAAACGCAAATAAAACTATTGGCAACGCCATATTCGGAAAAGCAGACAAAAGCGAATGGATGGAGAAAGTAAGAGTAAGGAAAATGCGAACCAAGAGATGAGTCAGTCGTAATTAGACCGTGCACCGAGGATCAAGGATGAAATAAAAAAACGAAATTTAAAAAAATAAAGAAAATTTAATTAAAATTTCAATATTACATCTGTGTGTTTTTTTTTGCATTTTTAAATAATAAAGTAAAACAAAAGGCCAACATTTTTTTTGGTCCAATCGAGCCAGATCGATGGTAAACGTTAAGAAGAATCTTTGATCTGTGGGCAACAAACTTGATGGTAAAATATACAGTTATCCTATATTTTTTGATCGTATGATTTAGCTTAGCGGGAAATATATGTGTATATACTCTTCCAACTGTTCTCTGGGTGATAAATTTACTGCTTCTTTTCCGTTAAAATAAATTTAGTTTTCGCCTAAATCAAATTTTATTGAGTTCTCCCTAGAATAAAGTAGTTTTTTTTATTTTTTTTTCAATTAAATTGGTTTTGGTCAAAATTCGGTTGTAGCTTTTTCTGTGAAAATCTGCTCTCTCGTTTTCGGGTTCAAAGATGTCTACTGTCGAGGATTTTTATTTGTCGGTGACACAAATTAATGAGTTCATTAAAAGTTTTCGCGATAATCCAAATAGAGATGTTCTTACCAGTGGCACGCTAGAGGCTTGGAAAATTGAAATTGAAGCATTGTGGAATGAATTTCGAACAATTTATTCCCAATGCTTAAAAAATACAGACAAACAGTTAGACGATGGAAAATTGCTCGCAATTACTCGTAAAGCCAAATACGGAAGCGTTAGGGGATCGTATTTCACTACAATAGGCAGTTTAATCGATTTATTGAAAGTTCACGACAGAAAAGAATCGAAAGATAATGTGATACCCTCTCAATTGAATTGTAAAAATGAACCAGACTGGGGTGTCAGAGTTCCGCCTTGTGATGCGGAGTGTTTCGAAGGAGATTACCATTCCTGGCCTACATTTCGTGACATGTTCACCTCTATCTACATTCAACATCCACGTTTAAGTGATGTAGAAAAGCTATACCACTTGCGTCTGAAAACTAAGAAAGAGACTCACAACATTGTCGATAAATTTTCACTTACAGCAGATAATTTTCAACTGGCTTGGAATGCCTTGAAATCTCAGTATGAAAATAAACGAATCCTAATAAACACCCAATTAAAAATATTATTTTCGATTCCTTCTGTCTCTACTGAAACTGGTTCCGCTTTGAGAAAACTTCACAGATCCGTTAATGATTGCTTAGGTGTATTAAAAAACTACGAAATTAGGATAGAGAATTGGGATCCAATCATAATTTTTCTTATTTCTCAGAAGCTTCCTGAAAATACTTTGTTCTTGTGGGAACAAGGTATTCCATTAAACAATGAACTTCCCACTTGGAAATCCTTGGATGATTTTCTTGCTTGCAGATACAAAATACTCGAATCCGTTGAAGAAGTGAAGCAAGGTTCTCGTAAAAATGTCAACCAAGTTCCAAATAACAGTTCAAAACGAGTAAATACTTTCCATATTGAACAGATTAAATTTTCCTGTAAGCTATGTAATAGCAATCACCCCTTGCGCTTATGCAAGAAGTTTTTGAATATGGACATCTCTTCTCGAAGAAAGGTAGCGCAGACGCATAAGTACTGCTATAATTGCCTTGCACTTACACATTCGGTGTATGAATGCAAAAGTAAAGTCTCTTGTGATCAATATGGCAGACGACACCACAGCTTACTTCATTTTACCGAGCCTAGCAATAAAACACTTTCTCAAGATCTAGCATCTCCCTCCCAACCCACAGTTCCTGCAAATATCACCGATATACAGTCCACTTACACTTTAGCAACCATATATCCAAATAGTATTCAAAAACCTTGTCCAGAAAAGGATATTCAGTCCTCTTCTCTTCAACGTCTAAGCTGCTTTTCAATTAGTCAGAAAAGGAATGTTCTGCTGGATACAGCTCTAGTAAAGATTACAGTGCATAACCAATCATTTCTTTTAAGAGCTTTAATCGACCCTGGTTCTGAAGCAACATTTATTTTGCAGTCTGTTGTGAACCGATTAAAGTTTCCAACCCACTTAACCAATGCATATATTTGTGGCATTGGAAAAGTTCAAAGTGAATTTTCGACAAGTATGTGCTCCCTCAATCTGGAATCTCGTGTCAACCCTGATGTTTGTATTCCTGTTTCTGCTATTGTTTTAAAAAGATTAACAGGTAATTTGCCATCGCAAACTGTTGAAGCTTCAAACTTGGTTGAGTTCAAAGGTTTGCGATTAGCTGACCCGAACTTTGATAAGCCGACTCCTGTAGATATCTTGATAGGAGCAGATATTTACCCTCGGATTTTGCGTGAAGGTGTGAAGCGAGCGGGCGAAAATTCTCCGATCGCGCAAAATTCAGTTTTTGGTTGGATCCTTTCCGGACCGTGTGGCGAACCTTCTGTTAAGCCCACTTATAACTCGTTTTTTAGTGAGCTTTCCTTAGAAAAATAAATTCAGAAATTTTGGGAGCTCGAAGAGATTCAAGACGTAAAACCCATTTCAAAAGAAGAACATTTTTGTGAACAGTTATTTACAAATACGACCACTCGAAACTCAGATGGTAGTTATGTAGTTAAACTTCCATTTAAGCCTCACTTAAATATTTTGGATTTAGGTCGGATCAGGAATAATGCCATTTTGCAATATCTCCGCCAAGAAAAACGTTTGTTGAGTAATTTACCGCTCCAAAAAGAGTATAATAACGTTCTCGCGGAATACGTCTCCTTAAACCATATGAACCTTATACCACAACATTCTTGGAATTTTCAGTCAGCGCACTTTTATCTGCCACACCATGCGGTCTTTAAACCGCAGAGTGTTTCAACTAAAGTTAGAGTGGTATTTAACGCGAGTGCTTATACGGAGAACGGAATGAGTCTTAACGACTTTTTATATAGCGGTCCCGCTTTACAAAATGATCTCCAAGCTATTTTACTCCGATGGCGACAATATCCTTACGTCTTCAGTAGCGATATTGAGAAAATGTATCGCCAAATACATGTTCACAAGGACCATCACCCGTTTCAACGAATAATTTTCCGATCTTCTCATGCTAATTCAGACTTAGAAGAGTTTGAAATAAACCGAGTCACTTTTGGTGTCAACTGTGCACCATACTTAGCTATTCGCACATTGCACCAACTCGCTGCAGACGAAGGAAATAAATACCCCTTAGCGAAGGAAATAGTTCTCACCGATTTCTACGTTGATGACGTATTTTCCGGTGGGTTTGATTTGAACTCCGTCGTCCGAAGTATGGAAGAATTAAATGCACTTCTTTTAGCTGGTGGATTTTGTCTAAAAAACTGGAGTGCGAATCATTCGCGTTTGTTAGAAAACATTTCTCGTGAGAATGTTTTAGACCAACACTTCCTGCTTTTCGACGAATCATCTCACACTAAGGTTTTAGGTATTGGTTGGAATGCAAGGGAAGATTGCTTCTATATTCGATGTGAGACATTTTCTGCACCTGACTTCGTCTTAACAAAACGCGAACTTTTTTCAAATATAGCAAAAATTTACGACCCGATTGGTTGGTTAGCTCCAACAACGATTTTATTAAAAATTTGAATGCAGGATATCTGGAGAGATAAAACGGATTGGGATGCGCCCATTCAGCCAACTCATTTAGAAACTTGGAAGGAATTTGTGAAATCTTTTCCAGTTATTAAAAAAATACAAATTAAAAGATGGATTAATTTTACTCCAGAATCATGCATTGAAATACATGGCTTTTGCGATGCATCTCAGAGTGCGTATGCGGCCGCCATATACTCGAGAGTCTCTGATTCATCTGGAAATGTTTTTACCTATCTTCTCTGCTCAAAAACAAGAGTGGCACCTCTTAAGGCCATTTCAATTCCAAGGTTGGAGCTTTGCGGAGCTATTCTCCTTACAAAACTCGTGAATGCTGTGCTAACTAATTTGCGCCTCAAGAATTGTCCGGTGTAGCTTTGGACTGACTCGATGATTGTCCTTTACTGACTTCATGGCTGTCCATCTCGCCTTGAAACATTTGTTAGGAATCGGGTTTCGAGAGTGCAAACGGACAGTCCTAAAGGCAGTATGTGGAAGCATGTTCCCTCAGAAGACAACCCTGCCGATATTGGCTCTCGAGGTATCATGCCTCAGGCTTTGGTTAAGAATAATCTCTGGTGGAATGGGCCCAGTTGGTTAAAGTTTCCTTCAAATACATGGCCGATAACCACCATCGAAGAAAATCCCTCTTGGAAATTTGAAGAGACAAAAGTTAAAAGCTTCACCACCAAGCAAAACAATATGATCACGTTTTACATCATTTTTCATGCTATTCTCGTGCTGTAAAAGTTCTAGCATATGTCTTTAGATTTCTAAACTTAAGGAATGGATATAAATACTCTTCAAAATACTTAGCCACAAAGAAATAGCCTTTGTCAAAGCTCGGTTAGTTTTATTAACCCAATGTAAATATTTTCCTGAGGAGTACAAAGCCTTATCGAATTCCCAACCGCTGAACAAATCGAGCTCAATTTTATCGTTCAATCCTGCCTTAGATTCTCATGGTATTCTTACAGTAAATGGACGTTTAACCAATGCGTGTTTAAGCTATAGCGAAAAATTTCCTATTATTCTACCATATATTTCCCCATTATCAAGATTGTTGGTCGATTTCTTTCATAAACTTTCTCTTCACGGTGGCAACCAGCAGCTTTTGTACCTCATGCGAAAAGTCTATTGTATTCCAAGGCTAAAAACTCTGACTAAATCGTACCTTCACACTTGCAAAGTTTGCGTTCTTCACAAAAAGAAGCTTCAGACAAAGCTAATGGGCGGTCTTCCACCCGAAAGGGTAAACTTCTCCTTTCCATTTACCCACGTCGGACTAGATTTTGCAGGCCCCTTTGAACTAAGGGTCCAAAGGAGTCGATTTTATCATGCAATAAAAGGTTACGCGTGTCTCTTTATTTGTTTATGCACGAAAGCTGTCCACTTGGAAGCCGTAGGCAGTCTCTCCACAGAGTCATTCCTAGCCACCTTTGGTAGATTTGTCGGACGTCGAGGTGTTCCGCAACAACTCTTCTCCGATAATGGTACTAATTTTGTACGAGCGAATAAAATACTCACAAAGGAAATTCGAAAAGCATTGGCGGAAGCAACCTCGCAAGCAGAAAAATCGTACTTGGCAAGGGATTTAAGATGGAATTTCATTCCACCAGGTTCTCCTCATATGGGAGGAAGGTATAAAGGTTTTCAAGACCCATTTCAAAAAAGTAGTGGGAAACTCAAAACTCACCTTTGAAGAGTTCTCAACATTGCTTGTTAAAATCGAGTCTTGCATGAACTCTCGGCCCATTCCTGCACTAGGCGAAAATCCATTCGAACCCCTTCCATTAACACCCTCCCACTTCCTAAAAGGTGCCCCTTTGATTAGCTTGCTTGAAAGTCACAATAGTAACTCCACTGTGCTTAAGAATTGGCAACGAATTCAACAAATATTACACTCCTTTTCAAAGCGGTGGAAGGAGGAGTATTGAGCCGATCTTCAACGAAGAACAAAATGGAATTTTCCTCAGAGAAATATTGAACTTGGAGATGTGGTGGTTGTTCGCAGTGAAGAGCTGCCCCCAACCCTCTGGCGCTTAGGTAAAGTTATTGCTGTTCACCCAGGGAAAGATGGAAAGGTTCGCATTGCTACGTTAAAAACTCACCAAGGGGAAATTGTACAACCCATAGTTAAGTTATGTTTGTTGCCCGTCGATCAAGAATTGTATAACGTTTACTACAGTTCATCAAATTAGATGAACAATAATATGTAAATCAAAAATATAAGTTTATACAAATTTTGATATTTATGTATCTCTTAGACCACAGAACCTATAGAAATTAATGTTTAAATATGAATTTATCCCACTAACATGATTGAGTGAGTCGGGGCACTCATAAATCAACCCCCAACGTTGGATTTACTAACCTTTTTTTTGAGAAGCGAACCGAGGCGCTTCTTTAACAAAATACCTCCAACGATGGATTAATTTGATCCGCCTTCTCGGATTTCGATTTTATTTGCATTTCTGCAAAGGGAGGCCGGAATGTTAACGTAGAATAAAAACAAAAAAAATCTTAAAAACGCAAATAAAACTATTGGCAACGCCATATTCGGAAAAGCAGACAAAAGCGAATGGATGGAGAAAGTAAGAGTAAGGAAAATGCGAACCAAGAGGTGAGTCAGACGTAATTAGACCGTGCACCGAGGATCAAGGAAGAAATAAAAAAACGAAATTTAACAAAAAAACAAAATAAAGAAAATTAAATTAAAATTTCAATATTACATCTGTGTGTTTTTTTTTTTGCATTTTTAAATAATAAAGTAAAACAAAAGGCCAACAGGGACTGTATAGGGTAACGGCTCTAACCTAACTTTTTTTGTTTCAATTTGCTCTTCTCCAGTTACTAAAGTATTTGATGAAAAGCGTTTAAAACAAGTTTTATTGAATATTGAAACAAATATTAATAGATACGGAAGAAAAGTTTTAATTGAACCCTCACTGTCTTCTAGAAACGACCAAATTAATGAAAAAAGTCATATTGCGCTAGTGGTCGGCCGCCAAATTTTAGTTCTAATGTTCGGCCAGGTCCAATCAATCAAAGAAAAGAACATATTCAATGATCATTTAAGGGTTTATTTGAAAGCAAAACATTTACTAAACAATATTTTATTTTTTTAATAGAATAGAATAAAAAAAAAATCATAAAAAACACTAAGTTTGTTAAAAGACTATGTTGGTATCAAATCATACTATATTTATTTCTCTTTTTGCTTATATAGTAAAAACTTAAATAATTGCTATTAGTCTAAACAAAAGTTATTGAATAGCTTAAGATATTAAAAACAAAATAACAAAAAAATACATAGGTAGGTACCTAGTTAAATAAAAAATGAACTTCAAAAATGTCTGAATAGAGCGTATATTTATCGCTAAATTTTAAATAAAAAATAATTTAAATTGCACAATACTGGCAGATAAAATCTGAGTTTGATGCTTTTACATACTTGAGTTCCTTCAAGGAAGTATATTTGAGGTGGGACCATAAAGGACTAGAATCAAAATCTTTATTTTTCAGATTATCATCCTTAACATCACTTATAAGTTCCTCAAAACAATTCTTGCAGATTTGTTTAGCTTCCGAGGCTGTTGTTGGACTTTGTTTGGGTATAATTCTTCTTTTCGCCTTCCCTCTAGGTTGTTTCTGTTTAAGAGGCTTTTTGGCCAGACGTCCTTTCTTCCTCTGTAATAGAGCTTCCTGTTCCAGTTGTTTTTTCCGCTCTTTGTTCAAATAATGTCCCTCCAAACTTGGAGATCTTATACAGTCTTTGGATTTTCTCTTGCTTTCAAAGCCAATTGGCTTAGGATAAAATAGGTGGGTCGTTGAAGTTGAACAGGACGGTAATTTATTTATTTCTAAATCTTCTTTTCGATTTGTTGTCGTTTCAACTATGTGTAATACTCCTTCGTCATCTATATCAAATATGCCTGATGGTATTTCCATATCACCTAGTGTAACGTTCAAAAGCGAGATTGTTGATATAACATTTTCATCCCCTTCACTGTCAGGTCCTTCTTCTGCAATGCAGTCTGTTCCTCCTTGAATATGTTCTTCTGAGGTTTGGGTTAACTCCTTTTGAGCAGGAATGTTTTCTTTCGGATCGCCTATTGGCTCTGCTGGCAAATGAGTTTTAACTTCTGGAACATTAGATGAATTTCCCGGGTTGCGGGCCAAATCTTGTGTCAATGTTTCTTCTCGAAAGCCTACTAGATCTCCCGGCAAATGAGCTTGCTCTCTTAAAATATTGGATGGTCGATGCTTTAGTTATAATTTTAACTATGTCATCAGGATTCAGTCCGCATTCACGAAATTTTGAGGACAACTCCAAAATAACCTCAGAAGCAATTTTACACCTATTAGACAAACACATTTCAGACTGAATGCTACTACAAACGTTGATTGCAGTCGTCTTTACACACCTGGTATAATCCGCAGCATTCGGGTCTAATGGGTATATGCCACACTTACGGAATCCGTTTTTAATTGCCTCATTTATATTTTTATTACCGAGAAGCGCTTTTTGCAATGGAGGACAAAAATATTTTTTGCTAAGAATAACACCAAGATTCTCTTTTTGCCAGGAATGCACTGTTTTTTCCAACTAGACTTTAAAGGTTTGAAGAGGCTAACATAAGCAGGTTGCATAATGTGAGTGGTATTAGATGGTAGCCAAAGAGTATGATGTTTTTCTCACTGCAAACGTTTTTCCAGGTCTGCAATTTTTGAAGGTTTTTTTCTTTTACTGTCTTTAAATATCTTCTGAACAGTGTTAAGAAGATCGTCTCTTTTCAGAGGGAAACTGCACTTACTTAGATTACTTATCCATTCTGTAATTTTCTTTTCTTCGCCTGCTGAAATGTAAGATTCTGGTCCAAACCTCGAAACGTCTTTAGAAATTCTGCCATGAAGGCGATCTTGAATTGTTGTCCTAGGAATTCCGTAGATTGCGGCGGCTTTTCTTATGTTCCAAGTATTATTTCTTATGTCACGAAGAGCCAAGGCCATTTTCTCTTTATCTGGAACTTTATTTGACCTACTTGTTGTTTTATTTGGCAAGATTTTTGATTTGTTTCCTCCCTTAGTTCGCTTTCGCTACTTGCGAATCGCTTTTTTGATTTCTGAACGAAATTTGAAATCGAAGTAAATAGAAGACATATAGGCCGATACCAATCGAAATAAGCTTCAGCTGCCGAACACTAGCTTCGTAATTTTAATAATCGGCCGGAAGTGCACCGAAAACATTACTACCTGGCCGAGCACTAAAATTTCTCAAACATTTGTTTGCTTAATGGTGAAATCAGAGCAACCAGGCCGAGGACTGAAATTTGCATTAAATTGGGTGCTGGTAGTCCGCCACCCCATTATTTACACTGCTATAGGGTTTTCCAATAAGGACTTGACAACTTTTTTTTTTAAACAAAACGCAAACCATTTGAGATATTTCAAAAACTTTATTATCGGCTTGAAGTACAATCAAAATATATGAATTGAACTCGACTTCGTTCATATGGCCACCGCGGGCACGTTTGCATCTGCCGATTCGTTGGAATTCGTATGGACCAATAACGCCGCATGCAAACCGCACCAAAAAGTTATTTTTTGTGGATGAAGTGGTGATTCATGAAGCACATGTGGATTTTCACTCAGAACCCAATCGGAGAACGTACGTCGCTTCAAATGGTCTATCGGCTTCAATTCTTGAGTCAGTTTGATCTTGTATGGGTGTAAACCACCAAGATCCTTACGCAAAATACGCCATAATGTGGTTTGAGCTATGCCCAATTCTTGAGAACGCTGTGGAATTGACTGATTTGGATCGTTTGCTACGGACGCCTGAACGGCAGCGATATTTTCAGCACTGACACGGCAACATCACACAACGAATATGTAGACTCAAATTTTTGCACTAAACTTGTTATTGCCTGTTTACTAACGCTCTTAAAGTTGCAGTCACCGACTTCGAATTTCGGTAGAAAATTTTTATAATTTGCAGACGTTGCTAGTTCGTGTACTTTACCATGATGAAAATGTTGAGTTTACTGAATAAATTGAAAGTGACAGTTTTTTTTTTATAATTAACGCGCGCCTAAGGGGTTTAGATTAGATACCCTTTTACTATTGCCAGGGCGTGGGCGGAAAGGTAGAAGGAGGAGAAAGGAAACTTGTTTTGTAGTGGTTTGAAATTCAGGTGTGTTTGGTTTCGATATTCGCTCTCCAGGGGTGGGAGTCCGAATAGGACGGAGAGTTTTTTCTTCACTCAAAGTGATTCGAGGTATAATTCACAATATTTTTTCTGTGCTTGATTAGTGAAAGAGTGCGTTCACAAATTAAATTCAAAGTTCTCAAGTCCCTATTGGAAAACCCTTTATTAATATTTTGAAATCTTTGCGCCACTAAATACATACCTTATGCTTTTAAGAACAATACAAATTCATTAAAATGTTATCTTCCAAACAAATTGCAACATAAATTAACACTTTTGTAAATACGAACAAATAAAAAAAAGCAATTCTTACACTTTCGCAAATGCGCACTGACTGATGTGTATCTACCAGCTGCAGTATTTGCGTAATAATATCAAATTTGAGGGTTGATGTGTAGCACATGTACATATGTATGTGCTGTATCTGCATCTTTACGTTAAGAAAATTCCTAACGGTATTATGAAAATTAATTAGATTTTTATTCCATTTCTGGATATACTCCATTTGGTAAATGTAATGAAAATTATTCAGCAGGAGGTGTGGCAGTTTATGTTAGAGATGGTCTTGCACCCGATTGTGCTAAATTTTGTCTTACTAGTGCTGACGTTCTAAAGCTCTCTTTCGATTTCTTGAACGATAGTTATGGAATGTTATGTGTTTATAGATTACATACAATCGCCAAAGGTGTTTTCATTGATGAGTTTAGCGATGTCCTGAGGTCTTGTAAAGAAAAGAATTTAATAATTGCTATTGATTTAAATATTGATATTATGAATGTATTTGATAAAGATACTGAGAGTTATTTGTTTCTTATCTCGTCATATGACCTGAAGAGTTTAATTAATGAGCCTACCCGTGTGTAAACTAGAAATAAAATACAAAATATTGTTGTTGTTCTTCACTGTAACCATTCGCTGTTGTACTTGATTGGCAGGCCGACAAGTATCCTTTTTTATGATTTTATGGTTCATACATCCTTTTATCTTTTTGTTGGACCTATGTAAACCTACATAGGATTCGGTTGTTGTTTGTTTTTCTTTTCGGTGTATTATTTTATGATATCAGCACTGACCCTTTACGGCGACCCATTGTCTTCATCCTTTTTCATTTTTGCTGTACACACTGCACTCTTTGTTTCTTGTTATCACTACGCATGTAATTGCATTTGATAAGTTCCTTTTCTTGAGTTATCTGAATGGTGGATTTGTTGGCATTGTCCCTTTTCGTCAAAAGAAAAATGGAGTGGGGGACGGTATGCCAGCGCCTTACGCGTCTCCTATTCTAATGAAGATTTCATTTAGTAGTGAGACTCCACAGAAGAAAGTTAATAGATAGTGTGATAGTGAGAAAAAAAAAGAAAAATATATAAAATCTGAGAGGACATAGAGGATACTTGGTGAGTTAATCACTGAGTATTTTTTTAGCTTGCTATTTACGGTTAGCATTAACTTTTGTTTTTATTTATTAAGGTATTAATTTATACTTGGTGGGTTAGTCACTGAGGATCTCTCAGATAAATCCTTGTGTTCGTTATTTACTTAAATTTATTTTATTTATTAATGTATTCCATTTATAATGTACATCATATATTTAATTGTAAACTGCAATTTAGAAAAGTTAACAAATATCCATAAAACGTAAAACTAAGAAAATTCTATGTTAAGCTAAGCAAGAGAATGGAAGGTAGTTGACAACGTTTTAGGTAAATGTAGGCAGTCACTAGGTATCCTTTCCTGAACATCTTAAAAGCGCTGCAGTTATTCCTATTTTAAAAAAGGTAATAAAAGGAAAATGTCTAATTATAGACCTATCTCTCTACTACCCTCGTTCTCAAACACATTTGAAAAACTTATAAAATCGCGCATGATATCTTTTTTATACCGAATAAACATTTTTAGTAAGAATCAATTCGGATTTTGAAAATCTAGGTCAACCGAAGATGCTATTCTAAGAGTGTGTTGCGAGTTATATGAAGGTATCAACCATAATAAATCCACAATGGCTCCCTTTATCTACATAAACAAAGCTTTCGACATGGTTCACCATGACCTTTTACTAAAAAAATTGTATAATGTTGGTTTTAGAGGAGTAATACACAATTGGTTTACTTCCTACCTTATAGGGAGAAAACAAACGGTCAACGTAAATAGAAGCTGCTATTCCTGTTTTTTAAAACATGCCGTACCACAGGGCTCAGTTCTTGGCCGGCTATTCCTAATTTACATAAACTCTCTCTTTGGTTTTAACCTTAATGGAATGCCAACGGCCTTTGCAGACGACATTGCATTCACATACCAGCTTGATACTGAATCCGAATGTGTTGCAAAAATATTAGAAGATTTAGAAACATTAAGAAACATTGGTTTACGCTTCACAAATTGATTATTAGTAAAAAAACAAAACGTATGTCCTTCAAATTATCGAACAACGCTGTAAAAGATTATAATTTATGTTTCCATGCTCATGATTGTAAAAAATTCTGTTTACAGTTGCATATTTGTGGTAAATGTAATTTTATGGATAATTCATGTTGTTCTAGTAATCGTATTCATATCGAAACAGTATCTCATTTTAAATACCTTGGAGTGGTAATTGACAAAAACTTAAACTGGAAAGAGCATATACAAACCATTAAATCGCACTTGCTTTTAATTACGCGAAAAATGTATTTTATCAAGCCATATTGTTCTACAAAAGTTTTGAAGAAAGTTTATCATGGCTCTCATCTCTACTTGGGGTGGTTCTTACAATATCTCTTCTAAGCCGTTGCTAATAGCCCAGAAACATCTACTCAGAATTATCTGTAATAAAAAACTTTTATTTAAAGAACTTCGCATTCTACCATTGAAATACCTTTATGTTTTCAAAGTCCTTAAAGAAGTTTTTAAGAAAAGTGGTAACATTCCTAGTAGATCAAATCATTATTATAGTCTTCGTGTAAACACAATGTATCTTGCAAATGTCACGGTGTGCAAAATCCATTTCTCTGAATTCTATACTGTTACAGCTCCTTTAATGTTTAATAAATTGCCTCTTACTGTTAGAACAACTTTACATTTAGATTCGTTCTTAAAAAAAGATAAAGATTGATTATCTAAGCTTAACTATAATGTTTTATAATCGCTACTCAAAATAGATCTGCTATACTAATTTCAGCACACGTTATACCTTGATACAGTTTATATTTTTTATATAATTTTTTATTGCCTATTAATTATCGATTTATATCTTCTTTTATGATAGTCTTTTTGAAATTTTTGAGTTTAATTTATGAACTTTTAAACTGACATCCATGTACTATATTTATTCCTTAATATCCGATGATTTCCCCGCACCAAACCTTTGTTTTATATTAGTAATGAATTTGTTGTGTTAATCCACACTAACTATCAAGTTAATGATTGAATAAATAAAAAAAAAATATCGCACAATCAATTGACACTCTTGAGCACCGACATAATGACTCCTGCCTTACCTTGTTCTCTACTTTCACCCCAGTGCTCTATGGAAATTTCCAATAAAACTCCGCCCTTTCATACCTTCAACCGTAACACCCGTCTCATAAGTTGAATGCTCATAAGTTTACCCTACAGCAGTTAACTAAAATTTCAAATAAAGCACATCAACTTCATGGATCGACCGGAAGTGTATGACAGAAAGCAACCTATATTTTAGCATATTTTCTCCATTCTTATTGATGCGTGATTTGGCTTTCAGCGTATCAACCTGTTATTTTTCAAGCATTATACAATTTTCTATTACTTTCCTCAATCGAAATTAATTTAATTAAGTTTGTTAATAAAACTTAAATATTCTGTGAATTAAATTTGTATTCGTTTGGTGACCCCGACTAAAAAGAAGTAAATATACTGTCGCGTAAATATTTTTTTTTGTCAACGTCAAAATTCTAGAGTCACAGCTAGAGTGGATGCTCCAATAATTCAACCGCAAGATAATTCAGTGGAAGCGCAATTAGCAAGAACTGCAGCAACAACTAATTTCCCAGCAGGCACAAGTAGTGGCAGGAGCAAAGGTTGAAGCTAGCCATGCTCGTGTGCGACCACCACTATTTCGGCGCGAAAATGTAAAGCTGTGGTTTGCACAACTCCAGGTGCAGTTTACGCTTGCGAATTTGCGATCTGGTGCCGAAAAATTCAATATCGTCATTGCAAATCTCGATCAGACCACAGCCACGGACGTACAAGACGTTATCATCAATTTACCAGCAGGTAATGCATATGTTCGATTAAAGAAGAAGTCCTTTCTCGTTTGGGCCCATTTAGAGACAAACAGATCAGGCAAATGCTAGATCGAGAACCGCTAGGTGACAGGGAGCTGTCTCAATTTTTTCAACGTTTGGAAGATTTGTAGCGTTGTAGCGTTGCCAGTTGTCGACCCTAACACAAAATGTGGAACAGCTGACTAGACAAATTGAGGCAATATCCAGGAACCTGGTAGACGAAAATAGCAGGCTGAACAGATCGAGGTCGCGTTCTTGTGGCGGTAACACAGAAACGTTACACCGGTTTCTAACGAGAAAAAAAACAACATTTCCAACAACACTCAACCTACTTTTTACTATTTTCATCGTCACTGGGGATCAAAAGCAAGAAATTGCCGCCAACCATGCAATTCCATCCATCAGGCTCGAAACGGGAATGGGTTTCATTGACGACGATAAATGACAGCCAAACTTCCAGCCGTCTCTTCGTCAAGGACAAAACGTCGAAAGTGAAATTTTGGTAGATACAGGCCCGGACGTTTCAGTGTTTCCACACACCGGTCCACGTCGTATGTCTATGCCATCCAAATACACTCTCTTCGACGCCAATGGAACCCCGATACCAACACATGGCTAGGTTTTCACGCATACGAGGTCTCATCACATGTCCAATCGGTTTCTGGGGCTTCGAAGTATATCGAGCTGCTAAAACAGTATCCCAGTTTGACTCGATCAGATGGAAGCTTCAAGGAAATTCGACATGCCACCGTTCATCACATCAATAAAATAGCAGGTCTCCAGCTAGCTGCAAGCGCGACGTTTGGCGCCTGACAAAATGAAAATCGCAAAAAGTGAGTTCGAAACAATGCACAAAATGGGAATAGCTCACCGTTAGGAAGTTGCTGGTCATCTCCACTTCACCTCGCCCCCAAGAAATCTGGCGATTGGTGTCCGTGCGGGGACTACCGCGCTCTAAACGACCGCACGATTCTAGACAACTACCCTTCACGAAATATACAAGGCCAGAAAATGCTCTGCAATACTGATTTGGTGAGAGCATTTAATCAGATCCCGATCGCACTAACAGACATAAAAAAACGGCCATCTTTACACCATTTGGATCTTTCGAGTTCATGTTCATGTCGCTTGGACTCCGAAATGCCACCCAAACCTTTCAGAGGTTCATTGACGAAGTCATAAATGGTCTCGACTTCTTTTTCCCTTACGTAGATGACATTTTGGTGGCATTGGATGATGAAGTGCAGTGCTGTCAGCATCTCCAGACTCTTTTCGAACGCCTTAACAAATTTGGCGTTATCGTTAACGTAGCTAGGTGCGAGTTTGGTAAGTCTTAAATCACATTTTCGTGTTATTTAATCTCGAGCGATGGCATGCGACCACCCGAAGAACGAATGTAGGCTATAGTTGATTGCAAACCTCCAACTACGAATAAGCAACTCAGAAGATTCCTGTGTGCCATCAACTTTTACAGACGCTTCATCAAAGACGCAACAAAGCTACAAGCTCCACTGAACGAACGTCAGAGGAAATAAAGCCATCATCTAGACGCAAACACTTCAGAAAGCCTTTAGTGCTTGTAAAGAGGGACTAATAAAAGCCGCCTTGTTCGCACATCCAGATCCATCACTCGAGTGGGGACTTTTCACCGTCAGATTGTGCCATGGGTGCGGTTTGCAGCAGAAAACACCGATTGGTTGGCAGCCACTGTTATACTTTGCTAAAAATTTCAACAATGGTCAACATAAATACAGCACGTGTGACAGGGAGCTATTAGCAACCTACTCCGCTATTAGGTACTTTAAGTTAATGTTGGCAACCAGAAATGTTACCATTTTCACGCACCACAAACCCTTGGTGTTTGCTTTCAAACAAATGTCCGAAAAGGCATCACCTCGATGGTCTCGATGTCTTGATTTCATTGATCAATTTTCTACCGACATCAATCACATCGCCGGAACGGAAAACGTAGAGCCTTGCCATCGCTCTTCCGCCTTCCTGAGATATCAAATCGGAACTGTGTTGCCGGCACAAGTTCCACCCTTGGTATGAGTCAAGGCCGACCTAAGACCTCTTACTGCTCTAAGGGAGCACCCAGTACTTATTGCAACTCTATATTGGGTCAATCAAAGGAAGACCCTTCCCGCGACTTTCGGTTTAAACCACAGTCACCACAAGGGAGACTACCTCTTCAAGTCCGGACCGAAATCCGGGGGGCTCCTGACTCCCATGGTACCGTGATTTAAGTCCTGATAGGGACTACCTATGACCTGCAGCTTGTGACTGATCAAATAGTAGCAACCTTCGGTAGCGTCATCTGAAGATGTTTACAATAAGACCAGTACTTTGCTCTGCCCCCGTTTATTATTAGACAACGTCATTGATGGTTGAAGCCTTGATAATTGGGCGGGGGCCCACAAAAAGGTGATATAGAACTTGTTTAATTTAGAACATAATTTAGAACATTATTAAATCTGCTTCTGCATTACAGGTGTCCAAGGGTGTTGCTAGACCCTTTGTAAAAAAACCCTTCCACCGTCAAGTTAGTTAAACTGGTCTCTTCAAAATTTGTGTGGTCTTTGATTCGAAAAGACTGCAGAGCATGGGAAAAGGCATGCATTCCTTGACGATCGAAGATAACACGTCATACGTCATCCCCCATTGTATACTTCGAACAGCCATCTGCGAGATTCAAGCATGTCCACGATTTCCGTCGATTTCGTTGGACCTCTTCCATACTCAAGAGGTTTCAGATTTTGCCTCACCGTTGTCGATACGTATTCCCGTTGGCCTTAAACTTACCCGTTAGAAGATTCTACTGCTGACACGCTTGCAAGAACCCGCTTCGCAAATTGGATAGCACGTTTTGGAGTGTCATTCAAGGTAGTGTCGGACCGTGGCAGACAATTTTTGTCCGATCTCTTCCAGGCTTTAATCAAATCGTTTGGCATCAATCATCTGACGACAACTGCTTATCACCCCGCATCTAACTGTACGGAGAATCCATCAGTCTCCCCGGTGAATTTGTTTCACCACAATTAGACAAATTTTGTGAATCAACTCCGACTTCATTTCGAAAATCTATCGCCAGTTCCAGGTTCTCGTTACGGCTCAAAAGGAATCTTTGTATTCAAAGAACTTTCTACCGCATTCTACGTTTTCATTCGAAGAGATGCAGTCAGAATCAGACAACAGCAACCATATGAAGGTCCATTTCCCGTCGTGAAGAGATCAGACAAATTCGTTCTTAAGTTCGAGGAAAATACATAACAGTTTCAATCGATCGTTTAAAACCGGCTTTTCTACTTTCAGCTGACAAGAACAAAAGTCTTCACAGCTCAGAACATATTCTCCGCCAGTCCTTCCAACATCATCTTATGACTTCAAGAAAGACACGTTTAGAAAGATCAGTTCACACTCCAGATAGACTTGGGATACATAAGGAATAACTTTATCACATCGTAGCAAAGTCACTGGAGGGGGAGTTCTATAGGAGTCTACATTGAACGGATCGTTAACTAAAAATTCAAGTAAAACAAACCAACTTCATGGATCGACCGCAAGATTGCGACACTAAAGCAACCATTTAGCATATTTTCTTTATTCTTATTGATTCGTGATTTGGATTTCAGCGTATCAACCTGTCATTTTTCAAGCATTATACAATTTTCTATTACTTTCCTCGATCAAAATTAATTTAATTGAGTTTGTTAATAAAGCTTAAATATGCTGTAAATTAATTTTGTATGCATTTTTAATTCGTCGACACGCTCCCAAACACCCAAGGCCACTTTCGGACGCACTGTGAAATATCGTGATTCTTCCCTCAGCCGAACAACTCGTTTATGGAATGCCCTGTAAAGTTCTCTATTTCCTAGTCATTATAACATTATAACCCTTAAACATTTAAAACCAACGTTCATCGGTATTTCTCTTTCTTCATCCCTAATTTTCCTTCACTCGTAAATAAACTAACATTGTTGCGGTAAATATTCCCGCAACAAGTTTGGCTCTCTTTTCCCTTGCAAGTCTCTTCGGTCCCTCTTTTCGTTGAGTGGGAACACCGAGCTCTAGCGGAGGTGGAGGGCAGCCATGGTCCCATCAGCCAGTGGCCCACCAACCCCAGACCTCGGAAAACAACTCACATAGGTTCACGGGAGGAACCCCAGGGTGCGACAAGAGGTCCACCAGCAACACCGTTGTCGGAGCCCATAGATAGGCGGGAGACTCGCAACGGGCAGCATCAGACAGGACGTCTGAAAGTCGCCGACGGGTGCGGACTGACGGTCCTTTCAATCCAGACACCTCAACACGAAGAGGACGGGTGGGGGAAGACGATCCCTGGAACATACACCCCAACAAAAGCCAAGCAACAGGAGGCTTAAATAACACCCCATCCTGCTACCGATGTGGGTGCGGACACCGGCATCACATCCCACGACTGATGTGGATGCAGCTAGCCAGAGCTAGCAACGAGCCAAGTGATCGATGGGTGAAGAGACGACGATCTCTTTTATAGCAACACTGGTGTGCAGGCGGACGGCCAGTATAATAGGGCACACCCCAACGACGTACCAGCTTTAAAAGTTAAGTTCGATGGATGAAGGGATGACGACCCCTTTTTAAGCCAGCACCCCACCGATGGAGCACCGAAGGAGCAGCAGAGGCGTGCAGGCGGACGGCCAAGTATTAACACACCCTCCAACGAGGGAACATACAATCACACAAACATACTAACAAAATCGAACAACCAACGCGCAACAACAAACCAGAACAACTAACAACATCCATCACCAACCAACAACAACCAACAAACAACGAATGCACAAAAAGCAGATAACATTAAATTTATTAATGTAAGACAATATTATTCTGAGCTTAAGATTATTTTAGATAAATTAAATTTAATGTATAGACTAGAAACAAACCCACCGTTAGACAACAAACCTGATAATAATGAAGAAAGTATATTATCTAATTTTTGTTTAAAATACCTAGGCAGGAAGGGCTGTTTTTTAGAGCTAAAGATGTAAGTACTTTAATGGAACCTTATCATGCTTTGCTAGCAACAGGAATAAAAGAGAAAGTAGAAGATAATAGCTATCCGCACGTTAGAATAATGTTACTAGAAACAACTACCAAAAAAACTCAGGACAGTTTAGAAATAGTAACAGCAGTGTAAATAACTGTCAAACTACCAACAGCGACAAAATTCAGGACAGTTTAGAAATAGTAACAACAAAAATGCTCATAGCAATATGGTAGAACAAAATCGAACTAACTATCAGCATAACGATAACAGGAATAACTATAACAATAATGTCCAGAACCAAAGTAATTCAAGGCAGACTAGAAACAATAACTCAAGGCCATATAGAAACAATCGAAATAAATCAAAATATAATTAAATTTAAAGGGTTCGATTGACCCTTTCCTTACAAGGACGTTAATACGCTAGAATGCATAGAAGTCCACGATAATCTTATCAACAAATTGGATACATCGAAGTTAAATGAAGAAGAGCTTAAATGTCTTCGCTACATCTTAACAAAGAATTATTCTTTTTTGAAGGACAAAAATTAACAAGTCCTAACGCAGTAAAACACCAAATTATTACTCATCTAATGAACGAATTTATTCAAGAACTTATCGATTTACACCTGCTCACAAAATAGAGGTAGAAAAGCAGATTAGCGAGATGCTAAATCAAGGAATAATAAGTGAAAGTAATTTCCCCTATAATAGCCCCATATGGATAGTTCCTAAGAAAATAGATAACTCAGGTCAGCAAAAATGGCGCCTGGTTATCGAATATAGGAATCTAAATGAGATCACTGTGAAAACTGCTTTTTCTACACCTCAAGGGCATTACGAGTACATCAGAATGCCATTTGGCGTGAGAAATTAGGCTTAACCGCCTATTATCGGAAATTTGTCCAAGATTACGCTCGAGTGGCACAACCAATAACGAAATATCTAAAAAAAAGACATGAAAATTAATACCTCTGACATTCAATATGTAAATGCATTTGACAAGCTGAAAGAATTGGTCACCAACCCACCTGAATTACATTACCCTAATTTCAAGATGAAATTTCAGTTAACGACCGATGCGAGCAAATAAGCATTTGGCACAGTACTAAGTCAGAATAACCATCCTATAGCTTATGCAAGCAGGACATTAAATAAGCATTAAATTATGTACAGCGCAATAGAAAAAGAATTATTGGCGATTGTTTGGTCAACGCATTATTTCAGACCCTATCTTTATGGTATCGAGTTCGACGTTTTTACCGATGATCTACCAAATGGCTACATTCGAAAAAACAATGTAGAAATTAAAGTCCTAGACTTCAAAGATGGTTATTGAGATTAGGTGAATATACATTCAAATTAGAATACATCAAGGGGAAACAAAATAATGTTGCTGGTTTTCTAAGTAGAATCAATGTCGATCAAAAAGTCCAAAAAGTATATAGGCGACAAACGTTGATTGCAGTCGTCTTTACACACCTGGTATAATCCGCAGCATTCGGGTCTAATGGGTATATGCCACACTTACGGAATCCGTTTTTAATTGCCTCATTTATATTTTTATTACCGAGAAGCGCTTTTTGCAATGGAGGACAAAAATATTTTTTGCTAAGAATAACACCAAGATTCTCTTTTTGCCAGGAATGCACTGTTTTTTCCAACTAGACTTTAAAGGTTTGAAGAGGCTAACATAAGCAGGTTGCATAATGTGAGTGGTATTAGATGGTAGCCAAAGTGTATGATGTTTTTCTCACTGCAAACGTTTTTCCAGGTCTGCAATTTTTGAAGGTTTTTTTCTTTTACTGTCTTTAAATATCTTCTGAACAGTGTTAAGAAGATCGTCTCTTTTCAGAGGGAAACTGCACTTACTTAGATTACTTATCCATTCTGTAATTTTCTTTTCTTCGCCTGCTGAAATGTAAGATTCTGGTCCAAACCTCGAAACGTCTTTAGAAATTCTGCCATGAAGGCGATCTTGAATTGTTGTCCTAGGAATTCCGTAGATTGCGGCGGCTTTTCTTATGTTCCAAGTATTATTTCTTATGTCACGAAGAGCCAAGGCCATTTTCTCTTTATCTGGAACTTTATTTGACCTACTTGTTGTTTTATTTGGCAAGATTTTTGATTTGTTTCCTCCCTTAGTTCGCTTTCGCTACTTGCGAATCGCTTTTTTGATTTCTGAACGAAATTTGAAATCGAAGTAAATTAGATAAATAGGACGATACCAATCGAAATAAGCTTCAGCGACCGAACACTAGCTTCGTAATTTTAATAAACGGCCGGAAGTGCACCGAAAACATTACTACCTGGCACTAAAATTTCTCAAACATTTGTTTGCTTAATGGTGAAATCAGAGCAACCAGGCCGAGGACTGAAATTTGCATTAAATTGCGTGCTAGTAGTCCGCCACCCCATTATTTACACTGCTATAGGGTTTTCCAATAAGGACTTGACAACTTTTTTTTTTAAACAAAACGCAAACCATTTGAGATATTTCAAAAACTTTATTATCGGCTTGAAGTACAATCAAAATATATGAATTGAACACGACTTGGTTCATATGGCCACCGCGGGCACGTTTGCATCTGCCGATTCGTTGGAATTCGTATGGACCAATAACGCCGCCGGCATGCAAACCGCACCAAAAAGTTATTTTTTGTGGATGAAGTGGTGATTCATGAAGCACATGTGGATTTTCACTCAGAACCCAATCGGAGAACGTACGTCGCTTCAAATGGTCTATCGGCTTCAATTCTTGAGTCAGTTTGATCTTGTATGGGTGTAAACCACCAAGATCCTTACGCAAAATACGCCATAATGTGGTTTGAGCTATGCCCAATTCTTGAGAACGCTGTGGAATTGACTGATTTGGATCGTTTGCTACGGACGCCTGAACGGCAGCGATATTTTCAGCACTGACACGGCAACATCACACAACGAATATGTAGACTCAAATTTTTGCACTAAACTTGTTATTGCCTGTTTACTAACGCTCTTAAAGTTGCAGTCACCGACTTCGAATTTCGGTAGAAAATTTTTATAATTTGCAGACGTTGCTAGTTCGTGTACTTTACCATGATGAAAATGTTGAGTTTACTGAATAAATTGAAAGTGACAGTTTTTTTTTTATAATTAACGCGCGCCTAAGGGGTTTAGATTAGATACCCTTTTACTATTGCCAGGGCGTGGGCGGAAAGGTAGAAGGAGGAGAAAGGAAACTTGTTTTGTAGTGGTTTGAAATTCAGGTGTGTTTGGTTTCGATATTCGCTCTCCAGGGGTGGGAGTCCGAATAGGACGGAGAGTTTTTTCTTCACTCAAAGTGATTCGAGGTATAATTCACAATATTTTTTCTGTGCTTGATTAGTGAAAGAGTGCGTTCACAAATTAAATTCAAAGTTCTCAAGTCCCTATTGGAAAACCCTTTATTAATATTTTGAAATCTTTGCGCCACTAAATACATACCTTATGCTTTTAAGAACAATACAAATTCATTAAAATGTTATCTTCCAAACAAATTGTAACATACATAAATTAACACTTTTGTAAATACGAACAAATAAAAAAAAAAACAATTCTTACACTTTCGCAAATGCGCACTGACTGATGTGTATCTACCAGCTGCAGTATTTGTGTAATAATATCAAATTTGAGGGTTGATGTGTAGCACATGTATGTATGTGCTGTATCTGCATCTTTACATCAAGAAAATTCCTAACGGTATTTATATTTCATGAAGAAAAGCGTTGAAGTGGCCGACCACTAGTGCCCTTACACTACATGAGGAAAAAGGAAGGCGATATCTTAATAAGAGTACCTTGTGCTGATATATTAAATAATTTATGATTAATTCTCTTGATCTTGATTCATCCCCAGTCCCTAATACTCGTACATATGTATTTAGTCAATACTCTTAATGTTGTCGACATTCTTTGTTTACACTAGGAAAAATTTTACAGCCTTCGTAGCACATTTAGAACACTTAAAGAATATACATACCTGTTGTCGTTGTTCTGAGTAAGATTTGGCTTTATGAAAATTAATCTGATTTTTATTCCATTTCTGGATATATTCCATTTGGTAAATGTAATGAAAATTATTCAGCAGGAGGTGTGGCAGTTTATGTTAGAGATGGTCTTGCACCCGATTGTGCTAAATTTTGTCTTACTAGTGCTGACGTTCTAAAGCTCTCTTTCGATTTCTTGAACGATAGTTATGGAATGTTATGTGTTTATAGATTACATACAATCGCCAACTGTGTTTTCATTGATGAGTTTAACGATGTCCTGAGGTCTTGTAAAGAAAAGAATTTAATAATTGCTATTGATTTAAATATTGATATTATGAATGTATTTGATAAAGATACTGAGAGTTATTTGTTTCTTATCTCGTCATATGACCTGAAGAGTTTAATTAATGAGCCTACCCGTGTGTAAACAAGAAATAAAATACAAAATATTGTTGTTGTTCTTCACTGTAACCATTCGCTGTTGTACTTGATTGGCAGGCCGACAAGTATCCTTTTTTATGATTTTATGGTTCATACATCCTTTTATCTTTTTGTTGGACCTATGTAAACCTACATAGGATTCGGTTGTTGTTTGTTTTTCTTTTCGGTGTATTATTTTATGATATCACCACTGACCCTTTACGGCGACCCATTGTCTTCATCCTTTTGCATTTTTGCTGTACACACTGCACTCTTTGTTTCTTGTTATCACTACGCATGTAATTGCATTTGATAAGCTTTAGTTCCTTTTCTTGAGTTATCTGAATGGTAGATTTGTTGGCATTGTCCCTTTTCGTCAAAAGAAAAATGGAGTGGGGGACGGTATGCCAGCGCCTTACGCGTCTCCTATTCTAATGAAGATTTAATTTAGTAGTGAGACTCCACAGAAGAAAGTTAATAGATAGTGTGATAGTGAGAAAAAAAAAAGAAAAATATATAAAATCTGAGAGGACATAGAGGATACTTGGTGAGTTAATCACTGAGTATTTTTTTAGCTTGCTATTTACGGTTACCATTAACTTTTATTTTTATTTATTAAGGTATTAATTTATACTTGGTGGGTTAGTCACTGAGGATCTCCCAGATAAATCCTTGTGTTCGTTATTTACTTAAATTTATTTTATTTATTAATGTATTCCATTTATAATGTACATCATATATTTAATTGTAAACTGCAATTAAATATTAAGTCTTATATTTTTATAATAATTTACGGACTACTTTTCGTATCTATAATATATTAATATATTGCGATCGTTATGTTATTTGTTATAAATTATTTACATATTATTTTGTATGACGGAGCTGTAGGATGATGGAAGACGGAAGTGCGTGCATTTAAATTCCTTTTTAATTATGTGTAATGGAGTGAGAAGATCCAGTTTTGTAGCGCAAATAGGGGAACGGGGATTTACCTCTCCATTCGATGTTCGAGGATCCACTCTTGTAGCGCGGATAGGGGAACGGGGATATACCTCTCTATTCGTTGCTCATGAAGTGGGCGGTGCTTCACATTCGCATATTTCGTTGGAAGGACTTGTCGTGTTTTCCGCTTGTCCGTCCGTTGGTTCAACACTCGGAGATGTGCGTTTTCCTGCTTCGAGCATACGCGAGCGCCAGTCGTACGACATCCGTGATCACCTCGTCTTATAGGCTCCCGAAGTAAGGTTGGATTTGGTTGTAGACATGTGCCATCTAGTATTGAAAAAAATATTGATTATTAATATGATTTTTTTGGTGAAAATCGCAAAATGGTTAAGATAGATCAGGAGTACGTGAATATCTTTGTATTTGTGCCAAAATGGAGTGAGAGGATCTACTCTTGTAGCGCGGATAGGGGAACGGGGATTTACCTTCTATTCGTTGCTCAAGACGTGGCTGGTGCGTGTTCTCTTAAGTATGAGTATTTGGTGTTCTCATTTGATACTTGGTAGATGAGCTAGAAGTACTCATGGGTGTGTTTTTATTTTATTCCAGAAACCAAGAAAATGACGGAACCCTAACGACCAGAGTAGCCCCATCCTCCCCTACTTTCATCTTGTACATTATTAAATTAAATTAAAAAATTAAATTAAATCTATCTAATTATTTTAGGTCTT
Organism: Volucella bombylans; assembly: GCA_949129095.1. Lineage (NCBI taxonomy): Eukaryota > Metazoa > Arthropoda > Insecta > Diptera > Syrphidae > Volucella > Volucella bombylans. Next base: position 45,500,264 of record OX422141.1, read on the forward strand.
ATACGTGTAACAGAGTCCACTAAAACCTTCATTGATCATTTTTTTATTCGTATAAAAAAAACAATAATAAAATGTTTAATGGCATTGTATCTGACTTAAAAATAACTGATCATTGTATGATTACCCTAAATATCTGTCACATTATCACTGATCCTGGTTTTAATATTACAAATATTAAAAAAAGATATTGCACTAACTATACACAGTTAAGGGAACCCATTAATTTTAAAAGGCTACATTGATTGCTGTACATCCGGTACACTTTCTTTCTCAAAAAAGAATACATTTCCTAAGCCGTGGATGACACATACTCTTTTGCAAAAGATAAAAAAAAAAACGTGTTTGCTAGAAAAGTTAACAAATATCCATAAAACGTAAAACTAAGAAAATTCTATGTTAAGCTAAGCAAGAGAATGGAAGGTAGTTGACAACGTTTTAGGTAAATGTAGGCAGTCACTAGGTATCCTTTCCTGAACATCTTAAAAGCGCTGCAGTTATTCCTATTTTAAAAAAGGTAATAAAAGGAAAATGTCTAATTATAGACCTATCTCTCTACTACCCTCGTTCTCAAACACATTTGAAAAACTTATAAAATCGCGCATGATATCTTTTTTATACCGAATAAACATTTTTAGTAAGAATCAATTCGGATTTTGAAAATCTAGGTCAACCGAAGATGCTATTCTAAGAGTGTGTTGCGAGTTATATGAAGGTATCAACCATAATAAATCCACAATGGCTCCCTTTATCTACATAAACAAAGCTTTCGACATGGTTCACCATGACCTTTTACTAAAAAAATTGTATAATGTTGGTTTTAGAGGAGTAATACACAATTGGTTTACTTCCTACCTTATAGGGAGAAAACAAACGGTCAACGTAAATAGAAGCTGCTATTCCTGTTTTTTAAAACATGCCGTACCACAGGGCTCAGTTCTTGGCCGGTTATTCCTAATTTACATAAACTCTCTCTTTGGTTTTAACCTTAATGGAATGCCAACGGCCTTTGCAGACGACATTGCATTCACATACCAGCTTGATACTGAATCCGAATGTGTTGCAAAAATATCAGAAGATTTAGAAACATTAAGAAACATTGGTTTACGCTTCACAAATTGATTATTAGTAAAAAAACAAAACGTATGTCCTTCAAATTATCGAACAACGCTGTAAAAGATTATAATTTATGTTTCCATGCTCATGATTGTAAAAAATTCTGTTTACAGTTGCATATTTGTGGTAAATGTAATTTTATGGATAATTCATGTTGTTCTAGTAATCGTATTCATATCGAAACAGTATCTCATTTTAAATACCTTGGAGTGGTAATTGACAAAAACTTAAACTGGAAAGAGCATATACAAACCATTAAATCGCACTTGCTTTTAATTACGCGAAAAATGTATTTTATCAAGCCATATTGTTCTACAAAAGTTTTGAAGAAAGTTTATCATGGCTCTCATCTCTACTTGGGGTGGTTCTTACAATATCTCTTCTAAGCCGTTGCTAATAGCCCAGAAACATCTACTCAGAATTATCTGTAATAAAAAACTTTTATTTAAAGAACTTCGCATTCTACCATTGAAATACCTTTATGTTTTCAAAGTCCTTAAAGAAGTTTTTAAGAAAAGTGGTAACATTCCTAGTAGATCAAATCATTATTATAGTCTTCGTGTAAACACAATGTATCTTGCAAATGTCACGGTGTGCAAAATCCATTTCTCTGAATTCTATACTGTTACAGCTCCTTTAATGTTTAATAAATTGCCTCTTACTGTTAGAACAACTTTACATTTAGATTCGTTCTTAAAAAAAGATAAAGATTGATTATCTAAGCTTAACTATAATGTTTTATAATCGCTACTCAAAATAGATCTGCTATACTAATTTCAGCACACGTTATACCTTGATACAGTTTATATTTTTTATATAATTTTTTATTGCCTATTAATTATCGATTTATATCTTCTTTTATGATAGTCTTTTTGAAATTTTTGAGTTTAATTTATGAACTTTTAAACTGACATCCATGTACTATATTTATTCCTTAATATCCGATGATTTCCCCGCACCAAACCTTTGTTTTATATTAGTAATGAATTTGTTGTATTAATCCACACTAACTATCAAGTTAATGATTGAATAAATAAAAAAAAAATATCGCACAATCAACTGACACTCTTGAGCACCGACATAATGACTCCTGCCTTACCTTGTTCTCTACTTTCACCCCAGTGCTCTATGGAAATTTCCAATAAAACTCCGCCCTTTCATACCTTCAACCGTAACACCCGTCTCATAAGTTGAATGCTCATAAGTTTACCCTACAGCAGTTAACTAAAATTTCAAATAAAGCACATCAACTTCATGGATCGACCGGAAGTGTATGACAGAAAGCAACCTATATTTTAGCATATTTTCTCCATTCTTATTGATGCGTGATTTGGCTTTCAGCGTATCAACCTGTTATTTTTCAAGCATTATACAATTTTCTATTACTATTACTATGCTAGATCGAGAACCGCTAGGTGACAGGAAGCTGTCTCAATTTCTTCAACGTTTGGAAGATTTGTAGCGTTGTAGCGTTGCCAGTTGTCGACCCTAACACAAAATGTGGAACAGCTGACTAGACAAATTGAGGCAATATCCAGGAACCTGGTAGACGAAAATAGCAGGCTGAACAGATCGAGGTCGCGTTCTTGTGGCGGTAACACAGAAACGTTACACCGGTTTCTAACGAGAAAAAAAACAACATTTCCAACAACACTCAACCTACTTTTTACTATTTTCATCGTCACTGGGGATCAAAAGCAAGAAATTGCCGCCAACCATGCAATTCCATCCATCAGGCTCGAAACGGGAATGGGTTTCATTGACGACGATAAATGACAGCCAAACTTCCAGCCGTCTCTTCGTCAAGGACAAAACGTCGAAAGTGAAATTTTGGTAGATACAGGCCCGGACGTTTCAGTGTTTCCACACACCGGTCCACGTCGTATGTCTATGCCATCCAAATACACTCTCTTCGACGCCAATGGAACCCCGATACCAACACATGGCTAGGTTTTCACGCATACGAGGTCTCATCACATGTCCAATCGGTTTCTGGGGCTTCGAAGTATATCGAGCTGCTAAAACAGTATCCCAGTTTGACTCGATCAGATGGAAGCTTCAAGGAAATTCGACATGCCACCGTTCATCACATCAATAAAATAGCAGGTCTCCAGCTAGCTGCAAGCGCGACGTTTGGCGCCTGACAAAATGAAAATCGCAAAAAGTGAGTTCGAAACAATGCACAAAATGGGAATAGCTCACCGTTAGGAAGTTGCTGGTCATCTCCACTTCACCTCGCCTCCAAGAAATCTGGCGATTGGTGTCCGTGCGGGGACTACCGCGCTCTAAACGACCGCACGATTCTAGACAACTACCCTTCACGAAATATACAAGGCCAGAAAATACTCTGCAATACTGATTTGGTGAGAGCATTTAATCAGATCCCGATCGCACTAACAGACATAAAAAAACGGCCATCTTTACACCATTTGGATCTTTCGAGTTCATGTTCATGTCGCTTGGACTCCGAAATGCCACCCAAACCTTTCAGAGGTTCATTGACGAAGTCATAAATGGTCTCGACTTCTTTTTCCCTTACGTAGATGACATTTTGGTGGCATTGGATGATGAAGTGCAGTGCTGTCAGCATCTCCAGACTCTTTTCGAACGCCTTAACAAATTTGGCGTTATCGTTAACGTAGCTAGGTGCGAGTTTGGTAAGTCTTAAATCACATTTTCGTGTTATTTAATCTCGAGCGATGGCATGCGACCACCCGAAGAACGAATGTAGGCTATAGTTGATTGCAAACCTCCAACTACGAATAAGCAACTCAGAAGATTCCTGTGTGCCATCAACTTTTACAGACGCTTCATCAAAGACGCAACAAAGCTACAAGCTCCACTGAACGAACGTCAGAGGAAATAAAGCCATCATCTAGACGCAAACACTTCAGAAAGCCTTTAGTGCTTGTAAAGAGGGACTAATAAAAGCCGCCTTGTTCGCACATCCAGATCCATCACTCGAGTGGGGACTTTTCACCGTCAGATTGTGCCATGGGTGCGGTTTGCAGCAGAAAACACCGATTGGTTGGCAGCCACTGTTATACTTTGCTAAAAATTTCAACAATGGTCAACATAAATACAGCACGTGTGACAGGGAGCTATTAGCAACCTACTCCGCTATTAGGTACTTTAAGTTAATGTTGGCAACCAGAAATGTTACCATTTTCACGCACCACAAACCCTTGGTGTTTGCTTTCAAACAAATGTCCGAAAAGGTATCACCTCGATGGTCTCGATGTCTTGATTTCATTGATCAATTTTCTACCGACATCAATCACATCGCCGGAACGGAAAACGTAGAGCCTTGCCATCGCTCTTCCGCCTTCCTGAGATATCAAATCGGAACTGTGTTGCCGGCACAAGTTCCACCCTTGGTATGAGTCAAGGCCGACCTAAGACCTCTTACTGCTCTAAGGGAGCACCCAGTACTTATTGCAACTCTATATTGGGTCAATCAAAGGAAGACCCTTCCCGCGACTTTCGGTTTAAACCACAGTCACCACAAGGGAGACTACCTCTTCAAGTCCGGACCGAAATCCGGGGGGCTCCTGACTCCCATGGTACCGTGATTTAAGTCCTGGTAGGGACTACCTATGACCTGCAGCTTGTGACTGATCAAATAGTAGCAACCTTCGGTAGCGTCATCTGAAGATGTTTACAATAAGACCAGTACTTTGCTCTGCCCCCGTTTATTATTAGACAACGTCATTGATGGTTGAAGCCTTGATAATTGGGCGGGGGCCCACAAAAAGGTGATATAGAACTTGTTTAATTTAGAACATAATTTAGAACATTATTAAATCTGCTTCTGCATTACAGGTGTCCAAGGGTGTTGCTAGACCCTTTGTAAAAAAACCCTTCCACCGTCAAGTTAGTTAAACTGGTCTCTTCAAAATTTGTGTGGTCTTTGATTCGAAAAGACTGCAGAGCATGGGAAAAGGCATGCATTCCTTGACGATCGAAGATAACACGTCATACGTCATCCCCCATTGTATACTTCGAACAGCCATCTGCGAGATTCAAGCATGTCCACGATTTCCGTCGATTTCGTTGGACCTCTTCCATACTCAAGAGGTTTCAGATTTTGCCTCACCGTTGTCGATACGTATTCCCGTTGGCCTTAAACTTACCCGTTAGAAGATTCTACTGCTGACACGCTTGCAAGAACCCGCTTCGCAAATTGGATAGCACGTTTTGGAGTGTCATTCAAGGTAGTGTCGGACCGTGGCAGACAATTTTTGTCCGATCTCTTCCAGGCTTTAATCAAATCGTTTGGCATCAATCATCTGACGACAACTGCTTATCACCCCGCATCTAACTGTACGGAGAATCCATCAGTCTCCCCGGTGAATTTGTTTCACCACAATTAGACAAATTTTGTGAATCAACTCCGACTTCATTTCGAAAATCTATCGCCAGTTCCAGGTTCTCGTTACGGCTCAAAAGGAATCTTTGTATTCAAAGAACTTTCTACCGCATTCTACGTTTTCATTCGAAGAGATGCAGTCAGAATCAGACAACAGCAACCATATGAAGGTCCATTTCCCGTCGTGAAGAGATCAGACAAATTCGTTCTTAAGTTCGAGGAAAATACATAACAGTTTCAATCGATCGTTTAAAACCGGCTTTTCTACTTTCAGCTGACAAGAACAAAAGTCTTCACAGCTCAGAACATATTCTCCGCCAGTCCTTCCAACATCATCTTATGACTTCAAGAAAGACACGTTTAGAAAGATCAGTTCACACTCCAGATAGACTTGGGATACATAAGGAATAACTTTATCACATCGTAGCAAAGTCACTGGAGGGGGAGTTCTATAGGAGTCTACATTGAACGGATCGTTAACTAAAAATTCAAGTAAAACAAACCAACTTCATGGATCGACCGCAAGATTGCGACACTAAAGCAACCATTTAGCATATTTTCTTTATTCTTATTGATTCGTGATTTGGATTTCAGCGTATCAACCTGTCATTTTTCAAGCATTATACAATTTTCTATTACTTTCCTCGATCAAAATTAATTTAATTGAGTTTGTTAATAAAGCTTAAATATGCTGTAAATTAATTTTGTATGCATTTTTAATTCGTCGACACGCTCCCAAACACCCAAGGCCACTTTCGGACGCACTGTGAAATATCGTGATTCTTCCCTCAGCCGAACAACTCGTTTATGGAATGCCCTGTAAAGTTCTCTATTTCCTAGTCATTATAACATTATAACCCTTAAACATTTAAAACCAACGTTCATCGGTATTTCTCTTTCTTCATCCCTAATTTTCCTTCACTCGTAAATAAACTAACATTGTTGCGGTAAATATTCCCGCAACAAGTTTGGCTCTCTTTTCCCTTGCAAGTCTCTTCGGTCCCTCTTTTCGTTGAGTGGGAACACCGAGCTCTAGCGGAGGTGGAGGGCAGCCATGGTCCCATCAGCCAGTGGCCCACCAACCCCAGACCTCGGAAAACAACTCACATAGGTTCACGGGAGGAACCCCAGGGTGCGACAAGAGGTCCACCAGCAACACCGTTGTCGGAGCCCATAGATAGGCGGGAGACTCGCAACGGGCAGCATCAGACAGGACGTCTGAAAGTCGCCGACGGGTGCGGACTGACGGTCCTTTCAATCCAGACACCTCAACACGAAGAGGACGGGTGGGGGAAGACGATCCCTGGAACATACACCCCAACAAAAGCCAAGCAACAGGAGGCTTAAATAACACCCCATCCTGCTACCGATGTGGGTGCGGACACCGGCATCACATCCCACGACTGATGTGGATGCAGCTAGCCAGAGCTAGCAACGAGCCAAGTGATCGATGGGTGAAGAGACGACGATCTCTTTTATAGCAACACTGGTGTGCAGGCGGACGGCCAGTATAATAGGGCACACCCCAACGACGTACCAGCTTTAAAAGTTAAGTTCGATGGATGAAGGGATGACGACCCCTTTTTAAGCCAGCACCCCACCGATGGAGCACCGAAGGAGCAGCAGAGGCGTGCAGGCGGACGGCCAAGTATTAACACACCCTCCAACGAGGGAACATACAATCACACAAACATACTAACAAAATCGAACAACCAACGCGCAACAACAAACCAGAACAACTAACAACATCCATCACCAACCAACAACAACCAACAAACAACGAATGCACAAAAAGCAGATAACATTAAATTTATTAATGTAAGACAATATTATTCTGAGCTTAAGATTATTTTAGATAAATTAAATTTAATGTATAGACTAGAAACAAACCCACCGTTAGACAACAAACCTGAGAATAATGAAGAAAGTATATTATCTAATTTTTGTTTAAAATACCTAGGCAGGAAGGGCTGTTTTTTAGAGCTAAAGATGTAAGTACTTTAATGGAACCTTATCATGCTTTGCTAGCAACAGGAATAAAAGAGAAAGTAGAAGATAATAGCTATCCGCACGTTAGAATAATGTTACTAGAAACAACTACCAAAAAAACTCAGGACAGTTTAGAAATAGTAACAGCAGTGTAAATAACTGTCAAACTACCAACAGCGACAAAATTCAGGACAGTTTAGAAATAGTAACAACAAAAATGCTCATAGCAATATGGTAGAACAAAATCGAACTAACTATCAGCATAACGATAACAGGAATAACTATAACAATAATGTCCAGAACCAAAGTAATTCAAGGCAGACTAGAAACAATAACTCAAGGCCATATAGAAACAATCGAAATAAATCAAAATATAATTAAATTTAAAGGGTTCGATTGACCCTTTCCTTACAAGGACGTTAATACGCTAGAATGCATAGAAGTCCACGATAATCTTATCAACAAATTGGATACATCGAAGTTAAATGAAGAAGAGCTTAAATGTCTTCGCTACATCTTAACAAAGAATTATTCTTTTTTGAAGGACAAAAATTAACAAGTCCTAACGCAGTAAAACACCAAATTATTACTCATCTAATGAACGAATTTATTCAAGAACTTATCGATTTACACCTGCTCACAAAATAGAGGTAGAAAAGCAGATTAGCGAGATGCTAAATCAAGGAATAATAAGTGAAAGTAATTTCCCCTATAATAGCCCCATATGGATAGTTCCTAAGAAAATAGATAACTCAGGTCAGCAAAAATGGCGCCTGGTTATCGAATATAGGAATCTAAATGAGATCACTGTGAAAACTGCTTTTTCTACACCTCAAGGGCATTACGAGTACATCAGAATGCCATTTGGCGTGAGAAATTAGGCTTAACCGCCTATTATCGGAAATTTGTCCAAGATTACGCTCGAGTGGCACAACCAATAACGAAATATCTAAAAAAAAGACATGAAAATTAATACCTCTGACATTCAATATGTAAATGCATTTGACAAGCTGAAAGAATTGGTCACCAACCCACCTGAATTACATTACCCTAATTTCAAGATGAAATTTCAGTTAACGACCGATGCGAGCAAATAAGCATTTGGCACAGTACTAAGTCAGAATAACCATCCTATAGCTTATGCAAGCAGGACATTAAATAAGCATTAAATTATGTACAGCGCAATAGAAAAAGAATTATTGGCGATTGTTTGGTCAACGCATTATTTCAGACCCTATCTTTATGGTATCGAGTTCGACGTTTTTACCGATGATCTACCAAATGGCTACATTCGAAAAAACAATGTAGAAATTAAAGTCCTAGACTTCAAAGATGGTTATTGAGATTAGGTGAATATACATTCAAATTAGAATACATCAAGGGGAAACAAAATAATGTTGCTGGTTTTCTAAGTAGAATCAATGTCGATCAAAAAGTCCAAAAAGTATATAGGCGACAATGAATTTGATGGACTCATTTTAAAAGAATTTTTTAATAAAAACCAAATTGAACTTCACCTTACTAAACCAAACAGTCACACTGGCAACGCGGATATCGTATTTTATAACAAATCAATTCACTCAGTAACAAAAGAAAGACCAATTGACTTCATTCTGGGTAATCTTAAATCTAATAAGCAAAGAATAGGAGAAAGGTTAGAAATAGAGAAACATAAAAGAATAAATAGACTTAATATTGATAGGCAAACAAATAAAAAATTACAAAGTGTTGAGACATAAACATGAACCAAAGTATAAATACAACGTCATGAGAATTTACATCCTATAAATATTAAAAGGAAATACAAATATTTTTCAGATCAAGACCACCATAATGATAGTATTAACGCTACTGATAACTGGTACCTAACAATTAAACTTGAAGATACACAGATCAAAGAAAGCTTCGATACTATTTTACATACTATTAACCTAAAGGGAGTACAGAATTTAATATACCAAATAAAACTAGATATAACAACAACATTTGAAAAAGATGAAAGATTAAAAGTATTTGCTAAAGAACTTAATGAACTTATGGCTTTATGGCTCCATGGATAGTGAGGATATAAATATAATAGAAGAACTCCTCAATATTATAGACACTAACAATCATAAGTTAACTGAGAACTCTAATAAACAAGTACAGATTAATAACATTACTAACCAAAATATAGAAAACTTAAAAATTTCAATAGTAGAAGACAAACGGCGTATTTTAGGAATATTAAACGACATAAGAAAGCAAGATAATAGCTACATTAACGACATATATTGTGAACCAGCAACTGATCTGGATAAGAATATTAAGGGATGAGCTAGATAAAATACAAAACAATATATTTAACATGAGAACAGGACACATGACTAGCAATATACTTACGAACGAAGAGATCGACAAATACGAGATAGATAAATAAAGCTAGAAAATATAAAATTAGCACTTGGAAAATTCAAAGACACCTTAACTTTTGTAGCAAAAATTCCTAAAACAGTTAAAAATATAAGCAAATACATTATAACCGCATTAACAGATAATTGATATGAAGAGTTAGACATAAACACACAAACTGCCAGCAAAAGAAAGTTACAGGTAGCATTTAATACCATCATTCGTTATATGTAGGGTTTTCCAATAAGGACTTGACAATTTTTTTTTAAATAAAACGCAAACCATTTCAGATATTTTAAAAACTTTATTATCGGCTTGAAGTACAATCAAAACATTTATGAATGGAACTCGACTTCGTTCATATGGTCACCGCGGGTACGTTTTAAGCGGTCGATTCGTAGGGCCCAATTTTCAATAGCTTGCTCTTGTATGGGTGTAAACCAAGATCCTTACGCAAAATACGCCATAATGTGGTCTGAGCGATGCCCAGCTCTTGAGAACGCCGTGGAATTGACTGATTTGGATCATTTGCTACTGTGGAAAATTTAAACTTATATTTCATTATTATTATCTATTATTATTATACTTATAATTTTGTTCTTGAAATTCGGATCGATTTATTATTGTGAACTACTCCTTTCATACATACATATATATTTGAAATTTCATTGTACATTATGAACATATGATTAAGTGCCGTTGCTGAGCACAATTGCATTTTTTTCTATAAAAACAGGCTAACACTTGTTTTAATTGTAAGTCTTTTCTCCTAAACATAACGCAACTGTAATAACTAATAAATAACTATTACTATTATAATTTTGAATCGGGTGTTTTAATGCGTGATATATTATACATTTTCATAGCCTTTTTTATATTGGTGCCGAAACCCGGGAACGTGTAATAGTCAAACGTAGTCGAAACATGGAAAACGCGAATCGTGTGACTTATCGAGGACAGGTAACGCGTATTATTAAAAGTTCACTGGAATACATGGAATCTGCAGAATCTAAGCCTACATCCAAGAATGCTGAACAATGGGACGTAATCGAAGAAAATCTCTCCGTTTTCCTGGAACGACTAAAGACTGCGTATGAAGGTTTGAAGAAAGCTAATACCGAATTCCGCCAAACAACCAAACCAGAAGATCACCAAAAGGAATGCGAAACATCGGCTGATTATGAAGACAAAGCTGTTGGGACGATTACGAGATTGAATCAACGACTGAGTAAGTTAAAACGAATGCAAAACCTTGAAGATTCGAGTTAAATACCGGCAAATGTAAAGTTGAACGCTGTAAAGCTACCTACCCTTTCTTTAGAATCATTCTTAGGTGATTTTAAAGAATGGCTTCCATTCTGGGAGCAATTTAAAACCATAGTGCATGATAATGATTCTTTGTCCGGAACAGATAAATTTAATTATTTACAGTCATCACTAAAGGGCACAGCCGCCGAAGCGATAGCAGAATTTACGCCAAGTGGTACTTGCTATGACGCTGCGATCGCATTACTTCGTGATGAGATTGGCAACCTCGATAAATTAATCGATAAAAATATTAATCAGTTGATGACAATTCCCCGTGTAAACTCTAAATCAGATGTTAAAGGTCTTCGAAACATTTATAATAATGTCATGACATATACTAGGTCACTGACTGCTCTGGGAATTCCATCCATTAACTACACTATTATGTTAAAATCAAAATTATTACGATGCTTGCCAAACGATTTGCGCACAGATTATTTACGCTTAAAAAAGAATGAGTGCTTTTCAGAAGATGAAGAAAATGCGCTCGCTGAAGACATCGATTCTCATTCTGCATCGACAAAGGAAATTTCATTTAGAGATAAGCATATAAAGGGGTTGTTAATGTTTATCAAAAGAGAAACAGCCGCAGTAGAGAATTCATTTGAAGAACGAGATTCGCGGCGTCCACAGAAAACTCATGCAACAGTAGCAGAATTATTTACCTCCACCATCAAAGAATCGTGCTTTTTCTGTAAGTCTACACTTCACAACACAAGAGATTGCAATGGGCCGCACACACTCATTGAGATAACAGATGCTTTCGCTGTACATATCGGGGACACTTGTCAAAAAAATATCATTTAAAACAATTACGCTGCAGAAAATGTCAAGGCTGGCATGCCCAAGCAGTGTGTGACCCAAGCATAAAAGCAAAACTAAATTCACCTAACTTTTATAACCTAAAATTTCTAACTCGGAAAATCCTAATTTGGTAAATAAACCACGGTTACCGCTTAATGTGTGTGCAGCAGGTAGCAATAAAGTCGAAGACGTATTTTTACAAACGGCATCTGTGTTCGCAATAGATTCCAAAACCAACAAAAGTGCTTATGTCCGCATAATAATGGACGGCGGGACTCAGATGACTTTTATAAAAGAAACTTTAGCAAAAAAAACTCTGTTTACCTGTAACGGGAATACGTAAACTTAGCATTGTACCATTCGGGAGTCAAAGTCATCTATCAGCACGAGAATGTAATAGTGTTTTGGTAACATTAAAAAGCCAATATAACCAAAGTTCTGTGGAGTTTGAAGCTATGTCAGTGCCTGAGATTTGCATTGATGTTCTAGGCATCCCGGCTACAAATATAACTGATTCATGCCGACTAACTCTTGCGGACGCACGACCGTTTGTGTATCAACCTGAGGATGGAATTTCTCTCCTTATTGGAGCTGACTTTTATTGGAAATGTGTTACGGGAAATATAGAACGACTCTCCGATCGATTAACTGCTGTGGAAACTCTGTTTGGTTGGACATTGCAAGGGCCAGTTCCGATAAGTGTGCAGAGCGTGCAGTCCGGATTAGTCAAGGTAAATATTTTGCAAGTGAACGCGGTTGAGCAGTTAAACGAAAGCATATTGTAAAATGTTTGTTTGGGTACAAATGATAGAATTTATTCTTTTCAATACAAATCCCTTTATTCAGTACAGTTACAATTCACTATTTAATTCTTTCTCTCAGTACAATTCAATTTCTCAACCACTTATACTTTTCTTATCTTTTACTTAAACCACTTAATCACTTCTCCTAATTAACACTTCAAATTTCACTTTAGAACTGATTTGCATACCTTTGGGATGCTGGTATTTATACTCGAATGACATACTTCGAGAACAATCCTCGCAATCCAGCGTCCCATACAATTTCCAATCTGCTAGAAAATTCGATTCCACTCTCCAGTCTCCAGACTTTGTTATTCCAATATCGAAACCTTCTGGTCTTCGACATTTTCTGCTAGATGTCGCTGCTCACATTTAAGTGGTTATCACATTGCTCCCTCCCTACAGTTGTTCGTCCCGAACAACTTCGTCATTCAGCATCCCGTTGAAATGGCACATTCTATCCAAATGGACCACTTTAAATTTTCCTCGATTCCCACGCTGGATCCGGTAGACAACGTCATTAATGCGGGTTATCACCTTGTATGGACCTTCCCAGTCCTGTTGCAATTTTGGTGATTTGCCTTTCTTACGCTGAGGATTATACAGCCAAACCAGATCTCCTTCGTTGAAACCGGAAGATTTCGCCTTGATATCGTACCTAGTTTTCATGCGGCTGCTTGCTAGCTTCATCTTTTCTCTGGTGTCTTCATGCAATTTACGAATCCTGCTGCGTAAGTCATTCACGTACTCGTTCACCTCTTTGGGCTCCGTCGGTGGGGATCCGAATTTTGCTTCACTTGGCAACCGAATCGTTTGACCAAATAAGATCTCGGATGGTGTGTGCCCTGTTGAGCTATGGACCGCGTTTCGGTAGGCCATTAAGAAGAGGGGTATGTGTCGATCCCAATCCCGCTGGCAGTTGCTGACAACCTTAGATAGATGCTCATTCAAGGTCCGATTGAATCGCTCGACCATTCCATCAGATTGAGGGTGTAGTGGCGTTGTCCTTGTCTTTCTTATTCCCAAATATTGGCATATTTCCTGGAAGACTTTTGATTCAAAGTTTCGCCCTTGATCAGAGTGCAGCTTCATTGGGACCCCAAATCTGCTCACCCAGTTGTTGACTATCTGTTCGGCTACGGTCTTAGCCTCTTGATTTGGGATGGCAAACACTTCCGGCCACTTAGTGAAGTAATCCATGACCACGAGGGTATATCGGTTACCATTAAAGGTTTCGGGAAACGGCCCAGCGACGTCGATGGCTATTCGTTCGAAAGGTGCTCCGACATTGTATTGTTGCATTTGTCCACGTGGCTTTGCTTTTGGACCCTTGGTAGCCGCACACCTTATGCACTTTTTGCACCAATTCTCGACATCTTGTTTAGCGCTTAGCCAATAGAAGCGTTCCCTTACCTTTTCCAACGTCTTGTTTATTCCCAAATGGCCTCCTGAGATTCCGTCATGTATTTCATGGAGTACTTGGCTGACTCTGGAACGTGGCACTATTAGCTGCATAGGAGATGTTTTCCCATCTGCACTTTCCCATTTTCTCTTCAGCAATCCATCTTGCACAAAAAGCGAGTCTCACTGTGCCCAGTATGCCTTCAGAATTTGGCTCCGATCTGATATCTGCTGCCAGCTTGGTCTTTCCTCGTGTTCCTTCCAGGCTAATATTGGTTCGATATCATTGTCTGCCTGTTGGGAGGAACGGATTTCGTCTATACTCCAACCCTCTATTGGCTCAGTCCTGATCGTTTGGATAGTTGCCTGTTGTTTCGCTTCTTTACCACTGACTACTTCTGTTGGGAGGCTTTGGTTGCATTGTTTTACCTGTGAGACTGGGATAATTACCCTGGAGTCGTCGACTCCAGCTACAGACTTCTGCCCCGCGAAGTAAGCATTTCCTAACTGATGGCTTCTGGAAATTTGACCGGTTTCTTGGTAGCCGTTTCTGCCGGTTTTTCTTTCTATTTGCCTGTAGCCCCAGTGCAGGCAGCCTTCTCGTCGTACCGGTTCTTTACAATGCCCTTGCAAATGTCCTACTTTATCGCAGTTCCAGCAGCGCATCCTTCGTCTCTCCCGTGGGATGTTTCGTTGCGTGGTAGTTGGTCTTGAGCAGGAGCAACCAGATACTATTTCCCTTACGAAATGCATTCCTTTGGAAGCCTGATTGGATGCTTCCATCGCCAGAGCGAAGGCAAGTGCTTCAGCAAGGGTTCTTTTCCCGGCCATCCTTACTGCTGATTGTAGCTTCAAATCTGCAATTCCCCCAATGAATGCGTCCTTTGCCATCTCGTCGATTATTTCTTGGCCTGCGGTGGGATATGCCAAATGTGCCAGTCTACTCACGTCTGCTTGGAGCTGTTGCAGTGTTTCTCCTCGTTGCTGCATACGGCCTTGCAATTGAACCTTGTAAACTTCCCGCATGTGGCTATCCCCAAACCGTTTCTCGATAGCCTGCACTAAAGCCATGTAGTCTCTATTCTTTTCGATATCGATTGTTTGTAACAATTCTGCCGCAGGACCACGTAAGGCCATCGCTAGGGCAAAGCACTTCTCCTTATTGTCCCATTCGTTTGCACAGGCAGCCATTTCAAACTGCTTCTTATAAGTAGACCATGAGGTCTGGCCATCGAATGAGGGAGGCTTCAACTCTTTTCTCCTTGGACCGCTTAAAGAACATTCTCGCAGTTTCTGTTTTCGCACTGTGTCGAGCTCTTTTGCCAGTTGCTGAACTTTGCTGTCCATTTCTTCGAATTTTTCGCCAACATTCTTCTCTATTGTATCAAATTTGTCATCAACGTTCTTCTCTATTCTATCAAATTTGCCATCAACGTTCTTCTCTATTCTTTCAAATTTGTCATCGATTTCTTCGAATTTTTGCTGGAGAGTGTTATTTTGTTCTTCCAGTTTTTGTTCTAGACTATTCTTTTGTTCATCCAGCTTTTGTTCGAGACTATTCTTTTGTTCATCCAGCTTTTGCTTGAGACTATTCTTTTGTTCTTCCAGATTATTCTTTTGTTCTTCCAGATTATTCTTTTGTTCATCCAGTTTCTGTTGAAGACCGTCCATTTTTTTGTTTTGTTCGTCCATTTTTAACAAGAGGAGTTGCATCATCGCAGCCATGTCATTGCCGGTACTTGTCTGTTCATCCTCGTCAACATCAAAGGAATATGCATCAGGATCATGTCCCTCGTTGTTCAAAGCCTCCTGAAGTCGGAGCACCAGGTCACTTTTTCCTCCACTGGCGCTGAGGCTTCTCTTGTTCAACTCGGATTTGAGTTGGACGAGGGTCAACTGCAATAGTTTTCGACCCATTCTAGCTTTTTCAAATAGTCAGAAAACACTTTTTTTTTTTTTTACACACAATAAGTCCTATCCCACTTCTGACACCAATGTAAAATGTTTGTGTGGGTACAAATGATAGAACTTATTCTTTTCAATACAAATCCCTTTATTCAGTACAGTTACAATTCACTATTTAATTCTTTCTCTCAGTACAATTCAATTTCTCAACCACTTATACTTTTCTTATCTTTTACTTAAACCACTTAATCACTTCTCCTAATTAACACTTCAAATTTCACTTTAGAACTGATTTGCATACCTTTGGGATGCTGGTATTTATACTCGAATGACATACTTCGAGAACAATCCTCGCCATCCAGCGTCCCATACAATTTCCAATCTGCTAGAAAATTCGATTCCACTCTCCAGTCTCCAGACTTTGTTATTTGTTATATACCTTCTGGTCTTCGACATTTTCTGCTAGATGTCGCTGCTCACATTTAAGTGGTTATCACAATATTTTGGGATCTGGAATTTATTGGCATTAAACCCGAGGAAAAACAAGCTGATAATTTCACACAGGATTTTATAAGTAAGTCTATTACAAAGAAAATTGATAGATATCAGGTATGTTTGCCTTGGAAAAATGAAAATACTTTGCTTGATACCAATAAAGTAGGCGCCATTATTCATTTCAAATCACTAATAAGTAAACTTGCCAGGTCACCCGAAGCAATTCTTGGGTATGATAAAGCTATGTGGGAGTTAATAGATGGCGGGATTGCTAAAGCAGTTCGTGATGAGGAGGAGGGGTCACGAAAGTATTACATGCCCCATCGCCCTGTGTATCGGAATGACAAGCCTACGTCTAAGTTACGCATTGTTTTTGATGCATCGGCCCACTCTCAATTTTGTCAATCTTTAAACGATGTATTGTTTTCTGGATCCAATCTACTACCGGACATTCTTAAAATTCTTCTTAATTTTCGATTGGGTCTCATTGGATTAGCAGACATCGAAAAGGCATTTCTTCAAGTTTCTCTACACCCGAAAGACAGTGACGTTCGCCGATTCTTCTGCTATTCTAAAGAGCTAGAGGACATTTCTGATCTTCCTGAAATTCAAATCTATAGAATGACTCGAGTAACATTCGGAGTCACATCGAGTCCCTTTTTGTTGGGAGCTACGCTGAAAAAGCATATTCAATCTGAAGCTGAGAACTTTCGAAAAACTTGCGCTGTTCTTAATGAATATGGACGTCGTTGTGTGCAGTACGAATAATGAAACAGAAGCCATCGAATTTTACCGACAATCAACACTCATTTTAAAACGTGCTATGATGAATTTACGACAATGGAACTGTAACAAATTGGCGGTAAGAAATGTATTCGACGATGATTGCGGTAGTACACAGAAGGTACTGGGAATATTGTGGTATGTTTTTTCCGACGAGCTGGCTGTTGACATCCGATCTGTAGAAGATTATGTACATAATATGGAAGTAACGGCGACAAAGCGTTCTGTGCTCCAGGTAATTTCTCGTTTTTTTGATCCATTGGGGTTTTTTGGCCCCTTTATATTAAATTTTATTTCAAACAATTTGGAAGCAAAAATTGGCATGGGATGAACAACTCCCTAACGATCTCATGAAATCCTGGAATTCATTTTGCGTTGATATTGCACAGCTCAAACAGTTTTCAGTACCCCGAAGTGTTTGGAATTTTTCGGATCTGAATCATTTGGAGCTACATATATTTGCGGACGCGAGCCCTAATGGATATGGAACTGTGGCGTATGTAAAGGCTTTTAATACTCGTACAAGCGGCGAAACTTCTGTGACATTTCTTTGTGCAAGAAATAGAGTTGCACCATTGAAGAGTTTTCAAATGAAGTGTGATATTACTTTACCCCGATTGGAATTAACAGCTGCGCTTATTGCAGCTAGGCTTTGCTTTTATTTCAAATCGAATCTCAAATTTCATTTCAATAATATTTATCTTTGGACAGACTCAAAAATTACCCTTTATTGGATTACAAGTCAAGGAAAGAAGTGGAAACCGTATGTCGCTAATAGAGTTCAGGAGATTAAGAAGCTCACGGAAAATGATATTTGGAAACATTGCCCGAGCAAAGACAATCCTGCCGATTTGCTTACTAGAGGGATATCCGCTAAGCTCTTAGTAAAGTCAGATCTTTGGACGCATGGTCCTTGTTGGTTGCTTTCAGACCACAAAAGCTGGCCCGAAACGCTAAGGGGAGAGGAGTTGCCTGAGGTGTTGACTTCATTCCAAATATCTGTTACTTCTCAAACATCTTCCCCCGTAGAACCTATCTTGCATGTCGAAAAATTTAGTTCCTGGAAAAGACTGCTGAGGGTAAGTGCTTATGTTTTCCGTTTTGTAGGCTTATTAAAAAGGGGATCGCTACAAAATAAATACTTTACGGCAGAGGAAATAAGTCAAGCTGAAATCTATTGGATAGAGACTGTTCAGTATGCTTATTTCGGTCCTGAAATTGATAATGTTAAAGGTAGTCGTAACTTTGACAGATCTTCAGTTCTTTATACCCTTAACCCAGCTCTAGACGAAGATGGTATTTTACGTCTAAGCAGTCGAATTCAGTCCAATGAAGACAGAGATAGTGCCTTTCCAATCGTGTTGCCGAGACAATAGCATATCAGCCAAATTATTATATTAAATGCACATCAGCGAATGCTTCACAGTGGAGTCAATTCTGTATTATGTTAAGTAAGGAAACGTTTTTGGATAATAAGGGATAGGCAGCTGATAAAATCTGTCATCAGTCGTTTTATTGTTTGCAAGCGCCTTAAAGGAAAACCTGGATCAGAGCCGTTTGCTCCACGTTTGCATCCTCGTGAAAGGATGATGACTTCAAAGCCATTTGATATGACGGGCATAGACTTTGCTGGACCATTATATATAAAAGAGGTTTTGAATGGAGACTGCACAAAAAAGTTATACATTTTGCTATTAACTTGTGGTTCTGTAAGAGCTATTCATTTAGAATTGTTGACCGATTTAACCGCTGAAAGCTGTTTGCTTGCATTAAGAAGATTTTTCGCGCGTAGGGGAAAACCCTCAATCATTTACTCCGATAATACAAAAACTTTTAAGCGTGCGTGTAAGGGACTTTACAATTTAAATAAACTCATGGCTGCTGAGCTCGTTCAAGAATTTGTAAGTAAAGAAGGAATACGCTGGAGATTTATTGTGGAAAGAGCACCATGGTGAAGGGGGCTTTTGGGAAAGGCTTGTGAGAAGCGTAAAAGACGTATTAAAGGCAACAATTGGAAAATCATCGCTTTGTTTCGAAGAACTTAGAACTCTACTATCAGAAGTGGAATCAGTTATCAATTCCAGGCCGCTGACATATCTTTCCGATGATCCCAGAGACTTAAACCTACTCACGCCTTAACATTTTCTCACCGGTTCATATCAAACTTTAATCGAGACATCGTTTAGTATTCCTTGTACAAGCAGGGATATTCGTCAAAGATGGAATTCAAGACTATTATCTTTAAAATTATTTTAGAAGCGTTGGAAATTAGAATACCTGCAGCAACTTCGCTCTCTTCATGTTGTAAAAGGCGGATTTTCATCATCCATAAAACCTAATGAAGTGGTGCTACTGTATGATCCCGCATTACCTAGAACTCTATCGAAATTAGCTTTGGTCGAGGAAGTCTTTCCAGGTCGTGATAACAAAGTAAGGGCTTGTAAAATTCGTCTCTCTAGTGGAACAGTGCTAAGGAGGCCAGTGCAACTCCTTTATCCGCTTGAAATAAGATAATTCTAAATTCGCGCGCCCGGAGGATGTGGAAAATGTAAACTTATATTTCATTATTATTATCTATTATTATTATACTTATAATTTTGTTCTTGAAATTCGGATCGATTTATTATTGTGAACTACTCCTTTCATACATACATATATATTTGAAATTTCATTGTACATTATGAACATATGATTAAGTGCCGTTGCTGAGCACAATTGCATTTTTTTCTATAAAAACAGGCTATCATTTGTTTTAATTGTCAGTCTTTTCTCCTAAACATAACGCAACTGTAATAACTAATAAATAACTATTACTATTATAATTTTGAATCGGGTGTTTTAATGCGTGATATATTATACATATTCATAGCCTTTTTTATAGCTATGGACGCCTGAACGTCAGCGATATTTTCGACACTTCGACCAACCAGTTGTCTCACTGGCACGGCAACATCAGACAACGAATATGTAGACTCAAATTTTTGCACTAAACTTGTTATTGCCTATCTACTAGGGTGAGAATTACGACCGAAAATTGGAGTTAACGTTGTAGTCACCAACTCAAACTTTTGGTAGAAAATTTTTATAATTTGCAGACGTTGCTCGTTCGTGTACTTTACCATGATGAAAAGGTTGAGTTCACTGAACAAATTGATAGTGACAGTTTGATGATTAGTGAAAAAGTGCGTTCACAAATTAAATTCAAAGTTGTCAAGTCCCTATTGGAAAACCCTTTATATGGTCTGAGGAAGTATGATCACGTTACCCACGTCTAAAGATCTACTGAGCATTCTGATTGAGAATTTTTGATATCTTTGCTTTTTTCTTTAGGAAAGGGTAACAGTGCAAGAAGTGTAATAGTAAAACAAACACCTTAAGAAAGAAAGAAAAGGAAAACAGCAAGTTGTTTTTTTTTATAATTTACGCGCGCGCAAGGTGTTAGATACCCTTTTACTGTTGCCTTGGAGCGGGCGGAAAGTTAGAAGGAAGAGAAAGGAAAATTGTTTTTGTAGTGGTTTGAAACCTAATACACGTTTCGATATTAGTTCTCAGGGGTGAGAGTCCGAATAGGACGGAGAGTTTTTTCTTCACTCAGAGTGATTCGAAGGTTATACTTCACACTTGTTTACTGTGCTTGAAACTCTGCAACAGCCAAATCTACGTGTCAGTGTTATGCCTTCACATGCAGAATTTTTCAGATTGAGTTCCAATTACACAAATGAAAAACTTGTCATGGGTAGGATTCGAACCTTGACCCTCCGAGTGAGAAGCGATTGCTAGTACCACTACACCACGCCCACTCCACCTGTGGACATCAGTAGGAGCTAGATATAGGATTCTTTTTGTCTTTTTATTTTTTCTTTTAAACGCGGATTTTCTTTTATCCACTACCTAGTGGTTGTTGTGCGAATTCGGCTTTTTTGACTACATTTTCATTTTCTAAATATATGTCTAAATATACATATATAATAAATATACATATATAGTATTGTTTCTTGTTTAGTGTGGCCGCAGCGTGACCGAGTGAGATAGCTGTAGAAAAGCTACTAGCGTTTTTTTTTTTTTGTTGTGCCAATGGAGAAGATTACCACCTAAAGATGCGGTACACCGTGCCAACACACGAATATTCGATGCCAGGAGTGCGCCTACGTACTAATCCACACCACTATGTCCTTCAACCACTCTCTCCGTGGGACTGCCGTTAGGTATTACTTCGCGGGGCTGGTTAGCAGATCATGCTGTTCTTCTTGTATTTGTTTCTTCAGCTATTCTAATTTTTTCTATTCTTCTTAGCTCGTTTTGCACAATTGTCACAAATGTGCCGATTTCCATCCAATTTTCCTCCGACTGCAACATTTGGTCTATGAGTAGTATTGGACTGGGCAGATTAATTCTCCACTGCGAAAAACGCCGGCTATGAAATATGGCGTGCTCCGTATCTTCCACCTCGTTTGAGCATTCTGGGCACAAAGGGGAGCTATCGTGTCCGAATCGGTGCAAGTATTTGCGATAGCCACCGTGACCAGATAGGAACTGCGTAAGGTGGTAGTTGTTATCCCCATGTGCTCGTTTTGTCCAGGTCTCGATGTCCGGGATCAACTTGTAGGTCCATCTGCCTTTTGTACTATTATCCCACCTGGCTTGCCAGAGGGCTGCTGAGACCGCTCGCTCTTCTCCTTTTATTCTTGCAATTTCATCTGCATCTTGTCGCCCTAGGGTTCTTCTATTATAAATTCTCAACATCTCGTCCGCGAGAATGTCGATCGGAACCATTCCTGCTATCACGAAGGCTGCTTCATCCGAGATTGTTCGAAATCCACAGATCGCACTTAATGCACTGAGCCTGTATGCGGATAACAGATTTCTCTTGTGCACTGTATAAGAGGACTGAGCTGACTACTCTAGATGGGAGAATCCTCCTTGCAGCAGTAAAGCCTTGTAACTGGAGTACTCTACATGTGCTTTGACCTGTAATCTGTTATCAAGTATTACTCCCAGGTATTTGATTGATTCTTTCTATCGGATTATTTGATGTCCCACCCGTAGATTGGCGTATTCCACAATTCTTCTACAGGTAATTAAGACGGCTTCCGTTTTATGGTCCGCTAATTCTAGACCGGCGGATACTAGCCAGTCTTTGATGCGAATAATAGCTACATTTGTGGCTTACTCTATCTCCTTTATTCCTTTTGCCACCGTAACGGCGGCAATGTCGTCTGCAAATCAGTTTCATCAGTTTCATACCTCAGTTTTCTGTTGGTAAAGTAGTTTTCTACTATCCTCAGCAAGTAATATGGCGTATTCATACTGGCTAGTAATTTTCTGATGAACGCCCAGTCTGCCGAGTTAAAGGCATTTCTGATGTCCAAAGTCACACAGTATTCTTTTGTACCATACCGCCATCTTTCTCCTTGTATCGCTTCGGCCGCAATGTCGACCACAGTTTTTACGGCTTGAACAGTAGACCACGACTTTCTGAACCCAAACTGAAAGTCTGATAGTGCTCCTCTCTCTTCTGCTACCGCGAGCAGTCTAGCATATATTATCCGTTCCAGTATCTTTCCCATTGTGTCTAGAAGGCATATTGGACGATTGGACGATACGAGGACGGTTCCCCAGTTGGCTTGTTTCCCTTTGGAAGCAGGACTAGGTGTTGTAGTTTCCAAGCATCCGGGAAAACTCCTTCTTCAAGACATTTTTGAATTGTTTCCATAAACATGTCTGGCCGGTTATGAATAGCTGCTTTTAGTGCCTTATTTGGTATGCTATCAGTTCCGGGCGCTTTACTGTCGCCTATCTTCCTGCATGCGTTTATGTGTTCATCCGCTGTGACTATTGGGATGTCCTCCGTGTTGGACTCCCTAACGATATGGTACATAGTAGATGTACTTCGGGGGAAAAGGTGTTCTACTATGGAGCTTGGGATTGTTGGACATATTATTTGCGGCGACCTGCTGCCGTTTATCTTAGTCATGACGATCCTGTATGCTGTACCCCAAGGGTTTATGTAGGCTTCTTCACAAAGTTTTTTAAAACATCTTGTCTTGCTCTCCTTGATTGCTTTTTTAGGTCGCGTCTTGCTTTTTTACAGCCAATAAGGTGTTCTTCAAAGCGAACTTCCCCTAGATCTTTGGACTTTGCGTCGGGCTTTTAAGCACTTTGCTCTAAGCTTTTTTATTTCCTCATTCCACCAGTAGCATGGTGTTCCTCCTCTAGTACCCGTTCTTCTGGGCATTGATGCATCGCACGCAGTAGTGAGAATGCGGACGAGTTGTTGTATACAGGCTTCAGCTGTTCCGCTTTGAATTATGTTTCCGGTATTTATAATTTTTTCGAACGCGTCAAGGTCGAAGTGTGTGTCCTTCCATCTTGGGCCCGTTCGTTTAGCGCGTTGCACAGTACTCTTCTCCTTCGTTTTAAATATTATTGTTTGGTGATCACTGTGCGTGTATTTTTCGCTGACTCGCCATTTTACGTTTTGCGAGAGGGAGTTACTAACGAACGTAATGTCGATAATCGAGCCCGTTCCTGCCTTACGATATGTGTTTGCACGACCTTGGTTTGCAATGCCTATGTTAAGAGTTGCAAAACTTTCTAGCAGACTACGGCCTCTGGCGTTTGTAAGTCTGCTACCCCACTCCGTTGCCCATGCATTAAAGTCGCCGCCGATAACCACAGGGGCCCTACCACGAACGTCGTCGGATAGGTTGTCTAGCATTGCCTGGTACTCGTTAATGGTCCAGCTTGGACGTGCATAGCAGCTGTAAAAATATATGCCATTTATTTTGGCCCGTGCAAAGCCCTCCGTAAGTCCGTTAGTTTCTTGAAAGGCATGCAGATCCATATATTGCTGTCCAGAGTTTTATACGGTTCACTTATCAAAATAACGTCCGCTTTTTCTTCTCTAGCCGTTTGTGTAAGGATATCCTGTGCGATTCTACAGTGATTTAAGTTAATCTGTATTATCTTCATGTTTTTTTGTTGATGATGGCCTTCCAGACACTTGCTGCTTCCGGCTACATGCTTCGAATCGTTTGGGTGTTCTTTTCGACAGAACATGCATGATGGCTCCTTATCGCAGTTCTTTGCTATGTGGCCTTCCATTCCATACCTTCTACATAGCTTGGGGCGGTCCTCACTGCTTTTGTAATGCTTGGCTATATGCCCAAATTCAAGACATTTGAAGCATTTTTGGAGAAGCGTTCGCTCTCGAATGCGACAAATAACCCATCCAATTTTTACCTTTCCTGCATCTAACAGTTTCTTTGCCCATCCGACACGAAGTCCAATTGTTGCTGTTTGGGTTCCACTGTACGCTTTTCGCAAGGATAATATGTCTGCTGGTTGTAGTTCCACGCCGAGTTGAGTCCTTATTGCCTCGCAAATGTCCCTTCTTTCCGGTAACTTCGTCGATGTCTTTCAGCTCGATGGTAGTGCGATGTGTGAGTGTCCTTACACTCGCTCGCTCTCCTAAAACCTCGCCGATGACACTTTTAAACTCTTCTGTCATATTTCCAGTTTCCTTAATCTGTATCAGGAGCTCTCCTTTCTGGGTCCTTCTTATCCTGTATACCTCTTTTCCAATAGCTTCTAGTTTGGGGTCGTAGTTGTACGCTACGAAGAATCTCCGCGTAAGATAGTCCTTCACTTGCTTCGATGACGAACGCGTCCGGCTTACTTCTTTCGCCTCAAGCTTATTTTTGTTAGTCTCCTTCTTAGTTTTTCTCAACTGTTTATCATCGTTTGACTTCTATTTTGTCGGAATGGCAGTATTCTTCTCCTTGATCCTTGGGGTTATGCCTCCAATATTGTTTTCTTTTTGCTTCGACTCTACCGCCTGGGGTGTTTTATTTCTCTTTGGTTCTGGGGTTTCGCCATTTTGACCCTGCTTTTTCTTGGGTTCTTGTGCGTTTCTCAGCCAGGGAGAGGTTTGTGAGGAGTTGTGTTTCCTTGTCACCGCTTTTGCTTTTTCGTCCTGCAGTTGAATAGCAGAAAGCTCATATAGGGATCTAATGCTTTCAATTGCGTCTCTCATAGGTTGATGTATTGAACGCCCTTTCCCATCTTGTAACATTTCCACCAGTTGCCGTATCTGCTCACCTAGTTTGTGGAAAGCAGATAGCTGCGAATTTGGTTCAAATGCCGTCTCTCTTGTCGCAAAAAAAGCACTGCTTTCAGTGCTTCTCCCTAAAGGTGCTGGTGCGGTGTCTGGTGACCTTAGCATCCTTGAGCTCCTTTGAAAGGGATTTTCCTCATTACCTTTCTCTTCCACTAATATTCCCTCCGTTGGTTTGGTTTTTGTTGAATTCATTTCAATTGGGTCCCCACTCAAAGCCGTTATCGATGTCCGAGTGTGTAGTAACCTAAGGATTCCATGGTTGTCTTTGCAAGCAGTGAGGCCATGCAAGGGTTAACACAGACTCTTATGAGGTGTTGTGCCAGAGCCAAATCGGTTTTAACAAGGAATGTTACATCTTGACCTACACCACCAACTTAATGGCGAACATTCTTTGATTCTTGGCAGGACTCACAAGGTTTTAACGGGACGGGGGCGCTTGTAGCACTATCCTGAAAGCCATTTCCGCAAAATTTCACTCTTGCTTACTCAGGTAACAGAATATTACAAACGTCAGCCCTCATAGCTGTCATTCCAATTATTTTTCCAGTATGCCATAATTAAGACCTTACTGGGCTTAGTCTTAATGTTTTACGGTAATTTTTCAATTCATTTTAATAATTACATGCGTTTGCAGCCACTTCCGGGTGGAGAAACTGCACCATTCATCTTGTGGCGGGTACCGCCGAATCACACCATTTGCTTCTTGCTGTATCCTTCGTTGCCACCTTCTGGGGTGGGGAGCACTTACTTGTAAGAGGGTGCTTGCTCGTCTTGTCACAGAGAGTTCATAGGGGTTCCTTTGACCTTTTCAGCCAAGCCCTCCTTCTCCGCCCTCTGGATGGGGGGCTGCTTATTGGGTTTCGCAGTTAGACTCCATCTGGGGTGTTCCGATAACCATGCTTGGATGCACTACCTCAGCGTCGTTCACGCTTCAGCTCGGGTCATTTAGAGCTATAACGCTATGTTATGCCTCTGGAACACGAATGGATTTTAGTCGCCTCTTACGACAGGCATACCTTACCTCAGGTCTATTCTAACCCCGACTTTTTTGTTTTTTTTGGTTGCGCCAATAGATGTGGTAATCTTCACAGATGCGGTAGCCCGTGCCACCAACATGCACGATTCGCAACACCCGAATGTTCGATGCCAGGAGTGCGCCTACGTACTAATCCACACCCTTACGACCTTCAACCACTCTCCCCGCGGGACTGCCGTTAGGTATTACTTCGCGGGGCTGGTTAGCAATTATGCTCTATTCTACGAGGCAGCCTCTTGAGCTCTTCTTAGGGCTTCTGCTCTTCGCAGCGCGTACTGTACGCGCACTATAAATGAGTAGATCTCCATCCACTTGTCCTCTGACTGCGTCATGTGACTAATGAGATTTTCTGGACTTGGCAGATTTACCCTTTCTTCTGCAAAGCGTCTGCAGTAGAACACTGCATGCAACGCATCCTCTTCCTCATTTTGGCATTCTGGGCACTGCGGCGAACTATCGTGTCCAAATCTGTGAACGTATTTCAGGTAACCGCCGTGCCCAGACAGGGACTGTGTGATATGGTAGTTACAGTTCCCCCATGATCTCTTTGTCCATGTTTCTATGATGGGAATAAGCTTCTACGTTCACCTGCCTTTTGTGGAACGGTCCCACCTGGTTTGCCACAGCATTGCGGATGCTGCCTTTTCTTCTTCCTTGACCCTCTTTGCCTCTTGCCGGTTCGATGAACGCCTAAGATACACTCTCTTCATCTCATCCGCGAGAATGTCTATTGGGATCAGTCCAGCTAAAACACAGGCTGCATCATAGGAGATTGTACATAATCCACTGATCACTCTGATTGCACAGAGCCTGTGAGCTGATACTAACTCTCTCCTACACCAGCGCAGCCGCCCATATAGGAGCAGCGTATAGAAGTACCGATCTGACCACTCTGGTCAGCAAGATCCTTCGGGCGTATCCAGGTCCGCCGATGTTCGGTAGCATTCGATGCTTTCTTAGTAGCGTACTCGACGTGGGTTTTAAAGCGCAGCCGATTGTCGATCATGACTCCAAGGTACCTTAGGGATTCTTTGGATCTAATTGTCTGGTTTCCGACGCGGAAGTTCGCGTATTCCGCCGCCTTGCGACTGGTTATTAGTACAGCTAATAAACTACCAGTTCGCCGAGTTGAACGCGTTTTTGACGTCGAGCGTTACTACTGCGCAGTATCTTTTTGTCCCCCATTTCCATCTTTTCCCTTGTATTGCTTCAGTTGCTGTATCTACTACCGCCTTTATTGCATCGATGGTAGAACGAGATTTTCTGAAGCCGTACTGGTGACAGCGACAGCGTTTTCCTCCGCCACCGCCAGCAGTCTGTTGTATATAATACGCTCTTAGGGTTCTCTGGGTGGCTTATTGCCCTTTCGAAGCCGCACTAGGTGTTGCAGCTTCCATGGCGTAGGGAATATCCCCTCCTCTAGACACCTTTGCATCGTCGCTAAGAAGATGTCCGGTCTCGTCTTGATAGTCATCTTTAATGACTTATTCGGGATGCCATCTGGTCCAGGTGATTTGGTGTCTTCAATTTTTTTGCAAGCAGCAAAAAGTTCTTCCAACGTGATGGCAGGAATAACTTCCATATTGCTCTCCCTTGTGATGGTGACCATAGTAGTTGGTCTATGCGGGAATAGATGCTCTACTATAGTCCTTAGCATTGCAGGGCAGGTTAGTTGTGGGGACCGGTTGCCTTTGAGCTTCTTCATCACCACCCTATACGCTAAGCCCCAGCGGTCTATGTTAGCCTCGTTGCAGAGCTGTCTAAAACTCCTTGACTTACTCTTTTTAATGGCACTTTCCAGTTCCCGTCTCGCCAGTTTAAAGTTTTGGAAATCTTCTCTTCCTCTGGATCTCTGAGATCTTCGTCGTGCTTGTAGACACTTCGTTCTGAGCTGTTTAATCTCGTCGGTCCACCAGTAGCAAGGCTCGCCTCTTTTACTGACAGATCTTCTGGGCATTGATGCGTCGCACGCTGCGGTGATGGTCTGGATTAGCTGATGAGAAAGGGCTTCAGCCGATCCATTGTTCATTGTTGCGCTGGTGTTTAGTATTTCCTTGAACATATCTTTGTCAAGCAGCGTGTCCTTCCACTTTGGCCCTGTTAGCGTGGGGCACAGTTTGCGTTTCTCTTTGCCGACATTGAATAAGATAGCCTGGTGATCGCTATGGGTATATTTTTCACTGACTCACAGTTGCTCATGTATGTACGTTTCAGCTGCGCCATCGTTGGCCAGAGTTATATCCAATCTTGCGAAGGATTCGATGACAACTCTCCCTCTTACGTCTGTGGTTTTACTTCCCCAATCGGTAGCCCAGGCGTTGAAATCCCCAGCAATAATAACTGGGTGTTTTCCTCGTGCGTCAGCTACAATGTCGTCCAACAGCTTCATATAATCCGCCAATGATAGACTGGGGGGTGTATAGCAGCTATAAAAATGTACACCATTTATCTTAGCAGATACGAAGTGGTCACCCCGATGGCCGACTGACTGCAGGGCATAATTCCCGCAGGTCCATATCGCGGCCTTTTTTGTGTTATCATCTACGAGTAGCCAGCTGCTTCCGTCTATGGGTTTATACGGTTCGCTTATTAGGCCTACGTCGATTCTTTTCTCCCTTACTGCTTGCGCCAGAAGGTCCTGCGCGGCCGCGCAGTGGTTTAGATTTATCTGGACAGCATTCATCATATTAATTTGGCCAGTGCCTTCTTGAGTACCGGGCACTTGCTGCTACCAGCCACGTGTCCAGCGTTTTCTGGCGTAACCATCTTACACCAGAAGCATAATGCGTCCACTTTGCAGTCTTTGGCTATGTGACCTTCTTCTCCACAGTTTCTACACAGCTTGGATCGGTCATGCTCGTTATTGCACTGGCTTGCCGTATATCTAAACTCCAGACACCTGAAGCATTTGGTGAGGGTCTTTCGAACGCGAATACGGCAATTTACCCAGCCGACTTTGATTTTACCGGATTCCAGCAATTTGTTCGCCATCTCTGCTGGTAGGCCCACTGTCGCAATCTGCGTGCTACCGTAGCCCTTCATAAGACTGAGCACATTTCCTTCGACAACTCCAATGTTGTACTGCGCTTTGATTGCATCGCAGATGTCACTTCTGGTGGTGACTTCGTCAAGGTCTTTGATTTCAATCGTGGATCTCTACACTAAAGTGCGGATTTCCGCTTCTGCGCCAAGATTTTCGCCGATTTTACTCCTGAATTCTTCGGTTCTGTCACCAGATTCGCTCAGCTGGAACAACAGGTCTCCTTTCTGGGTTCTCCTAATCTTTGTAACCGCTTCACCCAGTGTTCGTGAATAAAATGTATAAATAATATACATATATGTTTAGTAAAAATAATTATTTTATTTTTGTATTAAAATTGTAATCCATCTTAAAACTGAGCTAAATTGATTGAAATTGTACTCTTATTTTGTATAATGTAACCTATGAAACGTAACGTAGGATTACGTATTGTAAATTTAGTACAAATGTATGACAGTTGATAGTCGAAAATGGAAGTAATTTCCGGTGAATAATAAAAAAGCCTCTTTGCTGTAACCCTTAAAGAAGAACAAACGTGTTTTATTAAAATCCGCATTTTCCAACCATTTTTTACCCCACACGTAATAAAGAGAATATAAAACCCTACACACCCCAACATTTGGTCCTTTTCGAGCCGGATAAAGACTCCCCAGAAAGTTAAACATTTAAACATTTAAAAAAGAAAAAAAATTATAAAAAAGACTACAAACATTAAACATTTAAAAGAAAAATTAATCAAAAATTGCAAGTGCAAGTGCAAGAACAAAGTGTAAGTGCAAGTGCAAGTGTGCAATATATATATAGATATATATAAAACAAAAAAAGTACATACACAGATTCCTTCGCGGTCGGTGTCTTGCCCCTTGTCTTTCTTCTTTTTAAGACTTACAGACTCTCTCGGTGGTTGTGTAGAAATCGCATTTCCCGCGCCGTGTAAAAAATTTATTTCATCTTTAACCTCAACTGTCACCAGCTGGGCAAAGCTGACCAAAGGTCGTAAGTTTCTGAAATAAAATATTAATTAATTAATACTATTTTAATAAACAACTGTATTTAATAAAATTTAATAAATACTTGATACATACATACATTGGTTTATAATTAATTAATTTTCAAATAAAAACCATTTAAAAATGTCGAAATTGTCTACGGGTGCAGATCAGAAAGGTGTTCTGGAGCAGATTCTTCGTGACCACTCCAACTTCAAAAAGACTGGAGCATCACGTCGTATAGCCAGCTATCTGTCAGGTCGTCTTCTTATTCTAGAAGGGAACTTCAAGAATGCGATTGGTCTTCAAGCGAAGATTCGACGAGGAGAAATTGAAGAAGGTCTGGAAGAAGAAGATTTTGATGAAATTTTTGATTTGCTTCAAGAAACATATTTCACTTACCGAGGTGAATTGGTCGACGCTATCGACAATGCCAAGTTAGCATCCAAAGAGAAGATTGTGGAAGGTGAATCCACAGGTGGTTCTTGTAATGAGCTTTCATTACCCCAAATTCAAATACCACATTTTGAGGGCTCGTACACGAAGTGGCGGGCTTTCCACGATGTATTTGTATCTTTAGTCCACACAAATAAAAAGCTGGGTGAAATCCAAAAGCTTCACTATTTAAAATCATGTCTTACAGGTGAAGCTGCTCGTCTGTTGCAGCATTTAGGTTTGTATGCTGGCAATTATGACAAAGCATGGGAACTGCTTGTCGCCAGATACGACCACAAACGAGTGTTGGTAAACGCTCATTTCCAACTTTTTTTTGAGCAGCAGCAGTTGATGAAGGAGACGGCAAGCAACATCAAATCTCTACTGGACACATCCCAGGAATGTTTCCACGCCCTGGGAAACTTAGGATTGCCGGTTGGTTCTTGGGATGATATTTTAATTTATATTCTGGTGCAAAAATTACCTGCTTTTACTCAGCGTTTGTGGGAGGAGAAGTTGGGTAGTTCGAAGGAGTTGCCAACACTGAGACAATTTACAGAGTTCCTGGAGACACGTTTTCGAACCTTGGAAGCAGTAGCTGGAACGAGTAGCATCAAGGTCAGCGGTTCTTCTGTACACAAGGCTGTTGCGGTCGAGAAGAAAACGGTGTTGCACGTCAGGAAGAAGCAGTTTGCATGCCAGGTATGTGGTAGAGGTCAGCACTCCCTTCGAACTTGTCAGAAGTTCATTGCCATGGAGATCTGTGAACGATCTAAGGCAGTGGACAGAATCGGGGTTTGTCGGAACTGTTTGGCGTACAGTCACAAGACGAACCATTGTCAAAGCAGTGTGCGCTGCTATTACTGCAAGCAGGCACACCATTCTCTGCTGCATGTTGATAATCTCAGCTCTAAACCTACAAGGGATTATAAAAATATAACAACAGGTACACAAACATTTCATATAAGGTCAAAATTTAACCCACCTAAAGTAGCCTCTTCTGAAGTACATCAGCCAAGTGTTCTTCTGGCAACAGCAGTTGTTCGAGTTAGGTCATCAAATGGTAATTATTATCATCTTAGGGCACTGGTCGATCCTGGATCTGAAGCAACATTCATTACTGAATCCGCTGTCCAGTTATTAGGGCTTCATCAGCGACGAACTATCATTCAGGTATCTGGATTGGGAAAAGTTAGCAGTGGTTCATGTCAACGGTATGTAAGTCTTACCTTTGGGTCTCTGGTAACACGTTTCGAGACAAATACCCCAGCTTATGTGTTCAAGTCTCTGACTGGTCTTTTGCCGTCCAAGCCTCTAGTTCTGCAAAACTGGGAACATATTCAAGGTTTGAAGTTAGCTGATCCACAATTCGACAAGCCTGCGACTGTTGATATTCTCCTGGGAGCTGACGTTTACTCTGAGTTTATTCTAGGATCCATTATACGGGGTGATGATGAAAGATCGCCAATCGCACAGGAATCAGAGTTAGGTTGGCTTATCCTTGGGAAGGTTATTTCACAAAATAAAAAACCTGTCCATAGCTTCTTACAGGTTCTCGATAACGACACTCAGCTGCGAAGGTCCTGGGAACTGGAGGAGTTCAACACTAAGAAAACTGCGGAAGAGAAAACTTGTGAAAATAATAATATCAACACAACAACAGGATTGGACGATGGACGATATGAGGTATCGTTGCCATTTAAAGACGGATGTAAACCTGGGTTTGGTGCCTCGAAGTTAGGTGCCTTACGTAGGTTTCATCAACTGGAAGGAAGATTCCAGGAAACCCCCACACTACACAAGGAGCTTCAACAGATGAAAGAGGTTGACGAGACGAATACCATACTGGACACACCACATCATTTACTTACTCCTCACCATGTGGTATTCAATAGACCGGAATGTAAACCTGGGTTTGGTGCCTCGAAGTTAGGTGCCTTACGTAGGTTTCATCAACTGGAAGGAAGGTTCCAGAAAAACCCCGCACAGCACAAGGAGCTTTCCAAGTGTTTACAGGAATGCAAGGAGCTTCGTCAGATGCCAGAGGTTGACAAAAAGAATACCTTACTGGATACACCACACCACTTTTTCATTCATCAGCATGCGGCATTCAAGAAGTCAAACAAAACCACGAAGCTTCGTCGCAATTGTGTATACTACAAACGTTTTGTTCGAAACTGCCGGGCACAAGCTGGAAAAAGAAACAGAGGTCCACTAAAGGTAGACGCAATCGGCACAAGACTTTTCGAAATTCGTCAAGAAGACACTGCCGTGGAGAAGTGGAGCGAAAAATATCTGCCCAGGATGAGACAGCGCCCGAAATGGACAAGACGGAAGCCGGGATCGAAACGCGGACACCTTATTCTCTTCAAGGACAAAAAACTATCGCCTTTGCAGTTGAGATTCCGACGAATTATTGGCGCACATCCCGGAAAAGACGGACTTGCTTGAGCGGGTCGTTTTGAAAATTTTGCTACTTGCAATCAAATATTGCAAGCGAAAAGCGAGAAAATTTAAACAACACAACACAACATTTAAACGACACAACACAACACTGATAAACTCACATAAAAAATTAAAGACATTTCTTTTCGTTTAAAAAAATAAAAAACAATTTATTAAATTAATAAAATATAATGATACAAACTTATTTTATCCTAGCTATCCCTACACAACACAACATACATACAGTCCACTCTAAACCACACAAAATCATTAATACCAGATAACGCTGTGGAGTTCCGAAACTCCAATATGCCGACGGGAATTGGAGAGTCAAAACCCCGACGGAATTTAAAGCTTCTTAGTGAACACTCAACGTTATCCACAGAAAACACATCATTCATACCAGACAACGTTGTAGAGTTCCAAAATCCCAAAATGCCGACGGGAATTGGAGAATCAAAACCCCGACGTCACTTGAAATTTTTCACATGAACACTCAACGTTGTCCACTCAACACAACACAACACTTTAACATTTATCCCTTTTTTAAAATACATTTCAACATAAAACACTCAAATGTAAAAATAAATAACTTAAACTATCGTAAATAAACAAAATAAATAATAATAATAAATATGTAAATAACAAAAAAATGAATATGTCAAAAAAACTTACTGAAGATGAATTGCAACAACAATTCAATAGGAAGACGGATTCATGGTTTTACTTGAAAACGTAAACATCACACACACTAAGAAGGCTAATTCGGCCATCATCAACTAACCGTTCGCGAAAATTTCGTCGCACAGCATCGCACTGCACAACCAAAAATTGCGTACACGGAAAACAGTTATCGTACAAAATAACACCACAAATTGTATCGAATTTGTTGGGAAAATATTTATAATGAAGTTTTTAATTTTTTTTTATTTTCCCAATTCTTTTTTTTCTTTTATTTTGTTTGCACTGCACTCGAATATCACTTTCGCGAAACCAAAACCAATCGATGTACATCAATATGTACACACGCACGTACATATATACAATTGTGTACTCGCGCCGATGTACACAATTCAAAACGAAATCCTACTGCGCGAAGGAATGGGAGCAGACAAAAAGGAAAAAAAAAAAAAAATAATAATAATAATAATTAATTAAGAACACTTACCTTTTCATATCAAATAAACTAAAAAAAAAGAAGGGGAAAACAACGAAAATTAAACAAAAACCGAACAACACACGCAACACAAATTGACCTAGTTTTGGTCAATGATCAAAACAAACTATTGCACTATTGCAAACCAAAGTCAATGACACATATTTTATCTCCCTTTGTTGCTCGTTTGTTATATCGTCGTCCTTGTCACCTACATGTAATGTTTCAAATTATTAATTTACATGATTTTGTCTCATTTGCATGTAGATAGCCAACACCCTCACACAACACACAACTTTTATGTCAAAAGAGGTACAGTAAAGTACAAGAGCGAGGACACTTGCGGACGGAATTCGTCCACCGGGCGGGAGTATGTTCGTGAATAAAATGTATAAATAATATACATATATGTTTAGTAAAAATAATTATTTTATTTTTGTATTAAAATTGTAATCCATCTTAAAACTGAGCTAAATTGATTGAAATTGTACTCTTACTTTGTATAATGTAACCTATGAAACGTAACTTAGGATTACGTATTGTAAATTTAGTACAAATGTATGACAGTTGATAGTTGAAAATGGAAGTAATTTCCGGTGAATAATAAAAAAGCCACTTTGCTGTAACCCTTAAAGAGGAACAAACGTGTTTTATTAAAATCCGCATTTTCCAACCATTTTTTACCCCGCACGTAATAAAAAGAATATAAAACCCTACACACCCCAACACCCAGGTTATGGAGTTTGGGGTCCCCTTTGAGCCTGCACCTACGACCTTACTGGGCTCAGTCGTAATGCCTAAAAGGCAGTGTTGAAATTGAAGTGTCCACTGGTAGGTACCAGTGGAGCTATGGTCACTTCAACAGCGCAGCTAAGCAACTCCCTTCTGTGTGTGTGTGTACACACACACGGGGAGAGTGGTTGAAGGTCGTAAGGGTGTGGATTAGTACGTAGGCGCACTCCTGGCATCGAACATTCGGGTGTTGCGAATCGTGCATGTTGGTGGCACGGGCTACCGCATCTATGAAGATTACCACATCCATTGGCGCAACCAAAAAAAAAAAAAAAAAAAACACATACACACACACACACACATAGCCTCCCAAACCCCTTCAGGTCCAAGCATGGTTATCGGAACACCCAGATGGAGGCTAACTGCGAAACCCAATAAGCAGCCCCCCATCCGGAGGGCGGAGAAGGAGGGCTTGGCTGAAAAGGTCAAAGGAACCCCTATGAACTCTCTGTGACAAGACGAGCAAGCACCGTCTTACAAGTAAGTGCTCCCCACCCCACAAGGTGGCAACGAGGGATACAGCAAGAAGCAAATGGCGAGATCCGGCGGTACCCGCCACAAGGTGAATGGTGCAGTCTCTCCACCCGGAAGTGACTGCACACGCATGTAGTTATTAAAATAAATTGAAAATTACCGTAAAACATTAAGACTGAGCCCAGTAAGGTCTTAATTATGGCATACTGGAAAAATAATTGGAATGACAGCTATGAGGGCTGACGTTTGTAGTATTCTGTTACCTGAGTAAGCAAGAGTGAAATTTTGCGGAAATGGCTTTCAAGCTAATGCTACAAGCGCCCCCGTCCCGTTAAAACCTTGGCAGGACTCAAAGAACGCTCGATGCCTCGTCGCCATTAAGTTGGTGGTGTAGGTCAAGATGTAACATTCCTTGTTAAAACCGATTTGGCTCTGACACAACACCTCATAAGGGTCTGTGTCAACCCTTGCATGGCCTCACTGCTTGCAAAGACAACCATGGAATCCTTAGGTTACTAC
Organism: Volucella bombylans; assembly: GCA_949129095.1. Classification (NCBI taxonomy): domain Eukaryota; kingdom Metazoa; phylum Arthropoda; class Insecta; order Diptera; family Syrphidae; genus Volucella; species Volucella bombylans. The sequence goes on from OX422141.1 coordinate 45,536,630, forward strand.
ACACTCGGACATCGATAACGGCTTTGAGTGGGGACCCAATCGAAATGAATCCAACAAAAACCAAATCAACGGAGGGTATATTAGTGGAAGAGAAAGGTAATGAGGAAAATCCCTTTCAAAGGAGCTCAAGGATGCTAAGGTCACCAGACACCGCACCAGCACCTTTAGGGAGAAGCACTGAAAACAGTGTTCTTTCTGCGACAAGAGAGACGGCATTTGAACCAAATTCACAGCTATCTGCCTTCCACAAACTAGGTGAGCAGATACGGCAACTGGTGGAAATGTTAGAAGATGGGAAAAGGCGTTCAATACATCAACCTATGAGAGACGCAATTGAAAGCATTAGATCCCTATATGAGCTTTCTGCTATTCAACTGCAGGACGAAAAAGCAAAAGAGGTGATAAGGAAACACAACTCCTCACAAACCTCTCCCTGGCTGAGAAACGCACAAGAACCCAAGAAAAGGCAGGGTCAAAATGGCGAAACCCCAGAACCAAAGAGAAATAAAAAACCCCAGGCGGTAGAGTCGAAGCAAAAAGAAAACAATATTGGAGGCATAACCCCAAGGATCAAGGAGAAGAATACTGCCATTCCGACAAAATAGAAGTCAAACGATGATAAACAGTTGAGAAAAACTAAGAAGGAGACTAACAAAAATAAGCTTGAGGCGAAAGAAGTAAGCCGGACGCGTTCGTCATCGAAGCAAGTGAAGGACTATCTTACGCGGAGATTCTTCGTAGCGTACAACTACGACCCCAAACTAGAAGCTATTGGAAAAGAGGTATACAGGATAAGAAGGACCCAGAAAGGAGAGCTCCTGATACAGATTAAGGAAACTGGAAATATGACAGAAGAGTTTAAAAGTGTCATCGGCGAGGTTTTAGGAGAGCGAGCGAGTGTAAGGACACTCACACATCGCACTACCATCGAGCTGAAAGACATCGACGAAGTTACCGGAAAGAAGGGACATTTGCGAGGCAATAAGGACTCAACTCGGCGTGGAACTACAACCAGCAGACATATTATCCTTGCGAAAAGCGTACAGTGGAACCCAAACAGCAACAATTGGACTTCGTGTCGGATGGGCAAAGAAACTGTTAGATGCAGGAAAGGTAAAAATTGGATGGGTTATTTGTCGCATTCGAGAGCGAACGCTTCTCCAAAAATGCTTCAAATGTCTTGAATTTGGGCATATAGCCAAGCATTACAAAAGCAGTGAGGACCGCCCCAAGCTATGTAGAAGGTATGGAATGGAAGGCCACATAGCAAAGAACTGCGATAAGGAGCCATCATGCATGTTCTGTCGAAAAGAACACCCAAACGATTCGAAGCATGTAGCCGGAAGCAGCAAGTGTCTGGTTTTTAGGAAGGCCATCATCAACAAGAAAACATGAAGATAATACAGATTAACTTAAATCACTGTAGAATTGCACAGGATATCCTGACACAAACGGCTAGAGAAGAAAAAGCTGACGTTATTTTGATAAGTGAACCGTATAAAGCTCTGGACAGCAATATATGGATCTGCGATAGGACAAAGCACGCTGCTATATGGATATGTGGAAGGCATGCCTTTCAAGAAACTAACGGACTTACGGAGGGCTTTGCACGGGCCAAAATAAATGGCATATATTTTTACAGCTGCTGTGCACGTCCAAGCTGGACCATTAACGAGTACCAGGCAATGCTAGACAACCTATCCGACGACGTTCGTGGTAGAACCCCTGTGGTTATCGGCGGCGACTTTAATGCATGGGCAACGGAGTGGGGTAGCAGACTTACAAACGCCAGAGGCCGTAGTCTGCTAGAAAGATTTGCAACCCTTAACATAGGCATTGCAAACCAAGGTCGTGCAAACACATATCGTAAGGCAGGAACGGGCTCGATTATCGACATTACGCTCGTTAGCAACTCCCTCTTACGAAACATAAAATGGCGAGTCAGCGAAGAATACACGCACAGTGATCATCAAGCAATAATATTTGAAACGAAGGAGAAGAGTACCGTGCAACGCGCTAAACGAAAGGGCCCAAGATGGAAGGACACAAACTTCGACCTGGAGGCGTTCGAAGAAATGATAAATACCGGAAACATAATTCAAAGCGGAACAGCTGAAGCCTGTATACAACAACTCGTCCGCATTCTCACTACTGCGTGCGATGCATCAATGCCCAGAAGAACGGGTACTAGAGGAGGAACACCATGCTACTGGTGGAATGAGGAAATAAAAAAGCTTAGAGCAAAGTGCTTAAAAGCCCGACGCAAAGTCCAAAGATCTAGGGGAAGAGATCGCTTTGAAGAACACCTTATTGTCTTTAAAAAAGCAAGACGCGACTTAAAAAAGGCAATCAGGGAGAGCAAGACAAGATGTTTTAAAAAACTTTGTGAAGAAGCCGACATAAACCCTTGGGGTACAGCATACAGGATCGTCATGACAAAGATAAAGGGCAGCAGGTCGCCGCAAATAACATGTCCAGCAATCCTAAGCTCCATAGTAGAACACCTTTTCCCCCGAAGTACATCTACTATGTACCATATCGTTAGGGAGTCCTACACGGAGGACATTCCAATAGTCACAGCGGATGAACTCATGAACGCATGCAGGAAGATAGGCGACAATAAAGCGCCGGGACCTGATGGCATACCAAATAAGGCACTAAAAGCAGCTATCCATAAGCGCCCAGACATGTTTATGGAAACAATTCAAAAATGTCTTGAAGAAGGAGTTTTCCCGGATGCTTGGAAACTACAACACCTAGTCTTGCTTCCAAAGGGAAACAAGCCACCTGGGGAACCGTCCTCGTATCGTCCAATATGCCTTCTAGACACAAATGGAAAGATATTGGAACGGATAATATATGCTAGACTGCTCGCGGTAGCAGAAGAGAGAGGAGCACTATCAGACTTGCAGTTTGGGTTTAGAAAATCGCGGTCTACTGTTCAAGCCATAAAAACTGTGGTCGACATTGCGGCCAAAGCGATACAAGGAGAAAGATGGCGGTATGGTACAAAGAAATATTGCTTAGTGGTGACTCTAGACATCAAAAATGGCTTTAACTCGGCAAACTGGGCGTTCATCAGAAAATCACTAGCCAGTATGAATACGCCATACTACTTACAGAGGATAATAGAAAACTACTTTACCAACAGAAAACTGAGGTATGAAACTGACGAAGGGTTGAAATACTACAGCGTTTCAGCTGGGGTTCCACAAGGATCAGTACTCGGTCCACTCCTATGGAACATTATGTATGACGGAGTGCTAAGGCTTATGTTGCCGAGAGGAGTTCAAGTAATCGGATTTGCAGACGACATTGCCGTCGTTACGGTGGCAAAAGAAATAAAGGAGATAGAGGCTGCCACAAATGTAGCGATTATTCGCATCAAAGACTGGCTAGTATCCGCCGGTCTAGAATTAGCGGACCATAAAACGGAAGCCGTCTTAATTACCAGTAGAAGAATTGTGGAATACACCAATATACGGGTGGGACATCAAATAATCCGATCGAAAGAATCAATCAAATACCTGGGAGTAATACTTGATAACAGATTACAGTTCAAAGCACATATAGAGTACTCCAGTAACAAGGCTTTACTGCTGCAAGGAGCTCTCTCTAGAATACTACCAAACATTGGTGGACCTGGATATGCCAGGAGGATTCTCCTATCTAGAGTAGTCAGCTCAGTCCTCTTATACGCTGCTCCGGTCTGGGCGGGAGCACTCGCCATAAAAGCAAACAAGAGAAATCTGTTGTCCGCATACAGGCTCAGTGCATTAAGAGCGATCTGTGGATTTCGAACAATCTCAGATGAAGCAGCCTTCGTGATAGCAGAAATGATTCCGATCGACATTCTCGCGGACGAGATGTTGAGAATTTATAATAGAAGAACCCCAGGGCGACAAGATGCAGGTGAAATTGCAAGAATAAAAGGAGAAGAGCGAGCGGTCTCAGCAGCCCTCTGGCAAGCCAGGTGGGATAATAGTACAAAAGGCAGATGGACCTACAAGTTGATCCCGGACATCGAGACCTGGACAAAACGAGCACATGGGGATAACAACTACCTCCTTACGCAGTTCCTATCTGGTCACGGAGGCTATCGTAAATACTTGCACCGATTCGGACACGATAGCTCCCCTTTGTGCCCAGAATGCTCAAACGAGGTGGAAGATACGGAGCACGCCATATTTCATTGCCGACGTTTTTCGCAGTGGAGAATTAATCTGCCCAGTCCAATACTACTCATAGACCAAATGTTGCAGTCGGAGGCAAATTGGATGGAAATCGGCACATTTGTGACAATTGTGCAAAACGAGCTAAGAAGAATAGAAAAAATTAGAAGAGCTGAAGAAGCAAATACAAGAAGAATAGCATGATCTGCTAACCAGCCCTGCGAAGTAATACCTAACGGCAGTCCCACGGAGAGAGTGGTTGAAGGACATAGTGGTGTGGATTAGTACGTAGGCGCACTCCTGGCATCGAACATTCGGGTGTTGCGAATCCTGCATGTTGGTGGCACGGGCTACCGCATCTATGAAGATTACCACATCCATTGGCGCAACCAAGAAAAAAAAAAAAAAAAAAAAAACATAGGCTAAGCTCAGGCTACTGGGGGGGTCACAGGTGGCGGATGGTGATCGGCCTGCAGATATTCAGGTTAGCTGCGAATACCAAATAAACAGTCCCCGACCAAGAGCGGCGGAGAAGGAGGGCGCGGCTGAAAAGGCCACAGGAACCCCTAAGAACTTTCTGCGACAAGACGAGTCGGCACCATCTTCAACTATGTGCTAACCCATCTCCTAGTTTTTGGGTAAAGAGATGGCACCGTGGGAAACCTTAGCTCCACTGGTACCTACCAGTGGACACTTCAATTTCAACACTGCCTTTTAGGCATTACGACTGAGCCCAGTAAGGTCGTAATTATGGTATACTGGAATCAAATCTCTAGAATGATTGACATATGGGCTGACGTTTGCAGTATTCTGTTACCTGAGTAAGCAGGAGTGAAATCCTGTTGAAATGGCTTTCAGGCAAATGCTGCGAACGCCCCCGTCCCGTTAAAGTCCTGGCAGGCCTCAAAGTACGTTCAATGTTTCGTCGCCATTAAGTTGGTGGTGTAGGTCCAGATGTAACATTCCTGGTTAGCTCCGATCCGGCTCTGGCACATAACCCCATAAGGGTCTGTGTCAACCCTTGCATGGCCTCACTGCGTGCATAGATAACCATGGGATCGCTAGGTGACTACACACCCGAGCATTGACAGCGGCTTTGAGTGGGGACCCAACAAAAATGAACACAAATAAACAACATCAAAATCAACAAAACCAGGAGAATGAGATCAACGGAGAGAACCCATTCCGGAAGAGCTCGATGGTGAGAAGATCTCCAGCTAGACAGCCGCCATCGCCCCAGAGGAGTCCTGATGGAGAAGCGGCGCCTCAAAGAAATGCGTGGATGGTGCTGGATCCGAATAACCAGCCCTCCGTGTTTCACAAATTAGGGGAACAAATAAAAGCCCTAGTGGAAATGCTGGAGGATGGTAAAAGGCGATCAATTCACCAACCAATGCGGGATGCAATAGAAAGCATCAAAACGCTCTATGAGCTCTCGGCGAACGAGATGCGTGATAGCAAGCCCAAGAAAGTTATCAGCAAAGAAAACACGTCCCAAACATCCCCATGGCTTAAGGTGATTTCGGGGCCCAAACGAAGGCTAGAGCCTATAGAGTCGCCGAGCTCGAAACGCCCGCCGAAGTCACCGCCCTTAGTCGAAGCGAAGAAGGCATCACGTGGCAAAGTGGTGCCCCAAAATCAAAGCAATGCCGGAAAGAGAAAGAAGGCCCATCTCAAGAAGCCCGCCAAATCGACAGTGAATGAGCAGGCCACAAATGATCAAATAACCGCTAGGACGGCGAGCAAAGAACTGTCCAAGGGCGACGACAGCGCCTGGTTGAAAGTTCCCAAAAAGAAGCCAAGAAAGCCCGCGCGCGAAAAAACGCGACCTGACGCAATCGTGGTGGCAAGCAAGGGTGAACTTTCATATGCCGAAATACTTCGCAGGGTCAAAGGGGACCCCAAACTCCATAACCTGGGTGAAGCGGTTACAAAGATTAGGAGAACCCAGAAAGGAGACCTGTTGTTCCAGCTGCGCGAATCTGGTGACAGAACCGAAGAATTCAGGAGTAAAATCGGCGAAAATCTTGGCGCAGAAGCGGAAATCCGCACTTTAGTGTAGAGATCCACGATTGAAATCAAAGACCTTGACGAAGTCACCACCAGAAGTGACATCTGCGATGCAATCAAAGCGCAGTACAACATTGGAGTTGTCGAAGGAAATGTGCTCAGTCTTATGAAGGGCTACGGTAGCACGCAGATTGCGACAGTGGGCCTACCAGCAGAGATGGCGAACAAATTGCTGGAATCCGGTAAAATCAAAGTCGGCTGGCTAAATTGCCGTATTCGCGTTCGAAAGACCCTCACCAAATGCTTCAGGTGTCTGGAGTTTGGCCATACGGCGCGCCAGTGCAAGAGCGAGCATGACCGATCCAAGCTGTGCAGAAACTGTGGAGAAGAAGGTCACATAGCCAAAGAATGCAAAGTGGACGCATTATGCTTCTGGTGTAAGATGGTTACGCCAGAAAACGCTGGACACGTGGCTGGTAGCAGCAAGTGCCCGGTACTCAAGAAGGCACTGGCCAAATTAATATGATAAATGCTGTCCAGATAAATCTAAACCACTGCGCAGCCGCGCAGGACCTTCTGGCGCAAACAGTAAGGGAGAAAAGAATCGACGTAGGCCTAATAAGCGAACCGTATAAACCCATAGACGGAAGCAGCTGGATAGATGATAACACAAAAAAGGCCGCGATATGGACCTGCGGGAATTATGCCCTACAGTCAGTCGGCCATCGGGGAGACCACTTCGTATCTGCTAAGATAAATGGTGTACATTTTTATAGCTGCTATGCACCCCCCAGTCTATCATTGGCGGATTATACGAAGCTGTTGGACGACATTGTAGCTGACGCACGAGGAAAACACCCAGTTATTATTGCTGGGGACTTCAACGCCTGGGCTACCGATTGGGGAAGTAAAACCACAGACGTAAGAGGGAGAGTTCTCCTCGAATCCTTCGCAAGACTGGATATAACTCTGGCCAACGATGGTGCAGCTGAAACGTTCCGAAAGGCAGGCAGAGGGTCAATCATCGACATCACATACATGAGCAACTCACTCCTGCGGAAAACCAAATGGCGAGTCAGTGAAGAATATACCCATAGCGATCACCAGGCTATCTTATTCAATGTCAGCAAAGAGAAACGCAGACTGTGCCCCACTCTAACAGGGCCAAAGTGGAAGGACACGCTGCTTGACAAAGATATGTTCAAGGAAATACTAAACACCAGCGCAACAATGAACAATGGATCGGCTGAAGCCCTTTCTCATCAGCTAATCCAGACCATCACCGCAGCGTGCGACGCATCAATGTCCAGAAGATCTGTCAGTAAAAGAGGCGAGCCTTGCTACTGGTGGACCGACGAGATTAAACAGCTCAGAACGAAGTGTCTACAAGCACGACGAAGATCTCAGAGATCCAGAGTAAGAGAAGATTTCCAAGAACGACTAACCAACTTTAAACTGGCGAGACGGGAACTGGAAAGTGCCATTAAAAAGAGTAAGTCAAGGAGTTTTAGACAGCTCTGCGACGAGGCTAACCTAGACCCCTGGGGCTTAGCGTATAGGGTGGTGATGAAGAAGCTCAAAGGCAACAGGTCCCCACAACTAACCTGCCCTGCAATGCTAAGGACTATAGTAGAGCACCTATTCCCGCATAGACCAACTACTATGGTCACCATCACAAGGGAGACCAATATGGAAGATATCCCGGCCATCACGTCGGAAGAACTTTTTGCTGCTTGCAAAAAAATTGGAGACACCAAAGCACCTGGACCAGATGGCATACCGAATAAGGCATTAAAGATGGCCATCAAGACGAGACCGGACATCTTCTTAGCGACGATGCAAAGGTGTCTAGAGGAGGGGATATTCCCTACGCCATGGAAGCTACAACACCTAGTGCTGCTTCAAAAGGGCAATAAGCCACCCGGAGAACCATCATCGTATCGCCCAATATGTCTGCTTGATACTCTAGGTAAGATCCTAGAGCGTATTATATACAACAGACTGCTGGCGGTGGCGGAGGAAAACGGAGCGCTGTCAGATCACCAGTACGGCTTCAGAAAATCTCGTTCTACCATCGATGCAATAAAGGCGGTAGTAGATACAGCAACTGAAGCAATACAAGGGAAAAGATGGAAATGGGGGACAAAAAGATACTGCGCAGTAGTAACGCTCGACGTCAAAAACGCGTTCAACTCGGCGAGCTGGTCGTTTATTAGGAGATCCTTGGCCAGGATTGATACACCATAATACCTCTTGAGGATAGTCACGGACTACTTCAGTAACAGGAGGTTAAAGTACCATACGGACGATGGTGCTAAGCACTACAGTGTTTCCGCGGGAGTCCCACAAGGGTCGGTCCTTGGACCTCTCCTATGGAATATAATGTACGACGGAGTTCTGCGACTAACCCTGCCTGAGGGAGTCAAGGTTATTGGCTTCGCTGACGACATAGCAATGGTTACAGTAGCCAAGCACATCCACGAGGTGGAGTCTGCCACAGACGAGGCAGTTTCAAAGATAAAGGAATGGCTGGAGTCTATGGGTCTGGAAGTAGCTGCACACAAGACTGAAGCTGTACTAATAACCAGTGGCAAGGCGGCGGAATACGCGAACTTCCGCGTCGGAAACCAGACAATTAGATCCAAAGAATCCCTAAGGTACCTTGGAGTCATGATCGACAATCGGCTGCGCTTTAAAACCCACGTCGAGTACGCTACTAAGAAAGCATCGCTGATGCAGGCGGCACTCGCCCGAATGCTACCGAACATCGGCGGACCTGGATACGCCCGAAGGATCTTGCTGACCAGAGTGGTCAGATCGGTACTTCTATACGCTGCTCCTATATGGGCGGCTGCGCTGGTGTAGGAGAGAGTTAGTATCAGCTCACAGGCTCTGTGCAATCAGAGTGATCAGTGGATTATGTACAATCTCCTATGATGCAGCCTGTGTTTTAGCTGGACTGATCCCAATAGACATTCTCGCGGATGAGATGAAGAGAGTGTATCTTAGGCGTTCATCGAACCGGTAAGAGGCAAAGAGGGTCAAGGAAGAAGAAAAGGCAGCATCCGCAATGCTGTGGCAAACCAGGTGGGACCGTTCCACAAAAGGCAGGTGGACGTACAAGCTTATTCCCATCATAGAAACATGGACAAAGAGATTATGGGGGAACTGTAACTACCATATCACACAGTTCCTGTCTGGGCACGGCGGTTACCGGAAATACCTCCACAGATTTGGATACGAAGTGCCCAGAATGCCAAAATGAGGAAGAGGATGCGTCGCATACAGTGTTCTACTGCAGACGCTTTGCAGAAGAAAGGGTAAATCTGCCAAGTCCAGAAAATCTCATTAGTCACATGACGCAGTCAGAGGACAAGTGGATGGAGATCTGCTCATTTATAGTGCGCGTACAGTACGCGCTGCGAAGAGCAGAAGCCCTAAGAAGAGCTCAAGAGGCTGCCTCGTAGAATAGAGCATAATTGCTAACCAGCGGGGAGAGTGGTTGAAGGTCGTAAGGGTGTGGATTAGTACGTAGGCGCACTCCTGGCATCGAACATTCGGGTGTTGCGAATCGTGCATGTTGGTGGCACGGGCTACCGCATCTATGAAGATTACCACATCAAAAAAAAAGGGAGTTGCTTAGCTGCGCTGTTGAAGTGAAGATGTCGTCACGTTTGCCTACTCGCTCGTCTCGCCCAAAAATTAGGGACGAAGTAACGGTACAAATCCCTTCTCAGGATGAGACTGTTCCTGATCTAGCGATCGTTTGTGTACTCTTTTGGAACCGCAACATCGCAACTTTGTGGAGTTAATTAGAGCTGTACAAATAATCAATCAACATCAAGAGTGGAAAAAATAGTAACGCTTCCAAAATCCAACCCCGATTATGCTGGTGTTCGACTGTGGACTTAATTCTGTCAGAGAATGAACAAGAAGGCAGTGCTCTTCTTATAGCTCTTAGTAAATCTCTAAAGGGGACTGCTTCGCATTGGATGGCACAGATATGTTTCGACGGTATGACCTGGGACAATTCAAGGAATTGTTTACTCAACACTTTGAAAGCAACGAAACTCCTGCAGCTACAGTGATGAATATCTTTAAGAGTCATCCAAAGGAAGGAGAATGTTGTATGATAGTCGCCTAGTTACGTCACTCATATCCAGAAATCAATGACTGCAGAACAAATAGCCATATAGGTTGCGTTGGCACATATGGCTCAAATTGATAGCAGATTGCTACGTTTGGTGTTTACCACAAATATAACAGCAAGAATTAAAAGCATTCGGAGATGTTTTTTAAAAAAAGGAAAGGAGTATTTTCCTTAAATCCTTCATGCTCATCCGTAAGCAAAAATACTAAATTGTCCTCCAATATAAAGTGTCCTCCTGTGGAAAAACTGGTCACAAAATTGTTGACTGTCACTTGAAAGGGGTTAAAGGAAAGTACCAACCAAGAGGCAGCCAGAACTCCGCTAATTCATCGCTAGGAAAGGATCGTTCAACTATAATTTGTTACAAGTGTGGAGAAACCGGGCATATTGCATCAACATGTTCCGTGCGTAGTTCTTCATCCAACAAGGACAAACCATACGTGAGACAAGTGAATCTTTGCATGGTAGCTGAATCGAAAGGTACTTTGTTCCAGTCCAGTCCAGTCTTTGTTCGTTTTCACTTTGTTTTGACTCTGGAGCTGAATGTTCACTCGTCAAGGAATCTATTTTATACAAACTTTCGGGGAAAAGAGTTAATAATATCGTTGTTCTTAAGAGGATTGGAAATAGCACTGTGTGTAGTACCTTACAAATTCTTTCCAATGTTACAATTAGTGGATATTCTTTTGAGGTATTGTTTCATGTTGTTTTAGATAATTTCTTGAAATTCGATGTAATAATTGGCCCTGAAATACTGAGTCAGGGTTTTCGAGTTTGAATTTCTTCTGATAAATTTGAATTTTTAAAAGTAAAATCTGTGTGTGCATTAAAGGCGTCTGAAAATTTTGCTGACTTTAAAAATATGGACACAGAACTGAATGATATAAACAGAAAACGTTTGTTAGATATTTTAAAAGAATATTCTGATTCATTTATAGTGGGTATTCCGAAAAGACCCATAGCCATAGGACAGTTAGAGATACGTCTAATTGATCCTAGTAAAACTGTTCAAAGACAACCCTATAGACTTAGTACAGATGAAAAGGAGATAGTTAGACACAAAATTAAAGAGTTAATGGAATCAAATATTATTCGTCCAAGCTGTTCTCCATTCACTAGTTCTATACTTTTGGTCAAAAAGAAACATGGCTCCGATCGTCTACGTGTGGATTATCGTGAGCTAAATGCCAACACACTTTCCGATATATATCCCCTTCTCTCATAGCTGACCAAATTTCTAGACTACATGGAGCTAGATATTTTTTATGTTTGGATGTGGCAAGCGGGTTTCATCAGATTCCTTTAAATCCTGATTCAATTGAACGTACCGCATTTGTCGCACCTGAAGGGCAGTATGAGTACTTGGCTATGCCTTTCGGGCTGATGAACTCCCCTTCCGTGTTCCAACGAGCAGTACTCGTAATGAAGGCTTTGGGTGAACTTGCCAATTCGTACGTCATTGTCTATGTGGATGACATTTTAATTATCGCTCGTACATTGGAGGAGGCATTTAAATTGTTTTGGAAACTTTATACCAAGCAGGGTTTTCATTTAACATAGCAAAATGTTCTTTTCTTAAGACGAGTGTGGAATTTGTTGAATTTCAAATTGAAGCTGGTGAAATTCATCGCAATTCACGTAAAATCCGGACATTAATTGATTTACCTCCTCCTCGGTCCGTTAGCCAAATTAGACAGTTTATCAGCTTGGCGTCATATTCATATAATATATATTATTTCATATAACATATTTCCCCCAATCTGTGCCCAAGATCTCACAACATATGAAACCACTTTATAGTCTTTCTTGCAAGAACACAACATTCAATTGGAAACCTGATCATGAGCGAATACGTCAGAAAATAATAGGTACTTTGACGAAAAAATCGGTGTTAACTAACATGTTAACATTAATTAACATTGAGCTGCATACTGATGCTTGTTCAGATGGCTACGGAGCAGTTCTACTGCATAAAATTTATAATAAGCCGCACGTGATTGAGTACTACAGTAAGCAAACATCTCCAGCAGAAACTTTTTATCATTCATACGAATTGGAGACTCTGGCTGTGTTCAATTCGATATAATATTTTCGACACTATTTACATGGTCGCCATTTTATTGTTTTTACCGATTGCAACTCATTAAAGTCTTTTCGTACTAAAACTGACCTTACTCCAAAAGTTCATCGTTCGTGGGCATACATGCAGTCTTTTGATTTGATTTTTGTACAATACAGACCAGAATGGCTCTTGCGGACTTGTTTTCCCGTAATCCTCTACCATCAGAGCCCCACACTATTAATAAAATATGTACCTGAAAAGCACATTCATATGATCGAAATCACCGAAAATTGTCTCATTGCAGAACAGCAACGATATCCTGAAACATTTGCAATAGTTTGTAAGTTGCGTGATGGTGAGCTAGCAGTCGATGTAGCAAAGACATACAAAATGCGATGTAGCATCCTTCACCGGAAATTTCAAAGAAACGGGAAGACCTTATGTTTGTCTGCTATTCCCTTTAGATGGTCCGTAGTCAATCATGTCCACGAGGCTATAATGCATCTTGTTTGAAAAAAAGCATTGGATTAACTATATCGATTGGTTCGAAAATATGTCTAAGTGTAGGTATAATTTTTATTATCAGAAACATTGGCGCCAGAGCAGTAACCACAGAATAATCGGTTCGGTGTAAAAGTCCCCAAGTAGTGCTTAGTTCCGCAAAAAGTGTCGTTCGTAAAAGTCCTTAAGTAGTACATATTTACAAACTCTTTACGCGTGTGAATCTCGTGTGAATGAAGCCGCTAGCCGCTAGCCGCACCACGTATCGCAAGATGTCAGGACAAACGGAATTCCTGTATATTTTAGTATTGTATGTCTAAAATTAAGATTCGGAAAGAAAAGTTATTAAAATAATAAGAAAAAGAAAGAAAGTGAAGAATTAAAATAGAAAAGAATAAGAAAGTAGAATTTACTAAACCAAAGATTCCCAAATTTTTCCTTTATCGTACCATTAATATACTCTTTTATATATTCGCGTACCATTGATGGGCAGTGGAAAAAAAAAGCTGCCCTAAAACAACGAAATTTTGGCAAAGCAAAAAAAACATTCCTCCAAGAGCTAAAACTAGAAAAAAGTTACCCAGATGGAAAGTGCTTTCCTAAAGACGAAAAATTCGACTGAGCAAAAAGAACACCTTGATCAATTCGCCGCCCTCTAAATTTTTGCCGCCCTGGGCCATGGCCCATGTTGCCCATCTGTAAATCCAGGCCTATTGATCACTATTAATCAATAATTTAAAATTAAAGTACCATTTTATTACCATTATTTTTATTCACATGTATTCAAAAGAAATGTAAAAAAAATATAATGTAGTTATAGTACATAGTAATTAATGTGAAGGATGAAGTTGTTTGTTGAATATTAAATATGTAATATTAGGTTCAATCTTAGTTAATTTTAAACGTAAACTTGGTTCAAGGTTTAAACGTGTTCTATATTTATTTTTCATACTCAACATAGCCGAAAATCCGACTTCGCACAAATATGACGAAACAAATGAAATCAAAAATCTGAAAACCTTATCAGAAATTTCTTCGTATTCAGAGCGCTGTTGAAACCAAAAATCAGTTAAATTTTGTTGTTTAAATTCAAGTTTTAAGCCACCGTTACAGGATATTTCCGCTAACTGATCTCTTTCCACCACTGAAAATCCATCCAAATTTATACCAGTAAGAGAAAATGGATTACGAATCTAATTTTTGTTTTCCAAATTTTCCGGAAAATATGAACTAAAACTTTTTACCAGTGCATTACAGTGTTCTTCATCTTTTGTCTTTTATCAGTTTTTTTTGTAATGTTAATTCATTTTCCATTAGGAATGCATCCAAAGTTGTCAAAGATGATACTTTTTGCTTTTTTATGTCATTGATAGTGAATCGTAATTTAAGAACAATTGCATCAATTTCATCACTTACAATAAATGCATTAATGTTTTTACCTTGTAGCCTTATATTCAAGTCATTTAATTTTCTAAAAATATCTGCTAAATATGCCAATCATGCTAACCAAAGCTCATCACAAAAACAGTCTGCAAGATTAAATTTATGCTCTGTTAAAAACAATTGAACTTCTGTACACAATTCAAATAAACGAGTCAAAACTTAGCCTCTGGAGATCCACCTAAATTCCGTGTGGAGGAGAAGTTTATTATGTTCAATACCCATCTCATTGGTATCATCCAACTGAATGGCAAAAAATTTGCTCTTTTGAATATCTTCAATTAGTTTTACTTTTACATTTGTTGCCATTTCATCAATTCTTCGTGATACAGTATTATTTGACAAAGATACAGTATTTAATTTTTCAGACGCTGCTGAACCGAGTAAAACTTTTACGATATCCTTGGCTGCAGGAAGTAATAATGTTTCACCAATTGTATGTGGCTTTGCTGTCTTAGCGATTCGATACTAACCAAATATGATGCTTCTGTTGCTTGGGCATTTGTTGTTGTAAAACACATAAGACTTTTTTTGTCAGAATTTAATTCAATTTTCTTTTTCTTAAAAAAATCAAGTGGCTTGCTTTTCAAATTTTTGTTCTTGCTCTCAAAATGGTGTTTCAACAGTAATGGTTTCATAGAGCCGTTTGTTAATTTTTCATAACATATTACACATTGCGGGATTGGTTCATTTTCATTACAACACCAAACAAATCTGAATTCAAGATATTCTTCACAGTATTTTCGCTTCACAGCTTTCGACTTTGGTGCTTTTGTTGAATTCTTCTTAGAGTCAGTAGCAAACTCATTTTCAGTATTCTCTTCAACTTCTTTTTCTGTGACAATATCCGGAAAAGGCACATTTTGCTGCAAATATCCCGTTTTAAGCCATTATCCTTTTGTAATTTTTTAATTTAAAGTAAAATCAATCTTATCATTAATATTACTAACTGCTTACCAAAAGAATTTTGTTAATCTGGAAAAATTAAGCAATATCAATGAAACAATATAATTACAAAATTGTTATGTAATGTCGCTATTACATATGTATGTATAAGATCAGGGCAAATGTTGGCATTAAAGCGAGTTTATCTACAATTCAAAGAGTGATAAGGAATGCTCCACATTTAAAAAGACACAACTCTACATGCCATCTTAGATTGACGTTTTTGAATTTTAAAATCGAATATATGGTATCTTTTCGCTATAACGTTAAGTAATTAATCGTAAAGGTTATAAATTTCCGTCAAAAACGTTAATGCACCACAGTTTGGGAACCGCTGTTAATTAAACTATAATTGATGAATATAAAATTCAATTTTTTCTTTGTGAACAAATATTTAGTGCATAAGAATGTTTAGAATTAAGATTTGAAGGGAAAAGTTACCTAGATAATAAGAAAAAGAAAGAAAGAAAAGAGTTGAAAAAGAATAAGAAACTAGAATTTACTAAATAACAATTGATAAAAGTAAAATTTAAATTTTTCCCTCTGAACAAATTCATATTTAATGCATAAGAAATTAATTTTATCTACTATTTCCATATCTGCTGAGATACAAAATTAAAAATTATGGCTAACCAAAACAATTTAATCAGGCCCCCAGTGCTTAACCAGCCAAATCCACTACCTAATCCATCAAATTCAAATCCACCCCAAGCTTGTCCAGACCTACAAAACCTCATAGTTTCTATAGTTAACCAAGTTCTAAATAACGAAAGAAGGGATATTATTCTATGCATTATAAATCCAAACTCAGATAGGATCGCGGAGTTGATTAAACCATCGATCCTCAATATAGAGCTAATCTAGAAGCCCTCGACAAGGTCTCAGACGTAGTAAGGTGCTTAAGAAATTTCTCTGGCCAGCCAGGAGAGTTCAGCTCTTGAAAAAAGATCGTGGACCAAATCATTCGCCTTACGAACCTGTAAAGGGTACTCCCAAATATTTCTGCATTCTAAATGTCATTAGGAATAAAATTATAGGAAATGCGGACATCGCATTAGAATCCTTTAATACCCCCCTCGACTGGGAGTGTATCTCGCATTGTCTCACCATGCACTACGCAGATACGCGCGACAAGGGAACACTGGAATACCACATGACTTCCATGGTGCAAGGCAACGATACAGTACAAGGTTTTTGCCAAGCCGTGTACTCTCATTTATCGCTTATTTTAAATAAGACTCTGCTCAGGAAAACCTATAGGGATAAACCTTAGGAAGGGGTCTCAAAGGAGACTTACCTAGGCTCCTCGGGATTCGCCTAGTCACTAAGTCACCAAGGTACGTTCAGAAAATTGTCTCATGCAAATTTTCCACCACTTCCTCCACGAGGACCGAATCGTAGTAATTCAGCAAACAATCAAATGCCGTTTTTCCCACAGCTTGAACACCGTCCTCAACTAGGTATAAGCAATAACCAAAGACCAGTTACAGTCCCATTCAAAAATAATCCTAGACAGCAATCTTTTAATAATAATCACCGGAGTCACAATCAAGTACAAGGAAATAATAACAGGCAACTACCACTAAGACCGCAACATGGAATAGAGCAAATGGAAACATCCACCATTGGAACTGCGAACGTAAACTATGCCAACAGACCACAACAGCAACAGATGAACTGGCCACCCGCGCCAAAGAGACCTAATACAACGCCACAACAACCTAGCCATACAAGTAAATTACAAAGAAACTTTCACTCAAATACTTTATCCCAAATTAACCCACCAACTCAAGATAGCCATAGAGTTCAAGATACTCAAGAACTAGAACACCACTATGTTGCCATTAATATAGACAGCCAACAGTACGATCAGAATTTTAATGATTACGTAGAACCTTTAATTCATGAACAAACAGAAGGAAATGTCACTGTCACTTAGTGACATACATTTGTTAGGCTAACAAGCTCTTCGCTGCCTTATATTGAAGTAAAAACAGAAGGTGGCGAAGTGCTAAAAATCCTTATCGACACTGGATCTAACAAGAACTATATCCAGCCATCCATAGTAAAAAATTCTTAATGCTGTACAATTCTACACGAACTCCATTGGAGGAAATATAAAACTTACCCACCACACTTTTGTCAATAAATTTGGCCTAATGACCTTAAAATTAAATTCTTCCTCATGTCACACCTAAAATCGTTTCACGGGATCCTCGGTAACGATAGTTTGAAAGAACTATCAGCCATAATATATGCATGACATATGCAGCTACATGACTATCAAAGACAATATTAAAATACGAATTAAACAGCTGGCTACACAGGCAGCAAATACCATATCCTTGACGCATGACGATACAACAAAAAAAACTTGATTACGGCACTCGTAAGTAGGTACTTGAAATTGTTTGATGAGCCAGATGAGAAATTGACTTACACGACCGTCGTAAAAGGTGAAATTCGAACTTCATCAGATTCACCTGTTTACACAAAATCCTACCCGTACCTAATGCCCCTCAAAGATAAGGTTGAAACTCAAGTCCAAAACTTATTCATGATGATATAATAAGACCTTCGAGATTACCGTACAATTCAGCGGTGTGGATTGTTCCTAAGAAATTAGACGCCTCTGGCGAAAAATAAATTCCGATTGGTGATCGATTATCGAAAATTCAACACCATTACTATTTTTGACCGGTACCCCAGGGCAAAACAACGTATTCACTATTATTGAAATCAAGAGTGGATTCCACTTAAGGAAAAGGATATAAAAAAACAGACCTTTGGGTAAATAACGGGAAATATTAATTCACCCGCTTACAATGTGGACTGAAAAATGCCCCCTCCATTTTTCGGAGAGCGTTCGATGATATACTGAGGGAAAATATTCTTCGTCTATATATATGATGTCATTATATTCAGCAAAAACGAAGAGACACATTTAAAAGATATCGACTTAATCTTTAAAGCGATAGAATCTGCAAATATGTAGGCGCAGCTCGACTAATGCGATTTCTTAAAAAAAAAGTCGAATTTCTCGGGTTTATAATCTCTGTTGATTGTATCAAGCCTAACCCAGTAAAGGTTAACACGGTACTAAATTTTCTCTGCCCTAAGACGCTGAAGGATTTACGATCTTTCTAGGCTTGTGTAGGTACTACCGCCGTTTTATTAAGGATTATGCTAAACTGGCAAAACCCATAACGTCTCTTCTATGAGGGGAAGATGAACGTCTGTCCAAAAATTTATCAAATAAAAAAATGTATCCTTCTGAATGAGAACGCAATGGAAGCCTTTAGAAAAATAAAAAAACTCCCTAGCATCAGGCGACATCATTCTTACCTACCCCAATTACAAAAAAACAATTCGAACTTACTACCGACGCTTCGAATTATGCATTGGGAGCAGTTCTATCGCAGGAAGAAAAGCCTATAATGTTTATTTCCAGAACGCTCAGTAAAACTGAACCTTTAGAAACTACCTGTACAGATCAGCAAGGGTTAAAATATTAACGGATCACCAACCCCTTACATACGCTCTTAGTAGCAAAAACCATAACTCAAAAATGAAACGCTGGAAAGCAGTATTGGAAGAATACAACTACGAGTTGATATACAAGCCAGGAAAGGCTAATGTTGTTGCTGATGCCCTTTCCAGACCACCTCTCAATCCCCAAATCAATTCGCTTACTGCCTCCAACATAGCCATGCGAGTTCATCGCACGAACTTATCCCCGCGGTAGAAATCCCTATTAACGTTTTTTGAAACCAACTTATTTTGTTAATTGGAGATAAAAATAGCTACCAACTTCAATATCCTTTTCCAAATTTTCGTAGGCATAATTTGTACAACCTCTATACACTAAAGGAAACCTTATTTAAATTTTTAAAAGATATTTGATTCCTACAATAATAAACGGATTAATGGCCGCGTTCAGAATTCTAGGAACTAGATAGTCAAACGGCTCTGATTGGTCGGGAGCAACTGCAAATGCAGGAGCTTTTTGTGAGTTAGTGGACTGGATTTTTAGTCAAAACAAATCTCCCTGAAATTTCAGTAAGTTGAAGAAATGTCAAAAATCAGCTGATGCACCGATTTGTTGTTCAACTCACAGTTGTACTTGACAAAAATAAATAAAAGGGCTATGCAGTCTGGTGTATATTCTGAAGGTATGTACGAGTATTATGATTTGTACGAATTGTAAATATAGGTACACAATTTCACTTACATATAGTTTCATCTTCTATGTCGTCCATTTTAAACTTTTTTTTATGTTATTCTGCATAAACAAATCTGAAGTGGAAATAAAAAGTAAAACTGCAATTATGACATATGTGTCATACGGAAATGTCAATTGCAAATGCAGTCACTTTCCCGTTCAGAATGTTAGGCTTTAACTAACATTTTAGTGCCTAGAATTCTGAACGCGGCCAACGACTACGGAGGAAACTATGGGAATTATCCAAAAGATATACCCTCTTTATTTCAAAAATTACAACATTCGTTAGTGTGAAGCAAAAGTTATCGATATTACAGGCCAAACTGAACAAAAAGAACATATTGTAAAAGGATTGTATGGGTACAAATGATAGACCTTATTCTTTTCAATACAAATCGTTTTATTCAGTACAGTTACAATTCACTATTTAATTGTTTCTCTCAATACAATCCAATTTCTCAACCGCGTATACTTTTCTTATCTTTTACTTAAACCACTTAATCACTTCCCCTCTTTAACACTTCAAATTCAACTGATGAACTGATTTGCATAACTTGGGGATGCTGGTATTTATACTCGAATGACATACTTCGAGAACAATCCTCGCCATCCAGCGTCCCACACAATTTCCAATTTGCTAGAAAATTCTATTCCACTCTCCAGTCATCAATGGTCGAGACTTTGTTAATCAAGTATCGAAATCTTCTGCTCTTCGAGTATCCACATCCTCTGCAATGTACATCTAGATGTCGCTGCTCACATTTAAATGGTTATCACACTGCTCCCTCCCTACAGTTGTTCGTCCTGAACAACTTCGTCATTCATCATTCCGTTGAAATGACACATTCTGTCCAAATGGACCACCTTCAATTTTCCTCGATCATCACGCTGGATGCGGTAGACAACGTCATTAATGCGGGTTATCACCTTGTATGGACCTTCCCAGTCCTGTTGCCATTTTGGTGATTTGCCTTTCTTACGCTGAGGATTATACAACTAGACCAGATCTCCTTCGTTGAAGCCGGAAGATTTCGAATTGATGTCGTACCTAGTCTTCATGTTGCTGCTCGCTAGCTTCATCTTTTCTCTGATATCTTCATGAAATTTACAAATCCTGCTACGCAAGTCATCCACGTAGTCGTTCACCTCTTTGGGCTCCGTAGGTGGGAATCCGAATTTTGCTTCACTTGGCAACCGAACTGTTTGACCGAATAAGATCTCGGATGGTGTGTGCCCTGTTGAACTATGGACCGCATTTCGGTAGGCCATAAATACTTAGATAGATGCTCATTCAAGGTGCGATTGAATCGCTCGACTATTCCATCAGATTGTGGTTGTAGTGGCGTTGTCCTAGTCTTCCTTATTCCCAAATATTAGCACAATTCCTGGAAGTCTTTTGATTCAAAGTTTCGTGCTTGATCAGAGTGCAGCTCCATTGGGACCCCAAATATGCTCACCCAGTTATTGACTATCTGTTCGGCGACGGCCTTAGCTCCATGATTTGGGATCATTAAAGATATTGGATCGTATGATTTTACAATATTCTACACTCCGCCCACCTTTGAAAACTCTTTTCAAATACAATATAATAACTTATTCTTCGAAAGAAATATATAATAGATTTCAAATAGTATGATTTTTAGGGTATTCAATTTAGTAAACAATTCATAATGTTACGTTAACTTTACATATTTTGTTTATCATCAAACATAATAAATATAATAATTATAACATACGAGTAATTCAGTATTGTGCTTTTAAATATGTTAATCCTCGTTAGGAAGAAGTAATGCCAATTTAGTGATATCACGCCTCATAATGCCGGATTTTGTTCGTATCTCAACGACTCGAATGAGGTCATCTGCACCAGGAAACAGCTTGACTACTCGCCCCATTAACCACTTGCTAGGTGAGAGATTGTTATCTACTACTAAGACAAGATCGTTGAGCTGCATGTTTCGTTTCCTAAGAGTCCATCTTATTCTTTGCTGAAGTTGGTGAAGATATTCGCGTTGCCACCTTCGCCAAAATTCTTGCTGTAAGCGCTGAGTGTACTGCCAACGAGAAAGAGTATTTAATTTAGCATCGCACAAATTCAATTCAGGTAACGTCATTACTGGACCACCTGTAAGTAGATAATTGGGAGTTAATGGTTCTAAACTATCTTTATCGTTTATAATTGGAGTCAAAGGACGAGAATTTAGACACATCTCTATTTGGCAAAGTAGAGTGCTTAATTCCTCAAAAGTTAGGGATGTTTGTCCCAGAACTCGACGGAGATGAAATTTTGTCGATTTAACGCCGGCCTCCCAAATGCCCCCGAAATGAGGCGCGTGTGGAGGTATGAATTCCCAATGAATTTCTTCGTCTGACAGATATTTATGAACTGATTCTGATGATTTTATCAACTTATGGAATCCCTGTAGTTCACGAAATGCCCCCACAAAATTAGACCCATTGTCACTTAAAATTCTTTCAACAGCTCCTCTCCTGGCGACAAATCGTTTTAAAGCGGCAATCACAGCATCCGAAGTGAGATCAGAAACAAGTTCTAGGTGGATTGCTCGCGTTGATAGGCAAATGAATAGAGCCACATAACATTTGTGATGTTTCGCCCCACGACCCTTCCAAGCTTGTATGTTTAACGGCCCTGCATAATCCATCCCTGTGTTCGTGAAAGGTTTCGACATTTCAAGGCGTACCTTCGGCAGGTTTCCCATTTGTTGATCTAAAGGCCGGGCCTTGTACCGCTGACACGTAATACAGCTTCGAATAAACTTAACAACAACTCCTTTAAGATGCAGGATCCAAAAATATTGCCTTATAACACCTAGGATAAGATGTGGCCCGGCGTGTAGATACTTTTGATGATAATGAGCCACAATTAAAGTCGTCAAATGAGAATCTTTCGGTAGAATTGTTGGATGTTTTTGTTGAAACACAAATTTCCGCCCTTTGGATTCTGTCCCCCACCCTTAGAATACCATCATCACCAACAAAAGGATCCAACGATTTTAGGTTGCTGTCCCTTCGTATTTCTTTCGCAGATCTTAAGCGACTTAATTCCAGTGAAAATGCTGTATTTTGGGTTTCCTTTATCCAAAAATTGAACTCTGTTTCCAACTCATTAGTTGAAAGCCATCCAAATTTCCTTTTTTCCCTGTCCCTTGTTTTTGTGTTAAATATAAATCGACGACACCATGCCGTTATTCGTTTGAGCCTTGTTAATGATGAGTAGCGAATAAGAATTGGATTACTTGTAGGTTCTCCAGTAGTTGCTAGCGAAATTGAAGTATTCCTTTTCTCAAGCTCGGTTTCAGGACTTTTTAAAATGAATTTGTTCTCAATCGCATCCATGTCCCCTAAAATCCTAGGTCCCTTCCACCACAAATCGAATGAAGGCAATAGATTGGGCTGAAGTCCTCTTGATGCACAATCTGCAGGGTTAAGCTTCGAGGGAACGTGCCGCCACCGACTTTTAGGAACCGTTTCCAAAATCTCTGATGTTCTATTCCCTACAAAAGTGTTCCATTTACTAGGATGTTGAGAAAGCCACGATAAAACCACTTGCGAATCTGTCCATGCATAACAATCAGCATCACTCAAACCCATATATCTTTTTACAGATCCAATCAACCTTGACAGGAGGTGGGCCCCACAAAACTCCAATTTGGGTATACTAATGCGATTGACAGGCGCAACTTTGGTTTTCGATGCAAGCAGGGATACAACATAATTGCCTTTAGTGTATACGGATATATAAACGCATGCCGCGTATGCTCGCTCCGACACATCAGAAAAACCATGCTTCCGATGTCCAACCCCTTCAGTTCCTATCCATCGTGGTATGGAAATATTTTCCAAACATTTTAAGTTCCGTCTTATAGCAAACCAATTTTTCATAAGTGGAGGTGGAAGTGGATTATCCCAAGAAACTCCAGCAATCCACAAGTCTTGAATAAGAACTTTAGCCATAATAATTGTTGGACTGACCCATCCAAATGGGTCAAAGATCCTTGAAATTTCTGAAAGAACAATACGTTTACATGCTATTTTTTGCTCACCCAATGAAACTTTAAAGAAGAAAAAGTCCCCAGATGGATTCCAATATGGCCCGAGAGTCTTTATTGCCCTATCTTCAGAAAGACTTAAAACTGATGTTTCTAAGTTATGTTCAGGAATGTGCCTTACAAATTCTGCAGAATTAGACCCCCATTTTCGAAGATCAAATCCCCCCTTAGCCAGTAAATTGCATAAATCAGTTTTAACAGCCAATGCATCCTCGATTGTATCAAAACCTCCTATAAAATCATCCACGTAAAAATTATTCAATAGATTTTCAGCTCCAATAGGATGTTCATCCCCTTCGTCTAACGCTAGCTGTTTCAATGTCCTTATAGCTATGTCGTCGTCCCATATGTTACGGTTTGCAGATTGTATTCCCTGACAGGCTGACTTCCAGATTTTCTCCACAATATCCTTTGAAAAAGTGCATCCTTGGGATGCATCATCACCTGACGGTACATTTTAGCAATGTCTGCTGTGTACCCAATTCGGTATTTTCGAAACCGTGCCAGGATCTCAACAAGATCTGATTGAATTTTAGGTCCATTTTGAAGAAGACTATTGAGAGAGTGCCCTGATGTACTTGGAGCAGATGCGTCAAATACTACTCTGAGCTTAGTAGATTAACTATCTAATTTGAAAACAGCATGATGTGGCATATAAAACGCCTCTTCCTCTCTTACTTCCCTGTTTCCTTCACTTACTTCGGTCATATGACCCAATGATAAATATTCCTCAATAAATTTCGAATACTCTTTCTTTAACGAGCTGTTATTTTCAAATCGCCTTTCCAACATACTAAATCTCCGAGCTGCCATATTTCTAGAATTCCCTAGTTTTTCAATAGTTTGCTTAAAGGGCAATCTTACCATATAACGACCACTAGATAGACGCATGTGAGTTGCTACAAAATGATCTTCACAAAATTGTTCCTCCTCAGTATACTTAGTCTTATCCCTTATACTTTCAACCTCCCAAAACTGTTTCAAAGTTTGATCCACATCCAAACAAGTTGTCAAAGTTATGTTTCCAATTTTTCCCTGATTATTTTGTGGTTTACCCGAAATAACAAAGCCGAATATAGTTTCTAGACGGCTTACTCTCTGATTCCAATTTTCGCTTGCCCATGATGCGAAAGAAAACATCGCATCCTAACAGTATGTCAATCTTTCCAGGTGCCTCAAATGAAGGATCAGTTAAAGCGAGCCCTTGAATCATACGCTTACAATCATTCTCAATTGCAACCGATGACAGAGTCGAAACAATTTCCCTTAAAATATAAGCTGGTACACAGAGATTTTATCTGCAAATTTACTGCGCCCTTGGTGAAGGTTGAAACTTCTGTTCCCACTCCGTTGATTGCAATGCGTGCGTTCGTTCGAGGAAGATTTAACCTTTGTGCACATGCTTCAGTAAGAAGAGAAACTTGAATCTAATAATGCTTTACATAAGTGCCAGTTACCTATAGGATCCACAACTAACACTAATGCAGTCGGTAGAATTGATGCAAAAAAAAAGAGAATTTTGTGTTGTGGATAAAGTATTCATCGCATTCCCACTAGGCAACGGTGACCCTTGACTTTCAGATTGTTCAGTAGGATTTGTAGAACACCTTGAATACGTACTAGTGAAATCCTCGTGAAGCAATGTGTTATGCTTTCTATTACATAATTGGCAACAACTCGACTGGCAAATTTTGCTTATATGACCTTTTCTTAAACAATTGAAGCATAATCCATGTTTTTTTATGAAATCTCGCTTCCCTTTTATGCTTAATTTCCCAAATCCTGGACACTTTTCGATATAATGATTTTCTGGACAAAAAACGCAATTTGAAGAAGCAAGAGCTGCACACCTAACTTTGTTTGGCGGATTAAACTTATGCGTTGAAGGTCTCGGAGCACTTCGTTGTCCAATCATGCATGTCCAATCCCTTTTATGCTTAATTTCCCAAATCCTGGACACTTTTCGATATAATGATTTTCTGGACAAAAAACGCAATTTGAAGAAGCAAGAGCTGCACACCTAACTTTGTTTGGCGGATTAAACTTATGCGTTGAAGGTCTCGGAGCACTTCGTTGTCCAATCATGCAGACTTCATAAATTCGCCTATCAACAAACTCGAGAAGCTCTTTAAATGCTGCATTCTTCTTTTGAGCACTTTCCCGTCTCCATAGCGGTTGAGAAGATTTGTCTAGCTTTGACGAAACTACAAATACAAGCCAGCAATCCCAATAATCCGTTGGAATTTTCATTGCTTTTAAAGCGCCGACAGAATCGCTAACCGATGACTTTAAAGCCCTTAACCCTTCCTCTGAAACATAACTTAATCCTGGTTGATCCATTATAGCTTTCAAATGTTCCTCAACAATAAAGTTTTCCTTGCTATATGTAGCTACTAACTGTTCATATGCTGGTATATAATTTACTTCGGTGATATCAAAACTATTAATGACTGAAGCTGCATCATGAGATAACGAACTTTTCAAATAGTAAAATTTCTGTGTATTACTCAATTTCGGATTGTTATGAATGAGCGATACATACATATCATGAAAACTAGGCCAATTTTTCAATTTACCATCGAAAATTTGTAGTTTTATAGGACTAAGCTTAATTTCTGGATAAGGGTACCCTGTGGAAAGGGATGCAGAAGTCTGTGCACGTGTTTGATAAGATTCAACTTCAGGTATTTGCGGCAGTGAAGTAGGTTGTTCGACGTCAGAGAATTGGTTTACAGTTTGATGCACTGCAGCAATATGATTGGCACGAGGTTGAACAAATCGTGAAACAATCTCTCCGAGTGTGGCTTGATGATCCAATAGTGTGGCAATCGCAGAGTTTATCTTATCAATTGAAGTTTCATGAACATCTATTCCATTATTATTATCTGGCCCTTCATGCGTTACTAAACCTTTTAATAAAGACTTTCCCTTAGCCCTAGCTTGATAATATTTCTGCTCTACCTCACTCCGTTGACTTTCACTTTCTGCTTTAAGTTCTTCCACGTTAGTTATTAAACCTTCTATCCAAAACTGAACATCATTAAATTCTTTAAAATACTCTGACAGCTTATCTAACATCTCTTCAATAAGTTCTTTCATGCATAAGTCATCCCCATGCGCATCATTAATAAAATTACAACCACGTGTTAACTGCCCTTTTATTGTAGCCCTCTTGCGCTTTAGTTCTTCCATCTTTTAGGTCACAAGTATAATTATAGGAAATAATTTACCTGTGATTTCCAAATACTTTACGAATTTTTCTACAGCAGCGTAAATTCATCTACTTATGTCCAACGGCAGCAGCACACGTTCATCAAATAGCAACATCCAGAATACAACCCACGTGCAGTCCAATATAATCCAGCAGCAATAATCAATTATTTGATTCGTTTTCATATGCAGTTATTGAATCTGGCTTTATTTAATTAATCCACACACAGCACGTTTGACATAGCACTTGTTACCCGATGCTCATCAAATGTCCGACACAGAGCATATATATATTTTTTTTTTAAGAATTTTCCCGAACTTAAACTATTTTAAGTTTTCTTTTTACTGTCTATACTATACCGATTACTTTATTCGGCTCGATTAGGACCAAAATGTTTAGCGAATAAAACAATTATTGTTTTTTGTTTGATGGCTATTTTATTTTTGATGTTTGCGTGGTGGAGGTTTTGCTGCGACTGAGCTCGAGTTTACATTGTGGCTTAACATTGGCCTTGCAATAATACGGTAAAAACAAGATAATCAACATAAGGTTAACTGAAAAGTTATCCGATGATCTATGTACTATTAAAGATATTGGATCGTATGATTTTACAATATTCTACAATTACTGCGTTGTCCCCGAGTCTCGGAATTGAAGATTTTGCGTACAGTACTCTCTTTTACATAACGTGAAAGAAAAGGGAGCAAATATGTACTCGTAAATAACATATATGTATGTACATACATTTTCCGAATAAATTCGATGTTGCTCAATGCTTGGAAATTTATCAAATTTTGTAGGTACTTAATGTCCTGAGCACAAAATTAAAATCGGGAAATTGGTCTAGCGCTCATGTACATACATACGTATATCTTCAACCCCATAACATGTATTAGCCCTTAACACCTCGTGCTTCAAATATCAACCACTTTTATAGTGTGGTGCAACGTCATACCCACCCCCTCCAGCACGTCCGCAGCATGGACCTTCGATCTCATGATCATCAAAATTATATTCCTACCCCCATTTAATTTACATTGCATAACAAGTTACAAACAAAATAACAAGCACACGTACATAAACCCAAGTAAACCGGTTATGCTGGACAACGTCAACGTATGTTTTTTTTTATTTATTTCTTTCGTTCACGTATTGTTTTTGCATGATAAGCGACTTTGCATGTGTGAGTGACAAGTGGCAAGAGCAAAAAGCGAAAAGAAATAAAAATTATTTTTCTGCTCTTTGTAAGAACTTTCAGCTTTTAAAAAAAGCTTTTTTTTAGTTCGATTTCATTTTCATAGGACAAAACTTCCCATATGAATGAGACATCTGTATAGATTTATTCTTTTACTGTTGCTTTGGCGTGGTCAGATAGATAGAAGGAGGAGAAAGGAAAACATTGTTGTGATGTAGTGGTTTGAAACTCAGGTATATTTGGTTTCGATATTAGCTCTCCGGATATGAGAGTCCGAATAGGACGGAGAGGTCTTTCTTCACTCGGAATGATTCGAAGGTTATCAATTTTCACGCTTGTTTTGTTCTTGAAACTCTACAACAGCCAAATCTACATGTCAGTGTTATGCCGTTACACCGTTTTTCTGACTGAGTTCCATTTACACAAATGAAAAACTTGTCATGAGTAGGATTCGAACCCTGACCCTCCGAGTGAGAAGCGATTGCTAGTACCACTACACCACGGCCACCCCGGATTTTATTATTATTTTTTTGTTCATGCACATTATACAATAGGAAACAAAATCAACTCTGCTCTTAGCCCACTTTAGTTAAAGGCATTTATGTATGTGAAAATGCATTTGCAAATTATTTTTGTCTTTAGACATTTACATACTAAATATTAGAAGTACGAGTATGATTTTTAGGTATTCACAGTGCCTTAACCAAATTGGTTTACCAGGAGACACGAACGCGGACGTGGCAGAATATTGACCCCCACCACCTCCTTTACCTCACCACCGGCTTAGTTTTTTTTTCAAATATTCACACACACATTCACACACTGTCACAATGCTTTCTACAGTCAGATTTCAGCTCCAGCGTTCGCGAAACACGACCTAATCTTTTCAACTTTTGACTTTCCTCATAGTGAAATACCTTCAAAATACACCTACCGAGACTTTAAAAATCTTAATACTAATGCCATGGAGCATGATATTCTTAGCATAAATTGGCATCCAATTTATCATGAAGTATCTACAAATACTCAGGTTGATATCTTTCAACATATTTTCATATTTTATTGGAATTATTTGATGCATATGTACCGCTTAGAACTAAAGTGGTAAAATATTCTAACAATTCATGGTTTACACGCGAAATTATTTACTTTAAAAATAAGCGTGATATAGCCTATAAGCAGTGGATACGTTTTAAACCCCCAGAATTTTATAACAATTTCCGCCAACTGAGAAATCGGATCAACTCTATGATAAAACAAGCTAAAAGAGCATTTTGCGATAAACACTTTGAAGTTACCATCAAAAACTCTTTAGCATAATTTACGTGAGCTTGGTGTTGGTCGGAAAAAGAATGTCGAAATAAATAACATAGATCCCAATCAGCTCAATAGAGAATTCGCGAAAGTACAAACGCTCTCCTGCACGATTACTGACTCACTAGACATATCATTTAATGGCTTTGTGTTTGCTTGTATTGAACAAGCTGATATCATCAAGGCTATACTTAAAATTAAGACTAAATCTGTTGGTATTGATGAAATTCACCGGATTTTCATTAAAATCATACTACCCTACATTCTTCCAGTCTTAACCTATATTTCTGACTTCTACTTTTCCAAGAAAGTGGAAAAGTTCGAAAATTCTTCCAATTATTAAAAAGGAAGCATCCTCTAACTCTTAGGCTGAATATAGACCTATTGCCATCCTTCCCTTCTTGTCAAAGGCTATGGAAAGGATATTACACCAACAGATGCCCGTCTATATCCAACGCAATAAACTACTTTGTACACATCAATCTGGCTTCAGACCTCATCATAGCTGTACGTCTGCTTTATTAAAAGTAACGGATGATATCTGATCGGCGATGAATAAAGACTGTTGCGGTAAATTTTCCCGCAACCAGTTTGGCTCTCTTTTCTATTGCAAGTCCCTTCGGCCCCTCTTTCCGTTGAGTGGGAACACCGAGCTCTGGTGGAGGTGGAAGGCAGCCATGGTCCCATCAGCCAGTGGCCCACCAACCATCGACCTCGGAAAACAACCCACATAGGCTCACGGGAGGAACCCCAGGGTGAGACAGGAGGTCCACCAAGAACACCGTTGTCGGAGCCCATAGATAGACGGGAGACTCGGAACGGGCAGCATCAGACAGGACGTCTGAAAGTCGCCGACGGGTGGGGATGGACGGTCCTTTCAATTAAGACACCCCAACACGATGATGACGGGTGGGGGAAGACGATCCCTGGAACACACACCTCAACGAAAGCCAAACAACAGGAGGCTTAAAGAACACCCCATCCTACTACCGTTGTGGGTGCGGACACTGGCATCACATCCCACAACTGATGTGGATGCAGCTAGCCAGAGCTGGCACCGAGCCATTTGATCGATGGGTGAAGAGACGACGATCTCTTTTATAGCAACACCCCAACGAGGGAGCAACAAAGGAGCAACAGTGGGATGCAGGCGGACGGCCAGTATAATCGGGCACACCCCAACGACGTACCAGCTTTAAAAGTTAGGTTCGATGGGTGAAAGGATCACGACCCCTTTTAAGCCAGCACCCCACGGATGGAGCACCGAAGGAGCAGCAGAGGCGTATAGGCGGATGGCCAAGTAATAAGACAGGCTCCACCGAGGGAACAGACAAACATACATATAACATACAAACATGCAACAACCATCACTAACCAACAACAACCAACAAACAACGATGGTACAAAAAAAAAATACAAACGGGCAGAGTGGCCAGAGGTCAGAAGGGCCCAATCACAAAAAACAAATAAATAATTGTTAGGAGTGACACGGTCAGTCTCCCCCCCCCCCCCCCAAAATCTGAACCCCGATCCGCCGGAGTAGCTTGGGACCCGCGGAAAAATAATATACAAATTGACAGTTGCACAGGCACTAAACTTGGCTTTTCTGAGGGCGGCGATCCAACGGATTGTTGCGTAGAGATACAATCCCTTCTGGATTGTGTCTACACTTTCTTCCTTTTGTCCAAACACTCCAGCTACCATTCCATCGAACTCCCGTTCTCCTTCGCGATCGTCTTAACTTGCGCAAAAAAATTTTATTAGTGTAATGCGATGTTGGAAAAATGCTCGGGTAATAGAAATGAAAGAAAACTCTGCTTTCCGCAATTAATTGGTAGAACCTAAGAGTAGGAGAATAGTTAGGCACAGTTAGGATCCAAAGCTTCCATAAACTCGCTCAGTGGAGTTCCCAGTCATTACTGGATGTGGGAAAGAACTCCGAGACTGAGAAGTTTCGTGTGAATGTGGAAAATGGTATGTGTGAGAGGCCTAGTCCGAAAGCTTGCTAGTGTTGTAGCTAAAAATCCCGTCGTTCGGTCCAGAAGGTGGGCGTGTGAGCGTGTATGTGTGTCTGGCGGGAGCTGTGAATCGTAAAAGATCTGAAAGTCACTTTAGTGACGACCAGCACACAGGAAGGTCAGCTTAGGTTTTTTGCGGATTTTGGTTGAGTTTTGGGTAAAGCAATTTTTTTTTTCTTTTTGCAAGTTTGGGAATTGCGCAAAGCAATTCGGTCGTTTTTTTCATAAAGTAGAGTAGATTTTGTTTTGGAATAGAGTCGCTAGTGGTTCTATACACAAAAAAAGGGGGAAAAGGAAACCAAAAACGGAGAAAGGACAGGAACGAGGATTTGGATACCGGGAGTAGCGGGATATACGGAGCGAGGAACTGTGCCAGAAAGGGGCACAGCACGGCTAGAAAAAAAAAGATAAGTATAGTGTAGTGCAGTGCAGTGTAGTGCGAGACGAGTTCGTTTTTTGTATTGGCAAATTGAAACTCCGGTAGGCCGCGCGTGCGATAGAATTCCCGAGAACAGACGGGATATGCGAGCCGTTATTGAGCGTTTTTGCATTTCGGGACTGTTAAATAGCGGGTCACTCTATCGATGGGTGTACCGCTACGCAAATTACAAATAAATCGTCGAGCTCCAATGGAGCTTTATAACGTAGAAAAAAAAACTGTTTTTTTTTGGTTGTGGGAAAAAGAATTTGTTTGGGAAGTATTTTCTTTTCTCGTTTTTTTTTCTCATTTCTTGAAGGTTTCGTGATTCCGGGTGAAAAATCACGTGGCGTCCTTTGTATTTTGTCCAGGTCCAGTTTCACCGCGCTGATAGTGAGATCCCAGAAAGTGTTAGCGTTTGGTTCGGGGCATCGCTGTATCCGTACCGGGAATCAAACATAACAATTGTCGCTCGACGAGCGGCTTTTAAATTCATTTGCCGGCATTTCCTTTTAATTATTTTTTTTCGGTGGTTTTGTTTTCTTTCCTTCGGTCGGATTTTACTTGTCGCGGAGTCTATTTTACTGCAGTTAGGCTAGTTAGTTGTGTGTCTTTTTGGTTTAAGAACTTCTGATACTGCTTGCTTTTTTTTAGGACTGCAACAAGTGCAACAATGCAACAAGGGCATCAAGTACAGCCGAATATTCAGCAGGGCAAAAAGAAAAGTACCTGTGGAGCGAGGAGATAGGAGGTTAGCGAGGATAAAAATCACTATACCTGGGCAAGTACCAGGTTTCCAAGTAGGTGGCTTTTTTATTTTTTATTTTCCTTACTCCTTGAGTGGTGTTGTTTTGATCCACCCCACTTGAACCGCTATATTGGTTTGGCACTTTCGATGCACATTTATAGGAATTAAATATTTTTAAATGAAAATATTTTATTACGATCAGTGTAAGACTGACCGCAATTCTTTATTGTCAAATCCAAACTTCAAACAATTCTAGTTCTCTACATCTATTTATAATATTTTATTTAAGTCATTGCTCAGGTGCAGACGCACTGTCAGCAGTTTCGTATTCGAATGTTTCCCATGGATCTGCTACCGGCATGTGCAAGGTGTTGGGTGACGACGTATGATTGCATGCACTTGTTAACGTGGGAAAATTATGATAATGCAGAATTTGGAGTGTTTCAATGTTTGCCTCCTTAGATTCGAGGGTCCTCACTCGTTATTTTGTAAAATGGTGGTGATTGGCTTATGCCAATTTTTACGATTGATGATGCCTGCTCTGAACTTCCTGCAAGAGATTCTGTTGCTTATCGTTTTTCTTGTTTAACCACGAGGGACTTAAGCTGAATACCCCCGTCAACTACCACCGTAGTGTTCACAGAATTTGGTTGGTAGGTTGCAAATGCTTTTACAGTCATCATTACTATAAGTAGAACAATTACTATGGTTGTAAGGCCAAAGTTCGTAATATAGCTCGTTCGCCTCTCCGCTTCGATTAATTTTATCTGGTTTGTATTATTGAGATGCAATTCTTTCATGGCTTGAAGAGTTAACACTTCTTCATAGGTTTTAAATGCTGAATCTGGCTGTATGATTGGAGGAAGTGGTTTTGCGCTGTACAATTCATTAGAAATGTAGGTTTGCTTGTTTAATGTTGTCATTGCGTTATGGTAATGGATGATGAAAGTGCCCGATAGGTTCATCATGTCACTATTAATCTGGATGTTACCATTGAACTGGTTCAGCATGATTGGAGATCTGATTGGAGATTTCTGTGCAGTTTGAGGGTTTGCTCCTGAGCAAATTAGGAATACATGTTTTTTCACTTAAATCTAGAATATAGTTTTTGTTACATATCGTTAACTTACTACTAGAAGTACATTTTTCTCTTATCCCATACACTCTATTATTACATTGTAAAAGGTTTTCAAATAATATTTTGGTTACAAATTTTCCTCTTTTTACGGGTTTCATTACTATCGTTTTACATGATTCAAACTCTGTGTTTGGTATACTTATAACATAAAGTAGTATGGTGTTACTTGACGCAATTTTTATATCAGCAAATTCTATTGCTCTTCTACATTTAAGTATGGAACATTATTTTTCTCAAAAGATATTTAATCAAATTTATTTCAGATAATATAAAAGAATTTATTGCACCAGCTTTAGCCCAGTGTATGGCGTATTCAATATTAACTACTTCTTCCTTAATTAGTTCCAATTTATACTTAATATTGGCAATTATTCCATCTTTTAATTCTTCGTTTGTTTTATACATTTTCAAAATTATATTCGTGACATTAGTTATTTCATTAATTCTATCGATTGTTGACTTATTAATTACAATTTGTCTATTGTTATTCACTAAAATTCCATTAATCTTTGACTTAAGTATAAGGAAATAATCATGGTCGCTATCCATTTCCATGTTCTGGGTCTTAAACGATTTAATATGGCTAGGATTTTGGTAGATTCGTGGGAAAGGAACGGATACATAGGATGATGTTTATCAACATCGCTTTCAACCTTGCGTACCAAATCATGAAGAGCTTGTTCGTAGGATTCCAAATCGATAGTGTGAATTAGCTTTAGAGTCCCAATCTGCAATTTGGAGGTTCCGGTAGTTAGCGTGATAACTTTGGAATTGGACTAGTCCAGGATTTGTATCTTCGCATAGTTCGTAATTTCGAGAGATCTAGAATTGGAGAACCGTTTTTTTATATTATTCTTGTGAACAATTTTACCTGATTGTGTTAGGATAGTTGTAAATTTATCTTCTTTTACTATTTCTTTCCGATATCTCGGACATAGTTTTGTCCCTAAACGCTTATTAATTCTAACGTAAACAACTTCGCCAGAGTTATAGCTTTTTATTGGATGCCTCTTTTTATTATGCCTTTTAATATCCTCGCTTTGTTTGTGCTTTAATATCTCAATGTTCTCATGCCTTACCTGATCATATTTCTCAGGGTCTTTGGAGACAGTCCTACCAAAGAATACTTCGATTGGCCTTTTGTTAATGGATGAATGTATCGAATAATTATATTCGTAAGCTGAGCGATCTAGCAATTCTGTGAGGGATCTGTGAATATGATCTGTCTTCAAGCATCGCATAATTTCTCATAACGTAGAATGGAACCTCTCTACTTGGCCGTTTACTGAACTACTATGGTGGAGTTTTGTAAATTTCTATGCCCAACTGGTCCTGTAACATGCGACAGATAGAAGTTGAATTAAATGACTTCTCGTTGTCAAAAACAATCATTTTGGGGACACCAAAAGCAAACAAGGCCTGTCTTAGCGGTTCCCTTATATCCTCTATAGCCTTTGATTTTAAAATTTGTACTTGAACGTACTTAGAGAACTTATCTAGGGCTGTAAGGATCAACTTTTTGTCCGTTGAATATATGTCTACGTGTACATAGTATTTGACCTGGGTACTGAGGTATGGGAGTTGCTTGTAGTTCTGGCCTGTTGGGATGCCGTCGTACTTGTGCTCTCTGCAAACTCTGCATTGTTTGACTAATTTTTGTACCGGCGCCTTCATGCGTGGAAAGTAAAATCGTTGGAGCAATTGTATCCCGTTCTCTTTACTATTACGGTAAGCTCTTTTGTGTTCTTTGAGGATCTCTTCCTCCTGCTCATTTTTCTCTAACCAGATCTGTAACTTAGGACTAGATGAACCTTACTTTGTATGTTTTAAAATGTTGGATGAATACTTCCTGAATCCGTCCCATGATCGCTTCTGAGGTGTAAAGACCGTTTATTGCACTCGGGTTCAAGCATTTCTTAAGAATGGCTGTTAAATCTGCGTTAGTGTACTGTTTTTGAGTAAATATGTGCCTGTGGAATGTGAGGAATTTTGAAATCATAGTTGTTGACGTTTCCTGTCAGTAGCATGATCTGATTTTTGAAAACGTTTATGGGGAACTCAACAGCTGTGATTAGTTCTTGTGCCGAAATTTCATCGCTGTGTTGGGTCGGAGTCATTGATCGAGAGAGTACATCAGCCACAACGTTGCTTTTCCCAGGCTTGTACCTGAGCTCATAATTATATTCCTCGAGAATCGTTTTCCAGCGTTTCATCTTGGAATTAGTGCTTTTATTATTGAGAGCGTACATCAATGGCTGGTGGTCAGTGTACATTTTTACGTGTGCCATATAGATAATTCCTGAGAAAACTTAATGCCCAAATAATCGCAAGCATTTCTTTCTCATTTGCTGGGTAGTTCTCCTCCGCCTTACTTAAGGTTCTGGAGATGAACGTTATGGGTTTTTCGTCCTGTGATAACACAGCACCAAGGGCAAAATTGGACGCATCACTTGTAAGTTCAAAATCCCTTTTAAAATTTGGATAGGCGAGAATTAGGTCTTTAGAAGTTAGGGTGTTCTTAATTTTTTCGAAAGCTTCAGTCGCGTCGGATGACAGAGAAATTAGTTTCTTTCTTGACTCTGTCTTGGACAGCCGTCCTTCCTCTCCTCTCAAAAGGGATGTCAGGGGTTAGGGAGCTTTGCATAATCTTTCATAAAACGACGATAATACCCTGAGAGACCAAGAAATAATCGAAGATCCTTGAGGGTTTTCGGAATTGGAAAGTTGACAATCGTTTCGACTTTCACAGGGTTGGTTTTTATTCCCTCGGATGATACAATAAACCCAAGAAACTCGACTTGCTCTTTTAAAAAAAAAATGGCACTTGTCTAATGCACTTTCATGTTTGCTTCATTAAGCGTTTGAAATAGTTCTTATACATGCTTGACATGATCGGCCTAAGTTTTACTAATGACAATAATGTCATCAATATAAACCCAACAGATTATGTCAATCTTTTCTCTAAGTGCGCGTTGGAAAATAGACTGTGCGTTCTTCAGGCCGAAAGGTAGCCTGGTGAACTCGTACTTCCCGTTGTTAATTGAGAATGCAGTCTTCTCAATATCAGATTCCTTTAAAGGGATCTGGTGGAAGCCGCTTTTCAAGTCGAGCACCGTAAAGTATCTATTTTCCCCTCTTTGGGCGAGTACTTCATTGATCTCCGGAATCGGGTAACGATCCGCGATTGTGACCGTATTGGGTTTTGTAAAATCTATTACCATCCGATATTGTTTATTACCGGCGGAATCGGGTTTTTTGCTAACAACCCATACCGGGGAGATATATGATGATCTGGATGGCCTGATTATACCATCCTCGAGAAGTTTATTAATTTGTTTTGTCATTTCATCCTTAAGAGACGCAGGATAGAGGTAGTATTTTGTGTAAACCGGGGAATCCGTGCTTTAAGACTTTAATTGTTTAACTTTTATTTTTACACCATTAAGAATACTCATGAAAATGTCCTTAGTATAAATGACTGCCGACAATTCTTTCAGGCTGTCATTCCCAAGGATCCCATGTAACGACTTAAGCGCTGGGAGGAGGAAGAATTTCAGTTTCACGTCCTGACCGATAAATAAGGTTAATAAAGCATATTGAGTAATCTTAACATCGATTGCTACAGACTTAGCAAAAAAGGGTTGATTATTTGGGAGTGGTTTTTCCACTCATTGAGGTTGTATGTAATTTTTATTCTGGATCTACAGTATCTATTAAAAAATTAAGAATCTCTCCACTCTTCATTCTGAACTGGAAGTAGGGCAGAGAAGAGTTGGTTAACCAAAAAAATGTATATCGGTATGCTCTAGACATTGTTCCTGGTCACTTACTGTTCCTTCTTGGTTTTGAGCGTATCCCAGGATTGGCTTTGAGCGTATTCTTCTAAAGTCTGAGCGTGGACTGAGTCTTCTGCTAATGCTTATTGATGGTAGTTTTCGAGGTTTTCGTCAGAGGCACTTATATTGGCAACCTCTATATGGTAATTCTTTTGTGATTTATTCGGGATGGGTGCTTGTACTAAAGGACCTTGTTGTCTCTTTCCTGCGTATTTGAACGGTGGAGGTTTATTTTAATAATTAACAACTGATGTCCTAATTGTCGAAGTTTCCATAGGCTTCCGCCTTAGCTGTGGCTTTGGCGCGGAGGGCCTCGGTGGTCCCTGATTTGGTTGAGTGTATATTGGTTGATAGTGAGTATTGCCATATGGAGGTTGTTGGTAGTAGCGGTTGTTTTACGTGGGTCGCACATTCTGACCATGTGGCGCTGGAGGTAAATATGATATTTGTGGATGGAAGGTTTCCCTGTGTGTTGTTGGCTGATGATTAGGGTTAGTCCTGCGAGGTTGTTGCTGAGGAGGCATGGGGTGGTTTACCTTTTTCATGAAATTCTGATTATTGTTGGAGTAGTGGGAGCGGAAGTTCTGGTTCTCTAATTTGAGACACAGATTGAGAGCCTGAGGTAAATCGGCTGGTTCCCGAGGAGCCTTGGCAAGCCCCATCTGAGACCTCGGATAAAGGTGTCTAAAGCCTTATCCCTGTATGTTTTTGTGAGTAAAGACAATGATTCAGAACTAATTTCCATGCTCGAGATTTTGTTTAAAATAAGCGATAGGTGGGTATTTTTCTTATTTTTGACTGGTTGTTTAAGGTTTCATCGGTGGGTTTGCTTTTTTGACTTTTATTTTGTTTTTTTTCGGTGGCTTTTTTTTCCTCTTGCAAAACTTTTCTGCGACATCGGTTCTTTGTTGTTTTCGTTTTTTTTTAACAATTTTTGGATATGGAGATAAATAGTCTCGCTGTGGACGAGATGGCATACGAGATGGAGGCTCGCGGTCTTCCCATTGGCACTTTGGATGCTCCCCATGGCGTTGAGATCCGCTCGTATACTTGAAAGCAGAAGGTCTCCGAATCTAGAAGAACTTCCAAGTAATCCTAGGTCGAAGGAATACTTGAAGGTTCTTACCAAAATAGAATGGGCTCTTAGTAGGTTGGATAGGGCGAGAGACACTTCTCCTGAGTAAAACGAGGAGAAGTGTGATCTCAAACATAGATTGATCGTACTGGCCGAAGAGTTAGCCGGAGGTACGGAAGACGATTTGGATGATGAGGGCGAGGTAGGCTACGAGGACGAGGGAGAGCCATCGTGCTCGAGCCATCACAGCCAACGTTGGGTGAACACAACGAGAAACAGCAGCAGCAAATCAGGCAAAAAAGGTTTTCCCTCCAGCAGAATCAAGCAGTGGACAGAACACCAGTCCGCGCTGTGAGATCGCCGGTGACGCATGCTGTTGCGGAAGAGACCAGTTTCTATGCAACCACTGGTGACCACAGCGAGCGCTTGCCGTATGCGAGGGTCGAAAACCTAGCCAAGTGAGATGTCAAGTTCACGGGGGATTCTCTTTTGGAGCTGGTGGAAGAGCTCAGTCAAGCTCGCGGGGTGACTGAAGCTCACTTGTTTAGGGCAGCAATGGAACTTTTCTTAGGGAAGGCGCTCATTTGGTATAGGGCGATTAGGTAGTCGGTCTCTTCGTGGCAAGAGTTGGTGGCGGAACTGAAACAGGAGTTTCTTCCCCCCAACTATGATGAACTCCTACTGGAGGAAATCAGATATCGTACACAGGGAAGCAACGAGTCCTTTGCAGTCTACGTCGCGGTAGTACAAAACATGTTTGGCAGGCTTTCGGAACCGCTAACGGAGCGGCGGAAGCTTGCCATCGTTCAGGGGAACCTGGCCCCCTTTTACCAGGAACAATTTGGGCTAGCAGACCCCAAGTCGGTTGCAGACATGATTAAATTAGGTCGCAGGCTGGAGACGGTGCGGGCTAACGTGAAATCGTTTGCTCCGGCACCCAATCCGAGGTCGCGTCGGTTGCTAGATCCAGATTTGGCGTTCGTGAACTAGGAGGAACCCAGAGTTTCGGTTGTCAGAGAGGACAACCCACTGCGTGTAACTATCCGGTGCTTCAATTGTAATGGCCTGGGCCATTTTTCAAGTGCGTGTTCCGCTCCTAGACGCTGCTGCAGGTGTGGAGCGACAGGGGTGACACGGCGCCAATGTCGACGTTGCAGCGGCACGTCGGGAAACGCGCAACGATCTTCCGGGCCACCAGCACGGGACCGCTGGAGCAAGTAGGGGATAGGTCGCCTACTGGAAATCAGTCGGGGAGCTCAATAGTTCACTTAGGGGTTAGCTTGGGGGCAAACGGCAACGATAGGCGTCCATATGTAGGACTTAGTATTTATATTATAGGCATGTTAGATCTTTTAGATAGTGGCGCTCTTCGCACTATCATAGGGTGAGGGATGGAGAATAATGAAAGATTTAGGGCTTAGATTAGGAAAAAATGAGGTTAGGTCCATTGCGTTAGCGGACTGAAAAAGCGTAGATGTCGTGGGTGTTGTGTGTCTACCAATTGGAGTACAAAGTCTGTCCGTGTACATAGAATGTCTCGTTATACCAGCGATACCCCACACCGTGATCCTTAGTGCAGATTTTTGAGCACTGGCGGGAATCGTCCTGGATTTAAGATCACGAGTGTGGAACTTTTCGAGCCAACAGTCGGTTGCCTCGATTACCGCCATTCGCGAGATCTCCGAGCTGGACGTCGCCGAAGCAGGGCAGTTGGAAGCTTTGGTCGACGGTATTTTTAAGTCAATGCCCGAGTGATTGGGGTGTACTCATTTGGTAGAACACAAGATTAGTACGTCGGCGGAACCAATTAAGGTAGGGATATAGCGAGACCACAGGTACTATAGGTAGGGAATTAGATCTTGAAGGCAGGGAAATTAGGGAACCAGTATACCGGAGTTAGGTAGGAGATTTGAGATTTTAAGGGAGGATATTCGTAGGAAATTGGATAGAGGATATTCGTAGGATATTCGGCAGCGTAGAAGTCGGCTAAAGCCTAGAACCTCCGACGGCGAGATGTGCACTCTCCGAACGAGTTAGTATGGCGACGAAACTTCGTGTTGTCTGACTCAGCTGATTAATAAGCGGCCAAGCTTGCGCCGAAATTCGTGGGACCATTCAGGATCCTCAAACGTGTGTCAACGTGGACATATTGCTTGGTGGATGCGAATGGTCAAAAGAAAGGTGCCTGGCACGCTAAGGACCTTAAGCCCTATATCGCTGAGTCAGAAGATTCTTAAGTCCCATTAGAGTAGAGTAGCTTAAAAGACCAATTGGGTCAAAATTTTAGTTGTTGTTGCAAAGACTGGCGGTATTGGCCTTGATGGGAATGTCTCTCCAAGAAACCTTTAGCCTCGGGAAATGGTTTGCGCTTCTTAGGAATGCAAGCCCATTTCCTAGGAGGTGAGGGTTGAGATTTGTTGCGGTAAATTTTACCCGACAACAAGTTTGGCTCTCTTTTCCTCGTAAGGTCCCTTCGGTCCCTCTTTTCGTTGAGTGGGAACACCTAGCTCTGGCGGAGGTGGAGGGCGGCCATAGTCCCATCAGCCAGTGGCCCACCAACCCCAGACCTCGGAAAACAATCCACATAAGTTCACGGGCGGTTTTCCCTGCAGAGGGGAACGAGGAGGTTCGGCCGGTAAAGCCCTAAGAACAGTAGGGAGACTCACGACGAACCAAGAACCCCAGGGTCCGACAAGAGGTCCACCAGGAACACGGTTGTCTGAGCCCATAGATAGATGGGAGACTCGCAACGGCAGCATCAGACAGGATGTCTGAAAGTCGCCGACGGGTGGGGATGGACGGTCCTTTCAATCCAGACACCCCAACACGATGATGACGGGTGGGGGAAGACGATCCCTGGAACACACACCCCAACGAAAGCCAAGAAAGTCAGTAAATAACACCCCATCCTGCAACCGATGTGGGTGCGTACACCGGCATCATATCCCACAACTGATAGCCAGAGCTAGCACCGAGAAAATCGATCGATGGGTGAATTTAATTTAATTTAATTTTAATTTAGTGGGGGCTAACGACCCCATTTATTTCGCTTAATACAAGCTTAAAGTAACTTCAAAAGTAGGACTTAAAAACTAACAAAAGTTAGGGGTTAGGAAGTAAGGGAATGGTGGAGGAGATCAAATTTAAGACGAGAAGTGCTCAGGTTAAAATCAAAAAGGGGAAGATTTGAGTTGACCTTACGGAGCATGCGGGAGATTGGTTCGTTAGAGCCATAAGAGGTGCGGTAGGTTGGGATATAGAAGAGACGAGGACAGCGTAAATTACGAGAGTTAGTGTTAAAGGAAATAGAATTGTAAAGGGAAGTGCAGTTCACAGAACCGGAGAGTAGTCGATGGATGAAGAGAATGTCAGCTACGTCTCTGCGTTTTTCTTGGGTATTCAGGTTAAGAAGTTTGAGGCGGTCGCGATAGGGAGGTAAGTTAAATGGGTTACTCCAGAGTAGGCCACGAAGAGCAAACCGAAGAAAACGACGTTGAATGTTCTGGATTCGGGATATATGAATTCGTTGAAGGTGGGACCATACTTGGCTGGCATATTCAAGGAAGGCCCGGATAAGGGTAGTGTAAAGTGACCTTGTCACATAAGGGTTGCAAAATTCTTTAGACCAGCGATTGATAAAACCTCGATAAAACCGAGGCTTTAAGGATTATCTCATCAATATGCGAACGGAAGTTTAACTCTCTATCGTATAAAATTCCAAGGTCGCGAAGGGATTGAACCTGGGGTACAGGTTGGTCATGCAGAAAATAAGGTCGAGAGGGAGATTGTTTGGACTTACGAGACAAAGTCATAGATTGGCATTTGGAGACATTAAGTTCAAAGCATTTTTTTAGACACCAAGTAGAAAACCTATCGAGGTCTTCTTGAAGGAGAACAGAGTCTTGGGGTGAAGAAATAGTTTTGGAGAACTTAGTGTCATCGGCGTAAATGGATACGGAGCAGTGTTTGATAATCTTCTCAAGATCGTTTATAGTTAAAATAAAAAAGAGGGAACCTAGATGGCTTCCTTGTGGGACACCAGATTGGCTAAAAACGAGGTTGCGAAGGCTGACCTAAAGCGAACGCTATAGTAACGGCTCCACAGATAAGAAGATATCCATTTTAACAATATGGGGTCAAAACCGAGGGAAGACACTTTGAAAAGGATCAGTTGATGTGATATTTTATCGAAGGCCTTAGCGAAATATGTAGCAATAACGTCAATTTTGTTGCC
Source organism: Volucella bombylans (assembly GCA_949129095.1). Lineage (NCBI taxonomy): Eukaryota > Metazoa > Arthropoda > Insecta > Diptera > Syrphidae > Volucella > Volucella bombylans. The sequence continues at coordinate 45,579,389 of OX422141.1, forward strand.
ATTTTCTAGGGCTGAGAACACAAAGGATACTACTTCAACTAAGTTTGTAGTAGTTGATCTACCTTTTAGAAATCCGTGCTGACTGGGTGATATAAGTGACTTGCACTGAAAGCTTAGAACTTTCGAGCATTTTAGGTATGTGAGAAAGCTTAGCAATGGGACGGTAGTTGGTTATTTTGATCCCTTTTTGTGAACCGGGGTTATGAAAGAGGTCTTCCAAACTTGTGGGAATGCCCCTTGTGTGAGGGACAGATGAAAGAGGGAGGAAAGTGGGTGCGAAAGATTGGAGGCACACTTTTTGAGAAATATTGCTGGGAGCCCATCTGAACCGGATACAAATTCATCATTGAGATTTTATAACTTTTCTTCGATAAGGAAGAAATTGGGAAGGTACTTGAAATAGATGGAGTCGGGTACAAAGAGGTTGTCTGCAAATGACTATTTAAAAAAGTTTGCAAAATAGTTGGCAATAATATGTGGGTCGGTCAATGATATGTTATCGAACGAGAGAGATTTTCTTTTGTAGTTAACGAATTGATAAAATGTCTTAGGATCGTTGATAAGGTTAGTCTGCGCTGTGTCGAGAAAGCGCTGATAAAGGCAGTTATAGAGCTGGGTGAATTGCAGGTAAGTTCCAAGATAGTTAGAGTAGTCATAATAAGAATTGGTGAAAATAAGGTCTAGTTACCTACCGATAGAATTAGGGACGTCACTTACTTGGCACAGGCTTGAGTCAGTTATGCTATCAATGAAATGACATTCCTTGGATGAACTGGCGTTTGACGCGGTAAAAAATAAGTGATCATCCGATGGAATCCACTTTAGCAGGGGCAGATTAAAGTGGATCACCAAAGATAAGGATATCGTCGATGCAATCACTTAGGTCAATTAGTTGGTCAATTGCTTTAATAGCAAGGATGTAGGATTCAATAGGTTGAGCTGAGAGAATGTAGCAACACATAACGTACAGGGACCTGTTGGGTCCCTGTTGTTATTTTAATTGAAACAAAGTCAAGTTTAACAGAAGAAGATATGGCGATGAGAGAAGAGTTGAGGTTATTGTGAATGGCAAGTAGGACACCTCTACATGGAGAATCAACTCTAGGGATGGCACGATCATTAAACATAGGGAAAGAGTGATCGTCATCTTGGAAAACATTATAAGAAGATGGAAATAGCTCCTGGCTCTTTATGTCGGGGATCATATTGGTTTCTGTAAGAGCATAGACGTCGAAAGAGAGACCGTGTGATTTAGACAAGACAGCACGAGTTTTAGAGCGCAAGCCTCTTACGTTTTGGTGGTAAAATGTAAGAGGTAGTTAGTTGCGTGGAGCAGTAGGGGAGTGTAGATGAGATGCAGGCAACCAAGGCAAGTTAAGAACGAAAAAATCTGTAGTGGTCAGCTCGGCTGCGCAGAAGATGAGAAACTCTTTTAGAGTGTACATAGCTGCGAAAAGCAGCTAGGTCATAGGCAACCTTTTGAGGAGGTGTGTCGAAGATTTCGTGGTACCTGTAAAGCTTTCTGAGACTAGTTATATCCGTAGGAAGGCCTTCCTGTTGGATGGAGACCATGACACTTGTTTTGTTTTTTCCTAAAAGCAAAGAGAGTCGGATTTGTCGTAAAGATATGCGAGAAAGATACGTATATTTTCGTATATATTTTTATCCCTTAGCCTAGAGAGAGCGTAACGACATTCTGTGGTGTCTATATTCTTTTGGGTAAACTTAACGTTAGGCGTCGAAAGGGGATTAAAAATAGAGACTGGGGCCAGTAAAACCGAGGGAGAAGGCGAGCTATAAGCGGAATTTAAGATATGCGAGCTGCTAAAGTTTGGGTATTTGGCTCCTGTTGTATGGTCGAAATTGGGAAAACAGTTTTTATTATCCGTGGGAGACGGTGCGGGTGGTTGAGCAGTGCCGGTATCAGAGGCAGGGGTTAAATTGAATGATACGCGTTGGGGCTTGAATGGAAGAGAGGCACTTGGTGCTTTTGTGGAGATACGTGAAGGGAGTTGCTTAGGGATATAAACGGGAGGGGAAAAATTGGGAAATATATTGGTTTTAAGACTCCAGTTGGGGTCAGGTTTAGGATGTGGATGGGGAATGGATCTGCGCGATTTATAATTAACTTTTGATGAGACGTTGCTTCGTTTTTTTCTACATTTTTGTTGGTTGGTTGATCTGTCCATTTGGAGACCCGCATCTTTCCTAGCTTGAGGTTGGTGTTGGATGAGTTAACAAATAACCATTCGTATTTAGACGGTATATTAATTTTGAAGTTCCATTTGTTTTTGTGGTGAGATGTTGGGAATATTGTGCATTGGTTGATGGTGATGCCATACCTCTTTTTGAAAAATTCGGAAATCCAAGCAACATCTGCATAATTTGGAGCATCTTTGATGAGTAGGGTGGTGAACATCTGATTCGTTGTGTGGAGTCGGTCTAGCCTGCCTTGCCACTCTGAAGGTGTCCACGTCGTGTTAAATTGTGTAACAAGTTTCCGTGGGGCGGCAACAGGAGGGGAGCAATTATATCACCATACGAGTTTTGGATCAAAGCGCTGGTGTGAGGTGATGGTGAAGGTTGAGTTGTCGGCACTGGATCTGGCAGTGATTCGGCTTCAGTTTGTAACAATTCAGCCAAAATTGAAGTATTGTAACTGTTGTGCGGTGGGGGATGGGTTGGAAAACCATAAATTTGTTGGCATACTATTCCAATCAAATTTTCTAAGTCATTCAACACTGTTCTATTCAACTCACCTTAAGCTGACTGATTTTATCGAATATGATATCAAGCATGGACCCGTAATGATTTGAGTGTTGGTGATTGTTTGTTGCAGGTTCGAGATGGAGATTGGATGCGGATGATTGGAGATGAATATCGATGTCTTCCCGGAAAGAGTTGATGGATTACATGTTTTCTTGTTTGATTCCATTATTGCGGTTCCGATTGATGTAATTTCACTTAAGACTGTATCAATGTGGCGCTTGTATGTCCCTTCATTTCTGGATCTTGCACTTTCTAGCTCAATTAAACGCGCAACTTGTTTTTCAATGCTATGACCAAAGTCTTCCGCACATCTTACCCTTTGTTCAAAGATTGATAGTTTGTCAGTTATCAGTTTGACGAGTGAGTTATGGTTGGATTCATTGGAGTCACTGAGACACTTGATTGCAAGGAGCACATGTGAGAGAGAAATAAAAAATAGAAATCATAAAAGAACAGTAGATTTTCGGATAACTCTTTAAGGTAGACCATGTTTCTTTTATTTAGGCCAACACAAATAGCATGGAATATTTAGCCGCAGATCCCCTTAGAGGCAACGAAGTCAGCATTATTGTCGTTGATGGAGCAATTGGTTAATCCACAAGAAGACACGACGAAGATCAGGAAAATAAAAAACAAATTGCAGAGAAAAAAAAAGAAAAATGCACTAAACGCACTGTCGCGAAATGAACAGACTAGTAGGTCAACAATAAAAAAAAACAAAAAAGCGAGTCAACGATAACAATTATTCGGTAAGAAATGGTTTAAAGCGAAATAGGAAATTCACAAATTATGGAGTAAAGTAAGAGGGCGACTAAACACAGCGATGATTTTAACTGAACTGAAGAGACGACGATCCATTTTATAACAACACCCCAACGAGGGAGCAACAAATGAGCAACAGTGGTGTGCAGGCGGACGGCCAAGACAATCTAGTACACCCCAACGACGCATCAACTTTAAAAGTTAAGATCGATGGGTGAAGGGATCACGACCCCTTTTAAGCCAGCACCCCACCGATGGATCATCGAAGGAGCAGCAGCGGCGTGTAGGCGAACGGCCAAGTAATGAGACAGCTCCAGCGAGGGAACAGACAAACATACATATATAAGAAAAAAGAAAATATAAAAAACTAAAATTTCAAAAAAGACTATCATGCAGTAACCCCTTTTTTGTGTTTTATTTTAATAAAAACTAATTCACACATTCTTTTTACTTCGGCAACTCTCCTTTTGACTGTAACTCTCCTGAAAAGATACAAATAAGAGCCCATGAATATAATTATCAACACAGGTAACGATTTATTTTTAGCTCTCTTAAATTACATGATCCTTAAATCCAAAGTACCACTACTCCAACTAACACTACAACAGGCGGCCGTCACACAGCGGACTTACACCATTTATAAGAATCCAACTACCACTGCAACAGGCGGCCGTCACACAACGGACTTACACCATTTATAAGAATCAAACTACCCCTACAACAGGCGGCCGTCACACAACGGACTTACACCATTTATAAGAATCCAACTACCATTACCTGGTAAATTTTCTGCTCTTGTCCTGTCTTAGGTTTCCTCGTTAAAATTTCATGAATTTCTTTGATTTTATCATCTCTAAGTTGTGCTGATAGTACCCAATCACCTTTTTTAATTTGCATTATCAATTCTTGGCAGGGATTTCTACTGAAAGCATCAGCGTAACATTCTGTTGCCTGGTTTATATTTCACGTCTAAAGTGAATTCCATTAACCGTGACCACCATCAAGCTATTCTGGGAAGATGTTTCTTTAAATTCGATGTCTTAAGTGAGTTACAGTCAGTCACAACTGTAAATTTTATTCCTAAAAGGTAGCAACGAAATTTCTTTAACGATTCAACCACAGCAAGTGTTTCAACCTCGTAAGAGTGAAACTTGTCTTCCGGATGCCTTGTCTGCCCACAATAGTAAAGAACTGGGTGGAGTACCGGTTTTTCGCATAACACTTTCTTTAGTATACTGAAAGCTTCATTCTCCTTTTCTGTCCATTGCCAATTTGTTGATTTTCGAAGTAAGTTAGTTAAGGGTTTAACTATTTGTGCATAATTTTTGACAAAATGCCGAAAAAGTTAATTTAGTATTAAATGAAAGAACGGTTACTTGCGTACCAAGAGCTATTCTACATATTGATGAACTGGGCTTTACTCATGTTCTTTAATAAATTTATCCGACCGCGACATAACTATTAAAGAAAACAAATTCGTAGCTAGAGGGTGGACCTGTGTACAAACTGACGGTGTGGTAGAACAAGTCTTACAGATGCAACATCATTAGTATGAACCAATCAAATTAACGGACTTGGAAATTGGACCCGTCGGAGAAGTCATGCAAGAACAACTTCTAAATCTTCTCAACGAATTTCGAAAATGCATTCCAATAAACGTGAGTGAACTTGGTTGTGCGAAGAGCGCGGACATGAAAATTCAACTTAATGACGAGAGACTTTTTTCGTTTCGTTCATATCGAATTGCTCTAAAGGAACAACAAGCGGTGAGAGATATTGTGACACAATTACTTGACAATAACACAGTGCGAGAGTTTAATTCTGAATTTGCGTCTCCTGTATTATTGGTCACTGAAAAGAATGGGAAAAAAAAGGCTTTGCATGGATTTCAGAAAACTAAATTCAGTATCCGTCAATTATTCATAGAAGTCTCTCTTTGAGGGAAAAACTTCTTGAATCTTGACCTTCCACTCAATACATGAAAATTTCAGATTTGGGAGATCCTTGTACCAAAGTTGTGAAATACTTTTTAATTTCCCTAAAGCAAAGTAAACAGTCGCTTCCTCAGACCACCCAAATATTTCCTTTAATTCGTCAACCTTATCAATTGCTGACTGATTTTTGAATTCCGGGTTGAAATCTGGAACTGTATCACCTTTAAAGTTTGGGGCTTGATTCCTAACACTTGTTCTTTCCATTACCGATGTAAGTACATCTGTTAACCTATCTAATGAATCTACTGTCCCTAAAGATCTCGAAGATCGTGCCCTATCTTTTCTGCTTCTTTTTCGCTTTGACCTGTAATGCTCATTTTCATTGGAACTTCTGCTTGAGGTCCTTTCTCTTCGCCTTTTATTCCTATTTCTTCCCATTTTCAAATTTATATTTACGAAGAGAGAAAGGAGCGGAAAAAAAAACAAGGGAAAATAAAATTTAAACAATTATAAAACAACTAAATGAGAAAACAAAAGTTGAGAGTTGCCACACTTCTGAATTATAAGAAAAAAGAAAATTTAAAAAAACTAAAATTTCAAAAAAAGACTATCATGCGGTAACCCCTTTTTTTGTGTTTTATTTTAATAAAAACTAATTCACACATTCTTTTTACTTCGGCAACTCTGTTTGGCAACTCTCCTTTTGACTGTAGCTCTCCTGAAAAGATACAAATAAGAGCCCATGAATATAATCATCAACACAGGCAACGATTTATTTTTAACTTTCTTAAATTACATGATCTTTAAATCCAAAGCACCACTACTCCACCTACCACTACAACCGGCGACCGTCACACAGCGGACTTACACCATTTATAAGAATCCAACTACCACTACAACAGGTGGCCGTCGCACTCAAGAATTGAAGCCGATGGACCATTTGAAGCGACGAACGTTCTCCGATTGGGTTCTGGAGAAGATGCGCCAAGATGATGAATTTCATCGCAAAATCATCTTCAGTGAGGAAGCTCATTTTTGGCTCAATGGGTTCGTCAATAAGCAAAATATGCGTTATTGGTCGGGTGAAAATCCACATGTGCTTCATGAATCACCACTTCATCCACAAAAAATAAATTTTTGGTGTGGTTTGCATGCCGGCGGCGTTATTGGGCTATATTTTTTCGTCGACGATAACGATCGTCACGTTACTGTGAATGGTCAGCGTTATCGCGCCATGATCACCGATTATTTTTGGCCCGAATTGGAAGATATGGACTTGGACGACATGTGGTTTCAACAGGATGGTGCCACAAGCCACAAGCCACAAGCACACGCTACAATCGATTTATTGAAGAGTAAGTATGGTGAGCGTGTTATCTCAAGACATGGGCCAATCTAGTGGCCGCCTCGTTCGTACGATTTAACGCAGCTTGACTATTTTCTGTGGGGCTACGTTAAGTTATTGGTTTATGCCAACATGCCGACGACGTTGGAAGAGCTCAGAGCCAACATTGAACGCGAAATAGCGGCCGTTACGGCCGAAATGTGTGGCCGAGTCGTTGAAAATTGGGCCCAACGAATCGACCGCTGCAAACGTGCCCGCGGTGGCCATATGAAAGAAGTCGAGTTCCATTCATAAATGTTTTGCTTGTACTTCAAGCCGATAATAAAGTTTTTGAAATATCCCAAATGGTTTGCGTTTTATTTAAAAAAAAGTTGTCAAGTCCTTATTGGAAAACCCGATACTTCCTGTCATTTACAGATATGGTTTCGTTGTTAAACTGCACAAGGAATGTCCCGTTCAACGTCTTGGATTCATTAGAATATTGAAGGGTTCGATTAAAGTTCGTTAGGGAAACAGTATTTTCGATTAGAAGTTCGATAACAGATTTCTCATAGATCTGGTTATTGCAATCCGCATCTTTGCGTCTGATCGTTCGACTAATGCAGTGATTCGTGGATAAACCCTGAAGTTGGTTTTCGTTTCAAATTACTGCATCCCTGGTTTTTGAGCATAACCCCTTAACTGCGAGTATTTCTTCATGCGATACAAATAGTTCGTTTGTATCAAGCTGGATTCTCCTACTATTTTTTACAGTTGATCTGATCAGCACATGATTAAATTCTCTAGGTCGGGTTTTTGGTAAGGACACAGCGTACAGTAAAAGTGAATTCTTTTGCAACATTATAGATTCTGCGTATTCTATCGCCTCTATCTCATTGTCATACGGAAGGGTTTCTATCTGCGAAAGCACATCTAGAATTCCTTTTTTATTTAGGAAGTTTGTGTTAATGGTCTCTTTGCCAAGTGCGCCGCTGAGACTATTTCGCTGAGTTCGTTCTTTATTAAACCAAGCTTGTTAAACAGCATCTGCTCATACTTATCAATGCTGGAACTGTCGATTCTTTTAATAACCCTGTTGTAACCTTCCAATATTTCTCTAGTAACTGATGTAAGGCGTTTATTAATTTTGTACTGGTTATTATTATTGTCTATTATTCATCCCAATCCGTTGCATCAGGTGTACCGACTATCCACTTCCAAGCCAGTTGATTGATCTTGGTTCTCTTGTATTTTTCCAGCATAACCTTTCTAATAATTGATCAATATGTTCGAGCTGATGGATTAGTTGTTGTCGTAGGATACTAGATTTATTGATTTGATTTATTATCATGGGAGTGAATTGGTTTACAATATCCTCGTAGGTTGTAAGATTAATAATGTGCACCATTCTGAAGGTTCCACTAATTATTTTGCCATTACCCAACTTCAATGTTACTATGAGCGTGTTGTATTCACATAAGTTGACTGTTCCAATCACGAAAAGTTGCATCATCCTGAAATTAAACAGAGCCTTTATTGAGAAATGTTTTTGATGTGGAACTTGTGATCTTTTTCCGTGATTCGGTTACTACAGTAACTGTTGTCTTTAAGGACCTTTTCTTTCGTATACAAGGGTTTTTGCTTACCGTCACGAAATTCAACGAGATTCTGATAATTGATTCGCTGGCTCCTCCCGAAGAATATATCACTGGGCTTATTTTTTATTACTGAATGAAAAGTGTTATTATAACGATCGACTCCAATTTCTATAATTTCATTCATCTTAAGATCAGGATACTCCTTCCTTAGGCACCTAGCTATTTCCAGAATTGCGCAGTGAACCCTTTCCGTTCCGTTTGTGAATCCGATGTGAGGGTGTTGGCTTCTGTTTTTAGTCGGGATAAGGCATCTGCGATTAAATTTGAGTTCATAATTGTACTTCAATCCTGGCTTTCCATCGTTTTAGTTTGGCGTTGTTATTGCGGTTGCTTAGGGTGAAGATACGCGGTTGGTGATCTGTCAGAATTTTTATTTTACTCGCACCGTATAAATAATTCCTTTGATTGTCGAGTGCCAAACAATCGCCAGCATTTCTCTCTCGTTGGTGGCATAGTTCTCTTCTGCCTTACTAAGCGATCGAGAAATGTACGTTCAGTTTTCAGTTTTCAATGCATTTTATTTATTTAATCACTAACTCTTACATACTAACAAAAAATGCTTAAATGCTAGCTTACAATTACTTAACAATCTTATACTAACTTACTCGTACTGGCCCCACACAGGCACTCTAAGCTAATCTAAATTCTTATATCTATGTCTTTCGACTTCATTTACATTTTATTTATAAATGTTTATTTTGTGTACTTAGGGCAAAGAAAATATTGATAACAAAAAACTTAGCCTATGGATGTAATTTTTTATTTTTTATAAAAACTTAATATCTAACTTAAAATAAACCTTAGCCTACCTAACCTAAATGCACAATACACACATAAACACACATAGACATTATACACGATCATATACATATATCAGTATACACCTTTGTATACACTGATATATGTCGAGAAATGTACGTTATCGGCCTATCTTTACCAATCCCTCCCTGTGAGAGAACAGCTCCAATGTTCGACGCAGCCGTGGTAAGGATGAAGCGCTTTTCGAAGTCTGGAAATGTTAAAATTTCTGATGACATGAGGAGTTATTTTAGGTTATTAAACGCCTTTAATTCTGCTGATTCCAATTTTATTTTGATTTTCCTCGATTGACTGGCCTTTACTTGAGCTCTTTCCCCTCTAGTAAGGTTTGTTAAAAGCTTTGCTATTCTCGCAATTCTTTTATAAACCGTCTATAATACAAGGTGAGGCCCAGGAATCCAGGTACCCTAAGAATTCTGTTTCATGTTTCAAAAATTGAGTCTTGTTGAGATTTACCTTAAGATTTGCCTTCTCCAATGCGGTTAAAATAGTTTCTATGTTTTCAAGATGTTCTTTTTCGCTTTTCGCGAATATTATAACGTCGTTGATATATACATAGCAGATCTTCTCTATGTGTGCTTTTAATACGTCGTCTATTGTCCTTTGGACGGGGCATTCTTCAGCCCGAAGGGGAGACTTGTATACTCGTATTTTCCGTTCATCATCGAGAACACAGTCTTTGGAATATCTGCTTCTTTCATCTTGATTTGGTGAAACCCTGAAGTGAGATCCAGAGTTGTGAAGAGTTGAGTTTTCCTAGACAGGCTATTATGTTGTTAATATCGGGTATGTCAAAGCCACCCAGAATTGTGTATATAAATAACGATTTCAGTATGAGGATACAGGGATACAATTCTTTGAATGGAGTCAGACATCGCATCAAACTCGTTAAAAGTTGAATTGCTATCCAGTTTGGTGTTTCTGTAAATAAAGCAGTAGTGGATAATTTGCTTACGGAGATGGAATTTTAATCACATGAAGTTGAGTTCCGGATTGGAACATGGATCACATTGTGGTGGAGTTTGGTAAGCTACGTCACTACGCACGTAAATGACGAGACCGCGATGAGAGAAGAATAATTGCACTAGTTCGTAGCCAAGTAGCTTCAGATTTGAGTGATCTGAGAGGTGTGGGCGGGGATCTACCTGTGTTTCACTAAGTGCCAAAACAGCTGGTCTGTACTTACAGACGTGGACGTACGCAGAAAAGTGATTACTTTTTAGCCCGCGTATATTGGCTACGTCTATCCTTTTTGCCTAGTCATAATCACAGACAAATACGGAAAACACAAACACCAACGATACTAAGCAAGGCTGCGAAGTGAAAATTCTGACATTGATTTACCGGATCAAATTGTTGTAGGTGTTATGCAATTACAACAATATGAAACAGTGCACCAACAAAATTTTCACTCACAAGCCGCTATACATCAGTTGTTACATACATTCAGCCACTGGTACGGTCAAGTAAATACTGTAATGGCAGTGATTGAGTGCAAGCAACAGTACTTCGACCAGGAGCGGGAGAGGTGGGATATCCACACTGTGTGATATTTTTTTTTTTCCACCGCACTGCACTTTTTTTATTTTTTTTTGCACACGCGCGCGGTGTTTTTGTTTTTTTTTGTTTCTTTTTTTGCACAGCACACGAGATAATTTGCGAGTGCACTGGTTGACTTGTGCACTCGTCGGTGGTCGACTCGGTACTCCGAGTTTTTCGGATGTATAGCCATACTCCTGTAATTTAGATTCTGTATCTCCAAACACGAAGCGTAAGCTTCTGGGAGAGTTTTCGGCTTTTTGATAATGAGCATTTTCGAGAGGTCTCCATTAAGTCATCTAATGAATACATCAAGAGCTCGATTCCTGTAATTGTCTACGAGACGTTGGATAGTTTCAGGACTATAGTCTTCCGTTTTTATCTTATTAATGATCAATGAAAATTGAAGATTTACCGACGCATAGAATTCATCAATATTTAAGTTGCCTTGCGATAAGATGTTAAGTTGATGTTCAAGGTTGCGGATATCCCTTTTATCCGCATAATGGAGGGATAAGCATTTCTTGATCGATGCCCAATCATTATCGAAAATATTGTAAGAAATCAGGGCCGCGTCAGCCCCGCCTCTAATTTTCTGCCCGATACTCTGTAGTATTGCTCTATTATTAGGGCTTCTCCCTAACGATCTCATAATCCCTTAGTATGTTCTCCACATTGTGGATCCAAGAGATGTATTGTACTGGATTACCGTGGAACGTTTAAAGGTCCTTAACCCCGTCAGGTAATCTGCTGATCTGTTATAGATCTTCCTCGCTTCTAGAGATTGCAGGTGCTGTTGGGTTTGGGCCTGATCGTACGTTAGTTTTTTTTTTTTTTTTTTTATAAATTAAGGAAAGTACAAATAAGACTTGGTCTTTTACACTTTTACAGTACATTTTTTTGGAGTGCATATACTCGTAACATTACAATATAAAGCTTATATCTATAATTCAAAATATAGAAACAGAAGGGAAAGGAGACAGAAAAAAAAAAAGAATTGGAAAAAATAGAGAGAAAGAAAAATATTATAAATGAGGAAAAAGGAAAGAGGATTAAGGTGATTAGTTGTTGCAGTTGTTACAAGTACTGAAGAGTGGTAGTTTTGAATTTATTTGTTCCAATGATTTGTTTTGTTGATGTTGGAAGGCTAATCCAAAGTCTCGTAACATAAATGAAAATGAGACGAGAAGAATTCAGATAGTTGAAATACGGCATTGTTAAATTGAGGGTCCTGGTAGATTGGAGAAATTGAAGTTTTTCAAATAGGTACATTGGAGATTTTTTATTGACGAGACGATGCATAAATTGGCAGCATCTAACTTTTAAGAATTGCTTAAACGTACAGCCTAAAACAAGATTGTTACAGTGCGAGATGTGATCGTATCGCGGTAATCCAAATACATATCTTATAGCATCATTAAAAGCAACAAGTAACTTATGTTCGGATTGAGAATCAAGTTTGCAGTACACAAGAGTAGAGTAGTCAAATATAGGCAGCAACAGAGTTTTAATAATTCTTAGTCTTGTTTCTACTGGTGTAACACTGGGAGACAGCCAGAGCTTTCGTAGACCAGCATAAATTCGCCCAACAACAAAGTTAGTATGGTCTTTAGCAGAAAGAGAACAATTAATTTTGAATCCAAGATTTATTACTTTTTCGACATATGGAATAGGCTTATTGTTTATGTTGAAAATGTATGTATAGGCAACAGTCACATTGATATACATGACGAAATAATAAAATAGAACACGAAAATTAACGGGACTTTCCGTTCTGTTATTCTTCGTCATTGCTGCTTGTGTTTGCCTACGCATGCATTCAACAGTTTTTAGTTGTGTTGAGACTGCGAGTGCGTGCGGTTCAGTAATAAAGAAATTAGAACTAAAACAACAAAGTGCTTTGTTACTTGATGTGCAGCTCTGGGATAATTCTTCAGTGTATTATAGTTTTTTTAATTTAAACAAAGGTTTAAAAATTTAGATGGAAAATCATCAGTTTCGAAATTAGAATCACTTGCGATTTTTCTGGATTAAGATGCAGCCCGTTTAAATCTGACCAGTTGTCGATTCTAGATACGTCTTCATTCGTTCTAGCAATGAGGCCTTCAGCTAATCCGATTGGCCGTGATAAGTATACTTGAGCATCGTCAGCGTAAAGGTGAATGGAGACATTTGAACAAACTTTGGTCAGATCATTGATATAAAGACAAAATAGTAATGGACCCCTGCGGAACACCCGATGATAATGCCCTAAAATCGGAACATTTGCCTCTATAAACGACCTTTTGGTAACGATTACTCAAATAATTCCCTATGAGACGCACGGACTGTTCACTGAAGCCAAAGTATAACCTCAGCTTCTGACACAGTATATTGTGATTCACTCTATCAAAGGCTTTGGAAAAATCAAACAAACAGAGCACCGTAGTGTTATCCATATTCTATCTAATTCTAATGTCATCGGGAATTTGTATCATAGCGGTAGAACAGCTGTGACCCGCTCTAAAGGCTGATTGAACTGGAGAAAGTAAACTATGTTGCTCCAAATGCCTCGATATTTGCATAACGAGGATCGTTTGCAAAACTTTTGATAGACATGACAACATACATATAGGGCGGTAGTCAGATAAATTCGATAGCTGAGGTTTTTCAGGAACAGGGATAACTTTGGCCAATTTCCAACTATCAGGAAAAGAAGGAGCTATGGAAAAAATTATAATATGTGTAAGGAAGCTTATGACATGGATCAAAATTATTTTAATAAAGCGAATGGGCACACCCTCCTCACCGACAGCATTAGATTTCACAGAACGAATAACATTAATTATGTCTACTTCTGAAACAGCTTCAAAGCAAAAACTCGACGAAACAAATAATGGATTTTCAGGGGTAAAGCGAAGATTATTGATAGATCCTGGTAAAAAATCATCATTAAGTTCATTCACATCTGGAATGATATCGGTAACCGTTATAATAGAACGCAAGTTACTCCATAGTTTTCTAGAAGATAAACCCGGGTTCAGTTTGGAAAAGAAATAACATTTTTTGGCTCTTCATGTTATAAAAGTTAAGTAATTACGAGCTCGATAAAACATTTCCCAATAAGTAATAGATGGCCTCTGTTTCCATTTTATATACGAGTAAAATTTGTTTCGAACCCTAATAGCATTACGAATTTCACTTGTGACCCCGGGGCAGTTTTCATTACGAACTTGAACTGTTTTTAGGGGTATATGTCTATTAAAAAGATCTAATGTAAGGGATTGTAAAAGATTCACCTTGTCATTCATAGTTGACGCATAATAACAATGAATCCACGGGAGTAAACTTGCATCTAATTGAAAGGCATTATTGTCTACGGAACTATAATCCCTGAAGGTGAAAGATGAAGGACGAGAAGCACAAGACAAATCAACATTATAAGTACAAAAAAATAGGTCGTGGTCTGATATACCTGCAAAGAAAGCTGATCTTGAAGTAAGACGTTGGACGGATTAGAAACCATAAAGGCGTCCAAAAGACTTGGTGAAGCATTAGGGGAAAAAGGATGATGTAAGAATTAACTATTGACAGCCCAGAAGCAGCAGCTGAATCCAAAAGCTGATAAGCTTTGCTATCAACTTTTAAAAGATCTGCGTTGAAATCACCACAAACAAGTTCCATTGACCTAAGCTCTTGCTCTATTTCCTCAATTCCCTCGATTTGAGCATTCACTGCTCCAGTAAGCTGGATAACAGCTGTTTGAAGTCCTTCCATTTTGGTAAACAGCAGTAATCTTAAGATTATGAGTTCAAGTTGCAGACTTAGAGTGGATTGCAAAATTAGGGTTATAAATTTGAATTTAAGTAAAAATTTGATATGAAATTTGTGTTTGTGTGACAGTAATTTTTATGCTTAGGACTATTTTACAATATTATGGCAAAAATAACAAATGAGTTGAAACAATTCTTTCCTTTATTTTTATCTATCTTATAAATTTGTGTTGGTGTGACATCAATCTGTGTACCTAAAGTTTTACTTTATTAACAGTTACATTTACGATTGGTTTGCTATATTTTATAAAGGTCATCTTATCTTTAAAATGCACTTTCACATGAATGTATTTTCACTTAAAAAGTTTGTTTTTGTTTCAAATTTTTTATTTATTATTTTTTGATTTCTTATTTCCTTACAATTGAAAAGCTTGCGATTTAAGTAATGGACTCGACTTACATGAAGATTATGATGCTTATCATCTCTCTTCTGGGTAGGAATGCTGGAGAGCTGGTGAACGTTGTCAAAGGATGAGTCGTTCCTTGTTGGCTCCTTCGTAGAAGTCCTCTGTTATAGTCGCCAATGTGATGCACTCACACTTTGTACAGATGCACTTTGGAAGGGGTGTACTACTCCTTTTTAGCCACTTTGTTGAGATCTTATCTCTGTTGTAACAGCTTACTGCGGTACACTTAACTATCACTAAGTGTGTTTGTTCACTCTTAAGCTTCCTTAACTCGCGTATACTTTACGTTCGCGATCTCCCTGCTCGGGCGCCAGAAAACGAAGTTATACGTTGATAAAATAAAAAAATATAATTTATTTACTATTGGGAGACACAAGTCTCTTTATTTAAGCCACACTTAAATCTAAACATTTCTCCTGCTTAACACCTATTTATAATCTTAGACTTGTTGATAATCTTGCAGTTGCATGGGAAAGTATTTTAGACGAAATACTATCCCATTCGTATGCACCTGAACAATTATCAAGTTGCCGAAGGTTTAGGTCGGCGCTTGTGCTGACCTGGCAAAAGTTGTTATGATATGTTTGGGATTTGTGTCGGCGCATGTGCTGAATCAGTAGCAGTCAGCGTGATAACAGTGCCGGGAATCAAACATAACAATATAGTTTGCAAACTCTGCACCAAAGTTCATGTCTTTGCCTGACCTGGAACTAACCGATAAATGAGTGTCTTTCCCATGTAAGAGTGAGGGTGCTATCTAAACGCCATTTTAATACCATGTGTTATGATTCACCATGGACCTCAGGCATAAATCAGGTTCCCAAGTCTGTTGAAATAGAGATGATGGCGTTTTAAATGAACCAAAGCAGCGCTCAAACTCGTATTGTGGATTGAATGTGGATTTATAATCGAAAGAAGGCTTAGGCAAGAATTCTTCAGCTTTAGGAATCTGAGCGAATACCGAATGACAATACGCAATAAAACGAAGACAGAATAAACCATTCAGCGCGGACAGTGACCGACAACAATTTCGTGAACCTGATCGAGAAGAGATATCAAAAACAAAGACATACAAGACTGTACGAGATGCTCGCTGCTCCATAAAGGTCGGTAATAACAATATAGAAAATTTGGTGTTAAAAAAGGACATCACCGTAAAGATGAAGCGAAGGCTTATTCTTGCCAATCTTTGTTTCCTTGGGCAGTTGTCGTCACAGTTCAATTGTATGGGTCAGAAGTATGAACTTTATCTAAAGCGGACGAAAATATCATTGGTAGCTTCGAAAGAAAAGTTATCGGGATTTACGATTCAGTTTACATAAACGCAGTTTGGAAAAGAAATAGCAGCGTATGTGCGTATGTTCTTTTAGGAAATGACACATCATTTAGGTACTATTACAATATATATAAATAAAAACAACAATATATTTTTCCGCCAAAAATAATCAAAAATTAAAAATAGATGGTTATCTATAAAAAATAAGTACGAAGGAAATTAATAAAAATACGTATGTTACCATTATTCGAGTATTAGTTACTCGTTCTTGTACTACTTATTTTTAATATATTTAACTTGTACTCAATATTCTATATGTTTTAATTTTTTTCTTTTTATATATCTCTATTATTAATTCCATACAGCCTCTTTTAAATCATTATTAAACACCGATAAAGCAATAAATTGAACTAATTAATTTAGGTTGATAACTTGGAAGTGTACATACGAGTAATGTACTCTCATTTAAAGTACGAGTACCAATATGCGATTCGCCACCTTGGTGATTTTTTTCATATACAGACTAGTTATGTGGATATGTACGCACACCTCCACGTAAGCTTTAGATTTAATATTATTTTATTATTGTTTTTTATAAACCAAATTGTAATTTTTTCATAAACAACAGAATAGGTTTGACATAAACAAATTATGTTCGGTGTACTTATCACTGTGGGGAGCAATTAAATACTATTGCTTACTTTCAAATATGTATGTGTGCATACGAATATTCAGACTTGAATCTGAATCAATTGAAATGTGCTGGAAAGAAATCTTTTTCTTTTGACTTTCTACTTCATAAGTCCCAGATATGTTCAATTAACTTGACATCTAGAAACTGGGATGAGGTTTCAAACACAAGTCTACACAAGGGATTGTTTAAAAAAAAATTATCAGTGAAAATTATTGTGGTACAGTCCATATTTTTGCAAAGTCAAATCTTTTTCTCGGTTAATTTTATGAGTACTAAAGAAAGAAAGTTCTTGAGATTTTAGTAATAACATTTGGCTTGCTCTTCTGATGCTTACATTTATTTATTTATTGTTTTTTTGTAATGTGAGAACTTTGTGCTTGCAACGGCTTTTTAAATGGTCTTGTGTTTTCCTTGTTCGGGCATATCGTCAGTGTTTTTATGTTCCCTAAATCGTTTCACACACATCTTCTCAAAATTCTCTGACTTTCGGAGATACTTTGCTGCAGCTGTAACCTTAATAATTTTCAATGCTAATTACTGAATTTTTATCTTGCTTTTACTACCTCTTAAAGGGCCAAAGGGTCAATGCAAAAAGTGACCTTTGTTTTGCGGGACTAATAAACTCTTAGGAGGTTTTTGAAAAAAAAAATCTTATGAGAACGTGCAAAATGAATCCAACATGAATTGTATAAGCGTTTTGTATTATATTATAGTTTGCTACTGACACATTAACGACATGTACTCAATTCGTAAATCGGAATGAAAATGTTACAAACGTGGGTAAATTAGGGGAAGGTATGGTAAGATGGGGTGGCGAAGAAGACGGGGTAGTAGGTCTTTTGAGGTGATCCAATTGACTAATAGCGATTGTTTTAGCCTGTGAAGTTGCACCGCCACTTTTTTGTTTTATTAAAAATAATCTGATTTTGAAAAATTTGCTTGTGATTTTCAAGTTTAGTTCGAATATGTCTGTTGCTATAATTATGGTATTTTAGATTCAACTCAAAGTTATTCACGTTTGTCAGTGACCACGCTAATTGGTAGGAACTTGTTTGCATCTGTAATGTGCATTATTTTCATTTATTTACAAGATGGGATATGGGTAGGTATCTCGTTTTGCCCACCAAAAATATTCCGAAAACAAGTAAGTCTCTGATGCCACTTTTTGGGTTATTTAATTAAATTACAGCACAGCTTGACCGCGCAGCAATCCAGGAATGTTGGTTACAATCCAAAAAGCTGAATAAATTGTTGGAAAAGCAAATAATTTTAAAACTTGTGGGATTTTGCAATACCATTCGTCAGTTTGCTATGAAAGTACTCGTAGCTTTGTTCTTTCATTGAAAACAATTATGTACATCGGAAACTGAGAGTTTAGCTCTAACTACAGCCGCTAGAGCAGCAAGCACCACAATTGCAACTACATGTATAACAGCATTTAGTGTCAATTCTAAAATTTCAACACCCGCATGCTTGGAAGCCACACCAAATAGCTAATCAACAACTGGCCTTCCTGTAACTCTTACTACAGAAACAACGCTTACAATACAATATTGGTCTCAAATAATAGTCGTTTACTAATTTTTGCACTGTGTCAGAAACCTACATTACTTAATCGATAACCATACGAAATAAGAGTAATTAGTAAAGGAAATCTATTTTTAAATAAAGTAAAATGATGACTCTTTACTATAGGTGTTTTACAAGCCAAAGATTTATTTTTGAACACTTTATAGTATAGTATTTTCTTTATTCTCCTTTATAATTTTCTCTCATACATTTTTTTTCTATTTAGTTTTATTTACTTTTGGTAAAGCTTTTTTGAATTTAGTTTTATGTTAATCTTTTAATTTTCAATTTTCATTTATTTATTTTTATTCTTTTTTTTAATTTTTTTCTTTGTATAATTCTTTTCAAAATAACCCACAAAAATTGTATATTGATTATTATTTATGGGTCATTCGACTCTAGTCTTAATTAGGCTATAGAAAGACACCTATGATTTTATTTCCAAAAACCTTATTTATACAATAATATATTTTTATGTACTGAAATCATTCATGGAAATATAATAAATACAAATGTACGATCTTGTATTAAGTTGATATGTTGAGTTGAATGTTAAATAAAACAACTATTATTCTTAATGTTACAAAACGGTTTCAAATCACCGTGCAATTTCTTGCGCATGTGCCCTCTTTTCCAGTATACCTGAAAGTGATCCAGACAAAATTCGAGCGTAACCACACTTTGATGTTAATTGCACTGAGTCCATAGATAAACTAAGCTAAATGTCAAACTCTACTAATACTCTTGCAAACCGTTAACTCTCGCACAGACTCCCTGTAAGTGAATTACAACACATCTCCATAACTTTGTCAAAATTTTCTAGAATAAGAGCAATATACAACTAAAATTGTAAGAATGAGAGCAATTTGCACGACCAAACTTGGCTTTCATATTCAAGAAGAGGCCTAACAAAAGTTACGTAAAGAGCTTTGGTAACATAAGGATTGGAAAACTCCTTAGACCAGCGCTTGATGAAGCCAAGGGCAGAGTTGGTTTTTTTTTTATTAAATTATCAATGTGAGAACGGAAATTGAGTTCCTTATCGCAGATAACACCTAAACAGGCAGAGGTGAAGTAGGGTGGCGCTTACGGGTATAAGTTATAGCCTGACACTTATTGACGTTAAGCTCAAGAAAATTCTTCTGGCACCAAGTACAAAATCTGTCTAGATCTTGCTGCAGTGGTAGGCTGTCTGGGGAACATGATATATATCTAAATATTTTCACATCATCTGCGTAAACAGATATATATGAATTTTTAATGATACAATCAACATCATTAATGGTCAGAATAAATAATAAGGGACCAAGGTGGCTACCTTGAGGGACACCAGAGGAGGCTTTAATTGAGTCAGAAACCATGGGCCTAAATAGAACATAGTAAAGTCGTTCATTTAAATATGATTGAACCCCTGTTATAAAGTCTATTTGGAAACCAAGAGCTTTTAATTTTAGAAGGATTATATCATGAGAAATTCTATCAAAGGCTTTGGTGAAATCGGTGGCAATCACATCAACTTCATTTCCAGATTACAGTGTTAAGTTGGTGGTCGTAGATCTACATTTGAAAAATCCGTACTGGTTTAGGGAAACAATAGATTTACAATTTCATAGATAATGCTCTCAAAAAACTTAAGTATGCAGGACAGCTTAGCAACCTTTTCGAGGTTGAGGGAAATAATCCCTAGGTGATAGAAATAATCCCTAGAGAGCTGTAAGAGGTTGGGCTAGGTGCATTTGACATTTCTTTAAAAATATAGGGGGAAGATCATCAGGGCCAGCAGAATTATTGAGGTTTATTATTTTATCTCTAACTTGCTCTAAAGTTAAAGACACAGATACCAAAGTTGTTTGTGATCAGCTATTTAAGTAGGAAAAGTGAGAGTGGTCTGGCTCTTGGGAATGGATGGCGAACGCTTGGCCAAAAAAATATTGCAAAGAGATTTGCAATAATTTGGGGATCGCCCGAGGACCTTTCAAGAAAATTCTGAGATGATGGATAGTTATCCGATTTGCTTTTAGTTTTGATAAACTGAAACAATCGTTTGGGGTCGGAAATGAGTGTGTGGTCCATTCGGATTAAATAGTTGTCATAGAGAGTTTTGCAAAGTACAGAGAAATTTGTTTGGGCAGATTGGTAGTAGAAGAAATTGGAGTCCGAACGCGATTTTAAGTAAGTATACCAGAGCTTATTCCTCTTGTTACGAAGAGATCGCAGCTCTTTATTATACCTGGGTGGTGACGATGAGGGATTCTTTTTGGGTAAACAAGGTACAGATTGGGAAAGATTTTTTAAAATTTCGGTTTAAAAGGATGCAAGAGCATCGTTAACCGTAAGGTTAGGGTTATCGTAGAGAAAGTTAAAATTGGCCATACTGAGGAGATTGTTCAGTTTGGCGTAGTTAGCCCTATGAAATTAAAACTGTAAAAGCACTCATAGGAAACGGGATTAAGACCATTGTCATATGTCAGCGTAAGAGAAAGGGGAGGATGGTAACTATCCAACTTAGAGAGCAGATGTTTACTTTCTAAAACGACGCAGTTATCTGAAGACTAGGTCGAGTTGTCTGCCGATGTTATTGGTGACACCATTTAATTGACATAGACCAGAGTTAGTTAGGCAGTCGATGAAAAGATTATCTTTATCAGAGGTAGAATTTGTTGCAGTATAGCAGAACTGGTCAGGCTGAGCCCATAGAAGCTTAGGTAGATTAAAATCACTTACAAAAATAACAACGTCGATGGGATCAGCAGCATTAAAAATGCAGTCGATTGCATTAACAGCTAGCTGGTAATCTTGAATTGTTTGAGAGGGGCGAATATAGCGGCAACAAATATATAGGTTGCGTTTGCAAATAGGAATTCTAGCGCAAACGAATTCAAAGAACGCAGTGGACGATTTTTTAAAGGGTCTAGACTCGAGACGAGAGTGTATAGCTAGTAGTACACCACGGCCATATAAATTCTCCTTATTCCATCTAGGTAAAAATGTCTTTCTTCAGTTCTACCGAAAAATTTCTTCCCGAAACCAACAAAACGATTCCAACACACTAAATAAAAAACGAACCCAAAAGAAACTATTTACTTTTAATTGTGTGCCAATGTTTATTTTTATTTAATGCAGTGGGAGTGCACTGCTTCACTGATCACTGATGAGTGGGTTGTCACTGCCTCTTTGCCTTCGACGAAAGCTGTGTATGATGCGACCTTGACACTGTATCTCAGTCCCATAGTACCGCCGAGCGTTTGGTGAAACAATGGAGTCCCGATTATCTCCTTTGATGTTCTAAGTGATGTAACCGAACAAAGTGGTCATTGACTTCCAGCAGGTTTGTTTCGTTATTGATCCGTCGATGACTTCGTTGACGGGAGAATCGACGATTTTGTTGACGAGAGAGTCAAGGAAAACATAGAATTTTTACTTTATTTTTTCTGTTGCTTCATACGCTCATTTGGTCTAGGCGCCGTCATAGGCGATGAGCAGTTGGTGTATATATACATATGTACATATGTGTGTATATAATTACAAACAAAATTCTATTGTGGATGTTTTACCGACAGCAAACTATTGTAAAATTCAATTCCATGTTGTGTTGCAACACTCCTCTTTATCTAGACCATCGTCACGGTGTAAATCGAAGTCATGGGAAGATAATTCATTATTCTTAATATTAGAGCTGAGATTCATTTCTGTGAGGGAAAAGATTTCGTAGGGCAGAATCTGCGAATTAAGATACATAGCAGAAATCTTAGTTCGTAATCCTCTTACGTTTTGATAATACAGGAACAGATATTTGGGAGTGTTCGGCAAAGAAGTGAGTGGTGGGTTAGGAGCGATGGTAGTAGTATGCATTTGGAACTAACATGAGACGCAAAGGAAGAGAAATTATTAGCCACTTCATCAGGAGTCATATCTAATTGCTCATGAAAACGTATAAACAGTAGTCGTATATCATTATGATTAGTGGGAGGCCTCCTTGCAAAATGGAAACCATTGCATTGGTTTTCGTTATACCGTCATACAGACAGAGTCAGACTTGTCAATTAGGTAGGGGATATATAAGCGAACATTATCATATAATCTGCGGTCTTTTAAACGAACATACAGGCCATCTTCCTCTGAATCGATAAGGTGCTTGGTTAACTTTGCCTTTGGAGGAAGTATGGGGTCTAAAACAGAAGGTAGTGTGGTATTAGGATGGGAGTCTAACTTAGAACATGGTGAGAGATTTAAAATATGGGAGCGAATAAAGTTGGGGTATGCCGTTTTTGTTTGAGTGGAATTAGGACATGTTTATAAATGACTGGGGGAAGGATTAAGATTAAAAGATTAAAAGCGTTTAGGAATTGGATTGGACGCGGTGGAAGAACATTTTGAATATATGCGATTGGCAGTATGAATTGAAGGAGTAGTGAAGACAGGAAATGTCCCAACTTTAAAACTTCAGTTTGCATCAGGAGCTTGTTTGCTAGGAGTTGGGTTTTTTTTTTGTAAGAGTTAGGCTTCGGTATCTTCTACCGCGAGCATCGAACTTGTCGAGTTGTAGAGGCTGAGTAGGGTCAATGAATCTCGAGAAGAAATTCTTCAGACGAGTCCTGAAACCAAAGGATGCTCCCCCCCCCCCCCTCCCCAACTCCCAAAGCACTCCATCATTCCCCTGGGCTGGATCAAGGTGTCATACGACCCGTGCCGAAGATCAACCTGGCTGAGGGCCCAGTATCTCCAAAAATAGCTCAGTCGCAAACGGAGTATCCGGATACCTGGCGACCTCCGGATTAGCTAGCCTTATCTGTATATGGCGGATCTCTGTACAGATGGACATCCCTTTCTCCGCTACTCGTGGGACTATCAATGGAAAATAACCAGAAAACAAAAACCGAGGCCGGTACTCCTTCATTACCGGGCGGTGGAACGGTGACTACACCGACTACCGGCAAGGCTCCTGCATTGCCGAGAGGAGGCAAAACTGTGGCAGGCCATGGTGCGCCATCCTCTAAAGGCAAAAGGAATAAGCCAAATAATAAGAATTCAGGAAGTGTTAAGACTGTGGCAGGCCATGGTCCTATCACCTCCTCCACCCCTAGCAGCAGCAAGTTTGTGGCAGGCCACGGACTTGTCGCGGCTACCAAAACTCCTTCAGGAAGTGTTAAGACTGTGGCAAGCCATGGTCCTATCACTTCCTCCGCCCCTAGCAGCAGCAAGTTTGTGGCAGGCCACGGACTTGTCGCTGCTACCAAAACTCCTTCGGGGAGTGTAAAGACTGTGGCAAGCCATGGTCCTATCACTTCCCCCGCCCCCAGCAGCAGCAAGTTTGTGGCAGGCCACGGACTTGTTGCTGCTAAAAAAAACTCCTCCCTCCAAAGAGGAATCTGGAGCTCAGCCGCATCGGCAAGCTCCATCTAAGGCGCTCTACATAAGACGCCGAAATGCTTCACGCATCATCAAAACCTTCGGATCCATTCCGGAGGTGGAGAGAAGTGCGGAAATAAAGAGCAAGGTTGAGTGGGCTAAAAACATCCTAAAAGACGGATTTCCCACTGCTTCCACTGCTCACAAAACGTCAAAAGACTCCTCTCAGCGTCAGAGATCGTTGGAGGAAACCGTACCGGTTTCCAAGTGGCCCAAAACACACAGTTCCATAACCCCTGGGCCATCCAACAGCAGATCTCTGAGGTCTTATAATGAAGTCCTAAAGGACGCATTGGTGATCGCGGTGATCGACAGAAGCGATACCGACGGTTCCATTACACCGGAACGGTGGCAATTGGTCAAGTTGAAGCTCTCGAGCAAGTTCTTGGCCATCATGCGGGAGAACCCAGGACCACCTCCTATCACAAGCGACGCTGTCTGGCACCAAGGCCATGTCAAGCTCATTGCTTGCTCCGACCAGAGATCTCTCGATCTCTTCACCAAAGCCATCGATGGTTTAGGAGAGGTTTGGCCAGGTGCAAAACTCGAGGTCGTATCTAAGGAAGACATTCCTAGTAGACCTCGAACTCGTACCTGGATTCCAGCCGAACCCTCCTCTCCAGAAAATATCCTGGAAATCATCCGGCTCAGCAACCCGACTCTTCCGACTCATGACTGGAAAGTCGCGAAACTGGAGGAACTAAGGGGTTCTTATAGATGCGCGTTAATTGTGATCAATAAGGAATCCCTTAATCCTCTGGCGCAGACGAAAGGCATGATTCGGTTCGGATTCGAGTCAATTCACTTAAGGGTGTACAAAAAGGATGAGCTGGATGCTGATAAGCAACCTCCTCCTCCTTTAACACCCGATATCACAACCTTGGATCTTGGAGCGTCGATATCCTTTCCAGAATTGGATAGCGACGACTCCAATCTGTCCGAGGTGACTACCAAGCCGTCAGTCTCCTCTTCTGACACATTGTCGGAAATGGAAACCGATGACGAAGCAAAGAGAGGTTCTACACGATCAGAGATAGAAGATGAGCTCTTGGGCACATCTTCAGAATCGGAGGACCTCAACAACACCGTGGTGGAGGCGACTCTGGAAGACTGTAGCAATGATACGGTTTCTCCAGATTAATCTCCACCACTCAAAAAAGGCTTCGGCCGCACTCATTCTGCGTCTTTCCAAAAGCGCAGAAGACATAATTCTAATCCAGGAACCATGGATTGCAGAAGGCGTGGTTCGTGGACTTAGGACACCCTCATACGTTCCGCTCTATACAAGAGACAAAGGTAAGATTAGAACTTGTATATTAGTGAAACGTGGCCTTAATGTATTTCTACTTCCCAACCTCAGTGACCCCGACCTAACCGTTGCCAGATTAGAGACTGCCAAAGGCTCTTACTGGCTGGCATCGGCTTACCTTGGCCACTACCAAGTGGGCCCTCTCCCTGGTGATAACCTAGAAAGGGTGGTACTGGAAGCGGGAAGGCAAAAAACTGGCCTCATAATCGGATGCGACGCTAACGCACATCATACGGTATGGGGCAGTACCGACATCAATGATAGAGGTGAGTCACTTTTAGACTATATTTTAAGTAGTAACCTCTTAATTTGCAATATTGGCAATGAGCCCACTTTCATAATAAAAAACCGACAAGAAGTATTAGATATTACTCTTGTCTCCGACAGCATCACCCAAAGGCTAACAAACTGGATGGTATCGTCTGATGGTATTCAGTCTGAGTGATGCTCCCCCCAGCCAACCAACTTTCCGGAACTACCGGAAAACTGATTGGGACAAAATATAGAGGAATACTGTCGGAAACGATATCCTCTAAACTATCAAGTCCCCCGCGTGACACCAATGAGCTCGACATGAAAGTCAGGGAATTTACTCTGACTCTCAATAAGGCTATGGCCGCTTCCTGCCCTCTTATTCAACCAAGAGGCAAGAAAAAGCCACATTGGTGGACATCGGCACTGGGACTGCTCAGAAACTCTTGTAGAAAACTTGTTAACGTAGCAAAAAGCACAAGAAAAGTGACCGACTGGGACTCATATAAAGAATCCCTCAAATTATACAAAAAAGAACTGAGGAAGGCAAAGCGACAATCCTGGAGGTCATTCTGCGACAAAATCACAGAAACCTCTGAGGCTTCGCGGCTAAGAAAAATCCTCTCCACAAATCCTATGATGCCCAGCTGTTTGAAAAAAACCGATGGCTCTTGGAAAACCTCAAGTGATGAATCAGTCAACCTGCTTCTGGACACCCACTTTCCAGGTAGCTCCCAACTCGCGGCCAGTAGCAGCCCAAACAAGCCTACTGCAACCGTGACCAAAATTCATAGTCTGATTACGAGAGACAAAATGCTCTGGGCGCTGCATAGCTTCAAACCATACAAGTCTGCTGGTCCGGACGGTATTATACCTGCCGAGCTACAGAGATCCTCAGATATTATTCTACCAGTGTTGGAAAATATTATGAGGAGCTGTGTAGAACTTATCCACATTCCACTGTTATGGAGAGAAGTCAATGTAGTATTCATTCCCAAAGCTGGAAAATGTTCTCATGTGGTCCCAAAGGACCTCAGACCTATAAGTCTATCATCATTCCTTCTGAAAACTTTAGAACGACTGATTGATATCCATATTCGAGCTAAAGTTGATCCAAGACTTCTGTCTACGGCTCAACATGCCTACTGTAAAGGAAAGTCGGTGGAAACGGCTTTGCTTTCTCTGACTAGCCACATCGAACGATCTCTACAATATAAGGAGTACACAATGGTTGCTTTCCTAGACATAGAGGGCGCCTTTAACAACGTCAACACATCCGCAATCACGACTGCGCTGTCAACTCTGCAGGTAGACGGCTCACTTGGGGAGCTGATTAATCTAATGCTAACAAGCAGGATAATCAACTCCAAACTGGGTGAGACTTCTGCTAAAAGATATGTCAGTAGGGGTACGCCGCAAGGCGGTGTCCTCTCCCCCCTTCTCTGGAACTTAGTGGTTAACGAACTACTGATATACCTGGAAGCGGGTGGTAGCAGAGTGATTGCCTATGCGGATGACGTTGCCATAGCCGTCTCAGGAAAACATCTAAATACCATTAAAGAACTCCTCCAAGTAAATCTTAACAGATTAACCTGCTGGGCAGATCGCTGTGGATTGGGAATAAACCCCCATAAAACTGATCTTGTCCTCTTTTCTAGGAAATATAAAATTCCAATCATAGACCCTCCTTCAATAAACGGTACCAGTTTAGCTTTCTCCGATACAGCAAAATATCTGGGTCTCATTTTTGACAGGAAACTAAACTGGAAACCTAACATTCAAGAAAGAGTCAATAAAGCTACAATAGCTTTATTCTCTTGCAAAAAAGCCATTGGGAACAAATGGGGCCTTCAACCTCGCATAACCCACTGGCTATACATCTCGGTCATAAGACCGATACTTACTTACGGGGTGGTTGTCTGGTGGACGGCCTTGGAAAATGCAGTCAACCGCATTAAATTAAGCAGAGTCCAAAGAACAGCATGTCTATGCACAAGCGGAGCTTTGCGGTCTACCCCCTCTGCGGCATTAGATATTCTGCTTCACTTGACACCCCTCGACATTTTTAGCAAGCAAGTAGCTGCGACTGCAGCTATTCGCCTTAAAGCGACTAAACAGTGGACAAATAATTCATTTGGCCACGCCAACATTCTTAATACATTAGGAATCCTTACAGAGAACACCGATTACACCATACCTGAACTTTGGTTTGACAAAAACTTCCATGTAAACTTCCCCTCTAGATCATTCTGGGAGGAGGATGCTTTCATGGAGGACAAGTCAATCCATCTCTACACAGATGGATCTAAAACCGATAGCGGAGTTGGTGGCGGTGTTTTCTCAGATAAGCTAAATCTAAGCCTCTCTTTCCGCCTTCCAAATCACTGTAGCGTGTTCCAGGCGGAAATTTTGGCGATTAAAGAAGCTCTGTCTTGGCTGAAGAAAAACGTGATATCTGCAAAGGATATCCGCATATTTTCGGATAGTCAGGCACCCATCAAGTCCCTGGACTCGGTCTCATTGTGTTCTAAAACTGCCCTTGAATGCCGATCATCTCTCATGGAGATGGCAGAGCAGTTCAACATTCACCTCTGTTGGGTGCCGGGCCACAGAGACATTCCAGTGAACTGCAGAGCCGATGAACTCGCCAAAATTGGAACCACTCTACCTATCCTACCAGACAAAGGTAGTATAGGTATACCAATCGCTACGTGCAAACTAACACTAAAGCTAGATGCCAATAAAAGAACGGACCTTAGGTGGACTGCTGGACAAACATGTCTAGCGACCAAACAGATCTGGCCAAGGCTGGATCTGAGTCGATCTAAGTGTCTGATCCTTTTAGATAGAAAACATCTCAGCGCCATAATAGGTGTCATTACCGGACACTGCCTCATAGGCAAGCACGCAAGAAGGCTTGGCGCTTTTACTAACGATTTCTGTAGAAGCTGCATGGACGAGGAAGAGGAGGAAACAATCCCCCACTTACTCTGCACATGCCCAGCTCTCTCTCAGAGAAGGAAGCTTCACCTAGGAGCTTTCTTCTACAACTACCTAAACGATCTAGAAAAAATAGACGTTAACAGTCTCCTACGCTTTATTAAAAGCTCAAACTGGTTCCAGTAGTAAGAAGATCACAGATCCACGTGGCATCACAATGGGCCAATAGGCCTAAGTGGGTTGGTATTTCCAACAGCCACTCTTACCTAACCTACCTAACCTAACCTAGGCTTCGGTATAGGGTTAGACTTAAATTAACATTGTTCTGTTTTCTAGTTTTAGTGGATTTTGAGTTACTGGACTTAAAGGTAGTATCCTTGCGATGTTTGTATTCGGTTTTAATCTTTCCATAGTTATTCCACCCAGATTGATGACGTTGGAAGGTTGATAAACATCCATTCATATTTTGATGCTTACCTTGAAGGTGCTGGTGGAGATCTTACGGCAGTTGCTGACATCAATTTTAAATTTTGATTTGAAGAGACTAGTTAGCCTGGTTCGATCGAGGAGTGTACCTCTTATTATTAAAGGCAACTGACTCAACTTTGTTTAAATCCACTCCGAAATCGTCTATAAGATTCCAAATCTTGAGATTGTGGGTTCAGGAGTTGGTGTAGTAGCATCATTTACCCAAGAGGGTTGTGGTGGAGGAGAAGATGATCTAGGAGTTACTGGTGGTTCCATAATTGAAGATTCAAGCATCTCAGTAAGAATCGAGGTGTTGTATGATGTAGTGGGAGCTGAAATTGCACCGGTATATCTGGAAGCTATCCGGATGTGATCAGCAATTTTGTTTAACAGCGCGCGTTATTCGGTTATCTCGTTGCTTAAATCGCTCATTTGGCACATGATGTTTATGAGCAACTGATCATTATTTGGCGGAGAGGGAACGCTGCTTCTGAATGTACTTCCATAGAAAATGGGATAGAAAATTCCTGTTTGACTTTTCGGTTTATTCTTCTTCTTTTCCTTTTACTAGCCCTTTTCTCGCTACACGAACTTATGCATAACGAGTTTCCCATTTTTACTGCATCGCTACTGCTCCGCTTATGGGGTTGGCTAATGTCGCAGATCGCAGAACGCGTCTGCATACTGCTCGGTCCTGTATCGCTTCGACGGTTAGCCCCAGGCGTTGTTGTGCATTTGCCATCTGAGCAATCCAGGAATTCTTTTTCCTACCTACTTTTCTTTTAGTAGGAGCGACCGTAGTTCATATTGCCCTCTAAACGGGATTTTTCGGAGATCTTCTTTGAACTTGGCAATACCAGCTAATTCTATCCGACTCAAGTTGTTCGATTACCGAATTCTTTATGTGTAGACTTCCTCTAATGTGCGTAGATCTAATCCAGTCGCGTTTCGTAACTCCAGTCGACATCCTTAACATTTTCATCTCTGCTGCCGTTATTTTATTTTTAAACGCTTCGTTGTTTTCTGCCACAAAGTTATTGACCGAATCACTGAGTCACCGAATTGCAAGTAATATGTGGGACGGAGTCATGTCTTTGCACTCATCACAATAAAACAAAAAGTTGTTTTTATAATCTCTTAAGTACGCGATGGATCTCTTACTCAAGCCAATGCAAAGAGCATGGAACGACTTGCTACAAAGACCACTGCAGATCACCATAACAGCCTTTAGGTCATTTGATAGGGAGCAATTAGCACTTCCGCATAATTCTGACATGATGACGATGAATTAGTTAGGGTAGGTCAGTTGCGAATTTAATGTTTTGAATGGAAAAAAAAAACACAAAAGATTGTGAATACGAATTGGGTTAGTTGTTAATTTCACTTTAAGATTATTATGCACTTTTAGTCGATAAACAAATCGAGTCAGCAAAACACAATCGAATAGGCAGGAAAAAATTAAATGGAAATAAATAATCAGAGCGAAATTTAAACAAAAGGGGATATCCGGCATCTCCTGACAATTTAAAATTAATAAAGATTTTTCATTTACTAAATGAACACCAACCCAACAGCCAAGTATTTCTTTCGCCTCTCTCAAAGTTTCGTATAAGCGTTCACCTGAATACACTAGAATTCCAAACATGAGAGTCATAACTGGCCCCGAGATGCCTGGCATCAATTTACATAAAAAAAATTATTAATTTTTTTTTATTACAATCATAGCGTTTAAACTGGAAAATCCTTTCCTATTGTAGTATCTATGTTGTTCCGTTTTTTTTTTAGCTAATATTTTTATGTGGGTGCCATCGACACATCCAATGCTCCCAGGAATACCGTACATTTAGTAAAACTGCGCTTTAAATTGGTTGTTTTCTTCGTCAGTGTTTTCAACTTTATCCACTGTGGGCAAAATAAATTCCTCCATTAGGCTAATAATCTCTCCGATAATTTTGCTTACGGTAGGTTGTGCTAAACCTAAAACAAAATCGTAGCCAACGCCCGTTTGATAGCCGCCTTCAGCACAAAACCTTAATGCTGCGGCAAGTCGCAAAATTATTGGAACAGCACATGCATGCTTTATATCTGGAAGCTACAATAAATAAACCAATGCCTGTTTACTGAGTCTAAGGCACGTTTTGAATATGAAAACACGCGTTGATTTATTTTAAATACATATTCAAATTACGAGTATTCTTTACACTTATACTTAGCATCTGGTAAATCCAATGGGTTATATTTTGACATGAAACTCCTTCTTACTCGTATTAATTTTTTATTTGATTCCTGTCCATCATTATCATCATTATTCATATTACATTACCATTACTCATTACAAATTTTTTGTTTTTATTTAATACACAAGTAACTCGAATTTAAGCTACCAATTTGATTTAAAGATATAAAATCGGAACGACAATTTGGAAATATCACAACAAAACAATTCAAAATTTCAATCTGACTGTCATCAGTAGTTGTGGAATCTATAATATGTGGGAGAGTCGAGTCGTTTATAGCGTTTTCGTTTGGGGTGCCAGAAGGCTTTTTTTTGTACCCTGATTTTTATTTAAATAGATTACTAAAAATTTCTTCGCACTTTTATATTTTAAATATATTTGCTTGCGAACGAATTTGAACACACAGAATAATAAACTGGCCAAACACAGCCGATTGCACGAAAACAGAAACCTAGTTTGACACACAATACTATTTGACCTTTATATATTTTGACATGAAATCGAAGACAGAGATTTTAATTCTCAAATTAAAACGAGAAGCAAAATATGGATTCTGAAAAAATTAGGGGAAATGGTTTTACGTCACTTTTCTTCTCCGGAGCACGGAGAAAAGCCTAAACGAAAACGCTATAAGTTTCGTAATACCGACACTAAGGCGAATGCAAAATGAAGTGACTCTCAAAATGATATAATTTAAACGACGTTCGTAATAGGGGTGAATATGTGCTCGTATAAAAAGAGATATGGTTACCTTACCTACTCGTAGCGTTTACACAGGCGAGTTAAACTAGTGGGCTTTACATATGTTGTATATCTGTATACGAGAGAACGAACTGGTAGCCAACTAGTAGCTTTATTAGGTGACGAATTTTGCCTGCGAATTAGGCTGCTAGTTGTCCTGCTAGTAAAGTGTTTTTATGTGTTGTTTTCTATTTTTTCTCTTTTGTTTCAGTTAATAGATATGTATATTGCACAGAGAATTTTGCTTAAATGGGATGGAAATTTTGAAATACTTTTTTCAGGATGGATTCTCTTGTGAATTTTGGGTTATTTATTTCCAATTTTTCGTATTTACGACTTTTCTTCACTTTTGGGAAGGAAATTTTGAAATTTGAAAACTTGTTACAGAATGGATTCTGTTGTGCATTTTGTTTTTTTTTTCGATTAATAGGGATATTGGGCAATTTTTGAACTGAACATTGCCATCACCCCATAGCAGACTAGTCCAAAGATTGTATTCCGCTTCGAATTTCGATCGGGTTTATAAAAATGGATTTGTCTCTCTCCTTATCTTTCGCCTATTTTTTACTCTTCAGCATTTCCCAGTTTTTCTAGCTATTTCAACCGTAACATTTGTTTCAATTTCATCCTTTTATTTTTAATTAATAATGACATTTTAGTTTGTATGATTTTTTTCACTTTCCCTCCCGTAGCTGATGACGATATGCTTAGAAGGCAATTGAGTTGTAAAACCCTCTCTTGAGCAAAAAAATAAAAAAATATTACATATATGTACTGATGATCCCAGTCCTGCGTTATGGCACAAAAGCAAAATCTTTCGGACGCTTCTAGAAAATAATTCTTTGGGTAATTTTCGGTCCCGTTTGTTAATGGAGAATGGTGGAGACATTTCAACAGTGAACTATAGGGGCTGTACAGCGATGCCGACCTCGTGAGAAAAGCTCGAATAAACCGACTTAGATAGCTAGGTCACCATGAGCATATGGACACCAACGTGCCGTCCCTGAAACTTTTCGACTCCAACCCAGAAGTATAACGCGGGTAGGTAGATGGCGTACAAAAGTGGAAGGAGACCTCAGCCAACTTCGTGGGCGCAACTAGAGTCAGCTGAGAAATGATCGAGAAAAGGAGAGGCACGGTAGCTGAGTGCAATTTAAGGGAAATAATTTCTGGGAAAAATTTGTCTTTCAAAGAATGTTCAATAATTTGTAAATGTGCTTCGCGTATCAGTACCTACCAAACGTTCAAAATGGTAAATATGATGGATTTGATATACCGCTTTGTTCAATTCATAAACAGTAAGACCCATTATTGATACGATTATGTTAAAGAATAATCTTTGAATAAAAAATGATTGTGCGTTCAATGTCAATGAAATCACTTATCACCTGATATGGAACAAGCCTGATGGATTGAAATTTGTAAATAAAATCACTTTTGTAAACCTAAACCTTAATACCTGGGCAGATGAGGACGTATTTACTCCACTTATACCGAAAATAAATTCAAACAACCCTTTTGTACGCTAAATTCAAGAAAGAAGAAAAGAAAATAATGGTTTTCACAAGGATAGCTTACAAATAAACAGACAGGAGAATTTTTGCATATTACCCTAAAATGAGACCATTGCATACGTTGTATAAAAAGTATGTAGTACTTACACTGCAAAGATACCATATTGTAAAATGTTTGTGTGGGTTCAATTGATAGAACTTATTCCTATCAATGCATTCGCTTTATTCAATACAATTACAATTTACAATTCAATCGCCTTTACTTTTTTTTATCTTCTACGTAAGCCACTTTCTCACTACTCGTATTTCATGTAATTTCATAAAATGAAGCTAGCGAGCAACGGCGTGAAGATTAGTACAGCATTAAAGCAAAATTTTCCATCATCAATGCAGAAGACCTGGTGTGGCTGTATAATCCTTTGCGTAAAAGGGAAAATCACCATTGTAAAAATCATTGCAACAGGAGGAAAAATTAAGGCGATTCATATGGATGGAATGTGTCACCTCAACGGAACGATGAATGACGAAGTTGTTCGAGATGAAAAACTTTAGGGAGGGAACAGCGTGATAACGATCTAAAATGTGAACAGCGTCATATACATTTGAATAGCAGAAGATTTCCATATATAGCAGAAGACTCGACTATTCAAGAGTGGAAATATTTTGCGAATATTCTAGAATAATGGAAAGTTATATGGAACGCTGGATAGTACAGATCGTTCCCGAACGATGTCAAGGGAGTATAAATATCAGCATCCCCCTCGATATACAAATCAAGACTAATGTGAGATTTGAAATGCGAATTACGAATAGTGATAAAGTGCTTTAAGTAAAGAACACAAATATTTTACAGGTATTGCGAGTAGCAGCAAAATCCTTTACGAACCTCCTGTAGTACGTGGAAAATCCCAAGAAGCTTCTCAGTTGGTGTTTGGGGACAGGCCGGTTTTTTCACTGCTTCGATTTTGTCAGGATCCGTCCTTACTGCTTCCGCGGATATAATGTGACCCAGATATTTTACTTCTGGATGGAACAAGGTACACTTTTCTGGGTTCTGCTTCAAATGAGCGCTTAGCAGCCTCTCAAATACTTTTTTTAGATTTTCGAAAACATTTGATGGCCAGACCTCATGGTCGAATAACTCGGACAAGTAGCAGAAGTGCTTTGCCCTAACAATGGCCTTGCACGGCCCTGCAACAGAAAACCATAGCGTAAGCGCAGTTTTATGTTTTCTTCCAAAAATATAAAGAATGGCATTAGTCTAGCAACGACTGCCTCTCTGAC
This sequence comes from Volucella bombylans, assembly GCA_949129095.1. NCBI lineage: Eukaryota > Metazoa > Arthropoda > Insecta > Diptera > Syrphidae > Volucella > Volucella bombylans. The sequence goes on from OX422141.1 coordinate 45,614,106, forward strand.
GTTTACTATTATTCTTTTTAGTTTTGTTCATTGAGGCTGTTCCGGACTGTTCCGAACAGAAAAGTACAAGCTTTCCTGTTCAGTGAGAAAAATTTCTGTCCGAATCTTTTCTACTCTGTGTTCAGTGAGGCTTTTCCAATCTGTTCGGAACAGAAAATTTTGCACCTACTTTCGAGGTAGAACACAATTGTGAAAAATATCAAAATCAGCTGTGCTGTACTTTTCTGTTCTCATTTGATTTGACGTTTTTCACAAATCTGTGCTGTTCTGTCCTTGTTTTTCCTCACTGAACAAAGCTTTTATCTCCCTGAATTGTCAGTTGTTCCCTATCTTCTTGTGTGTGAAGTACACTCTTGTAAACACACTAGTTTTTCTTTTAAGTAAAAATCGTTAAGGAAATATAATAAACAAATTTTTTATTCAATTATTCCATTAGACATCCTCTAATAATGGAGACTATATGGCCTTAGTACAGGCTATTGAGAAACCGTTTGGGGATAGCCACATGCAGGAAGTAGAACCGAATGCACCAACGAGAGGAGAAGAACTGCAACAGCTTCAAGTAGGCGTCAGCCGACGTAATGACCGATTCTGATAAAATCAAAGCGGTCAAAAGTTGGCCTGCTCCCAAAGAGCACCAATTGAGAACATTCTTGGGACTAGCTGCTGCAAGTACTTCTATGGACAAGAGTTCATTCTTCGCACGGATCACGCAGCTTTGAAATGGCTACGGCAATTTAAGAGCCTTAAATACCAAGTTGTAAGAAGAATCGAGCTGTTGCATTGCTACGACTTTGAAGTGCAACACCGCAAGGGAGAAACCGACTTGTTAGATCTCTTTTGATCTAAAGTTAGACAACACGGTTGGATTGCGAGTGAGTTTTTATTAAAAATTTTAGTTCCTTAAATACTACTTAACAAACAAAATGTAAATCTATAGGTGTATTCTGTTACGTCTGGGATTTGCTACCTAATGCTGTATTTGATATTGTAGGTGCGAACAAAAACCCATGCGTCAGCAGAATATTCGGTGGGAACAGAACTTGGACTGGTAAAATTGTTTATTTAGCAGAATAGAGTGTGGGAACGATGGATTTGAGCCATAGGAATTTACAGTATGTATGTAAAGAAAGGAAATGAAAAATGGAAAAAGATATAGTGAGGCTTACAAGAAAAATACTTTTTAATTAAATTAAGATTTAAACATCCTCCCCGGCCTTGAGATCCTGAAGCTCAAAGACATTTTCTTGAATTGGACAGTGACAGGTAGCTAATGGAATATTGGTCCACATCATGATGAGTGATAGGTTTCGATAGTATTTGTTTAGGTTTTAAGTCTGCAATTTCCTTTTGGATTGCTACCAGGTCTTCGTCGCCGCGGATAAGGAAGTCATTGGTCTCAGATGTTTCATGAGATATTTCTGGTAAAGAGTTCCTCAATAGCTGGGTTAAATTTAAGGCTGGCACAAAAGATGAAGTAGCATTCGTTAAGTAAAAATTATGGGCATTAATCGTCATTGTCGGTTGTTTAATGACGCAATTCGAAGCTAATTTTAGTAATCCAACTCCATTAAGTTTGGTATTCGAAATATTAGCGCCACAGACTATAGAAAGCATTTCTTCTTCTTTAAAAGCAAAAATCCAGTAATTTGGGTTATGTAATTGGATCCACATTTTCCCTGGTTTTGATGTTTTAAGCAGGCATCGCGCTGATAACTGCTTCTCGTGGTTAAGTAGATAAATCTCACACTGATGTTCCGTCGAGTGAGTGTTGAAGATAGGATGGCGTTGCTTACACAAGTATTTATCATCGTCGGTTTGCAAGCATTCCTTATACTCATCGTGAGATAATGGAAAATATTGGTCTCGATACGGGCTTATGGCCAGAAATGCTGTCGATAGCTGAGTGAATATGAAGGAATCACTATGTTGGACCGGTAGTGGAATAAACTTGCAGATCTGGAACCTTTGACTACTTAATAGTGGTAGTTTAACGAGAAATAGAATCGCGGATGTGGTTACTCGCGTTTTAACTCTAAGTAACTCATAAAGTTTAGGTAGATTATGCTCGTCATATCCCGGCAGAGTTAAAGTGGGTGGTATGTGCTTATGTATGTTGTCGATTTCTTTCAGTAGTTGTCTTGGTGATAGAAGAAGGGAGCTGATTCTTCCTTGATGAGTATCAGTAATGGTCTCAAGGATAGCTAGTTGAGTCCTCTGGAAACTGCCCAATATTTGAGATATATATATTGCAATGTAGTTAAACGTTTCTGCTTCGATTGTTGTGTAGTTAAGCTCGTTGACGGACTGATAGACCTTTGTTAACTGATTATTTACCAAAACGAATTGTTCCTTAATTGAGGACATTGATTTGTTAAGAACGTTAACGGTTGATTCTACTATCGATTTGTTTTTGTTTAGTTGAAGTAGATATTTTTCGTTTCGGTTGACTTCTTCAATTGTGTTTTCAATGTGTTGTGCGTAGTCTTGGTCGAGAATACCAAAAAGTTTGTTTGCAATTGTCCCAATGATATCAAACGGAGATCTCTTTCTTCGTATTGCGATTCCATTTGTATGCTTTAAAATTTCATTCAGCCTTTCTGTTTCCAGGAGTTGGTGTTCTAGTTGCTTCACTACTGCTTGACGGAAGTTGTTTGGGTTCTGTCTCAGCATTTCACACTTTTTTCTTAGCCCCTAAATGCCTTCCTTTAATCCTTGATACTCATTCCAGTAGGTTGACATGTTGAAGTATACAAAGAGATTCCATTCGTCCGTTATTAAATTAACTTTACCCAAATCTTCAAAGTACATCCCCGGATTATTTGTGAATTTTTCAACTTCTACCAAACTTTGAGTTGCTACTTGTCCAAATTCTGTGCCGATGATTATTAAACCGATCATAAGAGAGGAGACAGGATTAATTTTTATTTTTCGCTTCGGTTGTGGTGAGTTGAAGGACTTCCTCTTTGCTCGCCGACTTGGTAATTTTAAGGGTTCCTCAAGTGTTGAAGTCTGCTGTGTTTCGGATGGTAGTGGACATATCTTAAAGATAGATCGCCTAATCACTCCATTGGATGTCTTGATGTCAACAACTCTAGTCAGCTTGTCCTGTCCTGGTATTGTTTGCAATACCCTTCCCATTCGCCATCTGAGTGGAGGTAAGTTATCATCTTTAATCAACACTAGAGATCCTGGTTTAACATCTTCTTGAGGGTGTTTCCATTTGTAACGGTTTTGGATTTCTTGTAAGTATTGCTTGCTCCATCTGCGCCAGAATTCTCGATGTATGGATGTTACTAAATTTCATCTTGATGCAGTTGACAGGTTTGTCGGTTTCGAATCGGGATCATTTATTGCTGTTAATGGTGCGCCGGTTAAAAAATGTCCCGGTGTAATCGCTTCTAAATCGTTGGGGTTTGATGATATCGGTGTTAGTGGTCGCGAATTAAGTACAGCCTCAATTTCAGCTAATGCAGTGGAAAGTTCTTCTTGAGTTAATGTGGTTCCCGAAAATATGTGTTTCATATGATATTTTGCGGACTTTACTGCAGCTTCCCATAGACCTCCAAAATGAGGTGATTGTGGTGGTATGGGTTTCCATTCAATACCCTTTTCTGTACAGTGAGCGGATATAGTATTGTGACCTTCTTCATCATATATTTTCGCATGCAGTTCATTGAGTTCGTTCCGAGCTCCCATGAAGGTTGTAGCGTCGTCCGAGAAAATTTTGGCGGGTAAGCCACGGCGAGTCACGAACCGTTTTAGGGCACCAATAAACGATTGTGTTGTCAGATCTGATACTAACTCCAGATGCGCAGCCTTCGTTGCAAAGCATACGAATGCCGATACATAAGCCTTTGTTGGCTGTTTTCCCCTGATCTTATAGTGAATATACACTGGACCCAGGAAGTCGACTCCTACGTTGGTGAATGGTCTTGAAGGTTGTACTCGTTCTGGCGGTAGATTTCCCATAAATTGTTCAATATTCCTTGGCTTTGCCTTAAAACAACGTATGCAGTTGTGTACGATTGCTTGAGCGAGTTGTTTTCCTCTCACTATCCAATAGTCTTGCCTTGCGAAAGCTAACAATGATTGTGGCGCTGCGTGGAGGTTTGTATGGTGCAGATGTGTCATCAATAATTTCGTAAATAAATGTGAGCTGGGCAAGATGATCTGGCGTTTTGCATCGTATGGCAATTTAGAAGCCTCCAATCGACCACCTACACGTACAACACCTCTATTGTCGATAAATGGAGACAATGGACTTATTCGGCTTTTCTCAGGTACTTGTCCAAATTGTTTGAGTGCCTTAATATCTTCTGAGAATGTGATTTCCTGAATGTATTTCGCTATGATTATATTGGCTGTCTTTAATTCTGGTGCGGAGATAACCGTCCCCTTTATCCGATAGGCCTTCGCTCTTTTCAGATTGCTGATGAAACGTACGATGTATGCTGTTATTCGCCTTAGAGTGGCGAACGAGCTTCGATGATTAATCTCTTCAAGAAAGTGGGTCTTTTTGCTTGTGGCTACTAAGACGGTTTTTATCGCTTTTACTTCTGGAAGATGTTCGCTTTTCGTTAGTGATGATTGCACTGGCCATGTTGATTGAGATCGGTAAAGGAATGTAGGTCCCTCGAACCAAGAAAGGGTCTTGAGAAATTGATCGGGAAATACTCCCCGAGACAAAAAATCAGCTGGATTTATTTCTGTCTTGATGTACTTCCATTGCCCCTTTTTGGTTTCTTCGTTTATGAACGAGATACGGTTGGCGACAAAGGCTTGTAACGGTGATTGGGTGTTTATCCAAGCTAAGACGATTTGAGAGTCAGTCCAGAACGTTGTTTTGTAGATTTCGAGTGGTAGACTCGTTTTAACCACGTTGGCTAGTTGTACCATTAATTTTGCAGCACAAAATTCTAATAGTGGGATCGTCAGTTGTTTTATTGGTGCAACTCTGCATTTTGAACAGACCAGTTGCACTTTAATTTCTCCCGTCTGGTTTGATGATGTCATGTATATAGCCGCTCCATACGCCCGTTGTGAGGCATCCGAAAATCAATGAAGCTAGATATCAGTTGCGGATGGCACTACTACATGCCTAGGTATTTTTAGGCTGTTTAGGTGTTGAAGTTCTGTCCTGAAGTGCAGCCATTGGGGTGTATTTCCATTGGAACTGCAGCATCCCAATCCAGTTTAGATCGCCACAATTCTTGTAAAAAGATTTTTGCCAGAATGATTACAGGACTCACAAATCCTAAGTGGTCGAAGATGTGAGCGATATCCGCAAGAATTGTCCGTTTAGTGACCTTTATGGCACCTCTCCATTTAGTTTTGATTATGAATTGATCCGATGTTGGAAGCCAGGTTAGTCCAAGAGTTTTAACTGACGCTTCGGATTGATCGAATAGTATCGTCTCAACTTCACAGTCTTCTTTAGCTAATCCTTTTAGTAGTGCTGGTGTGTTTGCGCACCATTTTCGCAACGGGAATTGCCCCTGTTTGAGCAAATTATTTAATTCGGTCTTCATTTGGCATGCTTCTTGTAAATCGTCGCTTCCCGTTAAAACGTCATCCATGTATATATCGCGTCTGATAATGGTAGCTCCTAATGAATATTGACTCGTTGCAGTTAGAGCCAAATCTTGAAGACACTTGATTGCTAAGTATGGTGCCCATTTTGTACCATAAGTTACTGTGTTTAAATGATATACCCTAATAGGTTGACTGCGGGACTCCCTCCAAAAGATGAGCTGGAACTTCTTGCTGTCATTGTCAACAAGTATTTGGCGATACATCTTGGAAATATCGGCTGTAAATACGTAAGCAGGAATTCTGAAGCGTAACAGAATTGAAAACAAATCGTTTTGCAATGACGGGACAGCGTGTAATATTCGTAAATGTTCTTGCAGATCCATCGAAAACCACCCGTAGTTTGGTTGAACTGCTCTCCGGTCGCAAGACGCAGTGGTGTGGCAGAAAGTAATGTGGTCCGCTGATTGATTCTGCTCGGCTGTTTATTTCTGTCATATGGTTGAGGTGAATATATTCTTTCATGAACTGAATTTATTGCTGCTGTAATTCTGGATTTCTGTATAATTTCCTTTCCAAGCTAAGAAATCTTTTAGTAGCAATTTCCTTTGATTCTCCCAAGCTAGCTGGATTGTTGGCGAAAGGTAGTTTTACGATATAACGACAGTTTTCTGCCCTGTTTGTTGTGCTGATGAAGATCTCTTTGCATCTTCGTTCTTGCGAGGTCAATTGTATTTCTTCAGATGATTTTGTCGATTGTACTTCCTCTATTTTCCAGAACCTTTCTACCTAACGTACTTGTTTCCGAGGCAATACCGCAAAAGAGGTTTGAAGTCGGTTTTTGAAGTGTAGCCTTTCCCATTACGACCCATGCAAGTAGAATGTTTTGAAGTGCTGGCAAGTTCTGCTGAATTTTGATCTGTCCAATCGAAATAAGCTCGGGGAATAACTCTGCTCCAGTTAGTAGGTCAATCTCCTGAGGTTGGTTGAATGCGTTGTCTGCGAGCTGGATATTCTTTGGTAAATTCCATCTGCTCGTATCAACTGGGTTGACGTGACGTTATAGTATCCAGAATGTATACTTCCAGATCCGTACTGAACCCAGTAATTCGGGATTGAAGGCATAGATTGACCTTCTTGTCGATTTTAAGATGGTTGTCTCCTACACCGGAAATCTTCACTAGTTCTTCCTTTGGTCTTAGCTTCAATTTGTTGGCTAATTTACTGGTTATGAAGCTCATCTGAGAGCCTGAGTCTAGCAGTGCCCTCGCCTTAATTGGACTATTAGTTTTATTAAGCACGTTGACCATAGCTGGTCAACGGTTTAGGAATAAAAGCACATAGTTAGTACCAGCATTGTCTCCGTTGATTGCTGACAGACTCGTTTTGTTATTGATCTGTAGAGTCTGAGTCTCGGGCTTCGGTTTGAACTCTGCTATGTGGAGCAAAGTATGATGAAATTTGTTGCATTTGATGCAATGCCCTGCCTTACAATTTGAAACCGTATGCCCAAATCGTAAGCAGTTTAAACATCTTTTTAATGCTTTAACCTTTTTAACCCTCTCCGTGACTGAAAGCTGCAAAAAGGTTGGACATTTATAAATGGGATGGTTCGGCTGCTCGCAGAGAAAACACTTGTTATTTTCTTGCGTGGTAGTCAGAGTGACTCTGCTTGATCGTTTAGATTCACCCTTTTCTTTTGTTCCTAGTGCCTCCAACATTTGAAAACGATTCTCTAAGAACGCAAGTAACCCTGTTACTGTCTGAAGCTCACGTGGGTTGTCCAGCGATTGCTCATAAAGTCTATGAGTTTCCTTGTCGATCTTTGGAAGAATCAGATGAATTAATAATGGGTCCCAATCCTGGACAGGAATGCCCAGGTTACTTATTCCGAAGAGGCACTCCTTTGAAGTGCCGTGTAGTCGTTTGATTGCAGTGGCCGAGTCCCCTATAATGACTGGTTGTCCTAAGAGTTTATTGAGTAATGCTACAAGTATTAATCGCTTATTGTTGTAGCGATGTTCGAGGGTTGACCAGGCCGAATGATAGTTGTCTTCTGATACCTGAAGGTGTTGAATTAGCTTGGCCGCTTCTCCCGACAAATTAGCCTTCAGATAGAACATTTTCTCTGCCTTACTCATCGGTTGTTGATGTATAAGCTGGAGGTAGAGATCCTGAAACTCCTTCCATTGGAGATAGTTCCCGCTAAATACGAGCAGCGTTATCTCCGGTAGTTTCAGCTTGTTGAACCGCTTAGCCTCTGAAGTCGCTGCTGGTGACGTCTTGTCCAACTGTTGATCCAAGTGTTCCTGCAGTTCGATAAGTCGCGATTGACAGCGTTCTTCTAGCTTCTGAATGCTATCAATCGAGTAATCTAAGGTCTCTTCTTCTGCCATGATTTGGAGATGTAGACCAGAGATAATTGACCATTGCTGCGTAAGACTCGCTAGTTTTTGTTTGTAGTATGCAGCTGAACGGTGTTCCATGTTGTCATCGGTGGAGGCAAGTAAATGATCCATTGCACTGACTGAGGCATTTTGCTGCCTTATCAGCTTCTGAATGATGTTCCCGCTTTCGATTCTAGTATTGGTGTAAGTGGACATCTCACGATCGGTTTGTGCTTGCAGTATAGCTGCCTTGTACCCAGTGTACACAGCCTCAACTTGTGCATAGTACTTCCTTTCGAAGTAGCTGCTCTCTGGCCGTTCTGTCCGGTATGCTTGTAACTTGATGTCCCTGCTTTCGAATTCACTCCATTCGAAGTCAAGCCGCTCCAGCCGGGACTCCAAGTATGATTTAGTCCGCCTGCCTGGTCCGTCCTTCTTAAAGTTGGAGAATAACTTTGTTATTTTCTCGGCTGTGGTTGCCTGTTCTTTGATCAGGGCTTCCATTGTTTTTTTTTTTTCTTCAGCGGGATCACGTTGTCTGTTGGTACCAGTGTTTGACGCCCTGGTAACGCGTGTGCCAATAATTGTAGCTTGCAAGTGATTTGCTCCTTACCGCTGGTGGGGGGAAGCAAGATCACGTGGTCTGTTGGTACAAGTGTTTGACGCCCTGGTAACGCGTGTGCCAATAATTGTAGCTTGCAAGTGAGCTTTTATTAAAAATTGTAGTTCCTTAAATACTACATAACAAACAAAATCTAATTCTATAGGTGTATTCTGTTACGTCTGGGCATTGCTACCTAATGCTGTATTGGATATTGCTGGTGCGAACAAAAACCCATACGTCAGCAGAATATTCGGTGGGAACAGAACTTAGACTGGTAAAATTGTTTATTTAGCAGAATAGAGTGTGGGAACGGATAATATGGATTGGAGCCATAGGAATTTACAGTATGTATGTAAAGAAAGGAAATGAAAAATGGAAAAAGATATAGTGAGGCTTACAAGAAAAATACTTTTTAATTAAATTAAGATTTAAACACCACTCAAATGCTGATGCTCTTCCTCGTAGCCCGTGCGGGGTCAAATGCGAACACTGGAACTGTAAGGAAGCGAAAGAACTGGTTACTATCCAAATGATCAAGACTGAACCAGTAAGGAGTTGGACTACAGATGAAATCCGTTCCTCAAAAGAGCCAGACCAATATTGGCTTGGAGGGAACATGAGCAAAGATCAAACTGTCAGGAGATAACAGAAATTTTGAACACCTATTGGTCATAGTGATGCTCGCTTTGTGTACACGATGGTTAGGTGAAGAGAAAATGGGAACTTGCAGATGGAAGAATATCTCGGATGCAACTAATTGTGCCACGGTCCAGAATCAGTGAAGTACTCCATGAAGTATTGTAAATGACCGAATATCAGGAGGAGGAAGGCATTAACAAAGCGTTGAAGATAGTAAGGGAGCATTTCTATTGGCTAAGTGCAGAACAAGGGACTGAAAGTTAAGCCGTATGGAATAATTCAACAATATTGTGATATCCGTTTGAATGTGAACAGCGTCGTAGTAGAAGATTTTCATATTTGAATAGCAGAAGACTAAACCATTCGAGAATGGAGAATGAAAACATTTAGCGAATATTCTAGCAAAATGGAAAGTTGTATGGAACGCTGGATGGTACAGAATGTTCTCGAAAGATATCAGGGGAGAATAAATACCAGCGTCCCCCAAGATATGCAAGTCAGCTCTAAAGTGGAATTTGAAATGTAATTTACGAGTAGTGATAAAGTGGTTTAAAGAAAAGTGGTTGAGAAAAGCGATTGAATTTTAAATTGTGATTGTATTGAATAAAGCGATTATATTGAAACGAATAAGTTCTAGCGCTTGTACCCACGCAAACATTTTACTATATAATGTCGGAGCACTATTGGAACATGTAGCCATTAACGTCTGTGGCCCGTTTCCCGAAACCATTAACAAACCCTCCTTGTCATTGTTGACGCCGGAACACACACAATAAAATAGAATATCGACTTTTTTTGTCTTTTATTTTGTTTTCCTATGAAAATGTTATAATTTTTATATTAGATAAAATAGGTTTTTTTATGACTTACGCTTTGTGCTCAATCGTCCTCTCGAATGAAGTCAGCGGAAATGATCAAGTCAAAAATTCCGGAAACTACGAGGAAAATAATTTTTGTCAATTCGAGAATCGAACCACATAAGTGCTTACAATTTCTTTTTAAGTGCTACCAATTACACATAGTTTTGTTTTTTAATACTCCGTAACATCACCGAATCCGGGAATCTATGACGTCTCAGATTCACCTAGATCTAACTTGGCCAGGATGCACGCAGGTCGTTTCAGAATACCCAGTTTAGTGCGCACATCCGCCGTTCCAACATGCGAGTCCTTGCCCGGGAAAACCCGTATCATTCGACCCACCAGCCACTTCGATTGATGTATGCTTCTGTCACAAACCAAAACGATGTCGTCGACGGCAAGCGGCTTGACGGATTAATACCATTTTGTTTGGCGGCAAAGGTATGGGAGGTATTCTCTCAACTACTTATTCCAGAAGCGGTGCTGCATCTGTTGCACTTTGCGCCATTGTTTTCGGATCACTCGGAGTTATTCTTCTTGAGGATGGTGCGTTTGCTCAGAATTTGGTACACCCAAGAAAATGACTAAGGTTATAGGTTCGTCGGTCGGCTATGTCACAGGCTATGTGAGTTAATGGTCGCGAGCTTACAATGTTCCCGTCCTCATATATAAGGCAATATTCTTGCAGGCTTTCGTTATAAAGCATATGGCGCGTTTTACACTGCGCACTAAGCGCCAGCACACGTCTGCGTGAGGGTTTAAGGGACATTTAAAACCCACTCAATTTTCAAATTCGTGAGCGCATTTCCAATATCCCCGTGATCCAAATGACCAGGCTCCCGCTGCAGCTCGTGGCATTATCTGATCGGATGTGTACAGAAATTCCCCGTCTGCCGATGAAATTTCACATCAGACACGTATCGGTCGTAAGGTCCCTTGCTATCTGAAGAGGGCTATCCATCCCTTCTCGGTGTGTCGCCCAGATATGACTAAGAACGTATCTAAGACAACGGCCTAACAAATGGGATCATTCTCTATACCGGCACTTGTCCCATGGGTGGATTATCCGGTTTTACACTTTCTCTCTTAGATACTCGATATCTCCCCACTACTTGTCGTACAACCGTCGAATGTGTCGGATCCAAAACCGGCGACGTATCTCAGCTATAATGGTACCTTGGTTTTGGTGCCTGCAGTCGCGGTGATATATATCCAACAGTAACGCTGTCACTCGATGGTATTGAGGCAATATTATCGGTCTACGTGCATTAGCTGGAATTGCTGTAGATGCGTCAATTCGCCCATGCATCTTGATCACACCATCTTTGTCCAATGATGAGGACATCTGCAACAACCTGCTTGTGCGTTCTAAGGTTCTACCTGATTGAAGGGAGCGGTAGCACCAAACGGCAAATCGCCAATTCCGCGTGCTCCAGCCCCCTTACTTTTAGGATTCCGCATTCTCTTTTCGTTAGATCGTTTGAGCAATTACTGAAGAACCTCAACACCCAACCCATTACTCTTCTAAGACGTTTAAAATCAGAAAACTTTTTTATAATAGGGTAGTAATTGGTACAGCTAGGCTAGCTTCAGGCGAAATGTAGGATTATAGAGGGCGTTGGAGATGAAAAGATGACAGAAAACCAGGATGTGGACAGAACTAGGAAAACAAATGAGATGGACCGAAAGGATGTTGCAGAGTGAGGAGCGGATGTGGAAGGTTCTTGTCCTCACTCTTTGACAGGACCTACTACAACAAAAAAACATAAATCATGCCAACAATTCAAAATACTGTAAAATGTTTGTGTGGGTACAAAAGATAGAAATTATTCTTTTCAATGCAAACCGCTTTATTGAGTACAGTTACAATTCACAATTTAATCGTTTCTCTTAATACAATCCAATTTCTCAATCGCTTATTGTTAACAACCCTGGCACATATAGTTCTAACGTTGGTACCTCTGCTGCTGATGCTGAGGACAAGTCATCATGTCAAACGAAAAAAAAAACCTAAAAGCGACTAACCCGAAAAAGGTCACCTTAAGAACACGTTTTTTTTTCTCTTTTTTAAATAATTGGAATTCCTTTGTCAAATTCTTTAAAGCTAAATTAATCTTAACACTAAAGTAAATCATCTAAAATTATTGTACTACTTGAATTACATATATTTCTATTTAAATAGGATTTTATAACGTTCCACAATAAAAAAGAACAAACTATTTGAACAAGTCTTTTTTATTTTCGTTCATAAAAATTAGTGCTGTTGTCGCAAGTTCGCCAACACTTATATTTTTCTTATCTTTTACTTAAACCACTTAATCACTTCTCCTAATTAACACTTCAAATTCAACTGATGAACTGATTTGCATACCTTGGGGATGCTGGTATTTATACTTGAATGACATACTTTGAGAACAATCCTCGCCATCCAGCGTCCCATACAATTTCCAATTTGCTAGAAAATTCGATTCCACTCTCCAGTCATCAATGGCCGAGACTTTGCTATTAAAGTATCGAAATCTTCTGCTCTTCGAGTATCGACATCCTCTGCTATGTAAATCTAGATGTAGCTGCTCACATTGAAATGGTTATCACACTGCTCCCTTCGTCATTCATCATCCCGTTGAAATGACACATTCAATCGAAATGGACCACTTTCAATTTTCCTCGATCCCGCTGACCTTGTATGTACCTTCCCAGTCCTGTTGCAATTTTGGTGATTTGCCTTTCTTACGCTGAAGATTATACAACCAGACCAGATCTCGTTCGTTGAAGCCGGAAGATTTCGCCTTGATGTCGTACCTAGTCTTCATGTGGCTGCTTGCTAGCTTCATCTCTTCTCTGGTGTCTTCGTGTAATTTACGAATCCTGCTGCGCAAGTCATCCACGTAGTCGTTCACATCTTTGGGTTCCGTAAGTGGCGATCCGAAGTTTGCTTTACTTGGCAATCGAATTGGTTGACCAAATAAGATCTCGGATGGTGTGTGTCCTGTTGAACTGTGGACCGCGTTTCGGTAGGCCATTAAGAAGAGGGGTATATGTCGATTCCAATCCCGCTGGCAGTTATCTTCCTTATTCCCAAATACTGGCACACTTCCTGGAAGATTTTTGATTCAAAGTTTCGCCCTTCATCAGAGTGTAGCTCCATTGGCACCCCAAATCTGCTCACCCAGTTGTTGAATATCTGTTCGGCTACAGTCTTAGCCTCTTGATTTGGGATGGCAAACACTTCCGGCCACTTAGTGAAGTAATCCATGACCACGAGGGTATATCGGTTACCATTAAAGGTTTCGGGAAATGGCCCAGCGATGTCGATGACTATTCGTTCAAAAGGTGTTCCGACATTGCAATGTTGCATTTGTCCATGTGGCTTTACTTTTGGACCCTTAGTAGCCGCACACCTTATGCATTTTCTGCACCAATTCTCGACATCTTGTTTAGCGCTTAGCCAATAGAAACGTTGCCTTATCTTTTCCAATATCTTGTTTATTCCCAAATGGCGTCCTGAGATTCCGTCATGTATTTCATGCAGTACCTGGCAGAATCTGGACCGTGGCACGATTAGCTGCATACGAGATGTTGTCCCATCTGCACTTTCCCATTTTCTTTTCAGCAAACCATCTTGCACACAAAGCGAGTCCCACTGTGCCCAGCATGCCTTCCGAGTTTGACTCCGGTCTGACATCTGCTGTCGGCTTGGTCTTTCCTCGTGTTCCTTCCAGGCCAATATTGGTTCGATGTCATTGTCTGTTGGGAGGAACGGATTTCGTCTATACTCTAACCTTCTATTGGCTCAGTCCTCATCATTTGAATAGTGGCCTGTTTTTCGCTTCTTTACGGTTGCAGTGTTCGCAACCGGGTGGCCGTGGTGTAGTGGTAGTAGCAAACGTTTCTCACTCGGAGGGTCCAGGTTCGAATCCTGCCCATGGCAAAATCAGTTTTTCATTGTATAATTGGAACTCAGACAAAAAAATTCTGCGTGTGAAGGCATAACACTGACACGTAGATTTGGCTGTTATAAGAGTTTCAAGCAATGAAAAAAATACTGGGAATTATATCTCGAATCACTCTGAGTGAAGAAAAACTCTCCGTCCTATTCGGACTCCCACCCCTGGAGAGTAAAACATAGAAACCAAACACACCTGAGTTTCAAACCACTACAAAAACAATTTTCCTTTCTCCTCCTTCTATCTTTCCGCCCGCGCCCTGGCAACAGTAAAAGGGTATCAACCCCTTAGGCGCGCGTAAATTATAAAAAAAAAAAAAAAAAAAAAATTTTACTCCGAACGGTCGACGAGAAAGAGCATCAGCATTTGAGTGGAGTTTTCCCTTGCGGTGTTGTACTTCAAAGTCGTAGCCCTGCAACTGCTCGATCCATCTTGCAACTTGGCCCTCAGGGCTCTTAAATTGTAATAGTCATTTCAGGGCTGCGTGGTCTGTCCGAAGAATGAACTTTTGTTCGTAGAGGTACTTCTGGATATGCTTCGTAGCCAGAATTAAAGCCAGAAGCTCGCGCCGAGTTACACAGTAGTTCCTTTCAGGTCTGGAGGGTACTTTGCAGTAATATGCGACCACTTTCTCTTGACCATCCTGAACTTGTGAGATCATAGCTCCTACTCTAACATTGCTAGCGTTTGCGTCCACGATGAACATTTTTCCGGGCGTGCGGTAACCCAAGATGGGGGCATTGCACAGCTGTCGCTTCAGTTCTTAAAATGCTTTTTCACATTCTCCTGACCACCTGAACTGTCGGCCTTATTCCGTAAGTTGGTGCAGGCTATTTGAAATACCAGCAAATTCCTTTGCGAACCTTCTGTAGTACGCGAGTCCCAAGAAGCTTCTCAGTTGGTGTTTATCTTTTGCAGCAGGCCAACTTTTTACGGCTTCGATTTTATCAGGATCCATCCTTACTCCTTCCGCTGATATAATGTGACCCAGATATTTTACTTCCGGACGGAACAAGGCGCAGTTTTCTGGTTTGAGCCTTAAATGAGCAGTTCGCAGCCTCTCAAACACTTCTTTTAGATTTTCGCTGTGCTCCTCGAACGTCTTGCCTACTGCGATAACGTCGTCCAAATATACTAGACAGGTTTTTCAGCTGAGTCCTTGCAATGTTCGTTCCATTAGTTGCTCGAAGGTGGCCAGAGCGCTTCCTGTAGTGAAGGCAGTTTTCTCACGATCCGTACGATTTATCTCTACTTGCCAGTAACCGCTCTTCAAGTCAAGAGTTGAAAACCATCTCGCTCCAGAAAGCATATCCAAAGTGTCGTCGATTCTCGGAAGTGGGTGGCTGTCCTTTTTAGTGACATCGTTGAGACGTCGGTAGTCTACACAAAACCTCGTGCTGCCATCTATCTTCTTCATCATTCATCAATCAGTCCCTCAGTTTTCACCTTCGACACTATTTCGGCGACAAAGCAAAGGCTTTGCCAATGGAAAACGCATTGCAGATTGACGGATTGGTCGAGCGTTTCCGGTGTCAATATGGTGTTGAACAATATGCGTACGTCCACATTCTCCGTCTTATGTAGCAAATATATCAGCGTACTCACCGATTAGTTTTTCTGCCAGGATTCGCTGATCTTCGTCCAGATTATAGAGGCCTTGAATTTTTGTTCTTGATTTTTATGTTGTGAACACTTGCGACCGGTGTTGTACCATTTGTTTCCATTGTGGTCGATACAGCCTCAACAGGTACACATTTTCAGACTATCTCCCCCTTTTTAACCTTCACACTGAATGTCTTTGGGTTTAGAATCCTTACAGGGACCATGGTGTTCTTTGGTTCCACTCAGGTCTGTCCCACCATGAAGTCTCTCCAATTTTCTGGCTCCATTAATTAGAATCGATGGCTACCAGGACCACCTTCCACTCTTGCCCAAACAATTGCTTCCGATGAAGGCTCTAGAATCTGATTTCTGCAGATGATGACGTTTAAGACGGAAGTATTGGCGTTTCCGTTTATCATTGGTATCTCCATGTTTCCGTATTTCAGGGTTTGTGACCCAAAGTCCACTACTAGTCCATGTTCTTTCATGAAATCTGTACTAATGATACACTCGTCGTATATGTCAGGAACCAGAAAAACGTGGCCAGGTGAAGTTTTATACGGACTTCACCATATACCTCAGCCGTTTCTCCCGTAGCTGTTTTCAAGCTGGAACTGCTGGTGTTATGCAACCAGGATTTCTGTACCAGATCCCTCCTAATGATTGAGGCAGTGGGACCGGTGTCTATTGTTGCCACCCATTTTTCTTTTCCACTGACTCCTTCTACTAGAAGGCTTTCATTGTATTATTTTGCTAGCGAGAGTTGGATAATGGTCCTGGGGCCGTCAAATCCTGCTACCAACTTCTGCCCCGCGTAGTTACTGCTTAAGCATTTCCCGATTGATGATTTCGGGAAGGTTGACCTGCTTCTTGATAGCTGTTTCTACCGGTTTCTTCCTCTATTTGCTTGTCACCACAGTGAGTTCAGCCTTTTCGTCGCACCGGTTCTTTACACTGCCTTTTAAGATGCCCTGTTTTATTGCAATTCCAGCAGCGCATTGTTCGTCTATCCCGTCGAGTATCTCGTTCCTCGGCACAAATTCTTGCGCAGGAGCATTCAATAGATCCTACTTCCCTGACGAAATGTGTTCCCCTGGAAGGCTGATTGGCTGCTTCCACCGCCAAAGCGAAAGCTAGTGCTTCATGAAGGGTTTCCCGGCAATTCTTACTGCTGACTGTAGCTTTAAATCTGCAATGCCCCTGTTAAATGCATCTTTTACCATTTCGTCGATAATTTCCTGGCCTGGGGTGGGTATGACAAATGTGCCAGTCTACTCACGTCTCCTTGTAGCTACTGCAGTGTTTTTCCCCGTTGCTGCGTTCGGCTTTGCAATTTGACCTTGTAAATCTCCTGCATGTGGCTATCCCCAAACCGTTTCTCCATAGACTGTACTAAAGTCACTTAATCTTTATGCTTTTCGATGTTTATTGTTTGCAACAGTTCTGCTGCAGGTCCGTGCAAGGCCATTGTTAGGGCAAAGCACTTTTCCTCATTGTCCCAGTCGTTTGCACAGGCAGCCATTTCAAACTGCTTCTTATAAGTCGACCATGAGGTCTGGCCATCGAATGAGGAAGGCTTTAACTTTTTTCTCCTTGGACCGCTTAAAGAACATTCTCGTAGTTTCTGTTTTCGCACTGTGTCGACCTCTTTTGCCAGTTGCTCAACTTTGCTGTCCATTGGTTTGAATTTTTTGTCAACACTCTTCTCTATTCTTACAAATTTGTCATCGATTTCTTCGAACTTTTGCTGGAGAATGTTCTTTTGTTCTTTCAGATTATTTTGTTCGTCCATTTTCTGCTGAAGGCCCTGTAGGCTGTTCTTTTGTTCTTCCAGATTTTTGTTCTATTCGTCCATTTTTTGCTCGAGACTGTTCTTCTATTCGTCCATTTTTAACAACAGGAGTTGCATCATCTCAGCCATGTCACTGCCGGTACTCACCTGTTCATCCTCGTCAACGTCAAAGGGGTGTGTATCAGGATCATGTCCCTCGTTGTTCAAAGCCTTCTAAAGTCGGAGCACCAAGTCACTTTTTCCTCCACTGGCGCTGAATTATAGAACTTATTCTTTTCAATACAAATCGCTTTATTCAGTATAGTTACAATTCACTATTTAATTGATCTCTGGTGTTTTTATGCAATTAACGACTCCTGCTGCGCAAGTCATCACCTCTTTGGGCGCCGGAGATGGGGATCCAAATTTTGCTTCACTTGGCAACCGAACTGTTTGACCAAATAAGATCTCGGAAGTTATGTGTCCTGTTGAACTATGGACCGCGTTTCGGTAGGCCCGACCATTCCATCAGATTGAGGGTGTAGTGGCGTTGTCCTTGTCTTCCTTATTCTCAAATATTGGCATACGTCCTGGACGACTTTTAGTTTAAAGTTTCGCCCTTGATCAGAATGTAGCTCCATTGGAACCCCAAATCTGCTCACCCAGTTGTTGACTATCTGTTCGGCTACGGTCTTAGCCCCTTGATTTGGGTTGGCAAACACTTCCGTCCACTTACTGAAGTGTTGTAATCCATGACCACGAGGGTGTATCGGTTGCTATTAAAGGTTTCGGGAAACGGGCCAGCGATATCGATGGCTATTCGTTCGAATGGTGCTCCTACAATGTATTATTGTATTTGTCCATGTATTTTTACTTTTGGACCCTTGGTAGCCCCACACCTTATGCACTTTTTGCAATAATTTTTGACATCTTGTTTATCGCTAAGCCGAGGGCAATAATATGTACGACAGCTTTGATCTTGTGTGCGACAGCCCCAATATTAGAACCATAAGAAGTAATTTTAATAGCATTTTTAGATGTGAATCAGATGGCAAATCATTTTTCTTTGTAAATCAAAATATACGAAGTTTACGCAAAAACTTCGATTTACTGATTGTGAATCTGGAGGCTCTTGTTAACCTACCAGACATAATATTTGTATCTGAAATTTGGATTTATTCTTGTGAGAGTGATGATTACCATAGTCCTAATTACAATTTCTATCAAAATACTAATGAAACCTACTCTGCCGGTGAAATGGGAGTTTTTGTTACGAACTTGTATGAGTGTGATGTAAAAGTTTTTAACTTAAAAAGCGCGGATGTCATGAAAGTTTGTTGCAATATTCGCAAAGAATTTTTTAATTTTATCTGTGTATATAGACTTCATTTTTCTCCTTCTAATTTGTTTTTAGATGAATTTTTAAACTTTCTGGCTAATGAACGATCTACAAATCTTGTTATCTTAGGTGACTTCAATCTAGATATTTTAGGCTCTAATTCCGTTTCTTACTCTTCTTATCAAGCGCTCTTGGCTGTACATGAATTTTTATCTTTTGTTGTTGATAACTGAAGCAAACAGCAAACCATCTTGCACACAAAGCGAGTCCCACTGTGCCCAGCATGCCTTCCGAGTTTGACTCCGGTCTGACATCTGCTGTCGGCTTGGTCTTTCCTCGTGTTCCTTCCAGGCCAATATTGGTTCGATGTCATTGTCTGTTGGGAGGAACGGATTTCGTCTATACTCTAACCTTCTATTGGCTCAGTCCTCATCATTTGGATAGTGGCCTGTTTTTCGCTTCTTTACGGTTGCAGTGTTCGCAACCGGGTGGCCGTGGTGTAGTGGTAGTAGCAAACGTTTCTCACTCGGAGGGTCCAGGTTCGAATCCTGCCCATGGCAAAATCAGTTTTTCATTGTATAATTGGAACTCAGACAAAAAAATTCTGCGTGTGAAGGCATAACACTGACACGTAGATTTGGCTGTTATAAGAGTTTCAAGCAATGAAAAAAATACTGGGAATTATATCTCGAATCACTCTGAGTGAAGAAAAACTCTCCGTCCTATTCGGACTCCCACCCCTGGAGAGTAAAACATAGAAACCAAACACACCTGAGTTTCAAACCACTACAAAAACAATTTTCCTTTCTCCTCCTTCTATCTTTCCGCCCGCGCCCTGGCAACAGTAAAAGGGTATCAACCCCTTAGGCGCGCGTAAATTATAAAAAAAAAAAAAAAAAATTTTACTCCGAACGGTCGACGAGAAAGAGCATCAGCATTTGAGTGGAGTTTTCCCTTGCGGTGTTGTACTTCAAAGTCGTAGCCCTGCAACTGCTCGATCCATCTTGCAACTTGGCCCTCAGGGCTCTTAAATTGTAATAGTCATTTCAGGGCTGCGTGGTCTGTCCGAAGAATGAACTTTTGTTCGTAGAGGTACTTCTGGATATGCTTCGTAGCCAGAATTAAAGCCAGAAGCTCGCGCCGAGTTACACAGTAGTTCCTTTCAGGTCTGGAGGGTACTTTGCAGTAATATGCGACCACTTTCTCTTGACCATCCTGAACTTGTGAGATCATAGCTCCTACTCTAACATTGCTAGCGTTTGCGTCCACGATGAACATTTTTCCGGGCGTGCGGTAACCCAAGATGGGGGCATTGCACAGCTGTCGCTTCAGTTCTTAAAATGCTTTTTCACATTCTCCTGACCACCTGAACTGTCGGCCTTATTCCGTAAGTTGGTGCAGGCTATTTGAAATACCAGCAAATTCCTTTGCGAACCTTCTGTAGTACGCGAGTCCCAAGAAGCTTCTCAGTTGGTGTTTATCTTTTGCAGCAGGCCAACTTTTTACGGCTTCGATTTTATCAGGATCCATCCTTACTCCTTCCGCTGATATAATGTGACCCAGATATTTTACTTCCGGACGGAACAAGGCGCAGTTTTCTGGTTTGAGCCTTAAATGAGCAGTTCGCAGCCTCTCAAACACTTCTTTTAGATTTTCGCTGTGCTCCTCGAACGTCTTGCCTACTGCGATAACGTCGTCCAAATATACTAGACAGGTTTTTCAGCTGAGTCCTTGCAATGTTCGTTCCATTAGTTGCTCGAAGGTGGCCAGAGCGCTTCCTGTAGTGAAGGCAGTTTTCTCACGATCCGTACGATTTATCTCTACTTGCCAGTAACCGCTCTTCAAGTCAAGAGTTGAAAACCATCTCGCTCCAGAAAGCATATCCAAAGTGTCGTCGATTCTCGGAAGTGGGTGGCTGTCCTTTTTAGTGACATCGTTGAGACGTCGGTAGTCTACACAAAACCTCGTGCTGCCATCTATCTTCTTCATCATTCATCAATCAGTCCCTCAGTTTTCACCTTCGACACTATTTCGGCGACAAAGCAAAGGCTTTGCCAATGGAAAACGCATTGCAGATTGACGGATTGGTCGAGCGTTTCCGGTGTCAATATGGTGTTGAACAATATGCGTACGTCCACATTCTCCGTCTTATGTAGCAAATATATCAGCGTACTCACCGATTAGTTTTTCTGCCAGGATTCGCTGATCTTCGTCCAGATTATAGAGGCCTTGAATTTTTGTTCTTGATTTTTATGTTGTGAACACTTGCGACCGGTGTTGTACCATTTGTTTCCATTGTGGTCGATACAGCCTCAACAGGTACACATTTTCAGACTATCTCCCCCTTTTTAACCTTCACACTGAATGTCTTTGGGTTTAGAATCCTTACAGGGACCATGGTGTTCTTTGGTTCCACTCAGGTCTGTCCCACCATGAAGTCTCTCCAATTTTCTGGCTCCATTAATTAGAATCGATGGCTACCAGGACCACCTTCCACTCTTGCCCAAACAATTGCTTCCGATGAAGGCTCTAGAATCTGATTTCTGCAGATGATGACGTTTAAGACGGAAGTATTGGCGTTTCCGTTTATCATTGGTATCTCCATGTTTCCGTATTTCAGGGTTTGTGACCCAAAGTCCACTACTAGTCCATGTTCTTTCATGAAATCTGTACTAATGATACACTCGTCGTATATGTCAGGAACCAGAAAAACGTGGCCAGGTGAAGTTTTATACGGACTTCACCATATACCTCAGCCGTTTCTCCCGTAGCTGTTTTCAAGCTGGAACTGCTGGTGTTATGCAACCAGGATTTCTGTACCAGATCCCTCCTAATGATTGAGGCAGTGGGACCGGTGTCTATTGTTGCCACCCATTTTTCTTTTCCACTGACTCCTTCTACTAGAAGGCTTTCATTGTATTATTTTGCTAGCGAGAGTTGGATAATGGTCCTGGGGCCGTCAAATCCTGCTACCAACTTCTGCCCCGCGTAGTTACTGCTTAAGCATTTCCCGATTGATGATTTCGGGAAGGTTGACCTGCTTCTTGATAGCTGTTTCTACCGGTTTCTTCCTCTATTTGCTTGTCACCACAGTGAGTTCAGCCTTTTCGTCGCACCGGTTCTTTACACTGCCTTTTAAGATGCCCTGTTTTATTGCAATTCCAGCAGCGCATTGTTCGTCTATCCCGTCGAGTATCTCGTTCCTCGGCACAAATTCTTGCGCAGGAGCATTCAATAGATCCTACTTCCCTGACGAAATGTGTTCCCCTGGAAGGCTGATTGGCTGCTTCCACCGCCAAAGCGAAAGCTAGTGCTTCATGAAGGGTTTCCCGGCAATTCTTACTGCTGACTGTAGCTTTAAATCTGCAATGCCCCTGTTAAATGCATCTTTTACCATTTCGTCGATAATTTCCTGGCCTGGGGTGGGTATGACAAATGTGCCAGTCTACTCACGTCTCCTTGTAGCTACTGCAGTGTTTTTCCCCGTTGCTGCGTTCGGCTTTGCAATTTGACCTTGTAAATCTCCTGCATGTGGCTATCCCCAAACCGTTTCTCCATAGACTGTACTAAAGTCACTTAATCTTTATGCTTTTCGATGTTTATTGTTTGCAACAGTTCTGCTGCAGGTCCGTGCAAGGCCATTGTTAGGGCAAAGCACTTTTCCTCATTGTCCCAGTCGTTTGCACAGGCAGCCATTTCAAACTGCTTCTTATAAGTCGACCATGAGGTCTGGCCATCGAATGAGGAAGGCTTTAACTTTTTTCTCCTTGGACCGCTTAAAGAACATTCTCGTAGTTTCTGTTTTCGCACTGTGTCGACCTCTTTTGCCAGTTGCTCAACTTTGCTGTCCATTGGTTTGAATTTTTTGTCAACACTCTTCTCTATTCTTACAAATTTGTCATCGATTTCTTCGAACTTTTGCTGGAGAATGTTCTTTTGTTCTTTCAGATTATTTTGTTCGTCCATTTTCTGCTGAAGGCCCTGTAGGCTGTTCTTTTGTTCTTCCAGATTTTTGTTCTATTCGTCCATTTTTTGCTCGAGACTGTTCTTCTATTCGTCCATTTTTAACAACAGGAGTTGCATCATCTCAGCCATGTCACTGCCGGTACTCACCTGTTCATCCTCGTCAACGTCAAAGGGGTGTGTATCAGGATCATGTCCCTCGTTGTTCAAAGCCTTCTAAAGTCGGAGCACCAAGTCACTTTTTCCTCCACTGGCGCTGAATTATAGAACTTATTCTTTTCAATACAAATCGCTTTATTCAGTATAGTTACAATTCACTATTTAATTGATCTCTGGTGTTTTTATGCAATTAACGACTCCTGCTGCGCAAGTCATCACCTCTTTGGGCGCCGGAGATGGGGATCCAAATTTTGCTTCACTTGGCAACCGAACTGTTTGACCAAATAAGATCTCGGAAGTTATGTGTCCTGTTGAACTATGGACCGCGTTTCGGTAGGCCCGACCATTCCATCAGATTGAGGGTGTAGTGGCGTTGTCCTTGTCTTCCTTATTCTCAAATATTGGCATACGTCCTGGACGACTTTTAGTTTAAAGTTTCGCCCTTGATCAGAATGTAGCTCCATTGGAACCCCAAATCTGCTCACCCAGTTGTTGACTATCTGTTCGGCTACGGTCTTAGCCCCTTGATTTGGGTTGGCAAACACTTCCGTCCACTTACTGAAGTGTTGTAATCCATGACCACGAGGGTGTATCGGTTGCTATTAAAGGTTTCGGGAAACGGGCCAGCGATATCGATGGCTATTCGTTCGAATGGTGCTCCTACAATGTATTATTGTATTTGTCCATGTATTTTTACTTTTGAACCCTTGGTAGCCCCACACCTTATGCACTTTTTGCAATAATTCTTGACATCTTGTTTATCGCTAAGCCGAGGGCAATAATATGTACGACAGCTTTGATCTTGTGTGCGACAGCCCCAATATTAGAACCATAAGAAGTAATTTTAATAGCATTTTTAGATGTGAATCAGATGGCAAATCATTTTTCTTTGTAAATCAAAATATACGAAGTTTACGCAAAAACTTCGATTTACTGATTGTGAATCTGGAGGCTCTTGTTAACCTACCAGACATAATATTTGTATCTGAAATTTGGATTTATTCTTGTGAGAGTGATGATTACCATAGTCCTAATTACAATTTCTATCAAAATACTAATGAAACCTACTCTGCCGGTGAAATGGGAGTTTTTGTTACGAACTTGTATGAGTGTGATGTAAAAGTTTTTAACTTAAAAAGCGCGGATGTCATGAAAGTTTGTTGCAATATTCGCAAAGAATTTTTTAATTTTATCTGTGTATATAGACTTCATTTTTCTCCTTCTAATTTGTTTTTAGATGAATTTTTAAACTTTCTGGCTAATGAACGATCTACAAATCTTGTTATCTTAGGTGACTTCAATCTAGATATTTTAGGCTCTAATTCCGTTTCTTACTCTTCTTATCAAGCGCTCTTGGCTGTACATGAATTTTTATCTTTTGTTGTTGATAACTGATCATTGTATGACAGGAATCTATTTTGAAAACATAAAATGTAGTAAACCAAACGTATCATTTCAAGCCTCTTTTGATAAAATTAACTTTCATGAATTGAAAAATAGGCTACGTTATGAATATTGGGACAGTGTTTATGTTGAAAAAAATGCTTTTTTAGAATATAATATATTTCTTAGGATCTTGAAAAATTACATAGGTTCAACTACTTGCATTAAACACACATAAAATCGGATTATCGCCTTAAACCTTGAACAACTCGTACTCTTATCAAAAAAATAAACCTCAACCACAAATGAAGAAAAAAATATTGGAAACATCCATTGAAGAATAACTTAAAAAATTGTTTTAATAAACTTTGCAAAAAAATGAATAAGGAAGTTAAAATCGCTCGGGATAACTATTATCGTTCAAAAATACAAGCGGCAATTGGGAATCTTAGAGAAGAGTGGCAAGTCGTAACACTATTGTTAGTCGAAAAGTTTGTACTAATGCAGATTCCATTGTACTTAAAAATGGTAGTATTAACATTTGAAATCCTTCGGAAATAGCCAACGAATTCAGGAATTACTTTGCCTCCATTGGACAGACTTCTTTTCCAGGTAGTTCACAAATTTCTTGTAACTGTTGCGCTAGGGCTGGTACTCAAAGCAACAATTATAGAAACAGCTTCGTCTTCGAGTCTATTACGGCATTTGAACTGCTAAAAACTATTTATTCTCTTCCTAATTCCAATTCACATGAAATTGATAGAATCTCAAATCTGGTACTAAAGAATATCGAACCCAATTTAGTAGATATTTTGTCTTACATTTTTAACTTTTCCCTCTGAACTTAGATGCGCTGTATTGATTCCCTTTTTTAAGAAGAATAACAGGACAGACAAATCAAATTATAGACCAATTTCTTTACTGTCTTCAGTCTCAAAAGTCTTTGAAAAAATAATTAAAACGAGAATTTTAGCCTACCTTAAAATTATATATTTTTTTAGTCCCATGCAGTTTGGTTTCACGATTGGCCTCTCCACTGAGGATTCTCTATTGGACTTTTACTCTATCTTATATATATAAGGGGTTAGATAAAAAACATTTTTGTGCTGGCCTTTTTGTGGATATAACAACTAAGGCGTTTGACATGGTTGACCATGTCATTCTCTTAGATAAATTATATACCGCTGGTTTTAGAGGATTCATGTACAAATGGTTTGAGCCTTATCTTAAAGATAGAATACAATATGTAAAAATCGGAAGCCATTTAAGCAGCTCAAAAATCAAAAACCTGGGGGTACCCCAAGGTTCTGTACGTGGCCCAATTTTATTTCTTATATATATAACTTCCTTATTTTCTCTCCCATTCTTAGCTAAAACTACAGCTTTTTCCGACGACCTTGGAGTTGCATATTGTTCAGCCAGTCCATTAGATCTAATCGCCGACATTAACCATGACGTTTTCCTAAAAAGATGTTGGTTTGCCAATCACAGACTTGTTGTCAGAAGTAAAACTAAGTTGATGTTTATCAGTTTTACGGAGTAGGAATGCCCTGACTCAGATCTAATATTTCACTCTCCTGACTGCGCGAGTCACGATTTACTAAATAACTAATGCAGAATCCAAAGTGGTCAAGCTTTAGCATTTGATGTGTTTCTTAATAAATTACAGCACTATATATCGATCTGTCTCCAGAGGAAAAATAAAGTAGACAACAAACTAAATTGTCTGAAACAATAGATGTCTACCTGTCTCTTGAAAAAAATCCAAAAGAAAAAACAGCTCTGTTTACTCCTCAATAAACACCCAAATAATACTAGACTAAAGACATATTACGTCATAATTTGTCGACAGGTAAAAACAGAAATACCAATCTGTAGAAATAATTACTACAGCAACAAATTAGCTAAAAGTATTGGTAACCCTAAAAAAGAAAGGCAGGTAGTTTCTGAGATTCTAAACAAAAATTATGTCTATGTTAGATAAATTTCTAAACAATAACAACTCTACTATTTCTGAGTCTTTAGAAGTTGCTAACGTGTTTAACAAATTCTTTTCCAATGTGGGTTCTTGTCCTAGTATATCTAATGCTAGTTCAACTTCTTATTGCGACCATAGTATAGTAGAAACCAGTTTTCAGCCTGAAAGTTTTTTCTTCGAAGAGCTTACTCCACTTGAAATACAAAAAATAATAGCTTCAATAAAAAGATCAAACTTAACTTCGTTTGATAACTCACTCTTATCTGTCTTTTCCAAAGTTTTTGAAAGGGGTATCACTTTTTTAGCGAGTTCGGTTTCCGGAGCGGGAAATCTACTGAAACTGCATTATTAAAACTGATTGGGGAGATTTATACTAGTAATGCTTTCCCAATTTCTTCTTGCCTATTCATCGATTTAACTAAGGCATTTGATATGGTGAATCATACCTTGCTTTTAAATAAACTCTTAAATGTGGGTTTCAGAGGTTTTATTCATGACTGGTTTACTTCCTATCTCTCGAATCATAAGCAAATTGTAAGAGTCCAAAATGCGTTGAGTTCTGAAAAATGTTTAAATATCGGAGTTCCGCAAGGTTCAGTCTTGGGTCCGACTTTATTTCTAATATATATTAATTTCTTATTTATCCAACCATTTAACGGTAGAATCACAGCTTTTGCTGACGATACTGCACTATCGTATTCAAGCAACAACTATCTCAATTTATTTTCGGATGTTAATAACGACCTAGATATACTACGACGATGGTTCAATGAGCATAAGCTGGTAGTTAGTAGTAAGACTAAGTTTATGGAATTCAATATCAAAGGTGTAACTTGTGATAACTTGCCACTTTATTATCACTCACCAAATTGCCTACGTTTTCGTCTAAATGAGCCAACTGCCCCTGGTGTTATGCCTTTTGATGAAAATATAAATTGTAGCGACGATTGTTTTAGAATTGATTAAAATAGGACATCTTCAAAGGCAGTGTAAAGAACCGGTGCGACGAAAAGACTGCCCTCACTGTGGTGACAAGCAAATGGAGGAAGAAACCGGCAGAAACGGCTATCAAGAGTCAACCTTGCCGAAGTCATCAGTCGGGAAATGCTAAAGCACCAACTTCGCGGGGCAGAAGTTGGTAGCAGGAGTCGACGGCCCCAGGACCATCATCCAAGTCTCGCTGACAAAACGATGCAATGAAAGCCTTCTAGTAGAAGTAGTCAAAGAAAAATGGATGGCAACAATAGACACCGGTGCCACGGCCTCAATCATCAGGAGTGATCTGGTACAGAAATCCTGGTTGCATAACACTAGCAGTTGCAGCTTGAAAACAGTTACGGGACAAAAGGCTAAGGTGAAGTCCGTATAAAAATTCACCTGGCCGGAAAAGTCTTCTCTCACGTTTTCCTGGTGGCTGACATATACGATGAGTGTATCGTTGGTACAGATTTCATGAAAGAACATGGACTAGTAGTAGACTTTGGGGCACAAACCCTGAAATACGGAAACATGGAGATACCAATGATATATGGAAACGCCAATACTTCCGTCTTATACGTCGTCATCTGCAGAAATCAGTTTGTAGAGACTTCGTCGGAAGCAGTTGTTTGGTCGAAAGTGGAAGGTGGTCCTGGTAGCCATAGATTCTATTTAATGGAGCCAGAAAATCGGAGAGACTTCATGGTGGGAAAGGCCTTAGTGGAACCAAAGAACGACATGGTCCCTGTAAGGATTCTAAACCCAAGACATTCAGTGTAAAGGGTAAAAAGGGGGAGATAGTGGGAAAATGTGTACCTGTTGAGGTTAATGGTGCAACACCGGTCGCAACATTTCAGAGCATAAAAATCAAGAAAAAAATTCTCAGCCTCTGTAATCTGGACGAAGATCAGCGAGTCCTGGCTGAAAAGCTAATCAGTGATTACGCTGATACATAAAGCGGAGAATATGTACGTATGCATATTGTTCAACACCACATTAACACCGGAGACGCTCGACCAATCCGTCAACCTGCAAGGCGCCTTCTTTGATAAATAGTAGGTGCGGGTTGGAAGAGTCAAACGCCTCTGGGAGTAAGAAATGGCTTGTCATTTTTCTATGTTAAGCTCGAGAAAGTTTTTATGGCACCATATCGAGAATCTATTAAGATCATCTTGTAAAGGTTGAGAGTGAGAGAGGCTTGAGAACTGTCTATAGATTTTCATATCATCGGCATAGATAGATATGTGGGAGTGCTTTATGACGTTAATAACATCGTTAATAGTCAAAATAAAAATTAATGGACCGAGATGACTGCCTTGTGCACCCGAAGTGGCGAGAATTGGGTCAGAAAAATGGGAACGAAAATAAACACTATAGTAGCGTTTTTTAATGTAGGAATTAATCCAAGAGGTCAGTCTAGGTTCGAAACCAAGAGCTTTGTGTTTGAATAGAATTAACTTGTACGAGATTTTATCAAAGTCCGTGGCGATTACATCAAGTTCTGTAGGGCGCACAGTATACGGGAAAAAAACTCAATGAGGTTGGTGATCGTCGATCTGCCTTTGAGAAAACCATGTTGGTTGTTTGCAAATATAGATTTACATTGAAAATATAGTGCATTACAAATAATATTTTCAAAAACCTTGGGGATGCAGAATAGTTTAGCAATGAGGCGATAATTGGTGATCCTTTTTTGTGAATAGGGCTAATAAAAGTGCTTTTCCACATATGAGGAAAGAGCCCTTCAGACAAAGATAGTGTGAAAATACTAGTGAGGGTATTAATTAGATTATCAGCATATTTTTTTAAGACAACAGCTTGCAATCCATCAGGACCTGGAGAAACATCGTCTTTCAGTTTATGTACTTTGTCTAGTAACTGCGCTGAAGTAATTTCAACTGACGAGGGAGATATTTGACAGTTGTTCAGGTAAGAAAAGTATTCAGGATCGGGGTCATCAGATTGGGCCGAAAATGATTGACTAAAGAAGTCCACAAATAGATTAGCAATGGAGTCATGCGAAGACGTATTAAAAAATTTCAGAATTGATGGCTTACTGGAAGTTTTAAGCTACTTGCTCCCTACCTTATCCAATACCTAAAATATTTGTTTCTAAGCCTTGCTAGCTTCGTACCACCTTTTTACTTTCCTTCGAGAATCGAGACTCATTCGAAGGTCGAATTCCTATCTCCACCATCTTGTTGCTGTGTTTGAAGGTTATGAAACAAATTAATTTTTTTGTAAATAGGAGGAAGATGCTTTGGTAAGTATTTCGTATGTTTTTATTCATTTTTTACCTATTTTTCTTTTACAGGGATGTTGCATTAATACGAAGTTCTTCATCAGTTCTCATGCCGGACATAGGCGGTGGCCATTCAGACTCGTTCTTCCTTAAGAATTTGGGGTAATCAAGCCAAAAAGACTTACCCTTGCTCTTCTTTGTACGCGTCCCGAAGTCGACCGGTTTCAATGCACTCGGGAGCCATCTCCATTCTGCGATCTTAGTGGTGTTCAGGATTTTACTAACACGATGTGCTACGAACGGCTTAATCGTTTATGATAGGAGCGTATCAACGAGAGGACGGCCTTTGAATCACTCCACATCAAAATCCTGTTAGGAGTGGCATCATAACACCATGGCATCGCAGTACCATTTCGCGCAAGCGCATTGCTGATACTGCTAACTGGAGTTCCAAGCAGGAAATAGAAGTTAGTTTTAGGGGCGTGCATTTTGTTTTTCCTACCACGAACGCTAGTCGTGTCATTCCGGACTCCTCTGGAATCCTCCTCCAATATGCCGCCGCTGCAAAGACCTGTTCACTTGCGTTGGAGAATATGTCCAGTTTGAACAACATTGAACTGAAACCAGCTCTATAGCAACGCGGAACACTAACGATTTCTATTTCCTTTAACCGATTAAGGCATTTCAAGCAGATCGCGTTGTCTTCATCAGGGATGGTTTCATCCCAGTCTATTTGCTATCGCTACACGGACTGAAGTGCTATATTGGCCATAAGAGTGTTTTCCGCCACAATGCCAAACGAGTCAAACACCGACATGGTAATACTTAACTAACGCTGAATTAATCTTCTCGAATGTCGTGACAAATTTAAAGGTGTCTTGATTTGTGTCCAAATATAGTCCTAGTACCTTCTGGAAACTTCAGCTCTTATCGAGGTTTAGAATAGTAGACCGTGCTTCAGGTTCCATAAATTTAAATGCAACTATCTGAATCGCTTGAGTTCAAAACCCCCTTGCTTTTGTATCCATACAACTTTTTACCACAAGCAAAGCCTCATGATCCGTCTCGAAACTATGAATGGAATCATCCACATAGTGATTACTCTTAATGGCATCCGCGGCTTCTGGAAACTCCGCTCGGAAATCCTCCGCATTTCGATTCTTCACGAGTTGTGTCGAGCAGGGCGAACATGAGGCTCCAAATATCATTGACGTCATCAGGTACTCGCCCATGGGTTCCCTGAGATCTTCCATCCAAACGAATCACTGAACCATCTGGTCCTCCTGGCGGATTTTCACTTGGTGGAACATTTCCACTCTATCGGCGCAAACGCCTATCGGTCTTTGACTAAACTTCATGAGAACCCTCGTTAGCAATGTTAGCCACTAGTGAGCAGAGCCGAATTGAGCGAAATTCCATTTACTTGTGCCGCAGCGTCGAAGACTATTCGTATCTTTCCGGGTTTGTTAAGATTGATCACCCCAAAAATGTAGCAGGTACCAGGTGCGAACTTCTCTGACCGATCTCTCCGATTTCGTCTATTCCTTCGAGTATCCTTTTTTTTCGTTTTCCCGCATGATTCGAATATATGCCTCACAAAGGCCCGTACAGCTATCTGTTCGGTGTCCACCTTCCAATCAATAGAAGCATAGTTTATTCTTCCGTGCACAGCGCCATCTTTGTCCATAGTCCATGTCAACAAATAGTTTACATTTTGAGACCTTGTATCTCTCCCCGCACAACTTACATCCCTTATCGCTTACATGTTTCGCCAGAAAAAACTGCTTCCGTTTTCCACGTCTATCTTCACCTTGTTTCTGTTCGTTTAAGTCCGTGCACGCTACTCTAACCATGTTTGCCAGCTCTTGTAACCATTCACTGAGTTGTTCTATGGTTGGTGTCGACTCAAGGGTATTCACATACCTTCCCCACTGTAGCCTCCTTTGCACCATGAGTGTTGGATTGGCAAGATGGTGCTCGCATTTAGCGGCCTTAAGAAAGGAAGACAGATTTTGCACTCTAGTCGCGAATGGGACAAGTTGTTCTATGCGGTCATCCGAGATCGATGTCACCTCTCTTATTCCTGCTACGTTGCTATTATGAACGAGCTCACTCCACAGTTTGCCTGGCTTTAGCTTTTAATGCTTTCTCAAGACGCATTAAGTTTTGGCGCTCGCTGTATGCTCATCGGTGGTGATTTAAAATGACTTATTGAACATACTCCAATCCTCTGGAAGATCGTAAAGTTTACGTCTATCTTCTGGCCTGGCGTTGGTCCATGTTCGGTGATTAGTGAGCTATCGCAGCAGCCAGCGATGTTGTTAATTCACTCTGGTGTCCTTCGAGGGTGCAAGCACTTATCGCAGATGCAGTCGCAGTCGCAGTCGGGGATGAGTTTCGTTGGGTTGTTATTCTTCCTTCCTTTGTAGTGGTCACAGTGTGCGTTGAATTATTTTGGGTTGGGGTTCCCTGATGCGGTTCTTGAACGCTCCTAACTTTCTCCACCTCAGCCCGCATCTCGCTCAACTGTGCATTACCTCTGCAAGTTTTGTTTCCACCTCTGAAATTTTGTCCGCATTTGTATCCTGCTTACGCATAGTAGTGTTATGCTATATCTCTTATTTACTTAGTCTTTGGCATTGCTCATTTTAATATTTAATTTATTTTACTATAGGTTTTGCACTTACACAGCCCGACCCCACTAAAATCAATACCAATAACCCAATCAGAAACTCAAAAGTGTACTCACCAGTGTATTCGTGCTCTTCGCTAACGCTGTGATGACGCAACGTGTGGTGACTCTTCTTCTGGTTGGCTGTCGTCTCCTCGATTTTGATTGTTATAAATTGATGTTATAAATTGAAACGCTGAGAGTACTTCTTTGGAAGAACACAGGACAATCGTAACTGTGGGGTGGTTGTGTCGCTGTACAATCCTCGTACAAAAGTGGAAATAAAAAATGCTGACACCGGAACGAACACAATAACATAGAGTGCCGACTTCTTTTGTCTTTTATTTTATTGGGTTGTACCACATGAAATGTCCATATGTGCCAGAACGTTAAATTTTCTTTTTTTATTGAATAGTCGTTAGTTTAGTTAGTTTTAAATGCATTTTATTTTCTTAACACTAACTCTTACATTCTAACAAAAAATGCTTAAATGCTAGCTTACAATTACTTAACAATCTTATACTAACTTACTGGCCCCACACAGGCACTCTAAGCTACTCTGAATACTTATATCTATGTCTTTCGACTGCAGTTACATTTTATTTATAAATACTTATTTTCTATACTTAAAGCTAAGAAAAAATTTGTTTACAAAAACTTAGCATATGGACATTTATTTTTTATAAAAACTTAGTATCTAACTTAAAATAAATCTTAGCCTACCTAACCTAAATGCACAATACACACATAAACACACATAGACATTATACACAATCATATACATACATCAGTATATACCTTTGTATACACTGATATATGTATATGTTTCTTAAATGCTAACCTAAACCTATGTAAGCTGGCCATCGCTATTTACTGAGCAAATAGATTGGTCAGCTCTGCCTCGTTAGTGAGGCTGGTCCGTAATTGACGGAAACGACGACGAAACATCTACCCCATCATTCAACCACCAGAAATGCTGGTGCTGCCGAACGACATCCCTCTTATCGCGATTCCCCACCACCCTACTGAACCTGAGGCGATCCACACTGCCGTGTGCGACGTCTCTGTTGTAGTTGAGTCGCCTGTCCCCAGATGTCCGAGCGACATGGAAGATTAATGGCACCGCTGATCTATCGAAGCCGTCAGAGCGCACACTCTCGTGGTAAAAGTAATTGGGGTAGTAAGCCCCAGATATCAGGTTATTCGTCGAGGTTATTGCAATGTGCCTTCGAGTCAGCTTAATTACGAAGTTGTCCACTCGTATTAGGTTCGCCTTGTTGTAAAGGACCTCATTAGGATAAAAAATTTTGTACTCCGACTCTGGTGTTCTGTACAAGCGAAGGCAAGGTCTAAGGCAAGCCCTCTCAACCCGAATCTTTTCCATTAAGCTTGCTCGTACATTGAACCACACGGGACAACCAAATACCAACATGGGCCCGATAAGGGCCATGTAGCAGATTACCTTTACCCTCGCATCGAGTTGGCTGCTATAAAACAGTCTCTTTGTAAGGGCAAAAGCACCTTTAGCTCTGGCCAGAGCAGCATCTACATTTTTGCCAAAATACAGAAACTGATCTAGCCAGATTCCAAGGTATCTGACTACATTCCGACAGGCAAGAGGTTGTCCGTGTTGTCCAATGATTGAGAACTTTCGCCAACTTTTTCTGGTATCCCTAGAGGCTCCAGACAACGGCGTCCTAAAGAGAATGGTTTCCGACTTCTGAAAGTTGATTTTCAACTTCCAGTCATCGCAAAATCGTCTTATCTTATCGAAGTCATGCTGTAAGAGAGTATTAATAACCTCGATTTTTGGACCTGTTCTGTACGCTACCACATCGTCTGCGTACGCAATAGTATGGGGAAGTGAACCTATCAAGTCGCTTGTATAAATGTTAAATAGAATCGGCGAATTGACCGCGCCTTGCTGAAGACCATTTTTAATTTGAAATATTCCAACAGAAGTCACATCGCCATTCTTCACTATGAACTGTCTGTTAGTTAGCATATTATAAAGAATGTACAAGAGTGGTTTACTGATCCCCAGCCTAGTCAGCTTATAGAAAAGACCCTCTAACCATACGGTGTCGAAGGCCTTCTCCAAGTCAACAAGGCAGGCACCAGTGCACTGTTTCTTGCCTTTGTTCCATTGGATATCAGAAACCAGTTTAGACGCGGCATGTGAGATATCATGTCCCGCCTTAAAACCGAATTGATTATCCGGAACTATATGTGTGTCCTCAACCCACCTAGACAGAGCTCTATTGATTACCTTTTCAAAAACCTTACTGATATTCGGAAGGAGACTTATCGACCGGAGATTCGCCGGATTGGATATATCCTTTCCCTTTTTGGGGATAGGTTGAACCACCGCCGTTTTCCAATGCGCTGGATAATGTGCATTATTCATTGCATTATTAAACAGGGTGATGTAAATGTCCACCGCTTCTAGAGGAAGATGTCGAAGCACGATGTTCGGAATACCATCGGTCCCCACTGATTTCTTAGCCCTGATTGTGTCGAAGATCTCATGGAGTTCTTCCTTCGAAATGAACGGGGGTAGGTCACCCTCCCTGGCAATGATATTATTGGCCGTATTTTCGTCGGTGAACCGGGTGAAACCAGAGCCCTCGGATCGCCAGTTCCCTATTTCATTTCGAATGCAGAAGTCGTGCCCCAAGACGCGACTGTCCAGATCATAATTAGGGCCAATGATATCAATGGCCTTGTATACTTCCTGGAAAGTCGCCCCTATGGTCTCAACTTTCTCCTGCGGATCCTCGATCACAAAGAAGGCGTCATCATCAGCGGCCTCATTTGGATCAATGCCTGCTATTGTCAGTAACCGTTCGTTGTCTGTTGTCCGGGCTATTTTAATACACTGAAGGTCGTTTTGATTTTTTCTCCGAAATAGTTTATTTATTTGCGGAAACATATTCGGGTTGCTGGTGTTTACAGCCCGAACCTTGTTGTTCCAATACAAACTTACAGAAATTCTGTAATTCTCTTTTATTAGCGTTTGAATATTTTTAATCGACGACTTCAGTGTCCTAATCTCCGGGTCTTGTCTGTCAGTTAACTGTCTGTACAAGTTTTTGAGTCTTGACAGAAGTCTACTTTTCTGTCGGTGCAGTGCGTCAATAGTAGAATTGCGGAACAGGTCTTCGTTAGTCGTACGTCGATACCGCGGTATTGTAGTGTCCATAGTTTGTTTAATTGTCTCGTCCATTTTTATTAGGTAATTGTCGATCTCCTCGTTTGACAAATTCCTATTGGACGGTGGGTGGAGCGTGTTCGAGGAGAGCGCTCTTGTCAAGGTTGCGGAGAAGCGTGTCCATCGAGTTTTACTGTAGTTGTAAGAATATCTTTGGACAAACTCCTCCAATTCCGCAATTTCGTTAGGAACTGTAATTTCGGTGCTAAAACCGCAATGGTCGCTTTCATACACGAATGTGCGCAGACAGTTTAGCGTTTGTAAATTCGTACCTGTCAGTCGTATGCGTTCATCGTACAGCAGTAGATCCAAATATGACCCGCCTCTGGGAAACGACGGGTTATCCGTCGCTTTAAGACCGAGTCTGTACATGACATCGTGCTGACCCCACCAATCGAGTAGTAGGTTCCCTCTAGTATTTGGCAAATTATTTCCCCAATCTCTGTGTCTAGCGTTGAAATCCCCGCCGATTATAAAATAATTCTCCCCCGATTCCAGCCTCAGAAGTCGAAAAAGCGTGTCGAGCTCTGTGATGAATAGAGTGGATTGTGAAGTATCAGGTGCATAAACAGAGGCCAAGTACAGCCGCTTTCCACTGCGGAGCGGGATGTACACGACGACTGCCTCTAACACCCGGAACCTGCGCAACACGCCCTTGTACACTCTGTGAAATTTTATACCTTCTTTAATGAAGATCGCGACACCGCCTCCACGTTTGGATCTGGGCCGGTTTCTTCTTCTAACGATATAATTATTGTACTCCAGTTTGTGCTTATCGGTTAGCTTAGTTTCGCTAGCGAAAAGCACATCAGGAGTTTGGTCTTGTAGCAATTTAAACATCGCGGCTCTTCGTTCAATCCTAATCAGTGAATTAACATTCACCGCAAGGACCTTCAAAGTTTGCTCCACCATGTGCGTACCCATTACGACATGTGTTGCGTTAGGCCCGGCAGCAGCGCGTAGATCTGGTCCACCCGCTTGGCCTGTTCTTGCACCTGTTTTTGCAGCTGAGCCATCTGCCCTTGGATTGCGAGCAAGATGGCCAGCATGTTAGGTGCAGCTTCCGTTGTTCTCGGCATTGGCGCCGGAGAAGCAACAGTCGCTTGCTGTACCGTAGCCCCCCTACCAGACGCCATTTGGGCGTAGGAAATTTGGGACGTGACGGCTGGTGTTTGAAACCTGATAGGTGAACGTTTGACCTCCACCTTCTGCTGCCGAGCCAGTTTTGCTTTCTTAATGTCAGCGAACTTAGGACAACCCCGATAGTTTGCGGTGTGTCCCACGTTTCCACATAACACGCACGAGAGCTGCGACCTATCGGATGCTCCGTCAACACCCAGAGGACATTCTTCGGAACTGTGGTTCTTAGCGCACTTCACGCATCGGGGCTGCATTTGGCAGTTCGACGCGGCGTGCCCGAACCTCTGGCAGCGAACGCATTGTATAACGCCTTCGCTCCTTTTTAGTTTTTCCCAGTGAACCACCTGGTAGTCTAGGACATTGATACTCCTTAGACTATCCAGACGGCTTTCGGGACTGAGTTGCACCAGGAAGAACGGCAGACTCCGTTTCTCCCGCCTAGCTCTAGCTGTGGTAAATGGCTTTACCCCTACAAACTTGAGTCCTTCGCACTCCTTCTCTTTGAGCAGTGCCAGGATCTCCTCAGGATCAGAAGACGGTTCCAACCCCTTCAGCAGCATAGATTGCCGCTTTTCACACTTCGGTGTGAATGAGAAGTGCTCCGTCGTCGTTTCCCTTAGGAGCTCTTTCACTTTCGCGTAGCCCTCCACTGTATTACAGTGGATGGCATGGCGATCATTCCCCAATCTCTTTATATTAAAATTATTCCCAATGACCAACTTACACAGGTCCTTGGTTTCATTTACCTCTAATTTATAGGTGTTGATAGGAGGCACCTTCTCCTTCTTCTTCTGTTGCTGCTGCTGCTGCTGCTGCTTCTGTTGTTGTTGTTGTTGTTGTTGTTGTTGTTGTTGTTGTTGTTGTTGTTGTTGCTGCTGCTGTTTTTTCAGCTGCTGTGGTTTCAGCTTTTGTTGTTTTTGCAGCTGTTGATGTTTCTGCTGCTGCTGTATTGTTTGCTGCAGTTGTTGCTTCTGCTGCTGCTGGTTTTGTTGTTGCTGCTGTTGTTGTTGTAGCTCTTGCTGTTGGGAGCTCTCTGCTTCTTGTTGCTCCCTCTGCCTGCGTGCAGTTTGCCGTTGCTTCATAGCAAGCATTTTTTGTTCCAGCTCTTGGATGCTGGTTTTTATATTATTGATTGCTTCATCTGAGTCGGAAGACTCAGAGAGAGGCAAAGTTGTTATTGCCCCCCTCATACTGGACCACAACTTTATCGCCATCCAACTCATTTATTTTTTTTTTCTTAAATTAGGAGGGGTTCTCAACCCACTCCTTCTTTTTACGGCTTTCGCCATGGCACCAGCAACCGTAATGTTGCCTTTTATAAGTCCCGTTATGGGAAGAGCGGAACGCTCTCCACCATCCATCACGTGATATCTTTCTTTTCACCTTTTGTTTTTGTTTTTAATTCACACAATTTGCGAAATGAAAAAAAAAATAAAAAATAAAAATAAAAATAAAAAAGAGTTCACTTAGCCCGGGATTCGAACCCGTGTCCACGACCACGAGACGATGGCAGACGCCGCTAACTACCGAGCTAACGAGTAAGTTAACGAAAATTGAACTACTTTCGTATAGCAACTGTATCACAATTTTTATTTTATTTTAGAAAAAGCCGAAACACGTCTTTTCTCTACCGAGATCTGCGAACGACTGATTGAATAGTCGTACATGTACTTGACGTGTGAGAATTTTAGGGTTCGTTGCAAGTACCGTTTATTTTTTCATGGAATTATTAATCATGCTGTCGGCAGTTCAAATTCAAACCCTCTTCCTTTACGAATTTAAAACGGGATATAATTTGTCATTGGCAATGTAAAACCAAAAAAAACATTAAAACAAACGGTAGTAACCATTTTTGGCAATTCGAGAGTCGGACAACATATCACTTATCGAAGAAAAGTTACGAAATCTGAATGACGAATTTTTACCCGGGCCAGATGGGCTCACAGCAATATTTCTAAAAAAGTGTGCCTCCATTCTTTCGCACCCACTTTCCTCCCTATTTCATCTATCCCTCACACAAGGGGAATCACCCCAAGTTTGGAAGACCTTTTTCATAACCCCGGTTCCTCGTAGAATGAAGTAACCAACTACCGTCCCATTGCTAAGCTCTCTCACATACCTAAAATGTTCGAAAGTTTTTTATATGAAGTTCTAAGCTTTCAGTGCAAGTCAGCATGGATTTCTAAAAAGTAGATCAACTACTACAAACTTAGTTGAATTCGTATCCTTTGAGCTTTCAGCCCTAGAAAATGGCAACGAAATCGATGTTATTACTACAGATTTCGCCAAGGCCTTTGTAAAATATCACATCAACTGATCCTTTTCAAATTGTCCTCCCTCGGTTTAGACCCCATATTGTTAAAATGGATATCTTCTTATCTGGAGAACCGTTATTACAGCGTCCGCTTTAGGTCAGCACTCTCAACCCCGTTTTTAGCCACTTCTGGTGTCCCACAAGGCAGCCATCTAAGCCCCTCTTTCTTATTTTAACTATAAAAGATCTCGAGAGGATTATCAAACACTGCTCCGTATCCATTTACGCCGATGACACTAAGTTCTACTACACTATTGCTTCACCCCAAGACTTTATTCTCCTTCAAGGAGACCTCGATAGGTTTTCTACTTGGTGTCTAAAAAATTGCTTTGAGCTTAATGTCTCCAAATGCTAATCTATGACTTTTTCTCGTAGGTCCAATCAATCTCCCTCCCGACATTATTTTCTGCATGACCAATCTGTACCCCATGTTCAATCCCTTCGCGACCTTGGAATATTATGATGAGATAATCCTTAAAGCCAACTCATCGCTCGGTTTTATCAAACGATGGTCTAAAGAATTTTGCAACCCTTATGTGAAAAAGTCACTTTACATTACCCTTGTCCGGCCCCTTCGCGAATATGCCAACCAAGTGTGGTCTCAATTTCAGCGAATTCATATATCCCGAATCGAGAACATTCAACGTCGTTTTCTTCAATTTGTTCTTCGTGGACTTCCCTGGAATGACCCTCAAACTTCTTAACCTAAATACCCTCGAAAAACGCAGAGACGTAGCTGACATTATCTTCATTCATCGACTGCTCATCTGCAGCACATCTTATAGCTCTAACGAACCAATCTCCCGCATGCTCCGTAAGGTCAGCTCAAACCCCCCCCCTTTTTGGTTTTAACCTGAGTACTTATCGTCTTAAACCTGATATCCTCCACCATTCCCTTGCTTCCTAACCCCTAACTATTGTTAGTTTTTAAGTTAGTTTAATCTTGCATTGATCGAATTAAATGGGGGCGCTAGCCCCCACCAAATTGCTTTTTAAGTGCCACCAATTACACGTAGTTTTGTTTTTTAATACTCCGTAACAGTCATGGATTCCTTCTGTAAGTGGCCGAAAGTGCTCGCAATCCCAAATCAAAGGACTTGGGGTTGCAATGGATCTACGAGTACACTTTGATCAAGGGCGAAACATTGAATCAAAAATCTTCCAGGAAGTGTGCCAATATTTGGGAATAAATATAATCATATGCGTAAGAAAGGCAAACCACTGAAATTGTAACAGGATTGGGAAGGTCCAAACAAGGTGATAATCCGCATTAATTGTCTACCGGGCCCAATGTGGGGATCGAGGAAAAATGAAGATGGTCCATGCGGACATCTGTACTTCAAAAGCAGAAGGCCCATCCAATTGGAATTAATGGAATCGCTTTAACGACTAATAGCGAATATTTTGGCAAAATGGACTGCTAGCTAGTACAAAAAGTTCTCAAACGATGGCCGGGAGTATAAATACAACATCCAACAAAGAAGTTCAGTGCTAAAGTTAAATTTGAAGAGTGAATTAACTTTTGAAATAAGTGCTTGTGAACAGTTTAAATAACTTATTTTTGAATGCAATCGTGCTTTAAAAAATGTAAACAAAGCACAAATGCAACAAACGGAAAAAAATTGCTGTGTTGTTATTTAACCCTTTAATTTCAAATGTTGCTTGTAGGCAACATTGTATATTTTCGGTCATAGTTGTCATAGTTTTTGTTATTTTTGCTAACGGTTTTTTTCAAACGGAAATTAATATGTGTAAGCATTCATTTACGAAGTTACAGTTTTAAAAGCTTTACAAGTGTTAATTTCATCACAAGCTAGTTGAAGTGGTGTTCAAACGTGTGCAAAAAAAATTGGAAAAAGTTGTTCTATAAAAATTTTAATAAAAATCAAACACGCAAGAATTTTTTTATAAAAAGTGAATTTTATTATAAATAAATATATTTATTATTAAATGAAATAAAGTTTGCAAAACTTAAAAAAAGTTTTTATTGTTGTGTCAGTAATTAGTAATGCTTATAGGCTACATTTGTCCATAGTAGAAATGCGTCCAAAAGGTCTCACAGAATCAGAAATAAATCGAATGATCGATTTCGACTGAAAAAATTTTGAAGATGAAGAAGAAGAGTTATATGATTCCAATTTGGAGAGAGTGATTGAAGAAACAATTGATCAGGTAAGCGTTACTATATTTTAGTTCTATTTAATCTATTGAAATCCCGTACAGGTAAGGAAAACAGGAGAAAACGTTGAAATAAATTTGATTACCAGAATTGTTGAAAAAGATGCACATGCTGATGAAGAAGTTGAAAATGAAGGGGATACAGAAAACATCGTCACGGAAAGTTTTGAAAAAAAATCAATCTGGAGAGTTTGAGATGGAGAAACACGAGCCTACCAATAAAATATTTCAATGAGTTCTTCGATGATGATATTATAAACAAGATTTGCAACGCAACCAATCTATATTCGATGCAAACGAAAGGCGTAGTCCTAAATTGTTTACCATTCGAGATCAAACGACTCTTTGGCGTACTTCTTTATTTAGGCGTAATACAAGTTCCAAATTGGCGAATGGCTTGGATTCCAAACTTCAGATTATCAGCTGTTGCAGATTCTTTATCAAGAGTACGCTTTGAGAAAATCAAAGAAGCTTTTCACATAAATGATAATACTCAAAGCCAGAACGTGGATCTAATAATTACAACAAACTTTATAAAATACGTCCATTACTGGATAAAGTGAAGGAGAAATGCAACAGAATATACCAGGGGGAACACCAGAGCATTGATGAACAAATAATTAAATATAAAGGACGTCATAGTCTAAAACAATACCTACCAATGAAACCCAATAAGTGGGGTTTTAAAATGTTCACAAGAGCTGGAGTTTCAGGTGTCGTATACGATTTTGCTCTCTATGTAGGAGAAGGAACGTGTCCATCTTTTGGATTAGGGATCTCATCAGATATTGTGTTGCACTTAGCTTCTAATGTTCCACAAAACAAGAATTATAAATTATTTTTCGATAATTGGTTCGCTTCCATAAATTTTAAACCAATAATATTATATTGTGCATGGTGTTTATACAGTACGGAGTGTTATTTTATACACGAACAAAAGAGCACGTGCTAGTTAAAATAAAACCGAATCTTGTAATCCATGTACATGGGGAATAGGAGGGTCTACACACATATGTATCATACATGTTGTTCCTTATGTATCAACAATTTTAAGGGAAGATTCCTTGACGTATCTTAAGAAGAAAATCGTATTGGTGAGAGGGAGTTGGCAATGAATCCCACCGAGAAACAGAGGTTTTAAACAAGGCCTTACGCCAACCTGTTTTGATTGATTAATGTGTCAAATGTTATTGAAGACCAAATTATTTTTTTTTTTAAATTTAAAGTTTGCCATAATTTTTCGGATATATATATATAACTGAGCCCCACTGGAAGTGTAGGCCATTTTATCTCAAGCCAGTAGTTTTGAAGATATCCTCAGTATAACCACTATACTCGTATATATACCATATATATTTTTTAAACTTACCTTATATAGATCAAAGCCGTATGTCGGATTTAGCTAAACAAATAGTCCTGCCATTACAATTGAATATCAACATTATTAGATTTTATTTATGTTTATTATATATGTATGCATAATTCATTTTGTCATCAAATGTTTGCTTCTGTATATAATACACGATTACACATTGGTAATTCATCAGTCAAACACTTCAAAAGTTGAATCAAAAAATTTACATTTCTTTCGAATTCCATTCAAAATTTTCATTTTATTCTGGTTTTCTTCGCATTTCTTTTACTTTTGCAGATACGTAATTTTCTGTTTTTGTTCCTGCAATTTGGTAAATATTGTAAATCAATTATATCGTAATCACTGAATACATGTTTTAAGCTCGAATTTTATCAATACATAGATTAAAATGAAACACTAAAAATACTAATATTTAATTAATATAATTTAAAAA
This sequence comes from Volucella bombylans, assembly GCA_949129095.1. NCBI lineage: Eukaryota > Metazoa > Arthropoda > Insecta > Diptera > Syrphidae > Volucella > Volucella bombylans. The sequence goes on from OX422141.1 coordinate 45,656,812, forward strand.
AATATTTTTGGCTATAAAAAATAAAAATTACATTTTTCACTATATTTGTAAAGTTGTCAGTTTTTTTTCTTCTTTTTTTTATTACTAAGGCGATGTTTTCTTCCAATTACGTTTTGTAAAAACAGGAGGAACATAAGGTGTAAGGTCTCGAACTTGGGTAAGCGGAAGAACTGAAACATAAATGTTCCCCTCTTATTATATTAAGGGTTAACGCAATATGTATCGCATTCCGGTTTAGTATAAATGTATTTACAAAGGGTCAAATTTATTCGTCATTTTCAATTCTTTAATTTTTATTTAATAAAAATTTTTAGTAAATAAATATCAGTCTTTTACACTTGAAGTTTTTTTTCCGGTTTAATTATGAAAGGTTTAAATTAGTTTCTTTTTGAAATTTGAAAGTTTATAGCCAAAAATGTTTGCCAAAAATATTCGCATATAAAATATGAAATTAATTTTGAGTATAATTTAGAAAATTTTGAAATTATTTCTTTCTTAAAATATCATAATACTTTTCTCATACAAAAAAGAACTTAGTGCTTTAAAATATTTTGTTAAGATTAACTTAGAAACATTTTCTTTTTAATCTTAATCGATATTATCTTATTTTATTTGTTTTTTTTTTTTATTATTAATTATTTATTGTTAGTATCATTATTATATTTTTTGTTACTTAGTTTCCTTTTTTTATTAAGTTTTAATGCACCAGTAGGAAATTTAATGTTGATTTTAAGTTAATCAGTTTTTTTTATATTTAGTTACCTTTTTTATTTAAGGTCTTATTAAATTTACTTTAAAAAGTTTCGTTATGAATAATCATAAATATGACGATTTGAGGCACTAAAACAGTTTGATAAATTAATTTATTTCCATTTTATTGTTACAGTAACTAAAGTTATTTTAATTCTTTGTGGAGATAAGGGTAAACAGTTCAAGAATTTTCTTTCAATAATTTGTTTGACCAGAAAACATTTATTTCACTTTATATCGTTTTATTTGTAATTTATTCTAAATTTGAGCTTGGCATAAACTAGAAGTAAGCCTCGTTGAAAAATTGTACAACAAATTTTGTTTTCCTCATTTTGAGTCACACATATAATCTATTATATGAAATTTATTCTTCAACTTCTTTACCCTTCTCCACTTTGTATTTGTCTTAAACGTGTATTTTTGTTCTTCTTAAAATAAAAGTTATAAAAAATAAAAAATAATTACTTTTTCTATTATACACATCCTTTAAATGAATGTTAATAAAACTAAGCCATTAAACATTTTCCAAAATGGATTTTGAGAAATTAAGACTTTTAACTTAGGCCATATAAGAAATCTGAATATTCTCTTATGGACGTTTTTTTCAGTATATTTATTTAGGAATATTTTCATTGCAACTGTGGATTAAGTTGTTTTTAGGAGCATTTTTTTTGTTTGTTTATTTATTTTCTTTGACTATTCATTTGTTTAAATATATAAAAAATATTATTTTTCACTGTTTTTTACTCATTTATTTATTCTTTTTGTTTGTTTTTGGGTGGGGCTATATATAATTGTTTTTTATATATATTCTTGTTCAAGTAATATAAATCTATTTTTTTTGTTTGTCATCTGTTGTATTGTTTTGCTTTTAAAGAAACATTAGTTAATTTTCAGTGAAAATTAATAACAATTTTCTTATTTCTTCTTTTTATTTTTTGTTTTCATTTTAATGGTAATTAAGGCAACTGTTGTCTTGTTCGGTAATTTAAAAATTAATACTATTGTGAAGTTTCGTTTGGTTTATTTCTATATATGTGGTTTATGCGAGTGTTTTGTTTCTGGTTGCTATTTTTATTTATATAGTATAACGATTTCTTTAAATTATTTTGTTTTATAATTCTTTATTGCAATATGTATTACTCCTAAAAACAACAAAATATTTATTTATTTAGTTTTCATTTGGATTTGCAAATTGTTTAAATATTTTCAAGGCGTCTTTTTCATTTGTATATGTGTGGTTTGCTATTTTTTTTAATGTTTTGTGGAAAAAAAAATTAGACAAAACTCACTAAAAATAAAACATACATCCTTTAATTAATGTTTGAACTTTTACCTCTTAGAAGTGTCTAGTAGAACAGAATTGATCAATTTAAAGAAAAAAATATGTTAAAACGGCCTCAATAATTCATGTTTTCTGAACTGACTTTAAATTGGTGTGTCATAAATAATGGGTTTAGATTCTTTTCGTTAATTTTCTTTTTGCATTTAAATTTTGAATAATATATTTATATATTATTTACAATTTTAGCTCAAATTAATATAAAAAATAAGTTATATATATGTATAAATTAGTACAAAAAAAACTTATATGGTTTCAATTCTAAATAAAATAAAATTAAACTAAAAAAAGTAAAAAAAATCCGATAAACGCGTTGAAAATGAGTATTTTAATCATTTCACTCACACTCCCAGTATTGTACATCTTTTATTACCCATGACTTGCATATAACCTTGATGTCAATAAACTAAAAAATATTTGCAGGCGCATTTAAATAGCAATAAAAAAGCGATTTAAATACTAAGAAACTCAAAGACATCATAAAGAAAAAGTTCTAACTAGCTGGTTTTAAACCGTAATAAGTTTTATGCAAACAAGGCAAATTTATGGGCATAAGTGTAAAATACGTATACAGACACCCATATATGTATGTATGTATGTATGTATGCATTTATTTATTACATAGTATAATTTGATTTATCGTGCAACTTTGAGTTCTAATTTAGTAGAAAACCGTTGATCTTACAAAAAAAGAAAGAAAAGAATTTAACCTTTAATTGAGCAAATTATAGAAAGCAAAAATCAAGCCAGAACTACAGACATACGTATTTACTGCAGATATACAATCGAATTTGATACGGATTAGAAAAAATAAAATATTATATCACAATCATTTAGCGATCGATGGAGGTTACAGACTCTCATCACCTTTCTTTTACCCTTATCTCTAACTAAAATATAAAAATGAAATATGTGTGTATATAAACTACCACAACCTTTAAAGAAAAATAAAAAATGGATTAACGCTTAGAATATTTAGAACAAGGGTGATATTATTCCAACGCGATTTCTTTTTTTTTTATATAAAAATATTAACATACTACCAGCTGCTCCTAATGATTCTACAGACTTCAGGAAATTATTGTACAATATAACGAATATATTAAATTGTAGTGTACAATATATGCTATCAACGCTATTTGCTTTACTATTTTTGTGCGATTATATTGGAAATTTAAAATAAAAAGGCGAACGCATATAATATGTGAATATACGAGTATATGTGCTACTCAATGCCTCAAGTTTAGTTTCATAAAAAATCTGCAAATGGAAAAAGAACAACTAAATCGTAGTCCAGGATTAATATTTGTATCTCAACTATTTTTAATTCTTAAATTTTAAGTGCCCTCTAAATAAATGTACATATGTACCTATATACAGGGTGTCCCAGTTTAGGATTTCATCCTGACAGCTGAAGATTCCTGAAGTTATGGCGAACAAAATATCGTATGGCGGGGGGGGGGGGGGGTCTATTTCCACCCCCCTTAAAGTTATAGAAACCGTTGTGCACAGAATTTCAGTGTGCATAAAATACTAAAATTTCGTCGAGTTCGATGAACGCCAACCAAAATTATGACATTTTAAAGCTAACATTTTAAAAAATCGTTGGACCAATTTCATCAGAAAATGCGTTTATCTCGAAATTTTCAACTTTTACGTTAACTTTTTTTATCAAAAACTTTTGTCATCTCTTCATTATCTACAATTTTTATGTATGACTTTTCCACCTACGAACAACGAAAGATATTGCAAACCACTATTTTATTCAGACAAATGGGTGGGTCACAAAATAAATAGTGCGTTCAAATAAAAAAAAAATGTACTAAAAGCTGACAGTTAGCAAGTAAAACAAAGTTGGAGAATTAAGCCAACGATAAATTTTCCGCTTTTTTGTGGAATGTTTCTGTTTAATTATTTACTGATTAAGAGTGAACTAGCAAGTGTTTAGCAAATGTTTAAGAAAAAATGTTTTCGATTCGCGAATACGCCGATATAATTTTCGTTTACGGTTTCTGTAATGGGGATGCAGGGTTAGCTAGATTAGAGTATCAACGGCGATATCCTAGACGGAGGATCCCTTCTAGGCCAACTTTTGCCCGCCTTTCAACCGTCGGCTCAGCATATGGGTTAAGAAGAGAAAGATGTTAGACATAACAGCAGCAGAAGAGCAAGAAAGAATTGTAAATGCTGTAAGAATGCAGCCATCTATTAGCACCAGAAAACTTACAGCACAGTTGCAAACTCCAAGAACTACATCCATAGTGTTCTTCAAGCCAACCGCGTTTACCCCTTTCATTATACGCCCATGCAGGAACATTTGCCAGGGTACTTCCAAAAAAGGATTGAATTTTGCCAATGGCTGCTGCATCAACAAGATGAGAATGAGCAGTTTAATCAAAAAAAATGTATGGACTGACGAAGCCCAGTTTACGAGAATGGGCATTACCAACCAACGAAATTCCCACTATTGAGTAGTGTCTAATCCTTACTTAACACGAGCAACATATTCTCAAAGGTAAAAATTCAGTCGAAATGCAGATGTTTTTCTTAACTGTATACCATTTTACAGAAGGTTTAGCGTCAATGTCTGGGGCAGCATATTAGGTAGTACTTTAATCGGGCCATTCATACTTCGACATGCCTTAAATTCAACATTCTATTTAGAATTTCTGAGACACCAGTTGCCGGAACTCCTGGAAAATGTTTCTCTTGCTCAGAGGCAAAGAATGGTTTTCCAACACGATGGAGCTCCTTGCCACTGTAGCAATAATGTAACTTGGTTTTAAATCAAAAATTTAATGGACAGTGGATTGGCCGATTTGGTCCTTTTCCTTGGCCACCTAGATCTCTTGACCTAACGCCAATGGATTTTTTTTCTGGGGAGCCATAAAAGAAAGGGTTTATTTGACTGAGATTTCAAGTCGGGAAGAGCTCCAAGAGAGAATAAATACAGTGGCAGAGGAGCTAAGAGGCATTTTACCAAACATTAGTTTGCAGTCTGAAATCATCAAACGCGCTAGAACGTGTATCCAAAGGCACGGGAAACATTTCGAAAATTTACTATAAAAGCGTTTTGAAAACTTAAAGCATAACGGTCCTTTTTAGGACCACAAAAACTATATTAAATTTATTTTATGACCCATTTTCCTGAGTAAATTAGTGGTTTGCAATAACTTCGTTGTTCATGGGTGGAAAAGTCATACATAAAATTGTAAATAATGAAGAGAATACAAAAGTTTTGATAAAAAAAGTATCGTAAAAGTTGAAAACATCGAGATAAACGCATTTTCCTGATAAAATTGGTCCAACGATTTTTCAAAGTGTTAGCTTTAAAATGCCATCATTTTGGCTGGCTTTCATCGAACTTTACGAAATTTTAGTATTTTATGCACGCTGGAATTCTTTTTCAAAAATGTGCACAACGGTTTCTTAATCTGAATCCGTTAGAAACAGAGGCCTTTTAAGAAGTTTTACCTCGAAATCAGAGGTTCCTCACTTTAACGGCATATAACTTGGAGGAGGGTGAAAATAGACCCCCCTGCCATACAATTTTTTGTTCGCCATAACTTTAGAAATCTTCAGCTATCAGGACCAAAAACTAAACTAGGACAACCTGTATATGTATATATCGATTCATCGAGAAACTAGTCATAGGAACAGATTAATTGAATAAAATCGTCCGCAATACTGGTAGGATGAACAGTATTTTTAAAATACAGGATGAGTTTTATGTTTCAGTACCATTTTCTTTGGATATCACATTGGTTTGACTGTGATTTGTCTCTTCATATATAGCAGCGCAGTCAATACACGAAAGGACGCAGTATTTGTGAACGTCCGGGCACATTTTGTCGACCTAATTATTTAAATAAAATGTTTTGATAACTTCAACAAAAACATGAACTGTCAAAAGGGAGTCAAACGAAAGTTAGCGCCGAAAATAAGGAAGGAAACATAAAACGCGCCTGTATATGGTAAAATATACAAAATGTAATCAGCTATTATATTAAAAAATAAAAACAAAATAATTAATTTTTTAAAGGCATGTATTAATACAAAAATAGGAAAAATATAATGTAAAAATATGCTTAAAGTAAAAATAAACAAATTTATTAAAATATATATGTATATTCTTCAAAAAATATCCAAAATTGAGTAACCAAAGTCGTTGTAAATGAATTAATAAAGAAAGTCGTTGTAACAGAGTTATATATTTTTACGAACACATTCAAACAAATAGTAAAACGTTAAATGATTTAAAACAAAAAATTAAGAAAAAACCAAATTATTTTTTTTAATAACTAAAATTACTTTAACAAAATAGCAGAAACTAAAAACTGAAATATAATCAAATAATATATATTTAAATTTCATTCAAACATTACAATTTTTTCTAATATGCACGATTTAATTTTTTTCTTCTATTGCTTAAATCGAAACAAGATTGCATAGTATGTATAATTGAACCTTAATATTTAGGCAAATAAAGGTAAAAAATATAATTCGTAAAAAAGATAAGTAAAAGATCTTTTAAAAATTTATTGGTATCTCCTTTTTTTACCACCACGTTTTTTACCAGCTTTCTTCTTTCTCTTATTGTTACCACCGCTGTTTAAACTCGGGTCTCGACTGATTTCAGCTAGAATTTCATCTCCAAGGGTGCCTTTAAAAAAACAAAATAAATAAATTAATAAAAGCAAACAATATGAATGCTTTTTAAGTTATTTGACTAATTTTAGAGTTATAAAAAAATTATTTAAAAATTAAAAAAAAAAATCTTGTCATAATGCTTATTACATACATTTTATAATTTATATACGTATGCAAATATGTGGACATGAGTTACTCATTATAATTATTTTACCATTTGCTTCATTCTATTACACATATTGTTTATAACTTAGATTACACTCTGAGAGACAGCCGACGCGGCATGAAGTGATGACACACGACGGAATAGGTTTTCAGCCCGCCAATAACCCAATAAGTTCAATGGAGTAATAAAAAACCATCCAGTATGGATGAAGCATAAACAACGATAAAAGTGACCCAGTTAAGTGGGGTGATAAAAGCATTTAAAATAGATGAAGTGTCAACAATAGCAACGTATCCCCATGGCCAATTGGATGAAAATTGCGTTGCTCGTTGCTGGATTTGTCATCATGGGTATGATTTGATCATGGTGCTCAAAAGCCTGGGCCTGGGTCCTAAGTTCGTTGGGGGTCTGGTGGCTGTAAGTAGCTGTTGAGGAAAGCGGAGAGGCCAAGAACTTAATAGAGCGAATTTTTGAAAATTTCGGGCGAATTGGTGTGACTGACGTGTTAGCTTTCGCGAAAGACGACGAAGTGTTAAGGTTTATCACAGGTTTGAACATAAAGAAGAACAAGACGAAGAGTGCGGCACGCAAAAATCTGAAGAAGACAATAACGAAGATACCATAACCATGTCATCAAAAAATAATTACGTTTTCAAAGATATAGAAGAATCTCTAGAAAAGTTCTGCGGAGAAGAAAGCCGAAATTATGAGGACTTGCTGAAAGAATACGAAGAAATTTGTGCAAAAATACCTATACGCACGACGACTGTTAAAGGGAGGAGCTAAACTGGCGGTGGAGGTCACCGGTGGAGTAACTAATTGGACCACGTTGAAAGCAAAGTTGGAAAAAGAATTTGGAAAGAAACCATCTGCTGTAGAAATTCACAGGCTATTGGAGAAACTTAGGAAGACAAATGGAGAAAGTTTGCTGGAATACCTGTACGCCATGGTCCAGATTGCAAGTAGAGGGAACATTGACGAATCATCGACGATCGAGTACATCATAGCTGGGATTCCCGATTCAATAAACAACAAGACAATCATGTACGAAGCATCAACCATAGACGAGTTAAAAAGTAAGATGGGATGTTATAAAAGGCAAAGGCAACTACCGCAGCAGAAGGCCGACGCTAAAGCTCGTGCACCAAAAGTCAGCACGCGAAGAAGACACCAAGCAAGGGGTGCTATAACTGTGGATCGCCGCCACATATTGCGCAGGACTGTCCGGATAAGATAAAGATAAGAACACCAGAGGGGTTCAAAAAGTTCAACGAATATGTTCAGATGGGAACAATGTAAAGGTAACAATATCAGGAGAAAACTACTACGCTTTTATTGATAATGAGAGTGATGTATCGGCGATGCATGAGTCACTTCATAGGCAAATTAGCGACAAGAAACCAATTAAACCTAGAATGATTCTAAAGGGATTTGGCAACGCTCCACGACGGACACTTGGTTCATTTTCAGTTCCAGTACATATCGATAATATTGACTACTGGTTACGATTTCCGATCGGATACTACTGGGCAATGACTTCATCAGAAATGTAGAGCTTATCATAAGTCATGGAAAAATAGTGAGTATCCGAGAAGTAAAAAACCCTAAAGCACAGAAACAAGTCTTACACGAGTTGGAGGAAAATGGTATCCCAGATAGAATTGTTTAATGTGAAGAAAGATGAAATTGAGACCTTCACACACTACATATTGATCATTTGGGACCACTACCTCAACAAATAAAAACTACTTGTTTGTTGTAGTCGATACATTTACGAAATGTTTGTGGATCTACCCAGTTAAATCTACGAAGAGCGAGGAAGTCATCAAGAAGCTGGAAATTTTAAATGAGGTATTCGGCAATCCGTTTAGGATCATATCAGATAGAGGAGCAGCGTTCACCGCCAACGTTTTCAAAGACTACTGTGTACAACAAGGCATCCAGCATGTTCTAACGACGACGGGTGTACACAGAGGAAACAGGCAGGTGGAACGAATAAATCGAATCATCGTAGAAGCATTACCTAAAATGTCAGTCGAAGACCCAAGTAAGTGGTATACTTTTGTTGGTGAACTACAAAGATCACTAAATTCTACCGTGTCCCGAAGCACTAAAAGAAGTCCCTTTCAACTGAATTTTGGAACAATCATGAGAAATGGAGAAGATCTTCAATTGCAATCGCTTCTGGAAGAAGTCATTATTGATGATTTTGAAGTTAGTCGTGATATGACCAGGGGCCTGTAACACAACGTGACAAGTAGACAAGTCTTTACTCACTTATCAAACTATACTTGTCCGACAAGGACAAGTGTATTCTGTAACACAACGCAAACTGTTGCACTTGTCAGAATAATAAATTTTCCTCGACTTGTCCACATTGTTTGACAAGTGATCAATGGGTTAAGATGGCAAAAATTTCTGAAGACAAAAAGATAGCTATTCTAACAAAAATTAGAGAAGAAAAAGGTATTCTTTTCGGTGGATTTAGCAAAGTCTTAACAAAAGAAGATAAATGTTGTAAATGGAAGGAAGTATTTTGTTTGGCTAAAACTCTAAATGCTATTCCCCAAAACAAAAAAAAGACAAAACGTAAAAAAATAGCAATTGTAAGTACATGTATTATTAATATTTCCGTTATTTTTAATTTTAAAGTGGTACACAAAACAATTTTCTAGGCAAAAATAGACAACTCAAAACCGGTTCTGCGGGTGGGAGAGGCTGCATATTAACTGCTTGCGATAACATTGTGCTCGACATCGTTGGACGCAAATCCGAAGCGGTTGTTGGACTAGGTGTACCAGAGTCTTTGGCTTGTATATTATTGTATAGCTTAAGTTTCCTACTTTGAAGATTCAGGAGGTACTCCCACTATTGTTACGGGAAATATTGTTGCTAGAAAAAATGCTCTTCATAACACAGCATTTGAATATGTTTGCAGCATATACAGGATTGACACATAGGTGATTTTAACAGGGAAATTTTTCCTTAAGTACTCGTGTAAACGTCGTGTGCGTTTGTGAGCCCTGTTGTATCGAATGACTGATATTTCATTTGCACCTGCCACTAATGGCGGCATTAGCCATGTTTTAAGTGGATATGCACTATCCCCAAGAATAACAGCATTGTCAAAAGGCCTCCATCCAATTAATTCTTTGCTTATAGACTTTTAACCTGTGCCGAGATTCATTATAATCACTTTCATCATCACTGTCAAAATCGGAATCAAAAAGTACATTTTTTATAAAGTTTTTTGTTAAGTTTTTATATTTAAACTATAATTTGACTTAGATAAAGTACACTAATCACTTTACGACAATATTCAAAACGCCTGTCCAAAAGCAGTAGTAGTTTGACTAGTGGTTCTTGACACCTGTCGCGTTCTGTTACATGGCCCAGGAAAGCAGCGAAGGAGCAAATATTAAAAATTCAGGAGGAGAACAAGAAATACTACAACCAGAGACGGAAGCCATCTACCAAGTACAGTCTTAAAGACCTAGTAGCAATCAAGAGGACGCAGTTTGGACCTGGCCTGAAACTCTATGCTAAATATCTGGGGCCATACGAAGTAGTAAAAGTTCTAAGCAACGATCGATACGAGGTGACCAAAGTGGGTCAGCATAAGGGACCTAACTTTGCTTACAGTGCAGCCGATTTTATGAAACCTCCAAAACACCGAAGATGAAGTCGACGAAGAAGACGAAGAGAACGAAGACGATAATCAACTCGACTGAGGGCAGTCGAGAAGACCAGGATGGCCGAGTGTGGATATGAGTGACTGAGTTACTCATTATAATTATTTTACCATTTGCTTATTCCATTTGCTCTGAGGGACAGCCGACGCGCCATGCAATGATGACACACGACGGAATAGGTTTTCAGCCAGCTAATAACCCAATAAGTTCAATGCGGTAAAAAACCATCCAGTATGGATAAAGCATAAACAACGATAAAAGTGACCCAGTTAAGTGGGGTAGTAAAAATATTTAAAATAGATGAAGTGTCAACAATAGCAACGTATCCCCATGGCCAATTGGATGAAAATTGCGTTGCTCGTTGCTGGATTTGTCATCATGGGTTTAATTTGCTCATGGTGCTCAAAAGCCTGGGCCTGGGTCCTAAGTTCGTTGGCGGTCTGGTGCCTGTAAGTAGCTGTTGAGGAAAGTGGAGAGCCCAAGAAGAAGCAATCCGTATTTTACCAGCAGCGTGGTCGTGTCAGCAGTCTCTCGAATACGTTTTTCTCTCGTCTTATACATTTTGTATTATCTTATCATAAAATAAATTTTTATTTTCTACATATACGATATGATATACGTTCAACATATTCTCGGTATCGGGGTGAAGCTGTGGTTATATATATAAATTGACTTATTTATCAAGTAATACTATTATTTTATTGCATTCATGTAAAATTTCATATAAATGTGATTATTAATTCGCGTTTTAACCCTAGTTAAACAGAATCATAATGGCAACTGAGACGATGATGGTGAAAATTGAGCATCGCGCTCTAATTAAATTTCTCACTAAGCAAGGAAAAAGTCAAAAAACTATTCATGAAGAGATGGTGGCTGTTTACCAGCGTTCTGCACCTTCATTATCAACTGTGCAAAAGTGGTCAAGTGAGTTCAAGAGAGGCAGAGAAAGCATTGAAGACGACCTCCGCTCCGGCGCCCCGGCTACTGCTTCTACGGGAGAAAGCATCAAAGAAGTCAAAAAACTTGTTCTTGAGGATGCCCGAATAAAGGTGAAAATTATGGCAGAGATCACCAAGCTTTCAATTGGTACCATTCACACCATTCTTCATGACCATCTTAACCTTTCAAAGGTCAGTGCAAGGTGGGTGCCACGAATGCTCACAGCGCCTCAGAAAAAAGTGAGAATCGCTGTAGAGAGCTTTTGGAGATGTGTAGTAAGAACGCGGACGGTGTTATGGATCGAATTGTTACTGGGGACGAAACATGGGTCCACCACTATGACCCTGAAAGCAAACAAGAGTCCATGCAGTGGCATAAAAAAGGAACAGACCCCCCGAAGAAGTTCAAAGTCACTCCGTCTGCCGGGAAGCTCATGGCCACAGTTTTTTGGGACTCAAAGGGAATCTTGCTCATTGAGTACAAAAAAAAGGTGAAACCATCAACGCAACATCCTACGCTTCCACTTTGCATAATTTGCGGGAGGTAATTAAAAAGAAAAGACGGGGTAAACTCGCAGCGGGTGTGTTGCTTCTTCATGACAACGCTCCTGTTCACACGGCGCGTAACACCCGAAGAACGGTGTGTAGAGATTTTCGCTGCGGAAAACAACTTAAATCAGCTTGTAAATAAGCCCACAGAATACCAGACGTTGATAGTCATACCGCCAATACCCTGGACTTGCTTTTAACTTCTCATCCTAACAAGTATCTACAAAATAAATGTGGTATCCCCTCTAGGCTCGTCGGACCGCTGTGTAGTAATATCAGCTAATTTCTCGTACACCGACAATACAGTTAGAGAAAAGATTCCTAAATGAACCGTATGGCAATTTCTCGTATTTTAATTGTAGCGGATTTAACAGCTTCTTTAGGAATTTTAACTGGTCGTTATGTTTACTCGATAACGACGTGGATGCCGCTGGAAACAGAATTTTCTTTGGAACGAGATCCTTTATCCCTCATCGGATGAAGAGTATCAAACCAAAGGAAATGGCATGGTACGATTCGAGCTGTAAAAAGGTTTGAGCTTTTTTTGGTTTTCCCCGGTCGCATTTGTCTTGTAGGACCGAAGAAACCTTTCACTAATCTCTGACAATATCTCAACAGCCCGAGTCGAAACACGCCTTTTCTTTTGGTTTGATATTCTTTACCCGACGAGGGATAAGAATCTCATTTCAAAGAGAATAGTGTCAGTGTTATCAGCAGCGACGATAACGTCGTTATCGAGAAAACATAACAAGCAGTTACAATCCCCAAAGAAGCTGTTAAGTCCGCTCCAATATGGTTCTTTTAGAAATCTTTTCACTAACTGTGTGGTCAATATAAGAGAAATTAGCTAATATGACACAGTGGTCCGACGAGTCTAGACTGGATAGCACATCTATGTTGTAGATACTTATCTTGTCAGAATGAGAATTTAAAAACAAGTCCAGGGTGTTGGCGGTATGACTATCAACGTCTGGTATTCGTGTGGGCTCATTTACAAGCTGGGTTAAGTTGTTTTCCGCAGCGAAGATTACTTAAACATTTTGGTCAAAAAACTTATTCTACAGTTTCGTAACCACAGACACGGAATCAAAAACTAGAATCTTTAGACAAAAATTGTAAGCCTTTTTGGAATATAGTCAAAGTAATCAAATATCAAATATGATCAATAGAGTAATACCAACACTCAGAAATATGATACCTATATTTTTACTGACAAAGAGAAAGTAGATGACTCTAAAAGTCATTCTTTATCTCAGAATTTAAGAGATAATGAAACCAACACCTTGATTGAACAAAAATTACGATTTTAACAACAATATTTGTAACACCCCAACAAACGCATTTGTTTCTGTAACCACTGTTACAAATATTATAAAATCCCTTAAAGTTTTAGGTTAGATGGAATAAGAAACAATTATCTGAAGCATTTATCCTTTTTGGGTTTAAGACATTTAAGACATTTAATGGAAAATGGCTAAAGTTGTCCCTATAATAAAAGCTGCAGAGCCTGCAGAGTCTGTCACCAGTTATAGACCAATAAGTTTACTCAACAGCCTAAGCAAAATCTTGGGAAAGGTAATAAAAAATCATATTCTAGAGTTTAGTAGTGATAATTATGTATTCCCTAACATTCAGTTTGGATTTAGGCAATTTCATAATACATCGCATCAAGCTCTTAGAATATGTAGCCATGTTAAATCAAATCGGTCACAAGGGAAATCAACTGGTATGATCCTACTTGATGTTGAGAAGGCGTTCGACACTGTCTGGCATAACGGCCTAATATATAAAATGATTAACTCAAGCTATCCATTGTATCTAATTAAAATTGTCCAAAGTTTTCTGTCAAGTCGCAGTTTTATAGTCCATGTTAATACCTGTTTGTCTAAGTCCACTAATTTTAACATGGGCGTCCCACAAGGATCAGTATTGGGTCCTACGGCGGGTCAATAAGTCCGTGACTTTTGGAATTTCTGACCTCTTTACTGAAACAGCAACACTGCCCCTGTCAACAGGCATCTGTCAGTTGACTCCTGTCAAAATTTAAACTTGCTGCGTCAGTTAGTTTGTGTTTGACAGCTATTTTTATCAGACTACTCACTAATTTGAGGAGAAAATGGAGAAAAGTGAATTTCGTGTGCTTCACTTCACAGGAAGGTTGGCGTTGTTTAATCGCAATATGGAGGAGTTTTTGCGCCGTTTTGTAACCGTGGACGAAACATGGATCCATCACAACACACCAGAGAACAAACAACAGTCAAAACAGTGGGTTTCTAAGGGTGAATCGGCGCCAAAGAAGGCCAAGGTGGGTTTGTCAGCCAATAAAGTTATGGCGACTGTTTTTTGGGATGCACGCGGGATAATCCACATTGACTACCTTCAAAAGGGAAGAACAATCAATGGGGAATATTATGCCAACTTATTGGACCGATTCAATGACGATTTGAAAAAAAACCGACCTCATTTGGCCAAGAAAAAAGTTCTTTTCCACCAAGACAATGCAAGGGTGCACACATGTGCAGTTGCCATGGCAAAAATCCATGAATTGGGCTATGAATTGCTCCCTCATCCACCCTATTCTCCAGATTTGGCTCCGAGCGACTACTTCTTGTTCCCAAACCTGAAGAAATGGCTTGGTGGAAAAAGATTTGACTCCAATGATGAAGTCATCTCGCAAACAAAGGCCTATTTTGAGGACCTCGACAAATCATTTTTTTTGGAAGGGATAAAAAAATTGGAGAAGCGTTGGACAAAGTGTATAGAGCTCAAGGGAGACTACGTAGAAAAATAAAATTATTTTTTTATCAAAAAAATCTGTGTTTTATTCTAAAAGTCACGGACTTATTGACCCGCCCTCGTAATATATTTACATCTGATTTTCCTAGGCTGCCAGATTTTCAAGCTGCAATCTTCGCTGACGATACTGCAGTTTGCACATCGCATACCTTCGCTCTTAACATCGAGAGGACACTTATAGATGCTAGTAGGAAAATTTTGCAGTAAATGGAAATTAAAAATTAATAGTGAGAAAGCCGAAGCCATCTTTTTCAGTAGAAAAAAAAAACTTGCTCCCTTCCACAACATCCGATTCTTCTTATTTATGGAAATGAAATAAAGTTGGGATCCTTCAGTGAAATATCTTGGCATACACTTAGACTCAAAACTGACAAAAAAAATATTTTTTATTTGATTAATCAAAAAAAAATATTTTCAAATAAATTATTTGAATTTGTTCCAATTATGTTTCCAGTTTTTTTAAACATTATTTGCAAATAACAAATAAAATGTTATTTCAATATTTTATTTGGAAATATTATTTGTTATAAAAACCGCCCATGCCTGGCCTGTACTATAGATCCGAGTGTAAGCACATATATAGAGTCATGGCTGGCTTAGTATGAGTGTGGCGAGTTCTCATGAGAATATACATGGGAATTAACTAGGTTGTAGGGTATCTCTAGGACGTGTCATCAGCCGTACAGCATTTGTTATTTATCGAATTTATATAGTGTGTCGAAGTTATTGAGAAATAGTTCCCAAAAAAAATCCCCAATAATGAAAAATGGCTTCTTTTATTGATTAAAAGTTTTTTTCTTTTTAAATACTTCTGATCTAGGGTCAGCCTCCTAATTTTAACTATTTATCGAGCTTCATGAAGTCTCACTTCTATCGCCTAGCTTTTTAGGCTGACTTTTTTTATCACTTCACTCGTTTTTTTTTCACTCGCCCGAGCTTTAAACTTTTTTTATTTGGTTATATTTTTGGTGTACACGAGTTGCTTTTTTATTATTATGTTATTTTTTGTTTTTAAACATATGCGAAGGAGGCTTACGTGTGCACTTGTTGGAAGTCAGCTCGGCACTGAATTGAACGATGCCAAGTTATTTCAATATTTTTAAATACCGCTTACTTATCGAGAAAGAATCATATGTGAAAACGTTTAGAGACAACTACATATTCGGGAATATCGTGAATTAAAAATTTCAGGTAGACGGCAAAACCAAGAATATGGTTGATTTTTGTATGAAAAAAAATGTTTGAATGTAAATAATGTAATAGAATATATTTTAATGAATGGTAAATAAAATTTTTGATATATTTTTACGGCTTTTCCAAAGAAAGGGAGTGGAGCATTCGTGAAAAGTTGCGAAGAGACTAATGACGTTGTCACAGGAATGCAACTAAAGAGTTAATTTTATGTTAAAGGCCGATGCATTTTTTTCTCCCTTTTAATAACATTTTTGTAATTTATTAATTGATTATATGGCTTTTAACATTAGACTTGAACATGATGTCAGTCAAGTGACCGTCTCTGATCGCGGAAAGTTTTATATCGTCCTCTCCTTCTCTCAGAATATAATTCTTAAGTAAAAGGATTGTAATCCGTTTGTCGGTGTATACTTTTCCACTCTAGTGACCCCATAGGAAAAAATCGGGGGCGATATCATTCTGGGGTTATTGGCACCACATTTATTTATTTATTTGAAATATCCCATCACATATTTAAGTCACATGAACTTTTTGCGATGCACAGATAAATTCATTTTACAAATGAGGTTAATAAAATGTACCTTGCGCAGTCGTTACATGTAATATTCAGCTGGTCTAGTATAAATGTTGGTTAAAATATATTCCAGTTTTTTTTTTTTTAATTTTGATAAGGAACTAATACATATGAACATTATTTTATAAAGGTTACAAATACTAAATTTACACGTTGTTTTATTTATTTAAAATTAAGATCAAACCAATATAGTATCAAGGTCGAAATTCAAACCTTCGATACTGGAGGACATTGAATACTTGGGTACTTTTGTTTTACATAATTGTTCATAATTTGCGTATAAGTATACATATGAGTATGTATGTATGATTGTCATGGACTGGGGTTGTTAAATAATTTTTTTTGTTTTTTAAGGAAGAATTTCATTTGTTTACTCGCGATTTTTTTTACACATTTTACTGAAGAAAAGAAGGATGGGCTATGCTCTGGGCTAGTTTAAGTAGGATTTTTGTTTATTTCCATTCCCCCGAAATAAATCAACTTATATATTAATAATTACATTTGACAGGTTTACGAAAAGCTAGAAACAAATTTAATTTTTTTTTTAAATTTAGGATTAATGCCATTTATACCTCTTGCATTAGATTTAGTTGAAAGAATAGTCTTTCCATCTCATCGACACATTGCAAAGAAAAAGCAAGTGAATAGTGGGAACCTTTTGTATTATCTTCGTTGCAAGCAACACATGTATGTACATACGAGTATGTATGTTTATTAAAATGATAAGTAATAAATGTTATTCCTTTTTTTTTTAGGCTAAAACATCTTCTAGGCAATTTAATTAATTAAGTTCAAAGTTATATGATTGTTACTACACAAACACGAATCTGAGACTGTTTATGTTTAATAGGAGACATATATCAAGGATTCATCTCTTAAAAGTTATTTGCATAATTTTTAACGTCATTCGAAGAAAACGCGAGCAGCGATTTTACGTAAAATTACATCATATGTACATATATGTAGGTAAAATAGAAAGCGGGTGGATATTAATTTGTAATCTGTTACAAAGACTACAGCGCAAACATCAGATTCGTCTAATAAAATGCAGAGTTTGATCGATTTGGTGGGTAAATTGGTAAAAGATACACGGAATCCGATGTTGGATCGGTATTTTCAATTTCAGAATGTAACCAATAGAAAAAGTAAAACTTTAAAACAACAACATGTATTGCATAATGTACAGTATTGTAGTATGCCCAATAACATGATCCAAAGACCATTTGGAAGTTTAATCGTATTTAGTCGCCTGTGACCGAAAAAATAATACAAAAAACTTGTAATGTATTGTTATTTACACTATTAACTCACCGAGTGTAGTAAGTTTTCTTTGCCGATGTTTTTCAGCTTTTGTGACAGGTAGACGTGTCAAGTATGCTTCTTCGTATTCCTGTTTTTCCTTTTGTGCGGCCGAAAACTGTTGTTGAGCTCTGGAGCCAGATGATATTTCAGTTGGGGCATCAAGGTACTCTTCTTTTAAGTCCTGAAGCATTGAAGTCCTTAAAATGAAAGTAAATTAGTATATTTATGATTATGCATTTTCTCCTTATTTCGTACGTTATTGCCCTCTTTTTAGCACGTTCAATCATTTTCTTATCTCGATCAGAAGCTTTTTCATCCCCATCATAGTAGACAGGTTTTATTTTAGGAGGCACATAAACGTCACTCTTCGCCGCTGTAGCTGCTTTCTTGGGTTTAATAGGGCCTTCTATAGATTCTTCTTGGTCATCTTCTTCTGCTTCGGAATCAGAGCATGAACCGATTTCTGATTCATCTTGTCCATAATTCGTCAACATATTTTCTGCATTTGGCTAAAAAAAAAATTTGTATTATAAACCAATAATTAAAAAAAAAAATCAGGCAGCGCTACATATATACGGAATAATTTCCATTGCATGTATATTCGTACATATGGATTTATTATATAGCTGCGGTCAAAATAATAGTAGTGAAACTTATGTATTGTACTAAGAAAACGCATGAAAAGATAAATCCATCCACTTTGTATAGACAAATATACCTTTTTTTTCAAAGCCATAATTTTAAGACTAATATTTTAAAATCAAACTTACATCTAGAATTTAATATTAAATACAATAATTTGGAATGCGTCCATGTGTATTCAAAAACAGACGGTAAAAAAATAGTAGTGCACAAACATACATCTTGAAACATAATAAAAATTTAGTTCAAAATTTTAATCAGAAAAAAAATCGTGTTTTTTACCTCAAATTAATATTTAGTTGCATGATCTTTATTAGAGATGACTGCAGCAGAACGTCGTTGCATAGATTTTACCAAGTTTTGACACCTTTCCACCGATATCGACATCCACGACCGTTGCACAGCTGCCCTAAAGTTATTGTTGTTAGTTGGTCTACAAGTAGGAACAGTTTTCTTAACGTCGCACCAAATGTTCTCAATCGGGTTGAGATCTGGGGACTGTGCAGCCATTTCACTACATTGACCCGGTACGCAAGAAACCACTGCTTAGCAAGTTTGCTAGTGTGCTTTCAGCCATTGTCTGGTTGAAAGACCCATATCAGTGCCATTTCCTCCTCAGCATAAGGCAGCATGACTTCCTTTAGGTTTTGTACGTATAGATGTTGATCCATGATTTATTTAATACGGTAGATGGCACGAACACCATAAATAAAAAGACATGCCCAAACCAGGATGTGATCCTCCATGTTTTTGTCGTATACTAAAGATTAAATTCTGTTTTTGGAGGCCTTCTGACATAAAGACGAGATCCCTTTCCACCATATAAAACGATTTTAGACTCGTCTGGCAACAAACTATTTCTCCACTTCCCTGTTGGCCAATTTAACTGGTCCTTCGCAATTTGCATTCTTTTGGCCACATGTTTTTTTTGTCAGTAAGGGCACTTTCCGCACTTTATAGCATTCCTAAGTGTTGTTGATGTGAAGCCAATTAGGTTCTGAATTTCTGAATAGGTTTTACCCTCGGAAATTAACTTTTTTATAGGGTCTCGCTTTTCAGGTGTGCACTGCTTATCTCTAATCAATGCTGATGAAAATCTAAAGAATTTTTTAATAAATGTTATGAAAAATTCATAAAAGAGCACGATACTAAACTTTGCAGAACTTTTCGATGCTAAGACATAAGAATATTTGAATTTGGAACCAATCACTTGAGGCACTATTATTATTTTGACCGGACGAAATCCACAACTTTCATTAATAACAGCTCCACATTCAACAAATTTGCACAACAAAACAAAAATTGTTGTGCTGTCATTATATCGTATAACTGTTTTTTTTTTTGCAGTAAAAGTCATAAAACACAAAAAAAACATCTTAAATTAAAAATTATGTCTTGACTTCCACTACTATTATTTTGACCGCAACCGTATGTCATAAATTATAAGTTGATCTTCCGTGGAGTTTGTAAACGTATTAAGCAAAAACATTTTCGTTAACCCTGTAGAACGTTCGAAATAATGTGTCGAAGTCCTTAGGAGGAGATTCCTTGAGATATTTTCAGATTTATAATTTGAAAAATTGGGTCGTATCTTGAAAACTAATGACTTCAGATGAAACGATCTGACTTTTTTTAATTTATAAATACGAAGTACACGTTCTAAAGTTGCCGAAAGTAAGGATTAATTACATACTTTTCCGAAAAAATTATGACAAAGCCAAAATTTTCAGTTTAAAAATAAAAATTACTTTTGATCTTCAATAACTTGACACATTAATTTTAGGACAAGATTTACTTTGAAACAATAACGCTCATAATTACAAGTACAACGATACCCCATTTGCTACCAACACGCATCAATTTGGAAAATGATATTTTCAATAGGTGTCAAATCAAAGCAGCGTAAGGATTCGGTTAAAACTCTGTATGCCGGAGGTAATGCATTAATGTCAAATTGACAAATTTTTTGACTTAGAGGAGTGAAAAATTTCTAAATTATTAGGAGTTTCAAGCAATTAACGACTGAGAAACGCAAAACTGTCGTCAACCTACATAAAAATAGCCATGCTTTGCGATACATTGTAGAAAAATTCTGCAAATCCCATGCAGGGATTCATAAAGCAGTTCTTGCATACACTCTGAGAACTGAGTTTGATCTCAGTACGCAATAAAATTACCTCTGAAAGGCTTGACAAGCTAGTCCTAGATAAGGCTGAAATATTCCCGTGGTATGGTAGATGTTTGGTGCAAAGCAGGGGATTCACTGGAATATAAATACAGAAATATAAATGGTAGAAAAAGGTTTAATGACGCCTATTCACACCGTGAAAAAACTTGTAGAAATGTTAACATTTCAAAATGGACTCCACTCCCGACCTTTCCCCAATTGAAAACACGTGGGCTATGCTAAGAATGCGCCTCAAACTCTGGATCAACTAAAGGATCTCATTATATCGAAGTGGAGAAAATTTAGTCCAGAAGGGTGTTAGAAACTTAATTAAGTTATTTGGAAACTTACTTTTTCCACATTTGTTTTTAAGTTCAAATAAAATACTTTCCTCTAAAATATTACTAAGGTGCATCATCTGTTACCTAGTTTATATGACAGCTTTTTTACAGTGGATTTGCGAGAAGTGCCAAGGGTTGCAAGAGTATTAGTATTTTTTTTTGTTTTAAAGAGAACTTAACGCTCAAGAGGGTTTGACTACTCTTAAAATGCTGCAACACGTGTTAAGTTTTCGGAAGATGGAATAGAGAGAGAGAGAGAGAGCGAGAGAGAGAGAGCGAGAGAGAGAGAGAGAGAAAGATGTTTGGCCTCAGTGGTTATTTCGCTCCATGGGTGGAATCCAACATTTAATGGGGAGACTAAATTATTAGTGTAAATTGACTTGATATTGTTCTGACAAGATTTTAGTTGCCTGAAAAAAGTCTTTCGAGCACGGCTGGCATAGAACTCGAACCGTCCGATTGGCAAGCCAATACACTACCACTTGAACCACGGCCACCCAGAAGTTTTCCATCTATGTTAGTTCATTTTTGACGTTGATCTGACAACATTAATAAAGATAAGATAATTCTATGTCTCCACCAAAACTAAATCCGGGATTTAGATAAATCCACCTAAATGTTCACTAGATCCCAAGAATTTAACGTATGATTCGACGTATATAAATCTCATCTAAATCCGAGATTTATAATAAATTCCACTTAAATCCTCATGCAACACAAATTAAACGATCCTTTTTTATGTCAGCAAACGTCATTTTCGTGAGAGTCACATAGTGAGTGGGTGAAAGAACTCAACACACAGACACCCCAGACACTTGTTGATTTGTTTTGGTTGATTATTGCAAACAGTTTTCTCCTCCATTGCAGCAGTTTAATATTTGTCTGATGCGGTTTTTTGCCGGTGGTGGACGATCCTCCCGTCCAATACAGGTTTAACCACTTTCACTTGATTTCATATCTTTATATTGCTTAACCCTAGAAAACTAAGGTTCTCTTGCTTTTTTCGCGATCCCTTTCGTTCTTCGTATAGCTCTAGTCATCCATGAGTTCTTGTTGTGTGCGGACGCAATTTGTAAATAAATTTTTCTACAAATTGGGTTTAAACTTTGCGTCGTCGATTCGACGAATGATTAGTCTTAATATACTAAAAAATATGATTAGTCTTCTAGGGTTATAAACAACAGTTTTACATCGTTTTCGGTTTTTGTTTTGGTGGAGACATAGCATAAGAAAACGGAGTAATTCTTCTTTTTTGTAATTTCTCAAAAGTGATTTTGTGACAAAGGGCTTTGCCATCCTATTTCAGAATTTAATAGATGATATATAAATGAATATGTACTACATACATGAATAAGTGTATGGGTATATTCTTTTTACAACTCACCTTATATGAAATCGGATCCGATGAATCTGTAACTCCAGTAACAGCAGTCTTCACTAACTTATCGATTTGATAACGTAATTTGTAATCAATAGGGCGGATTTTCTCCAAAACTGTACGTATCTCAATAAGTCTTTCAATTGAAGGATCACCTTCTATTGTTTCTCCTTAAAATCAAGTTTAATAAATAAATAAATAAATAAATAACAACAAATATTTTTGGATTAACTTACCAGAGCATTTTCGTAAAACAACATATGTCAAATTGATTAAATAATCCAAAAGCATGTGATACTTAACCTCAAGAAAACTCAATCCATATTCCGTTGTTAATTCACCACGTTTTACTCTCTGTAACATACCCTCCACTAAATCTGTTACTTGTTTTACATTGCTGTTCATTTCACCAAGAAGTTGAATAGCTTGAGGAATGTCCTGTTGGACCTCATACTCATCTAATGCCTAGAAAGAAACAAATTATAAATATAATGTAATATTAAATAATTTGTACTTGAGTTTTGAAGGATGTTGAGATACGAGGGCGGGTCAATAAGTCCGTGACTTTTGGAATAAAACCCAGATTTTTTGATAAAAAATAAAAATAATTTTATTTTTCAACGTAGTCTCCCTTGAGCTCTATACACTTTGTCCAACGCTTCTCCAATTTTTTTATCCCTTCCAAAAAAAATGATTTGTCGAGGTCCTCAAAATAGGCCTTTGTTTGCGAGATGACTTCATCATTGGGGTCAAATCTTTTTCCACCAAGCCATTTCTTCAGGTTTGGGAACAAGAAGTAGTCGCTCGGAGCCAAATCTGGAGAATAGGGTGGATGAGGGAGCAATTCATAGCCCAATTCATGGATTTTTGCCATGGCAACTGCACATGTGTGCACCCTTGCATTGTCTTGGTGGAAAAGAACTTTTTTCTTGGCCAAATGAGGTCGGTTTTTTTTTTCAAATCGTCATTGAATCGGTCCAATAAGTTGGCATAATATTCCCCATTGATTGTTCTTCCCTTTTGAAGGTAGTCAATGTCGATTATCCCGCGTGCATCCCAAAAAACAGTCGCCATAACTTTATTGGCTGACAAACCCACCTTGGCCTTCTTTGGCGCCGATTCACCCTTAGAAACCCACTGTTTTGACTGTTGTTTGTTCTCTGGTGTGTTGTGATGGATCCATGTTTCGTCCACGGTTACAAAACGGCGCAAAAACTCCTCCATATTGCGATTAAACAACGCCAACCCTTCCTGTGAAGTTGTTACACGAAATTCACTTTTTTCCATTTTCTCCTCAAATTAGTGAGTAGTCTGATAAAAATAGCTGTCAAACACAAACTAACTGACGCAGCAAGTTTAAATTTTGACAGGAGTCAACTGATAGATGCCTGTTGACAGGAGCAGTGTTGCTGTTTCAGTAAAGAGGTCAGAAATTCAAAAAGTCACGGACTTATTGACCCACCCTCGTATTATCTCTTAATTATAAAGGGTGTTTTTTAAGAGGTATACAAATTCAATATGAAATAAAGTACTTGAAACTAATGTTTATGTCTATGACATTAGCTTTATTTAATAGATATTTTTATGCCATTAGTGTTTGAATATGATATCGGGCATATGCGCGCCAGGGCTAGCTCGAATGAAGCGCAATGGTGAAGTCCAATTTTCGACAACTGTATCGAGCAACTGGGGCCGTATATCAGCAAAAACACGGCGAATGTTTACTTCCAAATCGTCTAACGTCTCTGGTTTATCAGCATAGACTAGTGACTTCACATACCCCCAAAAAAAGTAATCTAAAGGTGTGAGAAAACAGGATCGTGGAGGCCAGTTCAGAGGTCCATTACGCGAAATTATGCGCTCAGCAAATGTTTCCCGCAATAAATTGATGGTGTCGCGCGCCGTGTGGCATTTTGTTGAAACCAAAGCTCTGTCACATCAATGCCATTTAACTGAGAAACGCAGAAGTCAGAAATCATGTTTCTATAGCGCTCTCCATTCACGGTAACATTCTGTCCGGCATCCTTCTTAAAGAAATATGGGCCGATGATTCTAACAGCCCATAACGCACACCAAACAGTGAGTTTTAATGGTTGTAAGGGCGTCTCGATAAAGGCTTTTGGGTTTTCCGCACTCCAAATTCGGCAATTTTGCTTGCTTACATATCCATTCAACCGAAAATGGGCCTCATCGGAGAACAAAATTTTGCGTTGAAAATAAAGATCAAGCTGAATCATGTTTTCGACCCATTCACCGAACCTACGACGCGTATAATGGTCACGCGGTTTCAATTCTTGCACAAGCTGGATCTTGTAAGCTTTTAAGCCAAGATCTTCCACAAAGTGGATGGACATACGAGGGGCGTTCAATATATTCTCGGTATCGATATGAAGGAAAATGCGAATTCATTTTAAATTGTTTTTATTTTTCAATATAATTTCCCCTAACATCAATGCATTTGTTACATCTTGAGATAAGCTTTTTTAAACCCTCAAAAAAATAAATTTCCTCTTTCTCTGCAAAATACCCATTTATTGCCCACTTGAGTTCTTCATCATCCGAAAATCTTTTTCCACGAAGACATTTTTTCAAATCCGGAAACAGGAAATAATCACTAGGGGCAAGGTCTGGACTATAGGGTGGGTGTTGGATTTCTTCGAAACCACAATCTCGCGCAGCAGCCTTGGAAACTCGCGCCGTGTGAACAGGAGCGTTGTCATAACGAAGCAACACACCCGCTGCGAGTTTACCCCGTCTTTTCTTTTTAATTTCCTCCCGCAAATTATGCAAAGTGGAAGCGTAGGATGTGGCGTTGATGGTTTCACCTTTTTTTTGTACTCAATGAGCAAGATTCCCTTTGAGTCCCAAAAAACTGTGGCCATGAGCTTCCCGGCAGACGGAGTGACTTTGAACTTCTTCGGGGGGTCTGTTCCTTTTTTATGCCACTGCATGGACTCTTGTTTGCTTTCAGGGTCATAGTGGTGGACCCATGTTTCGTCCCCAGTAACAATTCGATCCATAACACCGTCCGCGTTCTCACTACACATCTCCAAAAGCTCTCTACAGCATGCGATTCTCACTTTTTTCTGAGGCGCTGTGAGCATTCGTGGCACCCACCTTGCACTGACCTTTGAAAGGTTAAGATGGTCATGAAGAATGCTGTGAATGGTACCAATTGAAAGCTTGGTGATCTCTGCCATCATTTTCACCTTTATTCGGGCATCCTCAAGAACAAGTTTTTCGACTTCTTTGATGCTTTCTCCCGTACAAGCAGTAGCCGGGGCGCCGGAGCGGGGGTCGTCTTCAATGCTCTCTCTGCCTCTCTTGAACTCACTTGACCACTTTTGCACAGTTGATAATGAAGGTGCGGAACCCTGGTAAACAGCCACCATCTCTTCATGAATAGTTTTTTGACTTTTTCCTTGCTTAGTGAGAAATTTAATTACAGCGCGATGCTCAATTTTCACCATCATCGTCTCAGTTGCCATTATGATTCTGTTTAACCAGAGATAAAACGCGAATTAATAATCACATTTATATGAAATTTTACATGAATGCACTAAAATAGTAGTATTAGTTGATAAATAAGTCAATTTATATATACAACCACAGCTTCACCCCGATACCGAGAATATGTTGAACGCCCCTCGTAGCTCCAATTGCTGTCCACGATGGCGAATCGACTCATTCGGATTCTCCTCAACACTGCGCTCCAACGGCAATAATTTCTTCTGTTCGCACTGTTTTTCGTCTTTGGGGATGCGTGTTATTCACTAGAGTGTACGTGTTTAATTTAACGATTAATCGTGTTCCGAATAACTTGCTCAGATGGACGATTGTGTCGACCGTACAATTGACGTAGTGCACAATAAGTTTGGCGAACCGAACCATGATTTTCAAAATAAGTTTGCACAATTTGCACGCGTTGCTTTAATCTATTCATCGTAAATGGCAAAACGTACTAAACTCAAATCAACCTTCAACTGTCAAATTGACAATCTGTAGAAGCATGTTGCCAGTTTAAAAATCAAACCTCGAAAAAAAGCACCCTTTATAAATGACAATAGTTATAACATCTACAAACAGTACCAAGCGAACTTTCAATCGTGTCACACGTAAGATCAGTGTTTTAGCTCACATAAAAACGAAAAGAATTCAGTAGAGTTGATAATACGTATCAGATTTTTAACATACCAAAATAAAAAACAATTGCATAAAGTGTTGTTTACAACTCCCGCCGACATGGCGGTAAACTTTACAAACCGGTTAGACGGCCTAAATACAGACCGATTGCAAATATGAAAAGAAATAAAAAAAAAAACAGTGCGACCAAGGTCCCATTTCATCTGTGGTCAGTGCTAAACGATACAGTGAAAAACCAAAAAGATTTTTCACGTTTTCTGGTCATTACCAACTCAACCACAGACAATGACAGAACCCCGATAGCAAACCGCAACCCGATCATAACAGGCAAGGGAATCGATATTAATATTGATATTAAAGCACTACGAAATGGCGATCTTCTCTTGCAAGCACGCAACAAAGAAGTAGTCGATAGGTTTGTCAAATCGAAATCTCTAAGTCCAATACCAGTTGACATAAAATATCACCAGTCACTAAATTCATGTCAAGGTCGAATTTACTCTTTTAACATAATAAATCTAGAGGAATGGGCCATTTCAGAGTCACTAAGAACATTCAAAGTCACTGAAGTGAAAAAACTCCTTAGGAACGACGCAGGAACTTTAAAGGCGACTACAGCTGCCATCATAACATTTGACGCACCAGAACCCCTTACCGATATCAAACTTTTGTCACAAATATTAAAGGTATATCCATATTACCCGAACCAATGTCTTGCAGAATATGTCAGCGAATTGGACACACCAAAAACCACTGCAAGGAGACAGTAAACATATGTTCGACCTGTGCAGAAATTAACCCACACACAGATGAATGTAAAAGAACATATTGCGTTAATTGTATGAAGGCGATCACTCTTCGAAAGACCGAAATTGCCCTACGTTCTTAAAAGGAAAAACAATAATGATAATCAAGACGAAGAAACGGTGCACAGTCAAGGAAGCAAGCGAAAAATACAAAAAATCGGGCCACCTTAACGCACCCATAATTCAACCAGGAGAACCAAAAAAGCCCTTGCAGAAATAATAAGGCAAACAGTTTCTCAATCGACACCCACCTATGATCAGGTAACAAAAGTGAAAGTAAACACTTCACACTCCGACACAAAACGCAATACAACTGCAAAAACCACCAACCATACCAACAGAACGAAACAATAACGAAAACGTACATAGGGCTGTAGGCCAAACTTTCTGCAAAGAAATACTAAAAAATATGGAAATAGATAATTATGACCATAGATCATCAACCAGTTCAAATATTAGCACTCTCAACAATCCCTCACAACTTTCATATAAGCTTTCAATTTCAAACTCAGACCAACAATAAGAAAAAATAAGTAGGACCGCAGAGGCCTACACTAAGTATGGACGAACTTTCTCCATCTCATCTGATGCTAGCAAAGATTTGCACGCAACAGGAAAAACTCCACAAACAATTACAGCTCAACAAAAACTAAATAAACAATAAATTCACATCATTTATAACTTTAAAAATAATTATGGATAAGCAAAAAAAAGAAAAATGACCTTATAATCCTACAATGGAACATACAAGGATTTTACAACAATCTTCCTATTCTCATCCATGAATATTCTCCTGGTATTATTGCACTACAAGAAACAAAACTTCTTGTGGGAAATGGTCCCACAAGATACAAACACTACATTGCCTACTTCAATAATAAGCCACATGACCGAAACAAAGATGGCCATACTGATAAAATCAGGTATTCCGCATAGATACCACCTTGATCAAAATGTTCCCGAAAAAAGTTCAGAAAATTAAAAATACAAGTTTATTCATCTAAATCTATATTGTCCCCTTCAAAGTAATCCTCATCGACTGCAACACACTTATGCCAGCGCTTGATCCAATCCTCGAAACATTTTTTGTATTCCGTTTTCGGTATGTCCATCAGTGCTTCCTGCGATTTTTCCATTACTTCCTCTCGGCTGATAAAACGCGTTCCCCGTATGGATTTTTTAACTCGATTGAACAGAAAGAAGTCACAAGGAGCCAAAATAGGTGAATTCGGTGGCTGTTGGATTGTATTCGTTGCATTTTTCGTCAAAAAATTACGAATTATGATGGCACTGTGCGACGGTGCGTTATCATGGTGCTCACAATTCTGGTCTCTTTCGGCGAATTGCTTCACGCAAACGTCTCATAATGCCCAAATAATACTCTTTGTTGTTTACTGTCTGCCTTTCTGGCAAAAATTCATGATGCACTACACCGTTGAAAACCGTGAGCATTGCCTTCTTTTTTGACTGAAAACGACGTGTTTTTTTTTGGTCTCGGCTTTTTGATTGCATGTCGTACTCATAAAACCACGTCTCGTCTCCAGTAATGATCCTTTTAATGAATGTGGAATCGGATTCAACCTCGCAAATCATCTCTTTTGCGACGTCAACACGGTCTCTTTTTTGCATGAAATTGAGGTCTTTTGGCACCATCTTTGCTGCTACACGACGGAAATCCAAATCGTCAACCAAAATGTCTTTGACAGACCCATAGGCAATGTTCCGCTATCTCTCTGATGGTTAATTTGCGGTTATTGACCAACATTTCTTTTACTCCATCAATGTTTTCGTCGGTTTTCGATGTCGATGGTTGAAACCAAAACAAACTGGTTCAAATTCGCCAAAGTAGCTCAACAGGTAACCCTTTCAATCCCTATCTCCCAGAACATCAACAAAGAGGCAGCTCATTCTCATGTATCGATTCCATCAACACACCTTCCCATAAACCACAACCAAACTATTTGGTTCAACACACACATCAAACTCATGACAAAAGACAAACGAAATGCGTGTAGCAATTACAAAAGGTATCCGACAACTGAAAATGCTATTAAGTACCGCCGTTTAGCTGATTTAATACAACGAGCTGAGGCATGGTCACAGTTTGTGGAATATTTAAACCCCTCCATGGAATCCAGAACTCTTTGGAACAAAGTTAAGGCTGTCTATGGAAATCACTCAAAGAGTAGGTTTACTGCAATCAGGCATAGCGAAACATCCTTCGCAGACCGAAATGAGATTGCACAACTATTTGCAAATAAATGGGCTGGATACAGCTCCGATGATAATTTCTCCCATCGTATTGTAAAACAAAATAGGGACTTCCAAAACGAGTTTTGCTCTCTTTCCCTAAATTTTTCTACTGAAAACCTTCCCCCAATCACACTTCCTGAATACATGGAATCTCTTAGGAGCACTAAAGTCTCAATGCCAGGCTCAGATCAAATCATTTACAAAATGATAAAACAGCTGCCAGTGGAAACAATGATCAGAATGATTGATCTTTACAATAATATTTTAAAAACAGGCACATTTCCCCATGAGTGCAAAAAAGCACATTAATATTGTAATATGTTTGTGTGGGTACAAATGATAGAACTTATTCTTTTCAATACAAATCCCTTTATTCGGTACAGTTACAATTCACTATTTAATTCTTTCTCTCAGTACAATTCAATTTCTCAACCACTTATACTTTTCTTATCTTTTACTTAAACCACTTAATCACTTCTCCTAATTAACACTTCAAATTACACTTTAGAACTGATTTGTATACCTTTGGGATGCTAGTATTTATACTCGAAAGACATACTTCGAGAACAATCCTTGCCACCCAGCGTCCCATACAATTTCCAATTTGCTAGAAAATTCGATTCTACTCTCCAGTCGAGACTTTGCTAATCCAGTATCGAAACCTTCTAGTCTTCGAGTTTCGACATTTTCTGCTAGATGTCGCTGCTCACATTTGAGTGGTTATCACAATATCAATACCAAAACCTAATATGGATCAGCATTCCCTTGATAGTTTTCGTCCGATTTTTTCACTTTCCGTCCTCCAAATTATTTGAAAAAATAATAGGGACCAGGCCAAAATGAACATTAGAAAAAAATCTAAACCATAGTCAACGCGGTTTTAGAATAAACAGAGCTGGCTGCACGAAATCATTATATCCTATTTTCCATGGACCTAGAAAAAGTGTTTGAGAAAGTAACGAAGGTCAGAGTTTTTTTTTTTATAATGAGCGCGCGCTCAAGGGCTTTGAGTACCCTTAAGGTGATTGTACACAGCGCGGGCAAAGGACATTTAGGGAGGAAGAAAAGAGAGGTACCGATGTACATTGTTTTTAAATGTTTGCAAGTTATAACGACCAGGAAATACAGAGATCGGCAGGGCATTCCATAAGCGATTCAGGCTTAGGAACGAATCATGATATTTTAGAGTACGTCCGAAATTGAGCTTGAGGGTATACTGATGAGCATTCATAGCGAGACGGGTGTTACGGTTGAAAGTTTGAATGGGCGGAATGCTACTGGCGATTTCAGTGGAGCACTGGTGGTGGAAATAGCGATAAAACAAAGTGAGACACGAGGCATTTCGTCGGTGTTCGAGGGTGTCCATTGATTGACTGATATTAGTATCGTCAATAAGTTTTATCGCACGGTTTTGAATCCTATCTAGCAGGTGCAAAGATGTTTTAGGAGCAACTGACCAGATGTGGGAGTTGTACTCCAATTTTGGGCGGATGAATGCCTTATATATTGAGGCCAGATCAGAGGGTGTAAAATATTTCTTACATCGCTTGAGGAAACCTAGACATTTTGCAGCATTTTTGGCGACATCAAATATGTGGTCATTAGAACGTAAGTTGTCATCGACACACATACCGAGAATGGAAAGTTTTTCAGTTTCGACGATGCAGGTGCTATTCATGGATAATGGCTGGGTGTTTAAATTTCGCTTTAACGATACCAGACAGCATTGTGTTTTGGAAGCATTAAATTCCACTCTGTTGATAGTTCCCCGATTCGTTATGCTGTTGATATCGGAATTTAAGGAGCTTAGCATACGCTGCCGTTATCGTTCTACAGCCGAAGAGCAGGGCCGTGAGTCCGGGAACGAATATGAAAAGCAGAAAGTACTGTCATCAACAAAGGAATATATTGGATTAGAAGTAGCAGACAAGAGATCATTAATGAAAATTAAAAAGAGTGTCGGAGACAGAACAGTGCCCTGGGGCACACAGGCATTTATTTTGTGAACATCAGACTTGAAACCGTCCAAGACAACTTGAATTTAACGTTCCGAAAGTATTTTCTAATCCATTGAAGAAGAAAGTCGTCGATCCCAAATGCACGCATGATATCATTCATCCTGCGTCGAAACTGGTTTCTGATATCCAATGGAACAAAGCCAAGAACCAGTGCACTGGTGCCTGCCTGATTGACTTGGAGAAAGCCTTCGATACCGTATGGTTAGAAGGACTCTTTTTCAAGCTGGACAGGTTGGGCATTAGTAAACCACTGCTGTATATTCTTTTCGATATGCTCTCCAGTAGACAGTTCATCGTGAAGAATGGCGATGTGACTTCTGCTGGAACATTTAACATTAAAAACGGTCTGCAACAAGGTACGGTAAATTCGCCGATCCTATTCAACATTTACACAAGTGATCTGATAGGTTCACTTCACCATGCCATAGCGTACGCAGACGACATAATCGCGTACAGATCAGGTCCAAAGATTGAGGTCATTAATATACTTTTGCAACGCCACTTCGACAAAATTAAGCGATATTGCGATGACTGGAAGTTGAAAATCAACTTTCAGAAGTCGGAAACCATTCTGTTTAGGACGCCTTTATCTGGGGCCTCTAGGGACACCAGAAAGAATTGGCGAAAGTTCTCGATCGTGGGACAGCACGGACAGCCACTTGCTTGTCGGAATGTAGTCAGATACCTTGGGATCTGGCTAGATCAATTTCTGTATTTTAACAAACATATAGATGTTGCTCTGGCCAGAGCTAATGGTGCTTTTGCCCTTATAAAGAGACTGTTTTATAACAGCCAACTCGATGCGAGGGTGAAGGTAATCTGCTACATGCTACACTCAGCCACTGCCCGTACCGTATGGTAAATACAGTAACGGCAGTGACTGAGTGCAAGCAACAGTACTTCGACTAGGAACGGGTGAGGTGGGATACCCGCACTGTGTGATATTTTTCTTTTCAGTCACTGCACTGCACTTTTTTTTGTTTTTGTATTTTTTTTTTGCACACGCGCGCGGTTTTTTTTTTTTTTGCACAGCACACAACAATATTGCGAGTGCACTGGTGGAGTTGTGCACTCGACGGTGGTCGACTCGGTACTCTGTTATAAATCAAATCAAAAAATGGAGCTTTAGCGAACATCTTCTTAGAGTATTTTTTTGCATTTATGACGAATAGAGTTATCGTAGTTAGGGTCAATGCTCATCATTCTCTAGCAACTTCTATCCAGAAAGGTGTTCCTCAAGGATCACCAGTATCGACACTACTATACTAGGTGGGGTGAAAAGTAACCTCCTTGACCGCCAGAATGCGCTGCGACTGCAAAAAAAGTTTAGGGTGCCTCCGTTCATATTTAGGCAGACATGCCAAATTTCAGTACGATACTGCCTTTAGTTTTGTTTTGACAGCTGATTGTTGTTGACGTGTTTGGCATCATGTTGAGTATGAACAAAAACGATTTTCGTTCTCTCATAAAACATTATTTTTTGAGAGGCGAAATCGCTACAAAACGGCCTCACATGAAGCGAAAACAAATTTTGTTTTTGCAAGACAATGCGCCGGCGCACAAGAGCATCGCAACCACGGCTAAAATTAATCGGCTAAAAAACTTACGGCTCCAATTGCTGTCGCATCCACAGTATTCGCCCGATTTGGCTCCCTCGGACTATTATCTCTTCCCAAACCTCAAAAGATGACTTATCAATAAAAAATTCAGCTCACGTGAGGAAATCATCGACGCCACGGAGGAGTATTTTGCAGACCTTCCGAAAAATTACTGGATCAAGAAGTTGAAGAATCGCTGGAATAAGTGTATCAAGCTAGAATATATTGAATAAAATAAAAAATAAACATTTAAAAAAAAATTTGTTTTCGTTCCCAAGGAGGCTACTTTTCACCCCACCTAGTACAATGCCTATGTAGACTCACTACTAAGAGAAGTACAATCGGAAAACCTACGAGGGGCATTCAATATATTCTCGGTATCGATATGAAGGAAAATGCGAATTCAATTTGAATTGTTTTTATTTTTCAATATAATCTCCCCTAACATCAATTCATTTATTACATCTTGGGCAAGGTCTGGACTATAGGGTGGGTGTTGGATTTCTTCGAAACCACAATCTCGCGCAGCAGCCTTGGAAACTCGCGCCGTGTGAACAGGAGCGTTGTCATGAAGAAGCAACACACCCGCTGCGAGTTTACCCCGTCTTTTCTTTTTAATTTCCTCCCGCAAATTATGCAAAGTGGAAGCGTAGGATGTGGCGTTGATGGTTTCACCTTTTTTTTTGTACTCAATGAGCAAGATTCCCTTTGAGTCCCAAAAAACTGTGGCCATGAGCTTCACGGCAGACGGAGTGACTTTGAACTTCTTCGGGGGGTCTGTTCCTTTTTTATGCCACTGCATGGACTCTTGTTTGCTTTCAGGGTCATAGTGGTGGACCCATGTTTCGTCCCCAGTAACAATTCGATCCATAACACCGTCCGCGTTCTCACTACACATCTCCAAAAGCTCTCTACAGCATGCGATTCTCACTTTTTTCTGAAGCACTGTGAGCATTCGTGGCACCCACCTTGTACTGACCTTTGAAAGGTTAAGATGGTCATGAAGAATGGTCTGAATGGTACCAATTGAAAGCTTGATGATCTCTGCCATCATTTTCACCTTTATTCGGGCATCCTCAAGAACAAGTTTTTCGACTTCTTTGATGCTTTCTCCCGTACAAGCAGTAGCCGGGGCGCAGGAGCGGGGTCGTCTTCAATGCTCTCTCTGCCTCTCTTGAACTCACTTGACCACTTTTGCACAGTTAATAATGAAGGTGCGGAACCCTGGTAAACAGCCACCATCTCTTCATGAATAGTTTTTTGACTTTTTCCTTGCTTAGTGAGAAATTTAATTACAGCACGATGCTCAATTTTCACCATCATCGTCTCAGTTGCCATTATGATTATGTTTAACTAGAGATAAAACGCGAATTAATAATCACATTTATATGAAATTTTACATGAATGGACTAAAATAATAGTATTACTTGATAAATAAGTCAATTTATATATACAACCACAGCTTCACCCCGATACCGAGAATATGTTGAACGCCCCTAATATTGAAATTTATGTCACTCCCTCGACTAGAGCTGTGCGGGGCGCTGCTAGTAGTTCGACTCTTAAAACGACTTCAGGGAAGTATAGGACTCAGAGAAGCTGCTTGTCATTTTTTGACGGATTCGTCGATATATCGAAATTATCCCTCAACATGGAAGATATTTGTGGAAAATCGAGTGTCAGAGATCCAGGTAAGTCTACCAAATGCATGCTGGCATCACATTTCAGGCGACAATAATCCTGCTGATCTCGCTACTCAAGCGATATCTTCTGAGTATTTGACCAATTCACCGCTCTGGCTCTATTACTTGATAAATAAGTCAATTTATATATACAACCACAGCTTCACCCCGATACCGAGAATATGTTGAACGCCCCTAATATTGAAATTTATGTCACTCCCTCGACTAGAGCTGTGCGGGGCGCTGCTAGTAGTTCGACTCTTAAAACGACTTCAGGGAAGAATAGGACTCAGAGAAGCTGCTTGTCATCTTTTGACGGATTCGTCGATATATCGAAATTATCCCTCAACATGGAAGATATTTGTGGAAAATCGAGTGTCAGAGATCCAGGTAAGTCTACCAAATGCATGCTGGCATCACATTTCAGGCGACAATAATCCTGCTGATCTCGCTACTCAAGCGATATCTTCTGAGTATTTGACCAATTCACCGCTCTGGCTCCATGGGCCACAAACAGAATATCGATCTCCTTGGCCTACTTTCGACTACATGCATGCTTCCGACACTTGTTTAGAGAGCCGAACTACTACCTGTCTTGTTGTAGCGACCTCTCATCAAGAATCTAGTCTCCCCCAATAGACTGCGTCATCAACATTCTTGGTTAGCATCTAACCACGACAGCGAATTAACATCAGACCAGTTGACCGAAACCTTACAGTTCTGGATATCCTACGCTCAAAATCTACATTTTCCGGGAAAGCTACAGACTCTCCAACAGAAAGCCGTTACCAGTAAAGAACAGCCTTAGACGTCTCAACCCATTTGTTGATGATTGTGGGATTTTACGTGTTGGTATCCGTTTAAGACATGCACTTCTCCATCCTGATGAGATGCATCCGATAATACTTCCTCGCCAGTCTTACCTGGCGAAACTCATCCCTTGGGACGCTCATCAAAAAACACTGCATGGAGGCACGCAGTTTACGCTGTGTTATTTGCGACAAAGATTTTGGATCCTACGAGGACGACAACTAGTAAAGTTTATAATTTTCAAGTGTCTGCGATGTTGGCGACAGCGTTCTTCACCTACTATTCAACAAATGGGAGACCTACCCGCCAGGCAAGTTCAACAATATCAGCCGTTTCTCCCTTCTGGAATTGACTTCGCTGGCCCTATCAATCTTCGACTTTCAAAGGTGCGTGGGACTAAGCCACATAAGCGATATATTGCAGTATTTGTCTGCCTAACAACGCGAGCAGTTCATTTAGAGGTGGCCTCGGGCTATTCGACGAAGGATTTTCTTCAAGTTTATCGACGATTTGTGGCCAGGCGTGGTATATGCGCCACTCTTTCAAGTGACTGCGGAACGAACTGCATCGGGGCAACAAGGAGCTACGCATATTTTTCTAGCAAGCCACCCTGCAGAGTAAGGAAATCGCCCAACTCTTTGCTAATGATGGAACCCATCGACTGTGGAAGACAACACATCCCGACTATCTCGATGGCAGTTACTCCGACAGAAGTACGAACACTTCTGGAGTAGGTGGTCTTTAGAATATCTGCACGAGTTGAAACAGCGGCCAAATTGGCGTACTCATCAGCCGTCCGTAAAGGTTGCAGATCTTTGCCTGGTTCGATCAAATCTTTATCCACCATGCAAATGGCCGTTGGAACGCATCACCGACGTGAAACCTGGCGCCGATGGACTAGTTCGTGTAGTACATCTAAGGACAGCGACATCTACGCTTGTGAGGCCAATCCAGAATGTCAGCTTGCTACCACTGGAGGAAGAAACTTGTTCGCCAGGATCTGGTGAAGGCGGGCGGAATGTTCGAAAATGAAATTATACCCTTAAATCCAACAGCGGCAACTTCACTGTTTCATTTCTTTTCATTTCACCTTGTAATTTTTGACAGTTCATAATATATGATTTTTCTTTTTTAAACCGCGTTAGAGGAAACGAGTTGTCTTTTTATCTCGATCATGGTACCTCTATCAATAATTTTCTAAATAACTACTCATGGACGCTATTAATGCGAGCAAAGATGTCGAAAAACGGGATATACTCGTAGTAATGCATACATACATATTGTATAAGAAAGTTAGTTAATGAGTCCAATCAAGATAAGGTGTTTAGAAGATCTTGATT
This sequence comes from Volucella bombylans, assembly GCA_949129095.1. Classification (NCBI taxonomy): domain Eukaryota; kingdom Metazoa; phylum Arthropoda; class Insecta; order Diptera; family Syrphidae; genus Volucella; species Volucella bombylans. Next base: position 45,693,946 of record OX422141.1, read on the forward strand.
TGATCAAGTAAATGTTAAATTAACAATAAAGATGTAAAAAAATCGTTTTCATTTTTTTTCCAACAAAAAAGTTACCTATGGTTTAAAAACGCGAGTTAAACTAGTAGGGTTTATATGTGTTGAGTATCTGTACACGAGAGAGAAAACTTGTAGCCAACTAAAGGGTCCGCCATCTAACGTTTTTTTTTCAACTAGTGCTTATTTCGTGAATGGTAACACTTAGCTCATATCTGATTTGACAGATAATATAATTAATGAGAAAATCTGTTTTCTTGTCTTAAGTAATAAATATGGTATAAGAAATCAGACATTACAATACATCTCGCCTCTCACACAAATGCAGATTGAACATTAGAATCGTATAAGAATGCATTTACTGAATTCATCTTGAATAATTTATTTTTTTCGTTTTGATGCCGGTTAGCTATTCAACAATTTTACCAAATCATTGTGTTAAGAAGAATTAAATATTAGCTGTTAAGATACAACATGATCTACCCCATTTTAACGCAAGTGTTTAGATTTCAATGCTTTCTTTTAAACGTGATATAAAATCTTCTTAACTAATCAAAAATTCAGTAAATTCATGTTTTTTTTTGTACTATTCGTGTAAAGTATTCAATGTTCTACAGTGGGTTGCCAAATTTAGGGACAGTAACGAAAAATTGTATTTCTGATGCATTTGATTCAAGTTCAGTGAAAAGACAGTTTTTTTTATGAAACAAAAATGTGTTTGACAATGTATTATAATAGAATAATAATAATTATAAAATTAAATAAAAGAATTCAATATTTTGTTAAAAAAAACTAAACAGAAGAAAAAACTACTTAAACTAATCAATATTTGGTAACATTCCCTTTTGCCCAAATTAGTGCCTTAATAAGCTTGGGCATACTTTCTATACACCGCTGAGCACTTTCTTGTATTTTGGGATTGTGATGCCAAACATTTTCCAGTTTTTCTATAAGTTTTTCCTTGTTGGTTATCACATCTTTGGCTATTTCCCCCTTGGTAATCTCCCATAGATTCTCAATGGGCTTCATGTCTGGAGAATTGCCAGGCCAAGGTAAAACTGCTTTTGTCGGCTAAAATTTCAAATGTGGATTCATCTGAAAAACAAATCTAAAAACAAGGAACAATGTGTAATAGTATTACAAGATATTCTTTATAAGTTTGTTTAAAACAGCAAAAAGAAGCCAGCTGACCTTACTCCAGTCTTCAACCGTCATCTCGCGGTGTTTGCGAGCCCAGGCAAGCCGTTTATTTTTCATTGCATCGGTCAACCGAGGTTTTTTGACAGGACGATGACCTGTCAAGCCTTCCTCTGCCAGTCTCCGCCGCTGCACAGTTCTCATAGAAGCTCGTATATGGGAGTCATGAACTAATTGAGTTTAAGGTTGTTAACACTTTTTTTGCGATTTTGTAGACAGATATCACGAATTTTCCTATCGGTAAGTGGAGTTATCATTCGTTTTCTCCCTTTCTTTTAGCAGAAATCGGCTGGTTTATATCCACGCATTTTTTAATTCTATTCACTATGGACTTAGAAACACCAGTAATTTCCGCTATTGTCCTTTGCGAATGAACTGTATGCTGGAGAAGGGTTTTAATTTCAGTTGTTTTTTTAGGAGACAAATCGCAGCCTTTACCCATACTAGAAGACATAAAATGTTAAAAAAAAAATTTGTTTTTACAAATATTTTATTAATAATTGTATTTCTAATAAAAGAATAGTAATACTTACATTTTAACTGTATTTTATATCACAAATATACAAATTTCCTTTCCCTGTCACTTTTTAACGTCTTCACTGCTTACAGCTCTCACTATGTTTAACAATTTGTAAAAACCAAACATTAATCTCTAGTCACAAAATTCGTTTAAAATTACAGTTATAAAAACACAACGAACGCATATAACAAATCCCGTTACACTACACTGCAATAAACTGGAGCAAAACGCACCCAAAGTAAGAAAATGAACAAAAATGTTACTGTCCCTAATAATTTGGCAACCCACTGTAGTATATATAAATTTATTCGACAAATTCTTGTATTAATTTTTATCACTGAAGTTTCAAATACTTTAAGAAATGACTTTGACAAGAAAAAAAAAAAAAAAAAATTAATTCGGCAAAATATTGATATCTGAAACGCATAATATTTTTCCTACTTATTTACTTTCTGAAACTCTTCCCTGTAAGACATTTGTAAACATATGACTCCTTTCTTTTCCAAGACTACTATCCCAGAGAAATCTATTGCCTTGTGCTTCGTCACTACGATAATGTCTCACATGATTTTTTTTCGATTTTGGTAATTAACACTTCTAACTTGCCTTTAATTTGGTATGTTTTATGTACCACATACAATTGTTAACAACATTTTTGATTTGGTTAGTATTTATGAATACAAATTGATGATACGAATGATAAGAAAAAAAAATGGAAAAAAAGTTTGACCAAGTTTAAGACGGCTTTTTTACCAAGTTAGTTAAAGTCATCATTACACCCGCGAAGTGCTACCGTGTTATAAGCAAATTTAAGCTTGCAGTATTATTTGGACGCATGAAAGAGAAAAGACTGAGACCATTTCTTGTAGTATCTGGACCCTAGCGGGGTTGGTGGGCCTATAACACAGGTAGTCACAATAGGACGGTTCTACGGCACACAAGACTAACAATGCGAAAAAAGTTCATCGTTCCAGAACATATCTAACTTGGTGGAAAAAATAGTAGGCATGCACGGAAAATAAACGAAAATTAAATGTTAAAAATTTATTGAATACACGTAATTCCAATATCCAATTCCATTATTTAAGAATAATTATATATAAAACATAAAAAGCAATTGAATTTTTGGGGTTGGAAAAAAATAGGTGTCATTCCTAGAATATACAAATCAAAATTATAGAACAAATCTATACAAAACCTACTTTTAAACTAATAAATAATATAAATAATATTTGATTGCACGCCCTTTAGCTTTTAATACCGCCTGGTAACGGGTGGCAGGCATTCCATAAGTTGGGGCACTTTTGCACTTGTATTCATTCCCAGGCCTCCTTTATTCCAATCTATGCGGCATTAACGGAACATTTTTTTTAGAGTCAACTCTTACTTGCCTTCAGACCACAAGTTTTCGGTCGGGTTTTCATAGATTGGCCAATCGAAAACTGAGACCTTTTTCGCTTAAGACCTCAAAAAAATTTTAACAATTTATATGTAAAACAAAAAAACTGTAAAAATTCGTTTGTTCTAAACTAATACACCTATTTTTTTTCACCACGATCTTAACTCGTTCAGACTCACTAATGAGAATTTTGAAGAACCAATAATTTAGTTTGTTTTTGAAATGGTATAAGAAATCATATGTTAAGATCGCTTTAGGTGTAAGAGACATTTGAAGCTGATGATTCACACACACCTATTATTTTTTCCCCCACTGCATATTAAAAAAAAATGTCGATAAAGTTGTTTAAAGTGGGAGACAGACTGCTTGTATTAATACCATGTTCTATTGTTCCACTAGGTGGCGCAAAAATCATAACCCTATTGACACCCGGTAAAGTGCGGCTTTTTTTTTTACCTCCACGACTGGACAGATTTTGGCCGGGAACAAAATCATACGTAAGGTTTAATTTCGGTGTGGAACAAAATAAATAAATTAGTTAAAGAATTTATTTTTGTCTGGTAAGCATAAAGTTGAAATGTCGAGAAAAAATACGCGAGTTTCGAAATAAGTGCTTGTGAAGTGTTTAGATGGGTTAATTTAAATAGAATCGTGCTTAAAAAAATGTAAACAAAGCACTTGTGAAACACGAAGAAATTGTTGTGTTGTTACTTTTCCGTTAAATATTTAGTGAATACTGTGTAATATAGTGCCTTTTTGTTAAATATATGGTTAAACAAATCAATAAAATAGTGAAATGCTGCTGAAAATTCGCATAGTTGGAATACTACACATGTGTATGTACGAGTATATGCATATACTCATAGCAAAATATTTGAAAAGCACTATTTCGTTTGGTGAAAGTGAAAGAATACTTAAAGCTCGTTGCATTTATTCTCTTGCACTTGATCCTGCTTCAATTATAACTTAAGAACCAAGCCAATTTGCACCAACTTTTCAGTTTCACCAACTGAAATATTCCCCTTGAAATAATATTGCTGTAACATTAATTTAAATTCTATAAAAATTTTAAGTTGCATTTCACTGTCTTTATTGACTTGTTTAACAATATATTAAATAAACACTTTATATTATTCACTACGAACTTAATATTGAATAAAGAAATAATAAGAAAAACAATTTCTTCGCGTTTAACAAATGCTTTGTTTACATTTTTTAAAGCACGATTCTATTTAAACTATCCCATCTAAACACTTCACAAGCACTTATTTCGAAACTCGCGTATCTTTTCTCGACATTTTAATCCAACACGTATTTGAAAACAAAAATTTCTTTAACAAAATTAATAATCCGTGCCGAATTTTCACTTTTCATACGAATTTGTTCCCGCCAACGATCTGTCACAAACTTATATAGTCGATATAGTACAAAAAATTTCCGCCAGAATTTTCGTTTCGAGACTCAATCGGAAGATGCTGTAATTTTTGCAAATGGCTGCAAATGTCAATTCTACTTTGCCATTTGTGAAGTAAACAGATACAAAATACACGTCAACAAGACATGAATCGCTATACTCCTAAAGAACGCGGAATGTTTGTTATGATTTCTTTGCAGAATAATTCGTCGGTGGTGTTAGCGCAGCGTGAATTTCGGCGCAGATTTCCCGGTCGTCCGACACCAACTAAACAAACACTACGACGTTTACCTGCTCGCTTAGAAGAGTATGGGACAACAGGAGATGCCGGCCCGGAGCAGCCGTTCTGCTGAGAATATCAGAGCTGTGGTTGAAGATGTCGCAGTGAACCCAGGAGTATCGACCAGACGACGTGTCATGCAATTGGGAATCAATCGGAGGTCTTTATAGGGACTTTTGGTAAAAAACTGTAAGACGTTCCCTTACAAAGTGCAGACAATGCGTCAGCTATTAACTATAGTCCGCCAAGCGCGTGTAACCTACGCTCAAGCCATCTTGAATCTCTACCACGTGGGAAACAACTTTCATCGAAAATTATCCTGAGCTACGAGGCCCATTTCCATCTCTGTGGATATGTGAATAAGCAAAATTATCACTTCTGGGGCATCGAAAATCCGCGTATAGCCTCGGATATCCGCGTATATATATTTACGTTGGAGGCGTCATCGGGCCTTATTTTGTTCGAAAACACCGCGGGCCAAATGACTACTGTGGACGGCGAGCGCTACAGAGCCATGCTCAACGACTTTCTACTTCCTCAATTGGATAAATTGCGACTGGAAAACATGCGGTTACAACAGGATGGAGCAAAGGCGCATACTGCACGATCCATAACCGAAATTTTGAGGGCTGCATTTCCGGGTCGCTTAATCTCTCATTTTGACGATTTACACTGGCCAGCAATATCGCCTGATTTAACCGTTCCAGATTTATTTTTGTGGGGTCTTTTGAAGTCACGAGTCTATCTCAACAAGCCTCAGACTCTTAAAGCCCTCAAAAAGAATATCCGTCAAGAATGCGAGGACCTACCGGAAATTCTGGCAAGAGTGATGGAAAGTGCCACAAATCGGGCTCGAATGGTCATTAATTCTGCCGGCGGCCACTTAGCCAATATCATTTTCTCGACCTAATGAAAAAAATTTGACACACCAAATTAACATGGCCTACAAGTAGAACTAAAGTTTTTCATTCATAACAAAATTACAGCCAAAGAACATCGGGTGAAAACTTTTGCTCCACCTTGTATATCACATATCTGTCACTAAAACACAACGTTAAAAACATAACTACCTGCATAACATACCTTGTATTGAGATTCGCAAATTGTTGATGGTATACCAGATTATTACTGATTGCAGCTCACTTTCTCTCTGTTGGCGAATCTGCGTGGATTCTTTGGTAAGCAATCACAGCCAAAAAGTATAGCTTTGTTTTTGTACAATGGATTCGAAGAGAACTATTTTATCCAAATGCGAAATAATACGCGAAAATTAGCGTGTACTATGAAATGCTGTCTTTCAGGGGTTGTAGTACGAGTATTCACTATACCCTGATATTTATTTTCGTTTATTTGCGTATCTTATTTTACTATATATATAATTAAAATTCGTATATGAATTTTATTAATATAAACCTAAATATTAAAAAATAATATTTCCAAATATGATTAAATTAAATTTCGTAGGAAAACTATATATAGGAATGCATTTTTCTTATATACATGTACTTTCAAATCGGCAATCTATTGTACAAATATTATTTAAACAAAAATCATTTTGTTTGAAAATTTTTTAAATATATGTGCATGTGTTTGTATTTGTATATTAAATTTATTGACAAGAACTGTACTTTATGTGAAAAATACCACAGTCATCCATACACGTTTACGTCGAAGAGATTATTAAGTATTGGGTAAGAGAAACCATGACCTAGACATCTTACTTGTTTCCGAATTTAAAATGTGTTCGGCTTAGTTTATACGCTTTTCACCGAAAAATAAATAAACAAATATGGCTACTGGAAACCGATTGAGTTGGCCACTTTCGATTTAGAAACGTTCCACAGTGCAACTGCACAGCAGTCACCATCATGATGAAAATGTTAAGACAAGTGATGTACTGTCGAGGGTTGCCTGGTTCCTTTAGATTTTGGGTTAGCATGATGACTATGGAATAGAATATCTTGATACACACGGCCAAAGAGTGTATGTACGCAGAGAATCATATAAAACACTTTGATTTGAGTTGAGGGACAAAGATGATTCAATGATTGCTGACTACCTGCCTGATGATGGCTGGCTGACTATAATGTGGGCTTATGTTGAAGGGTGGTAGTAAAATTGTGCTTTATATATATTTTTTATTATTATTTCACTTCAGGTTTTTTTCTCTAGTTCCTATATCATCTTTTTCATCGCTCCTTATTTCCCCAAACACATTTTCATGATTTTACCCACCCACACTGTCCCATCTTTTCTTCCTCCCTTTTATATATTTTCGCTTTACGTCAGTTGGCATTTTGTACCTCGCCGTCGTTGTGGGTTTCGTCCTTTCAGTGGATTGTCTGGGAGGACATATTTTTAAAAAGTTGCTCGAACACTAGTTGTTGCGTTGGGTTGGGTTATGAAGCTGCTGTTTTTGGAGGGCATTCAGCATGATGATTGCCTGCCGATACACATGCACAACCACACTTGTATACATGTGTATGTACGTACAAGAGCAAAAGGAACTTTTTTGCCATGCCGTTTAATTGAAAGACCCCAACGCGACAAAATATGAAATATAAAAAACAAAAATAAATAAATAAAACAAACATGAAACACCAATATATTATTTTTGCTTTATTGACAGTTTTCCGATTTTTGTGATTTTTACTCAAAGGTGATGGCTTACCTGTTCTCACACAGGACACATAGTGCGCTCAACCACTCGAAGACAATGTACCTATGAACATTCATACAAGACTGCATATATATACATATATATATTTATTAATTTAATATATAATATATAATTTAACGACTTAATACATAACAGTGACCAACAAAAATTAACCCGAGGTCCGACTCTAACACACCCCTTTTTTTAAGATTCTCCCCAGCGCTCTTGTTTATAGGATACAAATTTCGTTATATAGCGACTTATTTGTCTAATATGTATGCCGCAGAACGCGACTTAGTCATTTTTCATATGGGGATAATGTTCCTCATATATTAGTTATAGAATAATCGAAGTCATGCGAGAAAGGATTTGTGTCGAAAATATAGACAATTATTCCGCTTTAATAAGGAGTGTACTTGGGTACTTTGCCAATCAGTAAAATAATTTTTTTTTGTTCAATTAACAAAGCGAGATCGATTGGGATCTTTTTTATTCTCATTTCCATTTTTTTGTTGTTGCATGAAATTTTTTTACAATTTTTCTGTTTGCTTGTCCTTTTAATGCAGTAAATAACAGAACGAAAGGGTGGAAATATGGGGACGAAAAAAAAATAAAAAAAAAAAATAGAAACATGGCAGTGGTTGGCAGGCAAAGAAAGAGCAATATCTCTGTATAGAGTGTGGCCCTAATTTCGATGACGACGGGCGAAAACCATGAGAACGAGAGAGAACAACTGAAACAACCTGCAGATAGCGTTATAGTAGCACAGCATACAGTCGTAGTAAACAGCAGGAGTAGAACAGGAGTTTAAAAAAAAAAAAATTAAAACGAAAAAGAAGCTAAGTGAAAAAGAAAGCGAAAAAAAATGTAATCTCCGGTTGTATGTTGGAAATGGCAGTGTCGAATTCAGGACAACGGAAACAAAACAGAAAAAATGGGGAAATCTGCAAAAAAAAAACAAGAAATGCGAAAAATTGTGCAAAAAAAATGAATGAAAATAGTTTTGAGTCATAAAAAGATTCTCCATACATGTATGTATGTATCTATATACACATATGCAAACATAGGTCGGTAGGACATATCGTAGATGGGGACTTGGGGTTCAGATCTTTTTGATGGACGTTGAGCATTGGTTGTTCGGATGGTTAGTGGGGAAAGACGAAGCTTGTTAAAAGCATTCTCTTACCGCCTTCTGCCCTACCCAACAAAAAAATTATTATTTTTTTTATTTTGGCTTTTATTATAACATGGAAGAGAAATTCGTTTTAAAAATTCGGCAAGAAGCAACGAAAAGAAATTAAATAAAAAATTGCAAAAATAATAATGGCGAATATTTTATATTTATCTGTCATATTTATTTTTATTTATTATTATTGCTTCTCATAAGTACTATGTATGCATATGCAGCTGGCGTTGAACATATAGAATACCATATGCTTATAAATGTTAATTTGTACATTTTATGTAAATACATATGTATATGTATACGAGTCTGGCCCTGGAATTTTTGATATTACATTATTATTATGTACGTGCATATGTATGTAGTACATAAGTACATACATATGCTTGTATATATGTACACATTTTAAAATTACGTTTTAATGATGCAATACGAATTGGTTGACAAAATAGTGGAAAACAGACGCTCAGGTCATTGCAATAGGTACTATTTATGCACATAACGTACACATATGAATATATACTGCATGTGATAAATGTACATACATATATGCACAGATGCACCTACGTAAGTACATGCATACATATACATAGTATTTAATGGGAATGGGCGGTTGGAGCTATGCAAACTGGATTGAAAAGATCCACCTATCTGCATGGAAAATCGATAAAATATATTAATCACTACGGTTGGTGTATATGCCCAAAGGGCTTAACAATGATGATTGGTTTTCGTAAAGCATAAACATTTTAAATGCAAATGAATTAACGTTATTAAAATTGTTGAAATGGTAATATTTAAATGTTATGATTGCCTTTGCGAAGGCAAAATTATAAAAAAAAAACAACTGAGTTATACATATGTGCAAATATATACAGACGAGGAGTCGTCATCTGGTGGCTTTTCTTCGATAATCTAATAAGAGAACTGTCCGAAATAACGGCAAGTAGTCCTCTTAATCCCCTGGTCTTCACAGAAAACTGGGATCTGTGCTATTATAAAGACCCTTCTCTGGCCTAAGCGAACCTGCCCGAAGCAAGCTTCCTAACCTAACTCAACTTTTTAAATCCATGCCAATATTCTTAAAACGTTGGAATATGCAACATTAGCTGCTCGTATTTTTCCCACGTATCAGAATTGGTAGGTACTGCGGCACTTGTGAAGTTATCAAAATTATTACCACTCTGCAGGTCGCTCTTCTATCGATTACCTTGGAGTAACCAAAGATTTTAACAACGTCTGCGTTTAAGTGATCCAACTATTTTTCATTTGGACCCTTCTTCGTGCGCCTATTGCTTTTAAACCGGATTTTTCGATGGGCTTTCTTGAAAATAGCAAAACTAAGTTATTTTTTTCAGAATTTCAAAAATTGGTCCACTATCGGTTTCGTTATATTGCGACTTCCTGTGTACTTATTGTTTTGCACACTCCCAGAAACTCCGTCGTTTTAATATTTCAACAATTTTGAGCCTCATTTTTCTGCTATAAAATACTATAGAGTTTTTGGAACATTTAACCTAGTAACTGTTTATGATGAGTGTACTCATGATGACGAAACGACAATTTTTCGCATATTGTCGAGTATATTCGTCATATTGGTTCCCAACATGCATAATAGCATTATGTGTTGCACCTTGCTTTAAAAAGTACCGTTGTCTTTATTCGAATTTTTTCTTTAAAGAAATTAAGTTTCTTAGAATTAATGATGACCAAATCATCCCAATTTTTTATTTTATAATTTGCACGCGCTCAAAGGATTGAAGTACCCTTAAAATGTTTGCACACAGCGCGGGCGAAGGAAAATCAGGAAGGATGGAAAAAGAGGTACCGGTAAACGCTGGTTTTAAATGTTTGAAGGTTATAATGATTAGGGAATAAAGAGCTAGGGAGGGCATTCCATAAGTGAGTTGGTTGTACGACTTAGTAACGAATCACGATATTTTAGAGTACGTCCAGAAGTGGGCTTGAGCGTATACTGACATAGCGAGACGGGTATTACGGTTAAAAGTGTGAAGGGGCGGAATGCTACTGGCGATTTCTAAGCAACATTGGTGGTGGAAATAGCGGTAAAACAGAGTGAGACACAAGACGACGGTGTTCGAGGGTGTCCATTGCTTGAGTGATATTAGTATCACCTATGAGCTATATCACACGGTTTTAAATCCTATCTAGCAGGTGCAGAGATGTTTTGGGAGCACCCGATAAATGCCTTATATATTAAGGCCAGATCAGAGGGGGTGAAGTATTTCTTACATCGCTTGAGGAAACCTAGGAGTTTCACAGCATTTTTGACGACATCGAATATGTTGTCATTCCAACGTAAGTTGTCACTGACATAGATACCGAGAATGGAAAATTTATCTGTTTCGTCGATGCAAGTGCCATTGATGGATATTGGCTGTATGTTTAAAATTCGCTTTAACGATAGCAGATAGCATTGTATGTTGGAAGCATTAAATTCTACTCTGTTAGTGGTTCCCCAATTAGTTGAGAAAGAACGGAGCCCTGGGGCACACCAGCATTTATTTTGTGAATATCAGACTTGAAACCATCCGAGACAACTTGGATTGAACGTTCCGAAAGGTAATTTCTAATCCACTAAAGAAGAGAATCACCGATCCTAAAAGCACGACAAAATAGCCGGATGCCAAACTCTGTCAAATGTCTTAGAAATATCAAATGCAACTATCTTGCTTTCGCCAGATTCATGTACGCTTTGGTTCCATTTTTCGGTGAGACATGCCATCAGATCACCAGTGGACCTGTTGCTAGGAAAACCGTACTGCCGGTCATTGGGAAGTTTTCGTGTTTCGAGTTATTTCATAAGCTGACGGTTTATCACCGTTTCCGTGACCTTGGAAAGAAGGGACGTAAGTGCAATGGGTCTGTAGGAGAGAGAGAAAGATTCGTCTTTTTTCGGGACGGGCTGGACATATGCTGTTTTCCATCTGCTTGGCAAGAGTCCTAAAGAGTAGGACTGATGGAAAAGCTTACGCAGTGGTTTTGCCAGCGTAAAAAAACAGCTCTTCAGAAGAAGGGGAGATATACAAGATTCGACGCACTCAAATGTAGGTGGTGACAAAGCACAATCTGGAAGTGTTAAGCTGGCCGAAGAGTGTGCAGCAAGCATATTGGCCTTATCCAAAGAGCTGACAGCTGGAATGTTATTGTAAATGAGTGTTGGGATGGAGGATGAGGCAGAATTTCTAATATTATTGACGAACGACCAAGAGTTTTTACTACCTTTGGGACATTGTAGTATTTTTTGCCTTAGTGGCAAACCTCTGGCGGTTTATAATAGTTTAATACTGTAGCAGCTTTTAAAGTGAAAATTTGTACCCAATATTTTTATATTAGTTCGAATTAAATAATAAGTTAGTTCGCTGAAAATAATAGACTTACTTAAAAAGTCATCAATATATCTGCAATTTCATATGTAACGGCTCAATAGTGACGTACTTCAGGGTCAGATAAATATGGATTAACGCACGAATTAACATACCGAGCTAGTTCGTATATTATTAGTTAGTTATTTTTTGAACAGTCTAGTCATTATTTTGTACGTTACTTCGTTATACTCGTATATCATTTAATATCTGACGATTTTTGTTTGCTTCAAAGAAAAACACAAATTAATGATTTGCTGAATTTTATTTAATTCGCAAAATGCTGAGACTGGAATATTGGACGTTACATCATACTTCATTTCAGTTAGGGAAAGAATTCCGGTTTAGCTTGTTAAGAGTTACATAAATTATATAGTGAGAATCCTATAAGAGATTAAAGACAAAAAAATACATTAGTAATTTAGTCTAACTAACACTACATAGTAGAAGTGATTGTTAAGACAGTGGAAACTTTCCACGGTTACCGGAGCAAAATGTGATATCAAAAGAAGCTTGAGATTCGGTATAATCAAACCGGTGCCCAATACGCTTCTCATAAATTTTTCTGGAAATCATTATAAATTCTTGATTAACGTTTAGATTGATACAATTCTTAATGTTATTATCATTCCTAAGTCACTAGATATGAGCAATTTTCCAGTGTTTCACAATTTTCTGATGAGTTCACATTTTTAGGATTCTTAACTGATTTGTATTTGATTATATTTTGTAACATAAGATGTAACAGAAATTATGGCTGCGAGCGATATTTGCCCACCACTTTCTAAAGGTTTCTTTCGTTTGTTGCTATATTTTTAAATTTGCCCGAAAAGTTACATTATTTTTATTAGAAATAATTGTAGTACAAAAATATAAAAAAAAATGCAAAGAAGTTTAACTTAATTTAAGTTAATTTTTTGCAGTTTTAGAAAAGTTAATTCAACTCCCCGAAAAGTGTTATTCTAAAAACAAACTCGCTCTCCGATCAAACAATGTTGTTACATACTAATATTGTATGTTAAGTTAAAGAAAGTTAAAGAAAAGGTTAAACTTTAAAAGCGATTAAACGCAAATACGTGATGTTTTGTCAAAATCTTGCACACAATCACATGTCCATGTCGTTTTTTTTTTTTAACTTACATATATCTTCTTATGGTTATGCACATAAGTTGGAAAACTTTTCAATTATTCGAATAATCTGTCTCCTAAATTACAAGCCTGAAGAATAATTATTATTTATTATGATGATAAAACATTTGTGAAAATGTTGTTAAAGCAATATCCATGGAAATTACTTATGCCCCATTTTTAGGGTAAATGCAATATCCAAATGCAATCAGTATCCATCCAGCAGTAGCGAAAGCAATAATCCGAAGTCATTATGTGGACGATTATATTGATAGTTTCAATAGCGAAGAGGAAGCTGTTAGCGTTTCCGAAGACGTTATCGATATCCCCAACTTTCGGTCAAATTCACAGTCCCTTTCTGCATGAGCTTGAAATAAATGCGTCGAAGGAACACCTAAATGTAGCTATGGCCGACGCCGAAAAAGTTTTTAGACTATGGTTTTGGACTCCAGTGACCGATGAATTTTTCTTTCAATTTGATAGGCAAAAAATAAGACCAGAGCTGCAATCGGGCGAAAAGAGACCTAATAAAAGAGAGGTCTACATTAATAAAAATTTATGACCCTATCGGATTAATTGCAAACGTACCGATAAATCTAAATATTCTACTGCAGAATATCTGGAGGTCAGCCATAGACTGGGACAATGAAATCAGGGCGGATCATTATCTTATATGGATGAAATGGATTCACATGCTCCCATTGATAAATGACAGAAGAATTCCATACTTATATGTAACCAAAGCCAACGAAGTAGAACTTCATATATTTTGCGATGCTAGCGAAGAAGCGTTTGCTGCAGTCGGCATACCTTAGAGTTAATATTCAAGGTAAAATTCAATGCTGTCTAATTTCATCCAAGACTAAAGTCGCTCTTTTGCGCCAACAGTCAATACCCAGAATGGAACTAGAAGCTGCTCTACTGGGTACAAGACTAGCGGCTTCCATAATAGAAGTTCATACAATAGATTTTAAAAGGAGAATTTATTGGACGGATTCGAAAGCAGTTATACTCGTACACTGTACACTGGATAAAAGCAGAATTAGAATTGGAGAAATTCTCGACAAAATGGATGTTGAACTTTGGAAATAGGTGCCATCAAAATTAAACGCCGCCGATGAAGCTGCAATATCTCGGTCAAAACTTGATAGCCCGCTGAAATCCAGTGGTTCACGGGACCGAAGTTTCTTTGGAAATCAGAGGACTATCGACAAATCAAATGTTATAATTGATGTGACTAGATACTTTTGCTGGAAAAAGGTGTTACATATTATGTCGAAAGTATTCGCATTCATTCTTAAGACACGAAAATATCGAAACATCCATGCCGAGTTCACATGCACCGAAGAAGCTGAAATTTATTTATTCGAGGAAGCACAGCTAAAACATTTTCATGATGAAAATCGAAGCTTGTTGCAAATTCTAGCCCACTTCAAAAATTGATACGGGGTGATACGCATTCAAGCTCGACTAGACGCATCTACAGAGGCTTGTTTTAATACAAAAAGGCCAATCGTGCTACCCAGACACCATTATATCACCTTCATCAAAAGTTCCATCATCAATATAATGAGACAGTCGTAAATAAAGTACGCCAACGATTTTATGAAGCTGTACTCCAATCTGAAAGCTAAACCGTATGTTCCACTAACGGGAGAACTTCCACCGGCGAGATTAAAACCATTTAATAGACCATTATCATTCATTGGCATAGACTCATAGACTTCTTTGGTCCAATATTAGTTGCAGTAGGGAGGAGAAGAGAAAAACCATAGGGAGTGCTTGTCACCTCTTTGACAATACTTTCGGCAGATTCATTTATTCTTGCGTTACAAAAATTCATATCTGCGTTACAAAGATTATTTAGACAATGGGACAAATTTTAGGGGTGCTAGTCAGGAACTTCGTGCGGCGGTTGAGCGAATTGATAGGGATAAGATAGTTGAAGGACAACTTAAGTGGACATATATGCCACCGGCATCGCCTCATATGGACGGTAGCTGGGAACGTTTAATTTGTTCAGTTAAACAAACGCTAGTTGTGACGATGCTAACAAGAAATCCTGGCGACGAGCTTCTACTTACTATGATGGCTGAAGAAGAAAATATTATAAACACTCGCCCACTTACGTACATCCCTTTAGCAGAAGAGGAAGAAAAAGCACACCTAAGCATTTTTTACTTGGCTCTTCTAGTGGAACTAAGCCGCTTGGAGAATTCATGGATTACGGCTACATTCTATAAAGAAATTGCCTCTTAAGAGAGTAGTTTGGAAACTCTTTCTGGCGCAGGTGCATAAAAGACTATTTGCCCGACTTAACTCGTAGAACAAAGTGGTTCAAGACCACGAAAAGTATTTCTCTAGATGGCATTGTCATTGTTGTTGACGAAAACAATCCAAGAAACCTTTGGCCGAAGGGAAGAGTCATCAAGACAAAAGAAGGAACTGATGAAATTGTAAGAAGCGCAATTGTTCATACTGCATCCGGCGTCTACTGAAGACCTGTATCGAAGTTGGCTATCTTAGGTGTTGCCAGTTCTTCTGGCTGCGATAAGCCGGAGAATAGCACCGACTTATCGGGGGGGACGAACCTGGCAGCACTGTAGCAGGGTAGCCAAATGAACAGCTTGCTAAGAGTAACTTAATGTCATGAGGTAAAAATCGAGCATTTATTAAATGATTGAATTGCTAAATAAGTTGGTAATTTATATAACATAGGTAAATTTTAGCCTAGTATAATAAATATCAAACAAAACCTTTGTAAGGCACAAAATTTCGGAGTGTAATTCAACAGCACCTGTAATGGCTATAAAGCCGTTCTTTGAACCGCCGCTAATTCTCCGTAAATCCTTTTCTTGTTTGTTGCTTTCCACCATACTAATGCACCATATGTAAGTATGGGTTTTACCACCACCATATACAGCCACTACACCATAGCAGGTTTTAAGTCCCAAATTAGGCATTACATATATGCCTTGTTGGTTCTTTCCGCTATATTAAGATTCCAATTCAGTTTTTGGTCCAGAATCACAACCAGATACTTCGCGCAGTCCGAAATAAGTTCATGCTTAGATAATTACAGTAGTTAAGCGTAGATACATACACTTGTTTTGTTTGCAGTTTACAGTTCTACCATAAAAATTCACATTCATCCATGGAACTATTTTGTGGCTATTTTCATTTACTTTAGAATATTTTTCTTAACCATTATCCGTCCCAATTTTTAGCCTATTTTTCCATCGAACTGAATTTGTAATATTTCTTATAACTAAGTTAAATAAGTTTCCTCAAAATGTTAACTGATGTACGAGTAAATTATAGTAATACTCCATTAGAATGCACTACTCATTTCCAGTCACAATTTTATCAGGTTTTCGCATTTCTATTTTAACTTAAGTATTGGATAGCTTATGGATTCGTAAATACTAGTTTGTTTACCAACATACGTGTATAACTCATGATTGATAGGTTCAAATTTTATAACAATTACAAATATTACCGCTGATCTCGTAAAAAATTACAAGCATATATACAAAAAATGACTTGATGACGATTTATTAAATTCATTCGAAAGATTATTTAATTTTATTTATTATTTGAAAATAAATATGTCCACCACGGCTGCCTCATACAAATCACCATATAGATATCCAATTTTCGACCTCTTTTTCCAGCATTTGGGAGCATATATAGCGCGTTTTACTCGAGCTGTTTTGTCTGATTTCTCCCAAACACCACAGATATCTAAATCAAGTAAACAATTTAAAAAAATTGCACAAAGCCTTCATCTTCTAAGCTCTTCAATTATTCTCTTAAAACAAATATATGCATGTAGTTGGAGTACGTGCTTGTACCAAATATAACACACAACGGATGTCTCAAGCATGTATTGTAGATGGCAGGCTGTTTCAAATTCTGCGATATTACGAGAAGTACAAACATCCCATTTTATGTACGTTCTTCCACAATAAGTAATAAGTACATACATATATGTTATATATACATACGTGCACGTAAATTATCCACTAAGAAACTTAACGATAAAAGAAGAATTACAACTATTTTAGGTTTCAATTGAGCTGACTTCGCTTTCGAAGAAACTATGTGTATTGTTGAACTAAACAGAACATACTCCTACACATGCATATACATATGTACATGCATGTGGGTTTGGTTTTTACAATATGTGTTATTTTACAATATAAAAATACATACCTATGTATAACGTAATTATTTTTAATTCAAAAAACTACCAACTGTACCCTCTTAGTTGAATATGTAATAATTGTTAATTTATGTATTCGTACAAAGTATGTATTTATACACAAAAATCCTTACTGTAATAGGACGATTTATTAACTAAAGTTATGCATGCAAATAGATATATTTAAATACTCGTATGTACATACGAGTAGATGCATATGTGTGTAGGACAAAGAATATTTAAATGTAGTGCCTGGACAAAAATCGTAAAATCGAAATTTAAAATTTTCGTAAAAAGACCGAATAGGGTAGCTAGGTTCTCGTAATTCATTTTTTTTTTGTATTTCATTGGCCGCCACTTTCTTGTTTTTTAATTAATTATGTTATGTCAGTGGTTCGTTCATACTCGTATGATAACGCCATCTCAGTAAAGATGAAACTAAAAACTAATATGTGAGTAAAAGTATATATATACATACGAGTATGTTCATAGATTTAACCTGTGCACTGTGAAGAGTCAGATTATCTTCAACATCGATTACCATTTCTAGACGTTTTTTAAAGATCAATAAATAAATATTCCACACTATTTTTTTTAGAACACATGCACATGTTCGTCTGTATGTATATATATACATATTATAATTACAGTGAAACTCACAGTTGTGGACACTTCCTATAAGTGGAAAATTTAACAGGGCCTGTTTCACTTAGGTTGCAAACTTTACGAATTATTTTAAGCGGATACTTTCCTTGAACAGATCCGGACACCAAAGTCCTATAGGAATAGTCAGATATTCGAAATAATCACTTCGCTGATACCCTGTTGTATGTCGCTAGTTCTAAATATAGTCAATATATACCATACATATGTTATACACACACATACTCATCCTAATGTAGAGATGTTATACAAGAAATTTTTTGTTAATAGGTATTATCAGTATCAATTTTATATTACGAGTATTTCTGGCTAAAATATTTTCACCAAATTTTGGAAAACTTAAATCAATTGCAGCAAATGTTTTTAAAGAAATAACCGCGCTTCTTGACCATATGAAAAATAAATTCGTCATATCACTATATTGATACATGTATGTACGTATGTATATACATTGTACATACCTATGTATGTATGTTTGTACACATGTGTTATGAATTCATAAATGCATGTTGTGTTTCACATTCGTTACAATGTGGTTAATTCTATTGTTTTTAGTATGTACATACGAATATACATATATACATACATTCCAAAGAAATTATTGATTTACCAGCTTGTTAGCATATACATACATATGTACACATGTTGTTACTACGTAAAAAGAATTAGTTAAACTCTGTAGTAATTTTAAAATGGCCACTTTTGAGTTCCGCGCAATAATTAAATTACTCAAATAAAACGTGAATATAGGTACTGAGCGAAATGGAATGGGGTCTATCCTGGTAGACCCAACCTTTACCACTAGTCGGGTCATCAGGAAATGATGACCGCGCTGAAAGAACAGGTGATGTCCCATTGACTCTAACAAATCATTTTCAATTGGTGCATCTGTTTGTATGATTCATTTTTGACGAGTTTTTTTTTTTAATAATATTATGCTTTACTTCGACTGTCATAGCATTCCTTGCATTTGGCTATGACAATGATGTTTTTACTTCGTTTTAACGAAAAGGAATTGCTATATGTGCATGCACACGTAGTTTGCATTTACTACACATTTTAATTTTAGTAGGTAAGGATGAATACACATATGTAGATTTGTTTGTCAGATAAAAATTCAAAAATTACGTTTTTATGATTATTTCTTCGCGAAACTGTGCATGACACGTGTATACACTTTACAGATATGTAAATGGATCTGGTACAGAATTTTTAGAATTAAAAATTAAAATAGATTCATACGCAAGTATACTATACCTTTATTTGACCCTAAATGTGTGGAAAGTCAACTGCAAATTAATATACAATTGCATTTTACGAATACTCGTATGTTGGTTCAAAAAATTAAATGTTTCACATCTGTTCACCTTTAGATTTTTACTTTTTCCACACAATGTTATCCTTTAAATTGCATATACATATGTACATATGACTGAACATTTTAGTCACTTTTTAAATTAATAGAAAAAACGGCAACCCAAGATCGATGATGAGTGACATTTACTAATATTTCGAAGTTTTACCAAACTATGTGTCAATCCCAGATTTACCAAGCGATTTTTAGAAAATGCAGCACTGTCCCTTAAAAATACATATGTATATATATATTTAACATACATCATTTATGAAACTCGACTGAAGGGAATATATGAAGCCTTAGTCATTTTGTTTTGTAAACACGAGTTAAATAATCGTAAATAGTAAAAAGAATATTAAACCACCCATTATTTAAGATGGCGTTACAGTCTGCGGTGTCTGCGGTGGACCTGGGTCTCAACCAAAAGGAGTCTGCATCCAGCTCGATTTTTAGCTAAATGCCTCCACCCATTAACGTATTTAAATAATTAGGCTTCCGGAAAAATTACAAACACATGCATGTAAAAAAATAACGTAGTTGGCACATTACATATGAATATCCCTGTTGCGACAGACATTTGTAGCAAACTAGTAGTGAAAATATATATACTCAATTCGCTATAATAAATTGAGCTATAATAATAAGATTAATTAAAC
This sequence comes from Volucella bombylans, assembly GCA_949129095.1. NCBI lineage: Eukaryota > Metazoa > Arthropoda > Insecta > Diptera > Syrphidae > Volucella > Volucella bombylans. The sequence goes on from OX422141.1 coordinate 45,714,007, forward strand.
TTCTAAATATCACAATTCATTTTTTTCCAAATTTCGGCCACATCGTAAAACATCAGAGTTTACATCTGTGACTCTTCTAGCCCATTATTTTAAAACTGTCTGCATTAAGTTATTATATTTTAAAGACATCGAGTGATTTACGGATAGAATTCATACAAACATTAAATCTTACTACATACAACGTTGGATAATTTCTGAACAGAGGACGTAACGTTTCTCAAAAATCAAATTTCCCGGTTTATTAAAATTAAGGAGTTGTATGTAAGTATGTACATTAAAAGCAATATGCTTAATACCTACTATCAAACCCCAATTCTTAACACAAAAAATTACGCTACATAACATATTCTGTATAACTCATCAGCACACCCTTTAAAGGGTTTTAAAGTTACCGCCAACTTAAACTTCAAGTCAATTCATTTCTCGGAGATATGGAGCAATAACCTCCATGTTACCAAACCAGACCAGACACATCTCTTAGCCGTGATATCGTTCACTTTTCAAAATTTTAAATGAACACAAATATAAACATATGACTGTATGTAAGCGTACAAATATACGTACTTATGTATGTACGTACACGTATGAAGGTACACATACCCAAATACACTATTCCACTAAAAATAGCACAGATACAAAATTACCCAAATTTGTCGGGAAAACTCCCGCAGAAGCAGAAGTTGAAGCAACGGCACATATAATAATAAAGTATGTCCACCACGCGCCCGTCTTCATCCTCATGGTCATCACCAGCATCCATTACCACCCTCATTGGCGCGTCCGAAATCTACTCTTCATTCAGGAAAAACCTTTTCTTTCTTTTGCTTTGCTCTCCTTTCTTCTTTCATCCTTCGTTCGTTCCTTTTATTCATTTAGCTCCTCCTAAGGAAGGAACTAGTGCAATAGGTTAACCTTGAACAAAGATGCAGCGGGAACAAGAATTTTTCACTCAGAGAAGCAGCACAAGCAGGGAAATTTCGTCGAGACATCCTCGCCTTGGTCGTCGTCGTCGTCGTCGTCGTGGTGGTGGTGATGGTAGTGGTTGTGTGGAGGACGACGACGACGACGACGATTGTAGTGGGATGTTGCTTCTGGTCCAAGAGAGGATATGTATGATGGTACATTTTCGGTCTCTCACTTAGGGAAGTACAAGGAGTTTTTGGGATGTTAGATGGAACGGGGTTGGTTCGTTGGTTTTTATCATCATCATCGTCATCATCATCCTCATAAAAGGCGTACAACTTTGTGTGCGGTATGTATACTGCTCTTCGTTTCTGCCGCTCTTTCTCATTCGAGGTTAATGCTTTCAAATGAAATACATTTATATAGAAAAGTAGTGGTACCGGCGACTACTACGACGTCGAGGAAGGTGGCGAAGGCGTCAGAAGTGGGCAGTGGTGGTGTCGACGGGAATACAAGACTAGAAAATTTCACTTGTTGAAAAGTAAAAGTTTAATTGAAAGTATTTGCCGGCAAGGAACACTCGAAGGAGTAGAGGAGGCGAAGCGCACGAGAAGCAGTGATAGTTAAGGATTCCGTAGTAGTTTGCAGACCATCTCTAGGGCATCCCCCTTTCAATGACGGCATTGCACGGGGATTGGGTTGAGAGGTTTCATGATGATGGCGGAGACCTAGACCGAGACAACGATGACGATGACGATGATAATGGTGGTATACAAAGAATTTAGCAGGTCAGTTCGGTTGTTCGAGTGGTGTTGTTGAATGCCTGTTGCCCATAAGTAGGTACGGTGTTGAAAAGAATTGGTCTGTCGACAAATTTTTTTACACATGATAACAATCTACTTGACCTTGCATATGAGAACATTTTCAAGGTAACATTTAAATTCGATGGCATATAGAAATTGTAGAAATCTTTAAATTTTACTGTAAATTGCTGTTCTCTTTTCTTTTTTTTTAATTAATGTCTTTTTTTTCTTATTTTTTAAGGGACTACTCGTATGTTGATGAAACTTCTAAATTACTTTAAATTGTTTGCTAACTCTGGTCAATTTGACTTATTTAACGCTGCCCACGCGTCGTTATCGCTGTCGTAGATGATGATGTCTTTTCTGAATGGAACTGTAGATACTATGAGCATTTCGGAGCGACAGTGCACACTACTTTCAATTCTTCGCATTAAAATTTAACGAACACACTTACTCTGCTGCTAATGGTAAGTCTGTCGTCGATAGCAGCAGCTTCTATGATAGTTTCCCTTCTCGTGGCGAAGGGTATTTTATGCTCCATGTTTGTGGAACTTGTAATGCACGAGCCAATTGAATTAAAAGACGACGTCCCGCTTATGCATCTTTATTGTGTGTGGATAGATTCACTGTGTTTGTGTTTAATATAACATTTGAAGGAGTCAACTCCGCATTCTCGGCGTTTCGGATGAAGTTACAAATTGGTTAAGGCTTTTTTTTTATTAATTAGATTTCTCCGTTGTGGTAATCCAATATGATGTAGTATGTTTGCGCACATGAATATTTTATCAGGAATAAGAGTTCAGCGGCCACTTTAATGTCAATAGAATGACATTGGTTTTTACATGGATATGACGGAATTTAAACTGTAATTCTATGAGTATAATAGCATACATTTATTTCCAGTTTTAGAAAAATTAAATCTTCTGAATCATTAATAATTAATAATTTTTTTCTTCTGTTCAATATGGAATGAAAGTTCTTATTGTATTGTTATTTGTTTAGTTCCTGAAAGCATACAAATGAATGCATGTACGTTTATTAAGTTTACTTTGCACGTTCGTAGACTCACGGATATACTCATATGTATGTATGTAGGTAGAACATTAACTATCTTACAATAAAGAATATATGTATATATACGTATGAATATGTATTTATAAAATTAATTCAGTTCTGTGGCAGGTGCGTTTGCACATAGCCGTATGGACAAAGGTAGAAGTAGATTGCTGTGATCATCCCAATGACAGGTATAGGCAAACAAAGAATTGGGAACATTTCTCATTTTTACTATCCCATGTACGTATATTTTTCTTATTGTAGATACAATATTACATACATATATGTATTATATGTATAAAATACATAGAGAACAAGTAAACAATTTTTTTTTCATAAATCTCGATTATATTTATCTTCTTTATATGAGAAACGACGAAATGAAATTAATGGCACAGAAATTAGCAACACATTAACCACTACTTTTCTATTGGACAAGGTCAACTGTCAAGTTTAACCTATTATACAATAGCAAATAGGTTGCGTACAGATTACCAACGTTGTTCAATTAATTTGCGGCTAATCTTAGAAGCAATGGCACAAAAAAATAAATTTTAAAAAATTATTTTTATTCCAATCGTAAATTAAATAAAATTGAAATGTTAAACAATTCTTGTAGTAGAAAAATTAGAAATAATAAATTTACTTTAAAATTATTACCGAAGAAAACCTAATTTTCTTTATTACAATATTTAAATCGATTTGGTTACAATATAAACACTGCATTCAGCTTTTTTTAAAAAGGTTAGCTGTAGAAAAGATGCTTTCCTACAATATTATGTGTAAACATATAGTAGTATGTATGTAAACATGCATTTAAGGGTATATAAGCCTGTATATGTATACACATATGTATACAAGATAGGACCTTACAAAATTGATGTCCAAATTAAATTAGGTATCGAATCGAATATAATGTTTACGCCTTTAGTGCACAATGCGAGAAATTTATCTTACATACTTATATTCTGGAGGTAACACATGCATGTTCATAGGAAAGCAAAACATTATAACGTCTTGTTATTGGTCTATTGTATTTGTCGTCATGTTTTCCCTCTGACATTGTTACCATAACCTTTGATAAGGATATTTGTATGTACATATGTAAGCACCTACATATTTACATACTCGTATGTCTATTCACGCATATACATACATATGTAGAAACTTGTGTGAATATTATTTCCTATTGAACAGTATATGTACAAAATACAAATTTACAGGCATTCATCCATATGGATGTACATAGCTAATAAATGTACAATATATTTATTTAATAAGAATACTTTATACACGCACACATGTGCACCCATGCAGTGCAGGCATAACCAGGCAGGCACAATCTGCATTGATTATTTGCCTGGAAGGAATATGTACTCTTCCCAGGATCCTTATGCAACAATTGTGCATGGAAAATTTCTCATTTGATTATACTATATTACAATACGACATATCCTACTGATAAGTATAATACAACCTCCTCTAAATATCCCCACATAGCAAAAATTATATACATAATGTCAAACAGAATTTCAACTAGTCTTGTAGTACTAGACCTGTACAATAGATATCCATATATACTACCAATTGACATGTTATGTTATATATGAGCATACACATAATGAAGCATAGGATATACTGCGGTACAAATTTGAAAAATAGAAAATATAAGATTACCTCGAAATTTCAAGACTACGTTTTCAAACCCCTTTTTTGAAGTATCTTGTAAATCTGTATTTTGACACTTTAGACCCTCAATGAAAATAATGAAATTACTATATGATGTAAAGTGGACAGTAAAGAGGAGCAGAGTATCTATTAAGAAATGGCCAAAATCGATTGCCAGATTGTTATAGATTATTAGTAAAATAAGTGAAACAAATGTGTGATTGCGATTATATATTCTACTCTATTAAACATGTATGTGCATGAACAATGGTATAATATAGACCGAGATCTAAGAAGAAATATGGTTAAATAACACCTAAGCTTTCAGAGCTTTATTAGTTTCGAAACCAAATTCTTGTTCTATTGCTATCTTCTTTTTTCGAGGCTAATAAAAGTAGTTTTATTATAAGGTCGTCTGACACCTAAAAGGCTCGATTTTACATAAGTTGCAGGGAGTTCTAGAACAATAAAGTCCGATTAACGAGAGCACTTTTATGATACGATATTATACTCGTATAGGTAGTTATAATAAAAGTTTTATGACAGTCATCAACAGAAAGGCGTTTTTGTTTTTATTCTGGCAGTCTATACGAAAAATGGCAACTATCAGCAATAAACGGCAACATATGAATGTCTTGCAACATCTTAAACTCAATTCCGTCATAGTGATGGATACCGCTACATATCATTTAAGAAAAAAAAAAAAAAAAAAACAAAAAAAAAAACAACAAAGCGCCATCATCTCTACTAGAAAAGAAGAAACAAAACCGTGGTTTAGAGAAAATAGCAGAGCTTTCGAAGAATACATGTTGCAAGCTGAGTTGTTGGATGTTGTCAAACGCCACAAAGATAAACTTAAGGCACACGTGGTAGATGAACTGCCTCAAATGGCGGGACACAAAGTACTTATTTACAATTGCAAATCTGACTTACAACTACACTTGCCGGCTTAACACTGCGATCTAAATCCCATAGAGTTGATATGAACTTAAGTAAAAGGATTCGTAGCAAGCCAAAACAAAACTTTCAAAATGAATGACGAAGCTAGTACTTGAGACAAGGGACAGTGAAAAATTGTTTTATTACGTCAAACATGTTGAACCAAAAGTTGGGACGTAGATGTTTTCGCTGAAACAGCAACAGAGGAGATTGTTATAACTTTAAATGATGAGAACGACAGCAGCAGTGAATTTGTTCGAATTAGTTTGCTTTTATTATATTAGTATGTAACGTTTTCAATGTTTGGTAGGGTAAATAAAAAATTTAACTTAGCATATGCAATTTTTTGTTTTTATTTTTTCTTAAAAACATAATATAATCAAAACAGGTGTAAATGACAACCCTATGCTACAATAATTATCTTCAGAAATTCCTGTCAACAAATATGCATATCATGCATGCTTTCAAGAGCGAAGAGTTTATGCATTTCATTGTAACCAGATTGAGAATCAAATGTTCCTATCATTCCTGTACTGCAAATTTTTGTTGAACAGGGTATAGTAACCTAAATATTAATTAAGGTTATCCAAAAAACAACTTTTACATTGAATACAAACATGAATATGGTATACCTTTATGTAACATTCCATTCAGTAACAAAAGAAAAAAAAAAAACATACAAATACTGTTTTCAATACATTTTGTATAAGAGTACTTTTCTATACATACATATACATAGAGAGTAAACATTTCATGTCACAATCTATTCATTACCGATTCCTTAAAGTGCACCACACTATTTTACACTTAACACGTTGTCTATCAAAAGCGTGTCATTACTTACACGACAACAAGTTTTCCTAATGTCGATAGTAAAAGCTGTGAACTACCCAAAGTTCGCGCACCTCGATGTTTCAACCTCTAATTACACGTGCTACCCTAATGCTAAGTAGTCAATAAAATATCAAATTGCCATCACGATAATCATTGTTGTCGAAGGTAAACTCAGAGCAATTATGGCACACAAGATTTAAATGATATCCAGTGATAATTGAGTAATAGAATTTTACAAATTACAATACTGATTATCAACGTTGATATGCATAAACTTAACATATAGTGCAAGAATATAAAAAAAACACACATTCGTTCGTTGCATTAGTTGCTTGGGGTAGACAGAGATACATATGTATGTATGTTGTAGCCTATAAAGGCAGTTTTCATATCAAAATAAATATTTTTTTTTTTTTGAAGGACGCAAAATGAACAGGACTTAACAGAACACTTGCGGTCATAAAAACCGCACCATATCAAAATACCGTGAAAAATAGTTAATGACTACGATTATCCTTTTTATAATGAAATGAAGTTTTTGTTGAGTTTATAAGTATTTCTACCTAATTTCCATCTGTTTATTGAATGTTTGGAAAACAAAATGAACAAAGAAAGCAAAAACAATAAATTTTCTTATTTTCTGACAATTTATTAACACTGTTTTCAGTTAACAACATCAAACGATATATTTTTAATGCGATGTTTAGTTATGCCACATTTAGCATAAAATAATCAATACTAGAAGACATCAAGTTTACTAGAAGTTCAATAATTACCCGTGAAATTTCAGTATCCCATACATGTTTTTGAACTTCATTTAACCTTTTTTTATTTTCTTGTATACGAGTATGTTGAGCCACCGTACGTTTTATTACATGCCACTAAAAATGATTGAAAGACTGTCGTTACTTCTCTATTTATTATTTATGAAGCTCATATAGAGGTTAATTTATAACATTTTACTTACCGATTTGTCTCAGTGACTAGATGCAGATTCGTCTTGAAAAATGCATTTGTCAATGCATGTTCAACGGCTGGTACCAGAAATTCCCTTATTACTTATCCATACCTTTGCGCGTTCATAGTTCTATTAACAAAGTGCAAAGCGCCAAGCACCTACAACAAAAAATGTCCCCAACCCATTTGGCTTCGAGAAAACTTCACAGTCTTGCGTCCTTAAACCTTTCACCTGTTGACCGTCGTATGTATGAAAAATTGTCGGCACACATTGAATTCAATTTAATTTCGTCGGACTATATCACACATCGCCAATCATCCTGCGTCCAATCTTGATACTTTTTCGGCAATGTCAAACTAGCTGTTTTCATTTTTGTGGTTAGGAGAGACTTTTCCGTTGGTCGTCTTACATGCACACCTATCTCCCGTAGCCTCCTGCGTATCGTTTCGCCGCTTAATTCAACTTGATGAAATTCGTGCAGCTCTGCTCTTACACGGACAGTACTTTTTAAAGCGTTATTTCATGCTAATTCGTTGTATTCATTGTCCGTCTTCTGAGTTGTCTTGTGTTCTCGCCCTGAATCTTTTTTTCTATCCATTGGATTCAAATTTTCTTTTTTCTTCATCAGTCGAAGGATGGTTGCATGAGAGCATCTTATTTTAACCGCAATCTGACGAAAAGATAGCCCTTCCTCATCCGAAGTCAATATTTTAACTTTTCCATTATTGTGAATCTATTGAAGTTCCAAACAATATTTCGGATTATAAGCTCACAGTTTTTGTTTCGAATTTGGTGACTGTACTTTTACTATGGTTTACAGAAGGGCTTAAAACACACTAAATTGTGTTTCGTACATAGCCACATGTATGCATGTGCATGTTTTAAGTTTTTTTTTACTATCAAGCTAGTATTCGTTATACATTTTATTGAAATTACTCGTAAGTATACCTCTGATTTCTAAAATATATATTTCAAAATTAAACCCTGCTCATAAGTTTTCCACAGGACACAACTGTACTTTAAATTTTATATACGGATAAAAATTCAGTAAACAAATTATGTGTTTGCATCTATATATGTATTTATTTATATGTTTTATACTTGCAGCGGATACATAATATTTATGTACTTTTCTTTTGAATTTTCTTTTTTATTAATGCAACACCATGGCTCGCCATCGCCAATTGCAATTTTCGCTACATAAGCATAATAATGAATCCCCGAAAAAGAGACCACACACACATTCCGCAAAAAAGCGAAGTGTAAAACACATTTTTAATTTAAGCACCACCCTCAAAAAAAAATTTTGCAGGACACACTTGATTCTCATTTCATTTTTATTTTCGGCAATTGTTGGCACTGCATCCAACCCATACCCACCAACCCATAGCAACCGAGCCATCGCTCTGTGAGATAGCGCAAATGATTTTTTCCCGTGTTTTTTTTTTTTTTTTTGCTTTATATCATATTATTTTCTTTAATGAAATGCGGCACACACAACAACAAAAAAGATATTGACAATATCAGTCCAACCCCACTTGCCTATGTGCCAGAAACTGAGTAGAGTGGAAATATATCACTCCCCGGTGCATCAGAAGTTCAATCAGGCAGAAATAAAAAAAAATACAACAAAAACGTTGCTTCTATAAAAAAAAATTAAACCTTTAAAATAAAACAAATTAACGGCGAATACCGTTCGCCCATGGCAACCACCTCCTCTTTCCAAATGACAGGCCCCATTTTTTTTGGTACAACCCGAAAAATCCAAATGGGGCAACAAAAGAGGTGAAAAAATATCAACCTTTTCAGCTCAAAGTTTATGAGTCAACGAGGTCCAACCCCTCAACTCGCTACCATCCAGCACGGCCGACCCGTCTGAAGAACATTGAAAAATGAAAACGAGGCACAGTGATTGAATAATGCTAGGTAGCCAGGCAAAGAGGTACAGTTATGACCAGAAGTACAAAAGCATAGAGGTACAGCAACACCCACTAAGATGGCTGATTTTATACGAAAAAAAATCAATTTAAAGTAAAGTAAGGAATTGTAAGTACACACTCGTTTTATGCAGTTCTTTACTAAATTAAATTGTAACCAAATTACATTTGTGGCTTATGATTTTAAATCCTATCCTCAATGGTCAGCGTCAAAATTTTCAAAATAAAATACTTCCATATTTACTTTTTGGTATATTATTGACTTAAATTGAACTTCTCTAATTAAACATTTTTATTTGCCTACTAATGTATTCATTCATAGGCAAATGTGGATTTGTTATATGTACATCCATAGCCATTTTTCATAATTGTTTTGCTTTTGCGGCCAAAAGTTTTATTTTTTTTGAAATTTTGAAAAAATCTTCAAAACAAACAAAAAAATAAAAGTATGTACATACAAACTTAGGCGGATGCATGGTGAAATGATTGTGAGATGGGATTAAAAGCGGTATGTAAGAACTCAGTACTGCAGAATGACATCATAACTTAAAAATCAAAGACTCAAAAACTATGAATTATTGAGTTTAAAGACTGTAGTGCAGGCGATTCGGCCTCAAATTATATTTGTTTAGTTAGAACTTGAGTTAGTTGAAAGTATGTACATATGTTAAGTGTTTCCCCGAATTGTTTCGGTGAGAATATAAAATATCTAAATTTTTCTGATACACATACACATGTATAATCTCTAATTAAACAAAGGCAACATCTTTATCTACTAACGTACAAATTTAAAAAAAAGACCTACGCCTGTTATGAGCTGCAATACAGGAATCAATCGGAATTTATAAATACGAAAACTAGTCGAAAAAATTGCCTTTATGTAAGTATTATTATATCTGCATCTGCATTTTAATTAAATTTTGTCCTTTATGTATTTTCTATTTTTGTTTATATAAAATACAGTAATTTCAACCTCAGTAATTTCACAACAACCTACAAAACCAATTTCCAAATAAGGATAAACGAATAAACCAGATGCTATCGACTGATGATGTACACATATCACATACATTTGCATAAACATTTAAGTTGCCTATAAATACGATCAGCCCACAGTAATATCTGAATTTATTTTGAATGCAAAGGGAAATTCCTTGCAAGTATTTGCCAACAACTTGGGAAAATGGAAATGCATTTGAACCTATATACATACGTATGTATAATATTAGGATCGATACATCTTGCGAAATTGGGGAGGTTTATATTTATAATATGTAGGTATATTGGCCCAGTATGTTATTTGAACCATACCAATTCCTAATATGAACATGTAAATATAATTCACATACACCTATGTGTGTACATACAGACTGTCGTCTTCAACAATGCTTTTCATAAGTGTCCTTATGCGCCTAACTAAAACATAGTCGAAATGTTATCCAATGAGTTCCACATAACCAAGTACCGAACATAAACTCTAATCCACCCAACAACTGTCAGATTTTCGTTGTCTAACTGGGTCTTGATTGAAAATATGTAGTTCCAAGATAGTTAAAGGCCATTGTATAACTAAGGTAAATTCAAATTTCGTTGAGTTGGAGAAGTGGGAGAAAACGATTTAAATAAGCACAGATTTCTAGTATAGTCTATTATAACAAATTGATTCGAGTTACTTGTACAAACTTAATTTTATTGCATACATTTCAGAAGGAAGCAATTTAACGTTACAATAATACCCCACTGATTTGCAAATGGATCAAGTATGTAGCATAGGTTGTTCAAAATAAATCTCTAATGTTTAAGACAAGTTTATATTAAAATTGGTTACACACATTGTGTATATGCGTAAATAGAGCATTTTACTTGCATTATACGTTTTAGCAAATTAATGCTACTAAGATGAAAAAAAAAACATAGAGTAGCAAAGAAAGCAAAGATTTAGTTTCCTCATCATCGATGTCTTTTGCTTCAGCAAACAGAAAAAATATTATGTCTAAAATCATTGTACAAGCCTGTGACTAATGTAAATGTAACCATAGCCACTCTTATTTTAGTTCCCCACGGTTTCTACTAAAATCCTAAAATATATAGTATATGCTTTTCTGACCAACAGTACGAGTATGTACGTATGTATATAAAAAAAGAAATGATTCGTGAAAAAAAAAAAACGTTACAACAACAGGGGCATAAAAAAACATTCATTCACTGCAGAGTCTCATACCCAAAAGGGTGATTTTTATGTTCATTTTTGCTTTCCTGTGGGGGGACAGTCGAAAAAGGATTCGTGAGACAGCATTAGGAAAAACAAAAAAATTATAAAAAAAAACGATTTGGGAAAGAATCACAAAAACAAAAGGCCAATAGAAACAATATGACAAACACAAAATCGATAATACACACAATTTCTCGTTTCCATTTTCCTTCTCAGCATGATGAAGGTAAAGAACGCCGAACACAGGAAATTCTGGAAAATGGGAAACGGTTTTCCGCGAAACAGGCCTACTTCTCCCATCCGCGCGTTGACCGTATCCTGTCCTGTACCAGAATACTAGTATATCCTCCCGTTTGAAGAGAGAGCACGCTAGACGCGTTTATATTCCTTTTTAATTTACACTCTCACTGGGAACGCTATAGTTGCTCTCGTTTCTTCTACACAAATCTGATGATCTACAAAGTTCTGAATGGCGTTTTAAACATTTTATTTATGAAAATGCAATAAATTCAAAAAACCTGCACATATAGTAACAATTCCAAATGTTGCCGTACTAAGGGTGGAATTTATTAAGTGCCCACCACCCCTCAAAGCAATGGGATGGTGGTGGCAACACACAATTGATGTGTTAGTTGGGTTAAATTTTCACATTTTGGACCGATTCCGTTTTAGGACAGCGCGAGTTATAATGGAAAATTTGACACGGGAGCGAGCGATTACGAAGGGTGAATAAGGGTGTCAGCTTCATAAGGGTGTTTTGTGACATGCTGTCTGCTTAAGATCCAAAAAAGTCTTTGGCGCGTGACATTTTGCTTAATTTAAATTTAAAATTCCTCGTTTTGTTTATTTTAATGCAATACTTAATTTAATTCAAAGCAATCAAAGTCATGTAACTTACCTGCACCATTTTGAATTTATTGCACTGAAGAGAATTTTTTCCCTAGTTATTAAAAAATTCTAAATACACGTGATTTTTCCCCAAATCTACAAACTAAAGTTGGTCCACAACTCTCTTGTATTGAGTATTCACTAAGCTAACCGCATTGAGTAGGTACTGAAACAAATTGTAAGCAAACTCTTCACAGTTGTGTCACGATTAAATTATTCACTGCACGTGGTAATACTGTACTTGTTTTGCACTTCTAAATACCTTTGCTTGGATATGGATTGGAATTAAAAAATTATTGAGCTCATTTTCACAGAGAGCGCGCGTGTTGTTGTTCGCACGACGTGCAGCCTCGTTTTGACAGCAACAACAAATGACAAGTGAGCAGAAGTGTATGATGGCTGCCAATTGTGGTAGTCACCACAGTTCACCACATTGCGGAAAATGTATCTTTGTAGTCCAATTTTTTTTTTTTATAAAAACTTGAATGTAGGTATCACAAAAACATTCATCTACGACAAGGTTTGTTCTTACTTCTACGAAAAAGCTAATAAAAGATTAGAAATCCAGAATAGAATGTCGAAAATTCCTTAAATCTTTAATTGAAGCTAAATTATAAATTGTAGTTTTGTAATGACAGCAAAAGCAACATTCTTAGAACAAATGGGTTCCAATCCAACGGAGCAGAACATCTGTCTCTGTCGTTATGATAGAAAAAAATGAGTGCGGCAACCAATTTTTTTTTGTTTTCAATGAAGAAGAAAAACAGTCAAAGCAATTTTTTCGTCATGACAGAAACAGATTAGGAAAGCAACGGAAACAGAATACGTTACCAAAGGTAACCTAAATGACCAAACCACAATGTCGAGGTCGCGCTTTGATATATTGAGTAGAATATCGAAATGTAACCTCAGGCGTTTCTGACACTTTTGATCGTAAATATCGTAAGCTCGACATCAAAGCCCTAGTAATCTACTTTTTACTTCGTCGCGCGTTTGACAACTATCGGCTATCAGCTCTACTATCATTTTTGTAAAAACAATGGAATTTCTCGTTTTGACATTACACGATTCGTTGGCTTGTTCGATTTGTAGTTACAGGGTAGGTTATTGTGTAATGTATTTACTCCGAATGGGCACCCTCCAATATATTGCCTTTTACGGTTATTTTATTATGGTTTTCTTGCACAAGATAGAAATTTGAAATACGTAATTGTTGTTGTTTTTTTTCATTTATTTATTAAAATACATTGTTTGTGAAGTAATTTCACCTAATTAAATTTTAATATAAATAAGAAGAGTACATTTCTACTCTACCTCGTGCAACCAATTCATATATATATTAGAAATACTTTATCTGTCAGCTCAACGCCGAAGCCACATTCCGGATTGCAATTTTCAAGTTCGTGCTTTTGACGCAAGTTATCGTAAGTTCGATATAAAGCGTGTATGAAGCATGCCAACTCACGGCAAAATAGTCGTGTTTTTTCCATGCCCGTTAGCGATTGTCATAAAAAACGACCCAACTCCGCTTAATACCACATTTATTCAGTTTCAGTTTTCAATGCATTTTATTTTCTTACTAATTAACTCTTACATACTAACAAAAAATGCTTAAATGCTAGCTTACAATTACTTAACAGTCTTATACTAACTTACTGGCCCCACACAGGTACTCTAAGCTACTCTAAATACTTATATCTATGTCTTTCGACTTTACTTACATTTTATTTAGAATTATTTATATTGTATACTTAAGACTAAGAAAGTAATACCACATTTATATCGCATTTAAAATGGATGTGTTCCCATGCATTATTGAAAATAAGTCGATATGTTATATTCAGTGAAAACAGGGAAATGTGATTGAAAACCATTCAACTGTATTCAATTCAATTTAATAATCAATATTGGCATCATTTGTTTATGATTAAAAATTCTCAAATTAAGTGAAAACATAGAAGATGTGTGCAGAAATTGCTAACAAACTATAAAAATAATAAGAAGTGGATAGAGAATAAGGAGTGCTATTTATTTAGCAATTCACTGTAAATTAAAGCACTATTTATTTGTTTATTTATTTATTTTCTTCATGATCCCACTTCTTCAACAATAATTCTGATTTTAATATAATATTCTGATTTTAATTTAATATCTTCTGATTTTGAGATTCGTTTTCATTCGAAAGTGAAGCAAATTCAAACGATTGGTATTTTGACATTCGATGGAATAGAAAGTTGACTGATCAAAAGAAAGTTTATCTATCATTCGTATTTTGAGATTATATTCATTAATATTTTATTCGTTCACAATTCTCCTGACGAAAAGATAAAAAAAAATGTAAGAAACGTAATTTCAGTTAACATTTGTGTTAAAAATTAATGAAATAATTTCAATTAATTGACTTAAATTTGATTTATTTGGAAAAAATGTTGTTGGCGGGATATGTCAAATATTTCCCGTTTCTGAAAATTTATTACGAACATTCATCGCGAACGAAGAATAGAGTATGTGAAAGCATTGTTTTAAACCGGTAAGTAGATATCGCAAATATATAGGTATTTGAACTGAAGATTGCAATCACCCCATAGCCGATTGGTCAAATGATCGGGTTCAGCATTTTGAATATCTTCTAATGCTTTCAAGAGCAAAATTGTTTTCAATTTTATTCTTTTATTTTTAACTGGCAATTAGATAATGTTATTTTTTCCGCTTTCCCTCCGGTGCTTCTGACGACAACTACAGGATAAACTAGCAAGCTAGCTGACTAAACGCTCAATAATTTACTAGTACCACATACATTAGAAAAAACTAACACCATTATACAACCCCACTAGTTTAAAACGCCTGTGTAAAAGCGCCTTCACACGAAGCAATTGCATGGCTCATTATGTCAAATGTGTGAAAAAGGTCTGGACGGTTACTGGTTTTAACAGCACGGTGAGCCATGCCACACTGCAAGTCAAACAATGCAGTTTCTGCAACGAAAATTCCATGAACTTGTGCTGTCAAAAATTGGCGACATTGACTGGCCAGCCACCCAGATCTCTAGATTTGACCCCTCCGGACTTCTTTTTGTGGGGTTATTTGAAAAGCACAGTGTACACCAGCAAGTCTCATACCATTGACGAGCTCAAGGCAAACACGCAGCAAGAACTGCACATTTTGCTTTGGTCAATAAAGGCGGCCACTAGACTGATGCTGTTCAAAAACTAGCACAAATAAATTGTAAAAGACCAAATTAAATAAAATTATCTCATACATGGAAACCGGTTGTTTTTTTTTTTTTAATTATTCAATATTCACATACCGACATAAAAGATGGTGCGCCCTGTACATTACACACATTAATATAGATTTCAACCATATTTAACCCCGATAGTCCAAAATCTAAACCAGTGAAAAAAATCATTCATTCAAATGTAACATTCGATCTTTTCTTTCAATCAAACCGATAGTCCAAAGCCCATCGTGTGAAAAAATTATTCACTCAAATGTAAACCATTCGAATATTTTTCCAACCCCGATAGTCCAAAGTCCAAAAAGTTATTCATTGGTACTAAAACCAAAGGAACGTTACTCTCAACCCGATAGTCCCCACTAGTGAAAAAACCATTCATGAGAAACATTCGAATATTTTTCTAACCCCGATAGTTCAAAACAACATTACTCCAAACCCGATAGTTCACACTTCATACGAGTGATAAAACCATCATTGCTATGAAAAACAATCGAACATTTGAATGTTTTATTCATTCGACTGGTGTTTTTTTTTTTTTTTTTTTTTTACTAATAATAATTTACGCTAAAATTATTAATAATAATACTAAGGGGTTGATACCCTTTTACTGTTGCCAGGGCGGAAAGATAGAAGGAGGAGAAAGGAAAATTGTTTTTGTAGTGGTTTGAGAAACTCAGGTGTGTTTGGTTTCTATGTTTGCTCTCCAGGGGTGGGGGTCCGAATAGGACGGAGAGTTTTTCTTCACTCAGAGTGAATCGAGATATAATTCCCAGTATTTTTTTCATTGCTTGAAACTCTTATAACAGCCAAATCTACGTGTCAGTGTTATGCCTTCACACGCAGAATTTTTTTGTCTGAGTTCCAATTATACAATGAAAAACTGATTTTGCCATGGGCAGGATTCGAACCTGGACCCTCCGAGTGAGAAGCGTTTGCTACTACCACTACACCACGGCCACGAATGATTTCTGAAAAATAGTAATTGAATGATTTTTTGATAACTATCGAATCAATGAATATTTTGCAATTGAATAAGTCGATTGTTTTTATTCGATAGTTCCCAACAATATCCTCAAAATTCATCTGGCATTCATTGGGTGCACACTGGACTAATTACCTCGGGGATGAAACTGGTTTTATAGAAAAAGGTGATAAAGTGGAAAGTAAGAAACGGGGTAAAATTTTCAACCAGTGTTGAAACGGTAGAATATCGGACGAAAACCAATAAACACATACAGGAGTTGTAAAAAAACGTCAAATCAATTAAATTTGAAAAGAACTGTCAAATTCATAAATGTTTAAATTTATGTGAATTGCGACAATTTTATGCAAATTAACTTAAAAGATGACTTGGATATTGACAAAGAAGAAAAAAAGCGCTTCATATTGAAGCAAATTGTTCACCTAATACAATAAAACTCATTAAACACATATTACATCAATAAAATAGTAATAATAACCAATCTAAGTCTTCCTCTTGGTTTGCAATTTCTTTTTTGTTTTGTTCTTACTTGTTACTTTTGACGTTTGAAACACATTTTACAAAAACGTGTTCACGCGAGATGGGTTTAAGAGAGAATTTATTCCTACTCCTCAAACTTAAACAAAAAATTCTCTTTTACAAATTGTTACAAAAATCTCGCGGGAACAGACTTAATACGAAACTATTTCGAATACGAAACTACTAATACGAAGAAAATTCACTGATGTTGTAGTTCTCATCATTTAAAGTTATAACAATTCTCCTTCGGCGAAAACATCTGAATTCTACATCTTTGGCTCAACTTTTAGTACAACATGTTTGACGCAATTAAGCTACATTTCCCAGTTCACTCTCAAGTGCTTCTGTTAATACTACCTTAGCATCTTTCGTTTTTCAAATATGTCATATCAACTCTATGGGATTAAGCTCGCAGTGGTAAGACAGCAATCATATTACTTTGTGTCCTGCCATTGGATCCAGTTGGCAGAGCACGTGTATCTCAATTTGTCTTTGTGGCATTTTACCATTTTACTCAGCTTTTACCATGTTTTCTTCTAAACCTATGCTACTTTAAATAAAAACCTCATACGCCAGACGTTGACTTTACTCAGAATTCATTTATTGACAGGTTTTGCTTATACATTGTGATAACCATTTAAATGTGAGTAGCGTCATCTAGATTTACATAGCAGAAGATTTCGATACTTGAATAACAAAGACTCAAACATTGGTGAATGGAGAATGGAATCGAATTTTCTAGCAATATGGAAATTGTATGGGCCGCTGGATGGCGAGTATTATTCTCGAAATATGTCATTCGAGTATAAATATCCGCATCCAAAAGTTATGCAAGTCAGTTCATCGGTCGAATTTGAAGTGTTAATTAGGAGAAGTGATTAAGTGGTACAAGTAAAAGAAAAGAAAAGTATAAGCGGCTGAGAAATTAGATTGTATTGAGATAAACGATTAAATTGTAAATTATAACTCTAATGAATAAAGCGATTTGTATTGAATAGAATAAGTTCTACCATTTGTACCCACACAAACATTTTACATTGATGTCAGAAGTGGGACAGGACTTATTGTGTGTACAAAAAAATAATTTGTTTTATGATTGTTGATTATTTGAAAAAGCTATAATGGATCGAAAACTATTGCAGTTGACCCTCGTCCAACTCAATTCCGAGTTGAACAAGATAAATCTCAGAATCCCTACAGGGACCATGTTCTTCTTTGGCTCCACTAAGGTCTTTCCCACCATGAAGACTTTCCTATTTTCTGGCTCCATCAAATAGAATCAGTGGGTACCAGGACCACCTTCCACTTTTGCCCAATAAGACGGAAGTGTTGGCGTTTCCGTATACCATTGGTATCTTCATGTTTCCGTATTTCAGGGTTTGTGCCCCCAAGTCGACTACAAGTGCATGTTCCCTCATGAAGTCTGTATGTGGTACACTGCATGTGATGCAATGATGCATTCGTCACATTTGTCAGCCACAGCATGAAGATTGTCCCAAACAGAGGGAAAACTTTTTATTTAAGTGGAAGGGTTACTTGCACCGAAAATCCACTTCTTTTCCCATATTGTTGCATTTCTGACATTTGTCCTGTATCCTGACATTTGAGTCAGTTCAGCTACCACGTGCACCTCAAGTTTACCTTTGTGGCATTTGACAACCTCCAAAAATTCAGCTTTCATCATGTTTTCTTCGGAAGCTAAGCTGTTTTAAATTAAAAATTCCTACCCCAGACAATGACTTTGCTCAGAAGTCATCCATTCACAGATTTTGCTTTTATGTGAAAGAAAACAAAAACGCTTTCTTTTATTAGATGACCATGTCATAAAACTTTTACTATATATTACATCATATTACATCATACTGCAAAATGTTTTTGTGGGTAAAAATGATAGAACTTATTCCATTCAATACAATCATTTTATTCAATACAGTTACAATTTACAATTCTGTCGCTTTTCTTTTAAATTTCTTTATCTTTTTTTTAAACTTTTTCACTTTAGCACTACTCGTAATTCACATTTCAAATTTCACTTTAGAACTAACTTGCATATCTTTGGCGGATACTGATATTTATCTCCCCTGACGTTTTCCGAGAACATTCCATTGTACTATTTAGAATATTCGCTAAAAGTTTCCATTCTCGAATGGTTGAGTCTTCTGTTATTCTAATACAGATGGTAAAGTTCACATTTTAAGTGGTTATCAGATTGTTCTCTCCCTAAAGTTGATCGTCCTGAACAAATTCGTCATTCATCTTTCCGTTGAAATTACACATTCTATCCACATGGACCACCTTTATTTTGCTTCGATCCATACATGATACATACTCCTTTGATGTTGATGAGGATGTACAGATAACTACCGGTAGTGACATGGTTGCGATGATCCAACTCCTCTTTTTAAAAATGGACGAACAACAGAATAGCCTCGAACAAAAAATGGACGAACAGAAGAACAGTCTCGACGAAGAAAAGAAAAATCTGGAAGAACAAAAGAATAGCCTCGAACAAAAGATGGACGACCAAAAGAAACATCTGGAAGAAAAAAAGAATATTCTAGAGCGAAAGTTCGAAGAAATCGACGAAAAATTCGAACAAATGGACAGCAAAGCTGAGAAACTGGCAATAGAGCTCGCCACAGTGGGAAAACAGAAACTCCGAGAATGTTCTTTAAGCGGTCCAAGGAGAAAAGGGTTGAATCCTCCCTCATTCGATGGCCAGACCTCATGGTCTACTTATAAGAAGCAGTTTTAAATGGTTGCCTATGCAAACGACTGGGACAATGACGAAAAGTGCTTTGCCCTAACAATGGCCTTGCACGGTCCTGCAGCAGAATTGTTGCAAACAATAGACATTGAAAACCATAAAGATTATGTGGCTTTAGTACAGGCTAGAGAAACGGTTTGGTGATAGCCATATGCAGGAGGTTTACAAGGAATAATTGCAAAGCCGAACGCAGCAACGAGGAGAAACACTACAGCAACACCAAGCAGACGTGAGTAGGCCGGCACATTTATCATACCCCACCGCTGGCCACGAAATTATCGACGAAATGGCAAAGGACGCATTCATCAGGGGAATTGCAGATTCGAAGCTACAGTCAGCAGTAAGGCTGGCGGGAAAACAACCCTTGAAGAATTTGCCTTCGCTCTGGTGATGGAAGCAGCCAATCAGGCTTCTAAGGGAACACATTTCGTCAGGGAAGTAGAATCTGTTGAATGCTCCTGCGCCAGAATTAGTGCCGAGGAACGAGATACTCCACGGGATAGACGAAGAATGCGCTGCTGGAATTGTAATAATATAGGACATTTTCAAAGGTAGTGTACCACCAGTGCGACGAAAACGCTGCCCTCACTGTGGTAACGAGCAAATAGGGGAAGAAACCAGCAGAAACGGCTATCAAGAAACCGGTGAAACTTCCCGAAACCATCATTTGGGAAATGCTTAAGCACCAACTTCGAGGGGCAGATGTTGGGAGCAGGAATCGACGGCCCCAGGACCATCATTCAAGTCTCGCTGGCAAAACGATGCAATGAAAGCCTAGTAGAAGTAGGCAGTGGAAAAGAAAAGTAGATGGAAACTATAGACACCGGTGCCACGACCTCAATCATCAGGAGGGATCTGGTGCAGATATCCTAGTAGCATAACACCAGCAGTTACAGCTTGAGAACAGCAACCGGAGAAATGGCTAAGGTATATGGTGAAGTCCGTATAAAAATCCGACTTGCTGGAATAACATTCTCTAACGTGTTTCTGGTGGCTAACATATATGACGAGTCCATCATTGGTACAGACTTCATGAGGGAACATGGACTAGTAGTGGACTTTGGGGCACAACCCCGGAAATACGGAAACATGGAGATACCAATGGTATACGGAAACTCCAACAATTCCGTCTTAAAAGTCGTCATCGGCCGAAATCAGATTTTAGCGCCTTTGTCGGAAGCAGTTATTTGGGCAAAAGTGGAATGTGGTCGTGGTACCTATCGATTCTATTTGATGGAGCCAGAAAACAGGAAAGATTTCATGGTGGGGAAGACCTCAGTGGAACCAAAAAACAACATGCTTCCTGTAAGGATTCTGAATCCAAAGACATTCAGTGTAAAGGTGAAAGTGGGAAAGATTGTGGGAAAATGTGCACCTATTGAGGCTAGATCGACCACAACGGAAACAAGTCGTGAAACCCCGGTCGCGAGTGTCCAGAGTATGAGCATCGAAAACAAAATCCTCACCTTCTGCAATTTGGACCAAGAGCAGCGTATCCTGGCAGACAAACTAATCGGTGAGTACGCTCATATATTTGCTACACAAGACGGAGAATATGGACGTACGCATATTGTTCAACACCATATTGTCACCAGAGACGTTCGACCAATTCGTCAGCCTGAAAACATTGGCAAAGCAAACAGAAGTTGCCGAAATGGTGTCGAAGATGAAAGCTGATGGATTGACTGAAGAATCGCAGAGTCCGTGGGCATCTTCAGTGGTCCTCATGAAGAAGAAAGATGGCAGCACGAGGTTTTGTGTAGACTACCGACGACTCAACGATGTCACTAAAAAGGACAGCTACCCACTTCCGAAAATCGATGACACTTTGGATATGCTTTCTGGGGCGAAATGGTTTTCAACTGACTTGAAGAGCGGTTACTGGCAGGTAGAGATAAATCGTACAGATCGTGAGAAAACTTCCTTCACTACAGGAAGTGGTCTTTGGCAGTTTGCAGTGATGCCGGTTGGACTGTGCAACGCCCCGGGAACATTCGAGCGACCAATGGAACGAACATTGCAAGGACTCACCTGGAAAATCTGCCTAGTGTATTTGGACGACATTATCGTCACAGGAAAGACGTTCGAGGAACACCGCGAAAATCTAAAAGAATTGTTTGAGAGGCTGCGAAGTGCTGAGTTAAAGCTAAACCCAGAAACGTGTGCCTTGTTCCGTCCGGAAGTAAGATATCTGGGTCACATTATATCAGCGGAAGGAGTAAGGACCGATCCTGACAAAACCGAGGCCGTGAAAAGTTGGCCTGCCCCAAAAGATAAACAACAACTGAGAAGCTTGTTGGAACTCGCCACGTACTACAGAAGGTTCGTAAAGGATTTTACTGGTATTGCAAAGAGCTTGCATCAACTTAGGGAAAAAGGCTGACATTGGGCCTCAGCCCAATTATCAAGGCTTCGCCATCAATGACATTGTCTAATAATAAACGGGGGCAGATCAAAGTACTGGTCTTATCGTAAACATCTTTAGATGACGCTACCGAAGGTTGCTACGATTTGATCAGTCACAAGGTCTTGTTGGCGGTTGGACCACCGGTAGTCTCCACCAGGACTTAAATCACGGTACCATGGGATTCAGGAGTCACCCGTTTCTCGGTCCGGGCCTAACTTGAAGAGGTAGGCCCCCTTGTGGGAGCTTCATGGTGGCTGTGGTTTAAACTCAAAGTCGCGGGAAGGGTCTTCCTTTGGTTGACCCAATGTAGAGTTGCAATAAGTACTGGGTGTTGCGACCCCAAGAGCACTAAGAGGTTTTAGGTCGGTCTCGACTCATACCAAGGGTGGAACTTGTGCCGACAACACAGTTCCGATTTGGTATATCAGGAAGTCGGCAGAGCGATGGCAAGGCGTATCCTTGCCCCATGGATGTATGGGCATCCTGTAAACATAAGTCTACATGACAGGTGGCTTACGTTAAAAACAAGACAATAGCCTTGAAATGCCTACTCCAATTTAAGAACCCTGAAGGCCAAGTTGCAAGATAGATCGAGCAGTTGCAAGGCTACGACTTTGAAGTGCAACACCGCAAGGGAAAACTCCACTCAAATGCTGATGCTCTCTCTCGTCGACCGGGCGGAGTTAAATGTGAACACCACAAGCGTAAGGAAGCGAAGACCAGGCCACTATCCAAATGATCAGGACTGAACCAGTATAGTACTAACGAAAGCTATTCCTCCCTACAAGCAGATAATGACATCGAATCAATATTGACCTTTAGGGAACACGAGGAAAGATCAAGCTGGCAAGAAATACCGGACCGGAGAAAAACTCTGAAGGCATATTGGTCACAGTGTGATTCGCTTTGTGTGCAAAACGGATTGCTGAAGAGAAAATGGGAAAGTGCAGATGGGACAACATCTCGTATGCAGCTAATCGTACCACGGTCCAGAGTCAGCCTAGTACTCCATGAAATACATGACGGAATCTCAGGAGGCCATTTGGGAATAAAAAAGACATTGGAAAAGGTAAGGGAACGTTTCTATTGGCTAAGCGCTAAAGAGGATGCTGAAAATTGGTGCAAAAAGTGCATAAGGTGTGCGGCTACCAAGGGTCCAAAAGTAAAACCACATGGACAAATGCAACAATACAATGTCGGAGTACCATTTGGACGAATAGCCGTCGACATCGCTGGGCCGTTTCTCGAAACCTTTAATGATAACCGATATACCCTCGTGGTCATGTATTAGTTCAGTAAGTGGACGGAAGTGTTTGCCATCATAAATCAAGAAGCTAAGACCGTAGCCGAACAGATAGTCAACAACTGGGTGAGTAGATTTGGGGTCCCAAAGGATCTTCACTCGGATCAAGGGCGAAAATTTGAATCAAAAGTCTTCCAGGAAGTGTGCCAATATTTGGGAATAAAGAAGACAAGGACAACGCCACTACACCCTCAATCTGATGGAATGGTCGAGCGATTCAATCGGACCTTGAATGAGCATCTATCTAAGGTCGTCAGCAACTGCCAGCGAGATTGGGATCGACACATACTCCTCTTCTTAATGGCCTACCGAAACGCGGGCCATAGTTGAACAAGATATACACCATCCGAGATCTTATTTGGTAAAACAGTTCGGTTACCAAGTGAAGCAAAATTCGGATCCCCACCTACGGAACCCAAAAAGGTGTAACTACTACGTGGATGACTTGCACAGCAGGATTCGTAAATTGCATGAAGACACCAGAGAAAAGATGAAGCTAGCGAGCAGCCGCATGAAAACTAGGTGCGAAATCAAGGCGAAATCTTCCTGCTTCAACGAAGGAGATCTGGCCTGGATGTATAATCCTCAGCGTAAAAAAAGCAAATCACGAAAATTGCAACAGGACTGGGAAGGTCCATACAAGGTGATAACCCGCATTATGTTTGGTTAGAATTTAAGAAATATATACATATATTAGTGTATACAAAGGTATATACTAATATATGTATATAATTGTGTATAATGTCTATGTGTTGTATGTTGTATTATGTATCTAGGTTAGGTAGACTAAGGTTTATTTTAAGTTAGATATTAAGTTTTTATAAAAATAAAAAATTATGTCCATATGCTAAGTTTTTGTTAACAATTTTTTTTCTTAGCTTTAAATATAGTAAATAAATATCCATAAAGAAAATGTTAATAAAGTCGAAAGACATAGTATAAGAATTTAGAGTAGTTTAGAGTGCCTGTGTGGGGCCAGTAAGTTAGTATAAGATTATTATGTAATTTTAAGCTAGCATTTAAGCATTTTTTGTTAGTATATAAGAGTTAGTGTTAAGAAAATAAAATGCATCTAAAACTAAACTAAACTAACCCGCATTAATGACGTTGTCTACCGGATCCTGCGTTGGGATCGAGGAAAATTGAAGGTGGTCCATTCGAATAGAATGTGTCCTTTCAACGGAATGATGAATGACGAAGTTGTTCGGGACGAACAACTGTTGGGAGGGAGCAGTGTGATAACCATAACATTTCCGAAATAGAAATTGTATGTGACGCTGGATGTCGAGGATTGTTCTCGAAATATGGCATTCGAGTATAAACACCAGAATCCCCAAGGTATGCAAGCCAGTTCATCAGTTAAATTTGAAGTGTTAATGAGGAGAAGTGATTAAGTGATTGTATTGAGAGAAACAATTAAATTATGAATTGTAACTGTACTGAATAAAACAATTCGTATTGAAAAGAATAAATTCTATCATTTGTACCCACACAAACATTTTACAATATGTTAAGCTCATGAAACTCTGATATTAACAGCATAACTAACTGGGGAACCACTAACAGAGTAGAATTTAATGCTTCCAAAATACAATGCTGTCTGCTGTCGTTAAAGCGAAATTTCAACACCCAGCCATTATATATCAATGGCACTTGCATCGTCGAAACTGATAAAGTTTCAATTCTCGGTATGTGTGTCAATGACAATTTACGTTGGAATGACCACATATTCGATGTCGTCAAAAATACTGCGAAATGTTTAAGTTTCTTCAAGCTATGTAAGAAATACTTCACCCCCTCTGATCTGACTTCTATATATAAGGCATTTATCAGCCCGAAATTGGAATACAATGCCCACATCTGGTCGGGTGCGCTTAAAACATATCTGCACCTTCTAAATAGGATTCAAAACCGTGCGATGAAACTCATAGGTGAAACTAATATCACTCAATCAGTGGACACCCTCGAACACCAATGTAATGCCTTGTGTCTCACTCTGTTTTATGGCTATTTCCACCATCAGTACTCCATAGAAATCGCCAATAGCATTTCGCCCCTTCAAACTTGTAACCGTAACACCCGTCTCGCTATGAATGCTCATTAGTACTTTCAAATATCGTGATTCGTTCCTAAGCCGTACAACTCGCCTATGGATTGCTCTGCCTAGCACTTTGTTTCCTAGTCATTATAACCTTCAAACATTTAAAACCAACGTTCAGCTGCACCTCTCTTTCCAACCTCCCTGATTTTCCGTTGCCCGCGCTGTGTGCAAGCATTTTAAGGGTAGTTAAATTCTTTCAGCGCGAGTTATGTGTAACCACGAGCTGAAACCTGAAAACTGACGCTCGTCTAAAATATTCTAATAAAACTAATTTTCCACTCACACTGTCAGCAATTATGCCGACTGTGAGAACGTTTATTTTGCAATGCCAGCGATCACGCCAACTGTGATAATGGAAACAAGAACAAGTTCACATATTCACATTCAAACTAATCGGAGCTTAATAAATAATACTTTTAGAAACAACCGAAGTTGTATTTATTTTTATTAAAGCGACAACCGACAACAAGTAACTGGCGCAGTCGAAAACTCTAAAGCTCGAGTTTATCCTATCAACTCTCGACAACTTTCACCACCCCCCCTCCCCCTTCTTATCTCATTTTTCCATAACTCTCCACCCCAGCCCACTTCTTCAACTACCATCTCTTCTTACAACTTCCATAAAGCTATTTTTTTCAAATTTAATACCTTTCTTAACAAATGTTCTTTTGATTTTACTAACCTATCCTTATCTGATGCTGTCTCCATTTTCTACAGAGAAATATTTAATTCCATTTCCCTCTACGTCCCCTTTTCACGGCATAAAACATCATCTATTTCCTCTCGTACAACAGAAGACTTCGCTCTTTATGAAACAGAAGAAACAAATTATGAGCAGTTTTTCTTCGCACCAATTCTTATTATCGAAGAAAAGTTACAAAATCTCAATGATGAATTTTTATTCGTTCCAGATGGGCTCCCAGCAATATTTCTCAAAAAGTGTGCGTCCAATCTTTCGCACCCACTTTCCTCCCTCTTTCATTTGTCCCTCACACAAGGGGAATTCCACCAAGTTTGGAAGACCTCTTTCATAACTCCGGTTCACAAAAAGTGATCAAGTTTCTCACATACCTAAAATGTTCAACAGTTTTTTATATGAAGTTCTAAGCTTTCATTGCAAGTCACTTATATCACCCAGTTAGCACGGATTGCTAAAAGGTAGATCAACTACTACAAACTTAGTTTAATTCGCATCCTTTGTGCTTTCAGCCCTAGAAAATGGCAACGAAATTGACGTTATTGCTACAGATTTCGCTAAGGCTTTCGATAAAATATCACATCAACTGAGCGTTTTCAAATTGTCTTCACTCGGTTTTGACCTCATATTGTTAAAATGGATATCTTCCTATCTAGAGAACCGTTACTATAGCGTTCGCTTTAGGTCAGCCTTCTCAACCCCGTTTTTAGCCACTTCTGGTGTCCCATAAGACAGCCATCTAAGTCCCCTCTTTTTCATTTTAACTATAAACGATCTTGAGAAGATTATCAAACACTGCTCCGTATCCATTTACGCCGATGACACTAAGTTCTCCAAAACTATTTCTTCACCCCAAGACTCTATTCTCCTTCAAGAAGACCTCGATAGATTTTCTACTTGGTGTCTAAAAAATTGCTTTGAGCTTAATGTCTCCAAATGCCAATCTATGACTTTGTCTCGTAAGTCCAATCAATCCCCCTCTCGACTTTATTTTCTGCATGAACAACCTGTATCCCAGGTTCAATCCCTTCGCGACCTTTGAATTTTATACGATAGAGGGTTAAACTTCCGTTTGCATATTGATGAGATAATCATTAAAGCCATCTCATCATTCGGTTTTATCAAACGTTGGTCTAAAGAATTTTGCAACCCTTATGTGACAAGGTCACTTTACATTACCCTTGTCCGTCCCCTCTTTGAATATGCCAACCAAGTATGGTCCCCCTTTCAGCGAATTCATATATACCGAATCGATAACATTCAACATCGTTTTCTTTGATTTGCTCTTCGTGGACTGCAGTGACCCATTTACCTTATCTCCCTATCGCGACCGCCTCAAACTTCTTAATCTGAGCGCCATCTCCGGTTCTGTGGACTGCGCTTCCCTTTACAATTCTATTTCCTTCATCACTAACCCTCGTAATTTACGCTATCCTCGTCTCTTCTATATCTCAACCCATTGCACCTGTTATGACTCTAAGGAACCAATCTCCCGCATGCTCCGTAAGGTCAACTCAAACCTACCCCTTTTTGATTTTAACTTGAGCACTTCTCGTCTTAAATTTGATCTCCTCCACCATTCCCTTACTTCCTAACCCTTAACTCTTGTTAGTTTTTAAATCTTAGTTTTTAAGTTAGTTTAAGTTTGCATTAAGCGAAATAAATAGGGGCGTGAGCCGCCGCTAAATTGAAAAATTAAATTAAATTTAATTTAAAACGAAGAAAGTGAAACATCGGGTGAAAAGTGAATAATCAAGGTAAAGGAACAATTTATCTAGAAACAAACTGTGAAAAGGGAATACAGCCCAAAGTGAAAAAAAAAACAAAATTGACTGTCGGAATAGAAGAGACAAATTATTTGACCAAGGTAGAAACATGGCTCAAGAACAGATTGAGCAATGCTTAATTGCAATTACCCAACTGTTAGTGCAAAATCAACAACCCAAAAACGTGAGGACAAAGATTTTTTGTCCACATTTAAAGGGGAACGAGGAACACTTATGTTGCGGCATTACAAGAGTGCTAACTTTAGTTTAATGTACACACCTTGTGAACATCCCCTCCAAGTGTCATCCGTCCTTTCAAAGTAAATAATTCCAGTTCAGTGGTTTTCGCTCAAAACTTCCAATTTTATTTAACTTCTTTCAACTTCCTGCATTTTCAAACTGAGACTTGGAGGGAACACAAGGTGTAAGTATTATATTTTCATCAATTGTAATCCTTATATAATTAACAACCTTTTTTTAGAAAAATAAAACTAATCGATTCAACGATTAATAAAAGAAAAGAGTGCGCTCTTAGTTCGAAGTTCCCGGCCATAACAGCTTTTATTTTTACCTTACGAATACTTAACACACTTAAAGTGCCTGAACGCGTGCTAAGTTTTTTGGAAACTCGGATAGAGAGAGAAAGAAAGATATTTGGGTTCAGTGATTATTTCGGTCCATGGGTGGCATCCAACATTTAATGGGGAGCTTAGCTTGTTGTTGATTTCTAGTCAACTACTCATCATACTTGATTTTCGTTAACTGAAAAATTGAATATGTCTTTCGTGCGGGGCTGGGATTCGAACACCGAACCTTCCGATTTGGAAGCCAGTCCACTACCACTTGAGCTACGGCCACCCTTGAGGGTGCTCGGCAGAGGAGCACCCACCACGCTCTAAATTTGATTTCAACCGGTTGACTGCAACGGTCAACGGAAATTTCTGGAGTGGGACCGGAACGAAGGAAGTTTACTATCAAAGGTGTTAGGACAGGTAATGATCTTCAGGTACCTACGCAAATCCTAGCCATCACGGAATTGCACACAAGCTATCATCACATGAAGAATCTCCCGATTGCTGGTTACAAAGGTGCAATGCCAGAGCTGTTAATTGGATTGGATAACGTACACCTAGGGGTAGTCAGCAGGATCGTATCTGACTAATAGAAGAGTTCGGCTGTGGTTTTGACAAAGCTCGGATGGGTTGTGTACGGACCTGGGGGTACGGACGTTGCTGATTGCAATCATACGCTCTTTGTTCAAACGGAACGTCAGGATACGATTGAAAAGTTGGTGAAGAATTACATTATGGAAGACAGACTGGAAGAACAAGCTTTTGGAAGGACAATGGACTCTGACGAGGCGAAGAAGTTGCTTGAATCCACCACAGTACGAGTAAATGCCCGTTTTGCTACAGGATTACTTTGGAGACGGGATGGCACTATTTTACCAGAGAGCAGAAAGATGGCGGTGAGGAGATTCCTAGCACTGGAGAAGAAGTTTCAACAAAATGTAGATTTTCGTGATGAATGTATTCACATCATGCATGGTTATCCTAGGAAGGGTTACTCACGAAGGTTGAGCAAAGACGATGAGATGATAAAGGATAACCGCACCTGGTATCTACCTTTAATAATGGTTTTAATGAAGCTGAGACAAAGGTCTATAGCAGTCTGCACTAACATTGTCGAAATGTTTCATCAGGTGAGGATCCAAGCGGAAGATCAAAGGGCACAGAAATTTGTTTGGAGAAGCGATCCTAAGGATGAGCTGGAAGAGCATGTGATGACATCGATGACGTTCGGAGCTGCTTGTTCATAGTGCTCAGCGCAATTTACCAAGAATCGTAACGACGCGGAATTCAAAGACAAGTTTCCAGATGTGGTGAATACTTCTTATACAATCACTACGTTGTATAAATTTCTCAAGGGAACAAGAGTCAATTCAAATTATCGAACGATTATCGATTCCACATTCTATAGCGTTAGCAGTAGATGAAAATAGGACTTATCGTGGCCCCGCTGTCTCAACAGATACACCATTTTTCTTTACAAGAATAGAAAGCACAGATATAGTCGAAAGTTTTTTCTCTCCCATATATTACTCAGGTAACGAATACCATTTTTATGACCGTGGAAAATTGCTAAAATAATACCAATCCCTAAGAACTCGACAGGTGATGAATTCAGACCCATATCAATCTTACATTTTCTTTCCAAAGTGTGTGAACGAATTATGCATAAGCAAATAAATGAGTATCTCACACGTAATAATCTTATAGTTCCAGTTCAATATGGATTTCGTGCAAAACATAGCTGTACCACTGTTCTGATGAGCGTGGTAGAAGATATAAGAGGGAAATTGGATAAGGACCATCTTACCTCCCTGATCCTTCTAGACTTCTCCAAAGCTTTCGATATGTTCGACCACCCCACTCTTATGGATAAATTACGTCATTATTTTAATATGTCTCACTTTGCTATAAAGTTACTTTCGTCATATCTCAGAGAAAGAAAACAGGCGGTGTCTCTGGAGGGTGCTCTGTCAGAATTCCTTTCTTTAGTGCGAGGTGCTCCACAAGCATCAATTTTGGGATCTCTCTTATTCTCACTCTACATCAATGATATAGAAACCGTTATCTTGAATTCATCAAAGCACTTTTACGCCGACGATATTCAAATTTATAAAAGTTGTACTCTTGGATTTATGGAAAACTGTACCAGTGATTTGAATGTAGATCTTCACAGGATCTCGAACTGGTCTTTGGAAAATAGACTGCTGAACAATTCCGCAATAGAATTCGTCGAAAATTCAAGAAATCTTGGCATGGTATTCAATAGGAATAACCATATAAATGCGATTGTAGGTAAGGTATATGGTGTTCTTCGAACTTTGTGGACTGCTCAAAAGTTTACACCGCTGAGGACAAGGTTAGTTCTTGCTAAATCTCTGGTTATTCCTGTGTTAATTTATGGATGTGAAATATTCTATAACTGTGATGCTGAGAGCAAAAGGAAGCTTCAGGTAGCGTTCAACAGCGCTCTCCGTTAGGTCTACAATCTCAGAAGGTTCGACCACATCTCACACTTGGCAAAAAACTTGTTGGGAATGTCCTTTCAGAACTACGCCAAGTTTCGTACTCTTGGTATTCTGTTTAGCATTATAAAAACAAGGTAACCGACATACTCGTACCTTTATAATAAAAATCAGTTTTCGGCTGCCAACAGATTTGCCTGTTTGATTCTCCTGAATTTCCCTTGCTTAACATCCGAAAGACAATTTTTCGTTGCTGCTATTCGCCTTTGGAATTCACTTCCGCGTAATCTGAAAGAACTGAATGGTGCATGTCGATTTAACGGCGAGTTACAGATTTTATTTTCAAATCAAAGCAACTACATTTTGAAATTCCCCACCTCCTTTGTAGCGTCAGCCTTTTAGCAAAAAAAAAAAAATTAATATGTTTCATTTTGATGTTCTATTTGTGTTCCGTAACTGTACCAAGTCCAATAAATTTACCCCTTTCTAAAAACAGACCTTTTCCCCTCCCAATCTGTTAATTGGACCTACTAATCTCTCTTTCGCAACTCACAGCAAAACCTGATTCTGTCAAACGTCCCTCTATTTTCGAGTTCCCTCATTCCACTCTCTCCCCGTGTTCTTTTTCTCGTGGTGAATATGTCCCTTTTATCGTAGAGAGCGTTGTATTAGTTTAAATGCTGGTGGAAGAGGTGGAAATCCTTGCTAAGGCTAGAGATCTTGTGGGGGTAATTTAGATATGAATGTTTATGTGTAGGTTGTGTGCTATTTTTGCGAAATAGTTTTCCGAGTTGAAAACGAAAGAGGTAGGAAGCGAAATAGGAAACAAGAAATGGGATTTTTTTGAGAATGAGTCCAATTAAACAGGTCAATGGCCTTACGGGTTTTGATCAGCTGATCAAATCAGCAGACTAAATCGGGTTTTTTTTTGATTGTCTGGGGACACAGCGGCAAGGTCGTATTGGGTGGGACTTTTTTCTTTTTCCCTTTTTGGAAGTTAAAAAAGTCGAGACAGTCGGTGTCTGGAAGTTAAAGCAACAAGGTTGCGAATATTCGAGTTTCGCTCGTTCTTTTTTTTTAGTTCGGTCAAATCGTATCGCGACAAAAAAAAAAAAAACAACGGAGTTTGGACTACGGCGCGTACAGGTAGCCACTCCAGAGATACGTAACCGATCCTTTTTGCGATATCCACCGGGTGTCCGCGTTCTTTGATTTTTTCTTGAAAAGAAAAAAAAAAAAAAAAAAGAGTTTGCCGAGAAATTCTTACGGACAAAACAAAGAACAAAAACAAAAAAAAAACAAACCCAAAGTGACTGCCGCAAAAAAAAAAAAAACATATTAAATTTGAACTACCCTCACCCCCTCCCCCTTACACCAACGTGGTGCGTAGAGCAGAAAAATAAAGGGGGTGCAAAATACGATCCCCCACCCCATATACTCCAAGCTACATCGCCTGCAAGAGGTGCTCCGCGGGACAACCTCAACAACCTCAACAACAACAACAACAAAAAAATATAAAAGTGAAAAAAGAAAAAACCAAAAACAATAACATACGCAAAATAAGTGACAAAAAAAAAAATAAGTGTATTATTATTAAAGAAAAAAGGAACATTTATATGTACATATACATATACATATATATATATATATAAATAATAATAATAATAATAAATAAATAAATGGAAAGATTTTGAATTTAGTGAATAGGTTAAGTTCTAGATTTGAGTTTTTTTATTTTTTTATTTTACTGTGTAGAGTAAGGTTAGGATTAAGCAAGTTGTTTGTTTTTTTTTGTTTTTTTTTTGAGTTTTACTTGAATTAAAAAAATTAATATAGAATTTCAAGGATTCTTCGAAGTGCTGGCGCCAGAACGACGAGGAATTCGTTTATAACCGGTAAGACCTAATTGTATTGTATAAGATTTGAGTGGCTGGAAGGAGAGTACCTAGCCTAGTAAAATTACTAAAGTAGAATTCCAAAAAAAAAAGGAAATATAAAAAAAAAAAAAAAAATAATCTTTATTGCTCTTAGATCATAAGTTTGCGTTTTTTTTTCTTTTTCTTCTTTCTTATTTTAATAAATATGGATTGTATGATGGTGTAAGATTCGTGTTTTTTTTTGTTACTACGATGGAGTAGGCTTAGAGCAAGTGGTGTGTGGATGGGCGGACCGACCGTCCTTCGATGGGGCGACTGTGACCGGACGTGACGCACAAACGATGACGACATGACAGGAAATGACGTGACTGACTTCCGCTGATTTTTTTTTTTCAGGTGGCGACTGGGAGGAATTTCTTTTAGGGGCTACCATTCACAGATCTGGCCAGAATGGTAGCAATTGGTCGCATCCAAGTGCGATAAGGGTGGGTTGGCCATCCTCAGCCAACAACACCTGGCTTATTTCAGGTCGTAACGAGCTGTCATCGCTGTGTGATACTGGGACACGTTATTCGGTGTAGGGTACGTAGGGTTAAGTTAGTTTTAGGTTTAGTTATTATTCGCGAAAATTAAGTTCGGTAGTTAGGGATTAGGTTAGTGTAGGATTAGTTAGTTGTAAGCGCGAAAATCCCGGTCTTGCACAGTGGTGATGGCACACAGAAGTGATCTTGCTGTTTCATTTCCTCTTTCTTCTATCATCTATCTCTCCTCCTATCTTTTAAGTCCGTCCGTAAAATAACGTAGCTTTCTCCAGGCTATCCTTGTTTTCTTTTTTTTCAATTCGGCACGAAACAAAAAGGTAAGTTGAGTTGCGATGTACGGGGTAGTGGCAAGAACCAGCCCAATCCGACGAGCTAGAGCCGAGCAACCGCGAGCGTGCCACTGCCAACTACTCCTGCATCATGGATGCCTCCGTGACCAACTGACTCCTTACACCTTTTCAAGCAAATACAACTTACAAACCTCATATGTTTAAGTAAAAATCTTAAATAAATAATATATATACAGAAATTATAAAATGTAAGTATTGTAAAATGTTTGTGTGGGTACAAATGATAGAACTTATTCTTTTCAATAGAAATCGCTTTATTCAGTACAGTTACAATTCACTATTTAATTGTTTCTCTCAGTACAATCCAATTTCTCAACCGCTTTTACTTTTCTTATCGTTTACTTACGCCACTTAATCACTTCTCCTAATTAACACTTCAAATTTCACTTTAGAACTGATTTGCATACCTTTGGGATGCTGGTATTTATACTCCAATGACATACTTCGAGAACAATCCTCGCCATCCAGCGTCCCATACAATTTCCAATTTGCTAGAAAATTCGATTCTACTCTCCAGTTGCTAATCCAGTATCAAAACCTTCTAGTCTTCGAGTTTCCTGCTAGATGTCGCTGCTCACATTTGACTGGTTATCACATTGCTCCCTCCCTACAGTTGTTCGTCCCGAACAACTTCGTCATTCAGCATCCCGTTGAAATGACACATTCTATCCAAATGGACCACTTTCATTTTTCCTCGATCCCCACGCTGGATCCGGTAGACAACGTCATTAATGCGGGTTATCACCTTGTATGGACCTTCCCAGTCCTGTTGCAATTTTGGTGATTTGCCTTTCTTACGCTGAGGATTATACAGCCAAACCAGATCTCCTTCGTTGAAACCGGAAGATTTCGCCTTGATATCGTACCTAGTTTTCATGCGGCTGCTTGCTAGCTTCGTCTTTTCTCTGGTGTCTTCATGCAATTTACGAATCCTGCTGCGTAAGTCATTCACGTACTCGTTCACCTCTTTGGGCTCCGTCGGTGGGGATCCGAATTTTGCTTCACTTGGCAACCGAATTGTTTGACCAAATAAGATCTCGGATGGTGTGTGCCCTGTTGAGCTATGGACCGCGTTTCGGTAGGCCATTAAGAAGAGGGGTATGTGTCGATCCCAATCCCGCTGGCAGTTGCTGACAACCTTAGATAGATGCTCATTCAAGGTCCGATTGAATCGCTCGACCATTCCATCAGATTGAGGGTGTAGTGGCGTTGTCCTTGTCTTTCTTATTCCCAAATATT
The DNA here is from genome assembly GCA_949129095.1 of Volucella bombylans. Taxonomy (NCBI): domain Eukaryota; kingdom Metazoa; phylum Arthropoda; class Insecta; order Diptera; family Syrphidae; genus Volucella; species Volucella bombylans. The sequence goes on from OX422141.1 coordinate 45,749,027, forward strand.
GGCATATTTCCTGGAAGACTTTTGATTCAAAGTTTCGCCCTTGATCAGAGTGCAGCTCCATTGGGACCCCAAATCTGCTCACCCAGTTGTTGACTATCTGTTCGGCTACGGTCTTAGCCTCTTGATTTGGGATGGCAAACACTTCCGGCCACTTACTAAAGTAATCCATGACTACGAGAGTATATCGGTTTCCATTAAAGGTTTCGGGAAACGGCCCAGCGATGTCGATGGCTATTCGTTCGAAAGGTGCTCCGACATTGTATTGTTGCATTTGTCCATGTGGCTTTACTTTTGGGCCCTTGGTAGCCGCACATCTTATGCACTTTTTGCACCAATTCTCGACATCTTGTTTAGCGCTTAGCCAATAGAAACGTTCCCTTACCTTTTCCAACGTCTTGTTTATTCCCAAATGGCCTCCTGAGATTCCGTCATGTATTTCATGGAGCACTTGGTTGACTCTGGACCGTGGCACAATTAGCTGCATACGAGATGTTGTCCCATCTGCACTTTCCCATTTTCTCTTCAGCAATCCATCTTGCACAAAAAGCGAGTCCCACTGTGCCCAGTATGCCTTCAGAGTTTGGCTCCGATCTGATATCTGCTGCCAGCTTGGTCTTTCCTCGTGTTCTTTCCAGGCCAATATTGGTTCGATGTCATTGTCTGCCTGTTGGGAGGAACGGATTTCGTCTATACTCCAACCCTCTATTGGCTCAGTCGTGATCGTTTGGATAGTTGCCTGTTCTTTCGCTTCTTTACCACTGACTACTTCTGCTGGGAGGCTTTCGTTGCATTGTTTTACCTGTGAGACTGGGATAATTACCCTGGAGTCAACTTCTGCTACAGACTTCTGCCCCGCGAAGTAAGCATTTCCTAACTGATGGCTTCTGGAAATTTGACCGGTTTCTTGGTAGCCGTTTCTGCCGGTTTTTCTTTCTATTTGCCTGTAACCCCAGTGCGGACAGCCTTCTCGTCGTACCGGTTCTTTACAATGCCCTTGCAAATGTCCTACTTTATCGCAGTTCCAGCAGCGCATTCTTCGGCTCTCCCGCGGGATATTTCGTTGCATAGTAGTTGGTCTTGAGCAGGAGCATTCACCAGATACTATTTCCCTTACGAAATGCATTCCTTTGGAAGCCTGATTGGATGCTTCCATCGCCAGAGCGAAGGCAAGTGCTTCAGCAAGGGTTCTTTTCCCGGCCATCCTTACTGCTGATTGTAGCTTCAAATCTGCAATTCCCCTGATGAATGCGTCCTTTGCCATTTCGTCGATTATTTCTTGGCCTGCGGTGGGATATGACAAATGTGCCAGTCTACTCACGTCTGCTTGGAGCTGTTGCAGTGTTTCTCCTCGTTGCTGCATACGGCCTTGCAATTGAACCTTGTAAACTTCCCGCATGTGGCTATCCCCAAACCGTTTCTCGATAGCCTGCACTAAAACCATATAGTCTCTATTCTTTTCGATATCGATTGTTTGTAACAATTCTGCCGCAGGACCACGTAAGGCCATCGCTAGGGCAAAGCACTTCTCCTTATTGTCCCAGTCGTTTGCACAGGCAGCCATTTCAAACTGCTTCTTATAAGTAGACCATGAGGTCTGGCCATCGAATGAGGGAGGCTTCAACTCTTTTCTCCTTGGACCGCTTAAAGAACATTCTCGCAGTTTCTGTTTTCGCACTGTGTCGAGCTCTTTTGCCAGTTGTTCAACTTTGCTGTCCATTTGTTCCAATTTTTCGCCAACATTCTTCTCTATTCTTTCAAATTTGTTATCTATTTCTTCGAACTTTTGGTGTAGAACGTTATTTTGTTCTTCCAGTTTTTGTTCTAGACTATTCTTTTGGTCGTCGAATTTTTTTTCAATGCTGCTCTTCTGTTCGTCCATTTTTTGTTCCAGACTGTTCTTCTGTTCTTCCAGATTTTTCTTTTGTTGGTCGAGACTGTTCTTCTGTTCGTCCATTTTTTTGTTCCAGACTGTTCTTCTGTTCTTCCAGATTTTTCTTTTGTTGGTCGAGACTGTTCTTCTGTTCGTCCATTTTTTTGTTTTGTTCGTCCATTTTTAATAAGAGGAGTTGCATCATTGCAGCCATGTCATTGCCGGTACTTGTCTGTTCATCCTCGTCAACATCAAAGGAATATGCATCAGGATCATGTCCCTCGTTGTTCAAAGCCTCCTGAAGACGGAGCACCAAGTCACTTTTTCCTCCACTGGCGCTGAGGCTTCTCTTGTTCAACTCGGATTTGAGTTGGACGAGGGTCAACTGCAATAGTTTTCGACCCATTCTAGCTTTTTCAAATAGTCAGAACACACTTTTTTTTTTTTTTTTTTTTTTTTTTTTCTTTTTTTTTTACACACAATAAGTCCTATCCCACTCGAAGACTAGAAGGTTTCGATACTGGATTAGCAACTAGAGAGTAGAATCGAATTTTCTAGCAAATTGGAAATTGTATGGGACGCTGGATGGCGAGGATTGTTCTCGAAGTATGTCATTCGAGTATAAATACCAGCATCCCAAAGGTATGCAAATCAGTTCCAAAGTTGAATTTGAAGTGTTAATTAGAAGAAGTGATTAAGTGGTTTAAGTAAAAGATAAGAAAAGTATAAGTGGTTGAGAAATTGAATTGTACTGAGAGAAAGAATTAAATAGTGAATTGTAACTGTACTGAATAAAGGGATTTGTATTGAAAAGAATAAGTTCTATTATTTGTACCCACACAAACATTCTACATTGGTGTCAGAAGTGGGATAGGACTTATTGTGTGTAAAAAAAAAAAAAAAAAAAAAAAAAACTGTGTTTTCTGACTATTTGAAAAAGCTAGAATGGGTCGAAAACTATTGCAGTTGACCCTCGTCCAACTCAAATCCGAGTTGAACAAGAGAAGCCTCAGCGCCAGTGGAGGAAAAAGTGACCTGGTGCTCCGTCTTCAGGAGGCTTTGAACAACGAGGGACATGATCCTGATGCATATTCCTTTGATGTTGACGAGGATGAACAGACAAGTACCGGCAATGACATGGCTACGATGATGCAACTCCTCTTATTAAAAATGGACGAACAAAACAAAAAAATGGACGAACAGAAGAACAGTCTGGAACAAAAAATGGACGAACAGAAGAACAGTCTCGACCAACAAAAGAAAAATCTGGAAGAACAGAAGAACAGTCTGGAACAAAAAATGGACGAACAAAACAAAAAAATGGACGAACAGAAGAACAGTCTGGAACAAAAAATGGACGAACAGAAGAGCAGCATTGAACAAAAATTCGACGACCAAAAGAATAGTCTACAACAAAAACTGGAAGAACAAAATAACGTTCTACACCAAAAGTTCGAAGAAATAGATAACAAATTTGAAAGAATAGAGAAGAATGTTGGCGAAAAATTGGAACAAATGGACAACAAAGTTGAGCAACTGGCAAAAGAGCTCGACACAGTGCGAAAACAGAAACAGCGAGAATGTTCTTTAAGTGGTCCAAGGAGAAAAGATTTGAAACCTCCCTCATTCGATGGTCAGACCTCATGGTCTACTTATAAGAAGCAGTTTGATATGGCTGCCTGTGCAAACGACTGGGACAATGAGGAAAAGTGCTTTGCCCTAACAATGGCCTTGCACGGTCCTGCAGCAGAATTGTTGCAAACAGTAGACATCGAAAAGCATAAAGATTATGTGACTTTAGTGCAGGCTATCGAGAAACGGTTTGGGGACAGCCACATGCAGGAGGTCTACAAGGTCCAATTGCAAAGCCGAACGCAGCAAAGAGGAGAAACACTGCAGCAGCTCCAAGCAGACGTGAGTAGACTTGCACATCTGTCATACCCCACCGCAGGCCAGGAAATTATCGACGAAATGGCAAAAGATGCATTTATCAGGGGAATTGCAGATTCGAAGCTACAGTCAGCAGTAAGGATGGCCGGGAAAAGAACCCTTGCTGAAGCACTTGCCTTCGCTCTGGCGATGGAAGCAGCCAATCAGGCTTCCAGGGGAACACATTTCGTCAGGGAAGTAGCATCTGTCGAATGCTCCTGCACAAGAATTAGTGCCGAGGAACGAGATACTCGACGGGATAGACGAATAATGCGCTGCTGGAATTGCAATAAAATAGGACACCTTCAAAGGCAGTGTAAAGAACCGGTGCGACGAAAAGACTGCCCTCACTGTGGTGACAAGCAAATAGAGGAAGAAACCCGCAGAAACAGCTATCAAGAAGCCGGTCAACCTTCCCGAAGTCATCAGTCGGGAAATGCTTAAGCACCAACTTCGCGGGGCAGAAGTTGGTAGCAGGAGTCGACGGCCCCAGAACCATCATCCAAGTCTCGCTGGCAAAACGACGCAGCGAAAGCCTTCTAGTAGAAGTAGTCAGTGGAAATGAAAAATGGATGGCAACAATAGACACCGGTGCCACGGCCTCAATCATCAAGAGGAATCTTGTGCAGAAGTCTTGGCTGCATAACACCAGCAGCTGCAGCTTGCGAACAGCTACAGGAGCAATGATTAAGGTATATGGCGAAGTCCGCATAAAAATCCAACTGGCCGGAATAACATTCACTCACGCGTTTCTGGTAGCTGACATATGTGACGAGTGCATCATTGGTACAGACTTCATGAGAGAACATGGACTTGTAGTCGACTTGGGGGCACAAACCCTGAAATACGGAAACATGGAGATACCAATGATATACGGAAACGCCAATACCACAGTCTCAAATGTCGTCATCTGCAGCAATCAGAGTCTAGAGCCTTCGTCAGAAGCAATTTTGTGGGCAAAAGTGGAAGGTGGTCCTGGTAGCCACCGATTCTATTTGATGGAGCCAGAAAAGAAAAGAGACTTCATGGTGGGAAAGACCTTAGTGGAGCCAAAGAACAACATGGTCCCTGTAAGGATTCTAAATCCAAAGACATTCAGTGTAAAGGTGAAAAAGGGGGAGATAGTGGGAAAATGCGTACCTGTTGAGGCTATATCGACCACAACGGAAAAAAAGGGTGCAAAACCGGTCACAACAGTTCAGAGCATAAAAATCAAGAACAAAATTCTCAGCCTCTGTACTCTGGACGAAGATCAGCGAATCCTGGCAGAAAAACTAATCGGTGAGTACGCTGATATATTTGCTACACAAGACGGAGAATATGGACGTACGCATATTGTTCAACACCACATTGACACCGGAGACGCTCGACCAATCCGTCAACCTGCAAGGCGTCTTCCATTGGCAAAGCAAACAGAAGTTGCCGAAATGATGTCGAAGATGAAAGCTGAGGGAGTGATTGAAGAATCGCAAAGTCCGTGGGCATCTCCAGTGGTCCTTGTGAAGAAGAAAGATGGCAGCACGAGATTTTGTGTAGACTACCGACGTCTCAATGATGTCACTAAAAAGGATAGCTACCCACTTCCGAGAATCGATGACACTTTGGATATGCTTTCTGGAGCGAAATGGTTTTCAACACTTGACTTGAAGAGCGGTTACTGGCAGGTAGAGATAAATCGTGCTGATCGTGAGAAAACTGCCTTCACTACAGGAAGCGGTCTTTGGCAGTTTGCAGTGATGCCGTTTGGTCTGTGCAACGCTCCGGCCACCTTCGAGCGACTAATGGAACGAACATTGCAAGGACTCACCTGGAAAACCTGCCTAGTATATTTGGACGACGTTATCGTCATAGGTAAGACATATGAGGAGCACCGCGAAAATCTAAAAGAAGTGTTTGAGAGGCTACGAAGTGCTCATTTAAAGCTCAACCCAGAAAAGTGTGCCTTGTTTCGTCCGGAAGTAAAATATCTGGGTCACATTATATCAGCGGAAGGAGTAAGAACGGATCCTGACAAAATCGAAGCCGTGAAAAGTTGGCCTTCCCCAAAAGATAAACACCAACTGAGAAGCTTCTTGGGCCTCGCCACGTATTACAGAAGGTTCGTAAAGGATTTTGCTGGCATTGCAAAGAGCCTGCATCAACTTACGGAAAAAGGCCGACAGTTCAGGTGGTCTGGAGAATGCGAAAAAGCATTTCAAGAACTGAAGCGACAGCTGTGCAATGCCCCCATCTTGGGTTACCCCACGCCCGGAAAAATGTTCATCGTGGACGCAGACGCTAGCAATGTTGGGGTCGGAGCTGTGATCTCCCAAGTTCATGACGGTCAAGAGAAAGTGGTCGCATATTACAGCAAAGTACTCTCCAGACCTGAACGGAACTACTGTGTAACCCGGCGCGAGCTTCTGGCTTTAATTCTGGCTACGAAGCATTTCCATAAGTACCTCTACGGACAAAAGTTCATCCTCCGGACAGACCACGCAGCTCTGAAATGGCTACTCCAATTTAAGAACCCTGAAGGCCAAGTTGCAAGATGGATCGAGCAGTTGCAGGGCTACGACTTTGAAGTGCAACACCGCAAGGGAACACTCCACTCAAATGCTGATGCTCTCTCTCGTCGACCGTGCGGAGTAAAATGCGAACACTGCAATCGTAAAGAAGCAAAAGAACAGGCAACTATCCAAATGATCAGGACTGAGCCAATAGAGGGTTGGAGTATAGACGAAATCCGTTCCTCCCAACAGGCAGACAATGACATCGAACCAATATTGGCCTGGAAGGAACACGAGGAAAGACCAAGCTGGCAGCAGATATCAGATCGGAGCCAAACTCTGAAGGCATACTGGGCACAGTGGGACTCGCTTTTTGTGCAAGATGGATTGCTGAAGAGAAAATGGGAAAGTGCAGATGGGACAACATCTCGTATGCAGCTAATTGTGCCACGGTCCAGAGTCAACCAAGTGCTCCATGAAATACATGACGGAATCTCAGGAGGCCATTTGGGAATAAATAAGACGTTGGGAAAGGTAAGGGAACGTTTCTATTGGCTAAGCGCTAAACAAGATGTCGAGAATTGGTGCAAAAAGTGCATAAGATGTGCGGCTACCAAGGGCCCAAAAGTAAAGCCACATGGACAAATGCAACAATACAATGTCGGAGCACCTTTCGAACGAATAGCCATCGACATCGCTGGGCCGTTTCCCGAAACCTTTAATGGAAACCGATATACTCTCGTAGTCATGGATTACTTTAGTAAGTGGCCGGAAGTGTTTGCCATCCCAAATCAAGAGGCTAAGACCGTAGCCGAACAGATAGTCAACAACTGGGTGAGCAGATTTGGGGTCCCAATGGAGCTGCACTCTGATCAAGGGCGAAACTTTGAATCAAAAGTCTTCCAGGAAATATGCCAATATTTGGGAATAAGAAAGACAAGGACAACGCCACTACACCCTCAATCTGATGGAATGGTCGAGCGATTCAATCGGACCTTGAATGAGCATCTATCTAAGGTTGTCAGCAACTGCCAGCGGGATTGGGATCGACACATACCCCTCTTCTTAATGGCCTACCGAAACGCGGTCCATAGCTCAACAGGGCACACACCATCCGAGATCTTATTTGGTCAAACAATTCGGTTGCCAAGTGAAGCAAAATTCGGATCCCCACCGACGGAGCCCAAAGAGGTGAACGAGTACGTGAATGACTTACGCAGCAGGATTCGTAAATTGCATGAAGACACCAGAGAAAAGATGAAGCTAGCAAGCAGCCGCATGAAAACTAGGTACGATATCAAGGCGAAATCTTCCGGTTTCAACGAAGGAGATCTGGTTTGGCTGTATAATCCTCAGCGTAAGAAAGGCAAATCACCAAAATTGCAACAGGACTGGGAAGGTCCATACAAGGTGATAACCCGCATTAATGACGTTGTCTACCGGATCCAGCGTGGGGATCGAGGAAAATTGAAAGTGGTCCATTTGGATAGAATGTGTCATTTCAACGGGATGCTGAATGACGAAGTTGTTCGGGACGAACAACTGTAGGGAGGGAGCAATGTGATAACCAGTCAAATGTGAGCAGCGACATCTAGCAGAAAATGTCGAAACTCGAAGGTTTCGATACTGGATTAGCAACTAGAGAGTAGAATCGAATTTTCTAGCAAATTGGAAATTGTATGGGACGCTGGATGGCGAGGATTGTTCTCGAAGTATGTCATTCGAGTATAAATACCAGCATCCCAAAGGTATGCAAATCAGTTCCAAAGTTGAATTTGAAGTGTTAATTAGAAGAAGTGATTAAGTGGTTTAAGTAAAAGATAAGAAAAGTATAAGTGGTTGAGAAATTGAATTGTACTGAGAGAAAGAATTAAATAGTGAATTGTAACTGTACTGAATAAAGGGATTTGTATTGAAAAGAATAAGTTCTATTATTTGTACCCACACAAACATTCTACAATATGTTAATTACTAATCATCTGAATTTTAATTCTCTTCACTATATTCAATTCAATTTTATCAAATGTATCTTTATCTTAATTACTGAAAATTAATTCTAATTAATCAATACCAATTGTTTATCTCTCAAAGGCTTAGAAGTGTATTCTCACTGTGTTAGAAGTACAGTTAACATTACCTTTCCGGGGTAACTCAAAAAAAACCGAACTCCAACTGTTCGGGAGTAAAACACGTATTCAAATTAAATTAAATTTCTTTATTACAATTAAAATACTATACACGCCTATGTCCGAAGTAAGACTGCCACACCAATCCACACAACAGCTCCTCGTTACCTTGATTCCACCTGATGCGATACGCTGACTTAGCGCTTCCCACGAATAGTGCATTCGGCGCATGCATGTACATGAAATCCATCGGATGCGCGTGTGCTTCGTCAGCATAGGTTCCCATGCAAAGTATTCCCACTGTGATCTTCGCAGTGGGTCGGGTTTCCAGGTTGCAGTCTGCTGGATCGTGTTAACTCCTCCCTCTTCGAAAATCTACGGCCCGTAGATCAATGACGTCAGAAATTAGTTATACTAAGTGGCTGTACAGGTTGTATTAACAGAATTAACAGCAGAAGGATTACCGCATCCGAAGCCGTGGATATTCTGAGTTTATTTGATAGGTTGCGAAGACGTTCTATATTTTTCAGACTAAGGCCATGAACGTGTTGAAGGTCGATCTTATGTCCTTCGATTGTTACGTTCGCCATCGTTGGAGGTAGGGCCTGTAAACTGGTTAAGCTAGAGCTCGTGAATGTATGGTTCTTTAGATGTATTGTCTCGTTGTTTAGACGTATAACGAAGGTTCCCATCAAGGTTTGCGTAGAATTCCCTGACGCAAGATCTCCATTGTAGTTCGTAATAAAGATCGTATCCTTACCAATAAGCTCAATGACCTCGTTATTGTTCGTACGATAAGTGCAGGCAGCATGACCGCCTTTCAATAATCTCGCCGTGCAGTGATTCTCCGGAATTTTCACTAACGCTTCTTCCTTGCACACGGTGGAATTGCTTATAGAAAGACAGTTTTTTAGTACTCCATATGTTTCGTCCTGGTTGATAAGGAATCTGCTAAACTCGATGTCGACTTGCTTCCCATCAGCGATAGTAGGCCTCACCAGGAGTTGATTGTAGTCCCCCTTCCTAACCTTTGGTATTGATAGGATGTATAATAACATGGATTCGTTGGTGTAAATTGATGGTGATCCGAACTCGACTGCTTCAATTTCATTGGCGTAGGGTAGAGTTTCTAACTCTGATACGAGAGTGTTGATCTCGTCATGATTCAGCAAGTTTGTGTTAATAATGCCACCTTTCGCCATTTGACAGGCTCGTACCATTTCGTCGATTTCATCTTTAATAAGCAGGATTTGATTAATAACGTCCTGCTGGAATTTTTGAATATCCGTCGTTTTAATATCGTTGTTAGATTTATCGATGACCCAGTTAATCTTCCTCGTCATATCCTTGATGACGCCAAAAAGTTCTTCGTTGACCTTGTATTGGTGGTTGTTGTTCTCCACAATGTCTTGTTGACTTCCCAGGATTTTGTTCCAATCTGCTGCGTCTGGGTTCCCAGCGACCCACTTCCATGCCGAGCCGATCCAGTCAATGGACCTCTGTCTTCTCCGTGGTCTGTTCCTTAGAAGATTGATTCGATCGCTTATTTGGCCTAGGTAGAAATTAATAAGGGCCTTCGTATCTTTGTCTTTGATGTGCCTTCCGATGGAGTCGGTGACCTTCCCAATTTGATTTTCGAATTGATTCAGGTCTATGACATGCACGAGGTTGAAGTTGCCGTTGACTATCCACGCTTTACCTTCCTTGATGGAAACTACTGGAGCTGAATATTCGAATATCTGGAATCCACGGGACATTGCTATGCAGATTAGGCAGGCCAGTCTGTAAATATTAACTTATCTTTTATGGCTGTGATTATGACAAAACTTTAGGATTACAAAGGTTATAAAATGCTAAGCACAACTAGTCTTACGCTAATGACATTACTTTTGCTGTATTTATTAATTTTTTAATCTGTATTGAATCATCTTAAAATCGTTTTACTTTTAAATGCTAGGTATTTACATATTTATTTATCTAAATCTTTGCCTAGATTTTTGTATTACAGAATTATTTTAAAAATATGTTAAAATCATCTTAAAAGTATGTTAGACTTAAATATTAGATATGAATAGTTATAAGTTTATAGGCCTTAAATTTTGTGTATTCAAGGATATAATCCATACTTTTTTTTTTTTTTTTTTTTTAGGTATGCATTATACATTTTTTATATTTTTTATGTGGGTTTTATGAACCCTTCTGCCTGTTGCAGTGGTAACGGTGACTTTATTATCACGCGCTACTTCTTCCTTTCGGAAAAGTGGCTTATTTTTAGCCTGAATGCCTTTTGAGGCTGTGAATATAACATCACCTTTTTTATAAGCCCTTGGAGGCGTTCTTTTTTTATTTCTATAGAGATTTGATTCTCTTTGTTTTCTTTTTATTTCGTGCTTTAATTCTCTATTAACTTTAGTACGGAAATCTATCATGTTTTGGTAATTAATTCTTTGCGTGCGGTCAAAAAAGATATCGTTTGGCTTTCGCTTTGTCACCGAATGAATTGAGTTATTATACCTATCGACCGCTATATAGAGCAGTTCCTTCAGTCGCAAGTTTCTGTATTCTAATCTGAGGCATCGAAATATTTCAAGTATAGTTGAATGAAACCTTTCAACCTGACCGTTTACTTCAGATCGACGAACGGGTGTGTGGTAGACCTTTATTCCTAACATCTCTATAAAGTTAACTATGATTGGGCTTAGGAGGCTACTCTCGTTGTCGGTGACCAATATTTTCGGTGCGGTGAAGTAATGAATAATCTTTAGGATTTTTTCACGAAGATGAAGGACACTTCTGTTTTTTATATGAAAAAGTTTGCCAAATTTTGAGAATTTATCAATACAGCTGATAAATTTTTCATTCTGGACCTCGATGATGTCCAAATGAAGGATTTCACACGGGTAGGAAGGAATGGGAGTTGGTTGAAATTCGGGATGAATCGGGTGTCTATCATATTTATTAGCATTGCAAACTTCACATGATTTGGTGTATCCCTTTATCAGACTATTCATTCGCGGGAAGTAGTATTTCTCGAGTAACTGTTCCTTGTTCTCACGAGGATTTCGATGTGCCCTTCTATGTTCGTTCATAATTAACTCGCATACTCGGTCCTGATTTTTCACATCCTCCACCAATCTTTGCGTTATTCGGATCTTATAATTCGCAAAGTGCTCTAAAAATACCTCCTGTAACATTGCAATAAGAGACTCTGGAATTTTCATCCCATTTATGACATTCGGTCTAAGTTTGGCTTTTAGTATTTTGGTCAGCTTGGTTTTATCCATATTGTCCTCGGCGACATAGTGTCGAGAGAAACCTGGGTGTGGTTCTTCGTATATCTCTAATCCCCTTGCGGCCCTGATGATTACTTGATTTCGGAAAACATTTAGTGGTGCTTCAACGTGGGGGATTAGATCGGAGCTATCCTGTTCGGCACTATGCACTGTCTGACTATCGGAGTCTGTTGATGCTTTAGCTTCGGAGGCTGAGTTGGTTAGGGAGTCAGCGCTCAAGGCAGTTTCCGTTAAGGAATTTTGTTCGCTGGCTGTTTCAGTCGCAGAGCCATTTTCTGCTTCATTCGAACTATGTGCCGCCTCAGCTCGTGCTGAACCGGACAAGTGATTTACATGACTTTTGAGCCTGGAGAGAGCATCTGCTACAAAGTTTGATTTACCAGGTTTGTAAATCAATTCACAGTTATACTCCTCTATGCGCGCCTTCCAACGCTTAAGTTTAGCATTGTAGTTTCGATTCCCAAGTGCGAAAGTCAAAGGCTGGTGGTCTGTGAACACTCTAATTTTCTTTGCGCCGTATAGATATGATCGTAAGTTATCTAAGGCCCAGACTATTGCCAGCATTTCTTTTTCGTTGGTTGCATAGTTTTCCTCGGTCTTGTTTAAAGACCGTGAAATGTATGCAACTGGTCTGTCTTTGCCTATTTCGCCCTGTGAAAGGACTGCTCCGATAGCGTAGTCTGAAGCATCGGTCGTGAGGTTAAAGGGTTTACCGAAATCAGGGAAAGCTAGGACTTCTGATGATGTTAGTAAAGTTTTCAGTTCGCTAAAGGACTTCAGTTCTTTCTCGTCGAGACTCACCGGTATTTTCCTTGATTGGTTTGCCCTTACCTGAGCGTTTTCCCCTCTTGTGAGATTAGTTAGGGGTTTTGCGACGAACGCGTAGTCGCGAATGAACTTCCTATAGTATGACGTAAGGCCAAGGAAAGACTTGAGTTCTTTTAAATTTACTGGTGGCAATAGGTTTTGAATAGCGGCAACCTTTTTGGAGTCTGGTCGGATGCCTTCGGGGGTTATAACATAACCAAGGAAATCAACTTCGGTTTTCATGAAGTTGGTTTTTTCGAGATTCACCTTGAGGTTGGCATCTCGTAGTCTGGTGAGAACAATTTCTAAATTTTTTAAATGGACTTCCTCATTGTCACCAAAGATGATAATATCATCTATGTACACATAGCAAATTTTGCCTATGTACTCTTTAAGAACGTCATCAATCATCCTTTGGAAGATTGCGGGCGCATTTTTCAGCCCGAAGGGTAACCTGAGGAATTCATACTTCCCGTTCATGGTGGAGAAGGCTGTTTTCGGGATGTCTGATGGTTTCATCGGTATTTGATGAAACCCTGAAGTCAGATCGAGAGTCGTGAAATATTTCGCTTTACCAAGACTTGCTAGTGTGGAATTTATATCCGGAATTGGGTACGCATCGGATACGGTCACTTGGTTAAGACGCTTGTAGTCTATCACCATGCGATACTGCTTTTCGCCTGATGGTTTTGGCTTCTTTGGCACGATCCAGATAGGAGAATTATATGGGCTTTTAGAAGGGCGGATAATTCGTTCTCTTAAAAGCTCATTTATTTCTTTTTCTACTATCTCTCTCATGCAGGTCGGGTAAGGATAGCTTTTTGCGAATATATGTTCTTGGGTTGTAGTTCTTATCTCTGCCTGTATAGTGGTCTTTACAATTTCTCTTTCACTTATGGGCCCAAAAAGGGTCTTATATTTTAGGATTAGGCGGTTCAATTCCGACTTGGCATTCTCAGAAAGGGCATCGCTAAACACGATGTAGACTTGCTTGGAAGGTTCTTCTTTGAGGGGGATGACAGCATCAGGGCATAAGGTTAGAATGTTTCGTTTTCTGTCTATGACAGCCTCAAGTTCTTTCAGAGTATCATCGCCGATGATGCCGTCGAAAGATGTAAGGCCAGGCAGAACGTAGAACGTTAAAAGAGTTTTATTTCCAAGCCTTTCGAAGAATTTTCCCTTCAAACATTCTGTAATTTTAATCTTGCCGCCTGCCGAATGAACCATAAAGGGTGATTTTACGGGGGTTGTTTTTTGCGATACAGATGGACTAATGAAATTCTTATTCGCCCCGGTATCGACAAGAAATTTCAGAATAGTTCCGCTTCGGACGATGAATTCTATGTATGGTACGCTGGATAGCCTCCCGACATAAAATTCTGTTCGTCGATGTGCTCCTCCGCGGATGCGACGTAGGCGTCAACATCATTGGGCACCTCTGGTTGACCCTCGTTATGAACCTCGTCAGCCGTTTGTACGTTGTAGAGTCTCTGGTGCTTCTGCTGGTAGTTATCGGACTTAGCCTTCCGCTTAAATGGATTACTACCCTGTGGCTTGTTCATATAGTTCACCTGACGTGACTGAATGGACTGGTCGACATTCATCTTCGGGTGAGGTTTGGGCGCACTTGGTCGCGGAGGTGCCTCGTTTTCGCTTGGTTGCGGATGGTTATTGTGCTTAGGTTTATCAAACCTATGCTGTGGGAAATTTCTCCGATGAGGCCTAGGTTCTTGTCTGAAGGTCTGGTTTATGGGAGCCGTCACCGTGTTTGATACATTCGTATTATGAATCGTATGACTCCGGTAGTTGAGGTTTTGTATCTCCAGGCAAGCCGAATAAGCTTCCGGGAGAGTTCGCGGTTTTTGGATAATTAACATCCTCGATATATCGCCGTTCAGACCTCGTACGAAAACGTCTAGAGCTCTGTTTCGGTAAGTCTCCACCAATGCTGTGACTGTTTCTTGAGAGAAACTCTCTGTCTTAATCTTGTTGATCATTAGAGACAGCTGATGATTTACCGCTGCATAGAATTCATCGAGCTTGGAGCCCCTTTGAGACAGCTGATTAAGCTGGTGCTCCAATGTTCGCATGTCCCTTTTATCTGCGTAATGCAGCGAAAGACATTGCTTAATTGTAGGCCAGTCATCATAAAAAATATTATATGATATCAGCGCAGCATCAGCGCTGCCCCGAACCTTTTGCCTTATATGCTGCAGAATAGCCCGATAAATCGGCTTGGATTTCACAATTTCGAAATCCTTTAATATTGCCTCGACGGTATGAACCCATGAAATATATTGGGTAGGGTTACCGTCGAAAGGCTGGAGTTCTTTAACACAGTCCGGCAGGCGACTTATGGCCTGCAAGTCGGACTCGGTCTTAGGACCGCACAGCTCTACTGGATTCTCTAGCGCCGCCTCTGGCACTTGTTTGTCTTCAAGTACCTTAAGGCGCCCTTCCATTCCAATAAGTTGAGCGAGGATATTATTAATCGCTCCGGTTAATTCCGTTAGGGACCTAGTAACACCTTCCATTTAAAATGATAAAACTTATACCAACAGGGAAAAAATATATATGTATATCCTACAACTAGGTGAACAAAGAATAATAATACTTAGCTCAAGCCGATATTTTTGACACTGTATATTTCCTTTTCAGCAACGCTCAACACTGATTTCCGCACTATAATTTGCACTATTTAATTATTTGCTTTATCATGTATATCATGTATTGGTATAACAAATTTCTCACTGAAATTACCATGCACGTATTTTATACATATTTTTCTTTCGCTTTTTCCTTTTTCAAAGCGCTTCCCTTAGGGTATTTTTATCTTATATCCACTTATTTGATCACTCCTTATTTTCCTTTCACACTCACATTAATTTTAAGATGGTGGGGAATTCTTTATCGTCACTGTATTTCCTTGTTCGTTTATATTATTTTTTTTTTTTTTCCCTTTCGGGTATTATTCCGTAACTATTAGAACGAAAAAAATGTAAAAGTAAGAAACCGGCCTCTGGAATTGCTGTGTTGATCCCGTTTAGTCGCAAGCGTTTATGATTGCAAGCAACCTACTAATGGCACATACAAATTCACATTCGAATCCTTTTAATCACAGGCGAAATCTGCCATGTTCCCATGGGTATGACAGAATTTTGCTGCTGGAGAGTTAGAGTGGTTACTGTGTTCCCATGGGTACAGCAACGTGCGCTCAGTAGAACGTACTAACTTCCTGTCCTGTATTAAAGGACACAACAATTCACACGGGATAAAAGGATACGAATTTTAGAAGCCGGTCCCTGCTCGGGCGCCAGTTAACGTTACCTTTCCGGGGTAACTCAAAAAAAACCGAACTCCAACTGTTCGGGAGTAAAACACGTATTCAAATTAAATTAAATTTCTTTATTACAATTAAAATACTATACACGCCTATGTCCGAAGTAAGACTGCCACACCAATCCACACAACAGCTCCTCGTTACCTTGATTCCACCTGATGCGATGCGCTGACTTAGCGCTTCCCACGAATAGTGCATTCGGCGCATGCATGTACATGAAATCCATCGGATGCGCGTGTGCTTCGTCAGCATAGGTTCCCATGCAAAGTATTCCCACTATGATCTTCGCAGTGGGTCGGGTTTCCAGGTTGCAGTCTGCTGGATCGTGTTAACTGTACTCGTACATAATAATAAATAAATAAAAACAGGTAGTCTGGATCTATAAGCAAGGGTGTTTTGAGTTAAAACGCTTCGCATCGAATTCAAAACAGGTAACTCAAAGTTTTGGTGAGGGCATGCCAGGGCCTTCGACAGTACGGGACAGTACGAAAAGGTATTAGGATTGCACTGGAACACTAATCGCGATGCATTAAAATTGATAGGAAGCGATCCAGAAGGCCAACAAAACGCGAAATGCGTAGTATCGCGATGTCAGTTTTCGACCCGTTCGGAATGGCTGTTAAGCATTCGCTAATAGCTAAGTCAGCTCCTCAAAGCGCTTGACGTGAGCAGATAAATTAGAACAAGGAAATCACAGATGAAGCCAACGCTATATGGTCTAAGTGGATCCTAGGATTAGAAGAGATTAATAACTTGAACGTACCGCGCTTTTATAGTGCTGCCTTCGTATCAATACCGGTCGAGTTACATATATTAGCAGATGCTAGCGAGCAAGCCTATTCAGCAGTTGCCTGCTAGAGAATACCAGATGGGAACAGAAGGGTAGATAGAGTTGGCGTTCATAACTGGGAAAACGAAGAGTGCTCCTTTAAAACCAACGTCGATCCCCAGGTTAGAACTTCAATCTGCAGTACTGGCCACGCGTCTACATGGCATGGTAGTCCGGCGTCATTAAGTTAAATCAAGTAGGGTTATTATGTAGAGCGACACGAAAACCGTACTGGAGAGGATTAGGTCCGACCATAGGCGATACAAGTCCTACATCGCTGATCGTGTGAATGAATTTCTTGATAGCAGTGAGATAGCAGACTTCGGGACGAGAGTATCGGATGGTAAAAGAGAATCCTTTTGACTTAAAGGTCCCTTGTTTTTGAGTACAGATGAGCGCGAATGACCACCATCCGAACCCTACAAAAAAAAGGCTCCTCCTCAATGTAAATGTCGACAAAATGTTTGATAGATTTTCGAGTTTCACTCGATTAAAAAGAGTTATGTGAGGAGTTGCAGAACGCGGAATTGGTAATTTACTGAACAGTTCAAAGGGAAGAGTATGCAGATGACTACCAAGCGTTGAAGGCAACAAGTCAGGTGGAGCGCTCGAGCAGACTTTGGAAGCTGACTCCGAATCTGGACGCAAGAAGGATCCTACAAATAAGTGGCCGCATCGACGCAGCTGAAACTGTTCCTTCCCACACACCATCGACCAATAATACTTCCGCAGAAACATCATGTCACTCAACTGATCTTGGACACATACTACCGAATTTGAAAACACCAGAACGAAGTCACAATCATAGCAAAGTTACGACGTCGATTTTGGATACCGCATATTCGAGCACAGGTACGAACTGCTGCAGGAAGAAGAAGAGACCCTCCACTAAGAATTTAGTCTCCCCATTAAATGTTGGATGCCACACATGGAGCGAAATAAGTACTGAGCCCAAACATCTTTCTTTCTCTCTCTATTCCATTTTCCAAAAAACTTAACACGTGCTCAGGCACTTTAAGTGTATTCATACCCACTTAAGTGTTAAGTTCTTTAAAAAAAAGAAAATAAAAAAATTATGTAAGAGAGAGAGGGCGAAGCCGGACAATCCGTTCATGGGTCAATTGCCAGAAGATAGACTTGCTCCGTTTGTGGGGCCGTTCATCGACTACCCGAGACACTTTTTGGTTGTAATTGGACGACGCACTGAGAAGAGATGTATCGCGTTATTAACCTGCCTTACGATTCGAGCAATTCACTTGGAAATCGCTAAGGATCTTTCAACCGACACGTCATGTCTGATGTGTATTTGCAATTTTATTAACCGAATATGCTCCGACAACGCCACAAATTTCGTAGGAGCGGACAGAGAGCTGAAGCGACAATTGGAACGGCTGGACCGGATCACCATGGACGTACTTGCAAACTTAAAAATTGAATATGTTTTTATCTGTCCTCTTAATCCTCATGCAGGGGGATGCTGGGAACGATTGGTGCGCAGCGTGAAGAGGGCAATGGGGTATGCGCTATGCAACGAAAGCCTTCAGGAGCACCGCCTTTACATCCTCATGTGTGAAGCAGAGAAAAGTAAACTCGCGGCTGTTAACTCACATTCCACTAGACGTCCCCGATGATGATCCACTAACCTCTAACCATTTTCTCCTAGGTACTCCTAATTCCGAACAGACACCATATCCGCGTGAAGAAGACTATTGTATGCCGCAGGACGAAATGGTATCAGTATCGACTTACCGTTGATGACGTAGTCCTGATCTGTGACAGAAGTTTGCATCGATCCAGATGGCTGATGAGGAGAATAGTTCGAGTTTTCACAGGTTAGGTTTGCCGAGGTGCGAACCCGACTCGGAACCTTGAAACGGCCTGCGTGTATGTTGGTGAAACTAGACGTCGGTGAATCTGGGATGTCGTAGATTCACTGGGACGGGATGTTGCGGTGTTTCCAGTGTGTTCACTTTAGTTTAATGTACACACCTTGCGTTCAAAGTAAATAATTCCAGTTCAATGGCTTTCGCTCAAAACTTCCAATTTTATTTTACTTCTTTCAACTTCCGGCATTTTCAAACTAGCTCTTGGAGGGAACACAAGGTGTAAGTATTTTCATCAATTGTAATCCTTATATAATTAGCAACCTTTCTTTAGAAAAATAAAACTACTCGATTCAACGATTAATAAAAGAAAAAGGTGCGTTCTTATTTTGAAGATCGAAGGAAGAGCTGGGATATCTGCAAGGCGGCGTTGAAGAAGCACTTCAGATCTACAATGACGATTGGAAAAGTAATAAATTCACTAAAAGTAAGTAGTGTTGCAGAATTAGATCATAGATTAAGACAATCAGTAGAAGATATTACCGAATATGTTGCTTTCCAAGAAAATAGGGATGTACAAATAGATATATGTTTAGCGGAATGTTAGTGCAAAAAACAAAAGAGCTAGTATCTGGCTCGTTAACCGTCGCATTGATAGACAAAAACAATTTATCGGAAATGAGGGATATTATTTACAAATTTATTGGATTAGATCAATGCAATTTAAATATTAGCCATATGAATAAAAAAGAGTCAACTCAAAACTTTGGTTACGTTCAAAAAAAAAAAAAAACTATAAACCTAGCTCAGGAGAGCAAAGTAGAAATAACTCGGGACAGTTAAAAAGGAATGAAAATTCAGGGCAAAATCGAAACAACAATTCAGGACAATTTAGATGAAACGAAAACTCAAGACAATCTCCTGAGCGAATTTACTAATTTAGAGACAATACAACATAATTCTCTGTCTCCATACGAGTTGTAAGCTGCCAGAACTTCTAGAATCCCTTGTGCTCGCCTTCGGGTGTTTTGTGTGTGACTGATGGATTGTATAAACCATTGGTCGTCTATGTAGCTTAGAAGTGTTGTCATCTGAAAGATTGGCTTGACATCTAAAACTTTAAAACTTGAGTTGATAGGTCTAATTATTTTAACAAGACGATGTTGCAAGTTAGATATTTTCTCTAGGTGGGACTTTGCTGCGTTTCCCCAGGCCAGAAGCCCGTATCTAATGCGAGCCTCTGCCAACGAGTAGTACGCTTGCTTTTGTAGCTCCATATGTGAGTAACGCTTAAGATACACCATTGCAAAGATAGCGCTTTTAAGTTGAAGACGCAGGACGTTGATGTGCTCACGCCACACAAAATGTTCGTCTATGGTAAAACCCAGATATTTAATGGTTTTGACTACCTCAATTGTGTTACTGCTTCTTAGTACTTTTATTTTTATTTATAAGAATATCAATATACAATTGAAAATTGTTACTAATATAAACAATAGAGCAAGCTAGCAGCGACGGCTTTCGGCTCTTTTAGCGTAAAAAAGAAAAACAATTACATATTGTGATAACCACTTAAATGTGAGCAGCGACATCTAGATTTACAGCGCAGAAGATGTCGATACTCGAAGACCAGAAGATTTCGATACTTGAATAACAAAGTCTCGACCATTGACGACTGGAGAGTGGAATCGAATTTTCTAGCAAACTGAAAATCGTATGGGACGCTGGATGGCGAAGATTGTTATCGAAGTATGTCATTCGAGTATAAATACCAGCATCCCCAAGGTATGCAAATCAGTTCTAAAGTGAAATTTGAAGTGTTAATTAGGAGAAGTGATTAAGTGGTTTAAGTAAAAGATAAGAGAAGTATAAGCGGTTGATTGATTGGATTGTACTGAGAGAAGCAGTTAAATAGTGAATTGTAACTGTACTGAATTTTACTGATTTTTATTGAAATAAATAAGTTCTATCATTTGTACCCACACAAACATTTTACAATATATAGTTACACTGAGATTTTAAGTCTTTCTAACATTCTTTTTAATATCACAATATTTCTTCCTTTGGGTACCTTGAGGAGTTGCAATGGGTCTTGATCCGGACTAGGGTTGTTCTGGAGTGGAAAGGAAGCAGGGGCTTAGTAGATGAGTAACTGTTACTCTGCTGAAGCAAGTAGGGCAGGTTGGTGGTGGTTCCTTTTTGAACAGGTGTTGATGGGTATATGCAGTGTGACTAAGGCGGAGTCGGATAAACATTTTTATGTCAGATTTGGGGATATTTGTTGGAAATTTGGGCTGAACTTTTATTGGGTTGACAGTTTGGTAATGGTGGTTATAACGTTCCCATTCAAGTAGTTGTTGGCTGTGGCATGTCTGCTTGATGTATCTCTTTAAGTCAAGACGAGAGAAGGTGTTATAGGTGAGAGCTGGGGCCTTTAGCACACAGTTTGCAGCAGCGTCTGCATATTCATTGCCCTTAATTCCTGCGTGACCTGGTGTCCACATAAGCTTTATCTTTGATCTTGATTTAATTAGGAGGTCACGAATTTTTGCTACAATGATTGTGTCGTTACGTGAGTTAACGATGCTTTGTAGTACTGACAGGCTGTCAGAGCAGATTACCCATTTTCCTGCAATTAAAGCTTCGGTGGTATAGATGGAGGCAATGTTTGGTAGGATTCCCTGTACGATTATAGACCCTTCTTGATTTACAACTGCAAATGCTGTGTTTGTCTCTGTTTTGGATCCATCTATATACAAGAAGTTATAGCCTTTACATTTTAAGTCAGTTGAGATCCCCAGGAAGCGTGATTTGTAAATAGCATTACCTGTCACGTCCTTTCGCAACTCTTGTAGGTTGAGGATTACTGAATCTCTATTTAGCGACCATGGTGGTTGGGTTGGTGTGAATTTCGTTGTTCTACTGCAGGGTAAGTTTAAATTGTACCCAGAATCTAGGATCCTGTGTATTGCGGAAGGGATCCTCCTGTTGCGTTTGTGGGTAGTGGCCTTATTCGTATCCTTGTCTACTATCGATCCTGTTTGAAAGAGGAGCTTGACATTGAGTTTCATGATGATTTCAGAGTATCGCTCTTCTAGTGTTGGGAGCACAGTTTCAGCAAGTATATTTTTGAGTGGTGTTGTTGGAAAGGCACCTAAGCTTTTCCTTGCTGCTTGGTGGTATGTTGGTGCAATTATATTTTTTGTGGATTTTGGAGAAGAACCATAGATGGCCAAAGCATACTTCAGTTTACTTAAAACTAACAACTTAGTAATATCGCAAAGTGAGTTAACATGAACATTACTTTTCTTAGATGCTAGATACTTAATAATATTGAGCCGTGCTGCTAATGCTTTCTTAAGACTAATGCAATGAGGTTTCCAGTTGTACCTGTTGTTAATTAAAAGGCCTAGAATATTGAGGTTTGATACTGTTTCTATTTTGGTGTTGTTAATAGTTAAATCTACGATTGTACAATTTTTCTTTCTGCAAATGTGAATTAATTTACATTTTTCTAAGGAAAGTTTGGAGCCAGAAATATAAGACCATTCATAAATGTCGTTGAGCAAGCTAGAACAAACAGACTTTGTTTTATCGAGATCATTGTATTTACAAAGTATATATGCATCGTCAGCATAGATACAGTGATCTATATCCTTGTAATTGGATATAATGTCACTTAGTTGATTAAAAGCGATTACAAAGCATATCACCGACAATGGAGATCCTTGGGGGATACCATTATCGAGCGGCATGAGAGCTGAGAACATGTTTCGAATTTTAATGCAGCACTTTCTGTTCGTTAAAAAGGATTTAAAATATCTAAAGATGTTCGGTCCTACTCCCCATTGTCTTAATTTATTAAGAATAAGGTGTATGCCTACGCGGTCGAAGGCCTTTTCAAAATCTAAGGCTAGGATAGTAAGATGGTTACGTGCTGAGAGGGCATTTGTGACAACGTAGTCTATGTGGAGAAGGGCATCTATGCACCCTCTTCTTGGCCTGAATGCGACTTGGTTAGGACTTAAAAGCTTTTTAAAGTTGGTTAGCCATAAAATTCTGTTTGCAATTATCTTTTCAAGAACCTTTGATAAGCAAGGAAGCAGTGATATTGGACGATAGCTATTTACATTCACAATATCGTTCTTGGGTTTAGGTATGGGTATGATGGTAGCTATTTTCCAGCTTTGAGGTATAATACCTTTACTGAAAATATTATTATACAAGAATAAAAGCCTTAACATAGCTGAGTCTGGAAGATTTTTTATCATAGGATAGGAGATCCTATCAGGCCCTGGTGTCTTGCCTTGTAATTTGCATAGACAACTCTCAAATTCAAGCATAGTGATATTAGTTTCAATACGTTGTGCTGCTGCGTTCATTGCAGGTATTGGAATTATATTGAGGCTTTCCAATCGATTGGTGTTGAAGGCCGATGGAAAGTTTGAGTTTGCTGAATTGGATGGCCAGGTTTGGGCAAAGAGGTTGGAGATTTCGATAGGGTCGGTTATAGAGCCAGCTTGCATGTTATTAGACAATATGTTTTTATGTGTTGAGTTGCCTGTCAAAGTCCTTATTTTTTGCCAAACTGCGCTTGGGGATGAGTTTGGATTAATATTTCATGTAAAGTACTCAAAGCTTTTTGTATTGCTGATTTTTAGCAATCTCCTAAAAAGAGCATTAGCTTTTTTGTAGGCCAATAGATTGACTTGGGTAGGAGTTTTCTTGAAAGCCCTCAAAGTCTTAAACTTTTCGGTTCTTAGCCTAGTCAAATCAGGGTTCCACCAGGGCACGTATCGTTTGGTCGTTGTGGGAGACGATTGGGGAATGGCGTGATTAGCAACATGCCGAATGCATTTAAGTAAAATCGCAACTTCCCTATTTATACAAGAGGAGGTTGTGGTAACTTTTGCGAGATGATGTACAAGTGTATCTTTAAATGAGTTCCAGTTAGCCAGATCTGTTTTGTATTTTGGGGTATGTTTGATGGTTTCATGCCTAGGTGATAGCAGCAATGAAATAGATATTGGGAAGCTACCATGCAGATCATCTGAGATGTGCCAAGTTATTTTTGGGAAGAGTATTGAAGAACAGCATGAGACATCAGGATGGGTGAGCGAGCTGTGCGTTGACAAGTGGGTGGGAGAACCGTCATTCAATATGGTTAGGTCGGATTTTGCGATAAAGTTTTCAATAACTGCACCCCTCTTGTTAGTTTTAAGGGAACCCCAAAGCACACTCCATGAGTTGATGTCACGAGTGAAAATGTATGGTGGTTGGGTCTGCCGAATGATATTCTCTAAGTCAGAATGAGTGAATGGTTGCCCAGGAAGAATGTAAACGCAAATAATCGTAACCTTAATACCCATGTCGACTTGTATGGCAGTCGATAGAACATTTGAATTTATTGGTTTGTGTACGTGAGGGATATTATTTTTAATAAGTATTCCGACTCCACTAACTGCTTTTAAATTGCAGGGTAAATTAACAAAATACCCAAGATATGGCTTCGGTTTTATGGGGTCTACTTTGTAAGGCAGATGGGTTTCTTGTAATGAGATTATATCGTATCTACGCTCTTTTATTAATAGATTGAGTTCGTCATAATTATTTTTGAAACCGTTAAGGTTCCATTGTAAAATGTCGAGAGACTTAAATGTTTTCTGTTGTTGGCTGTGTTGGTGGTCAATTCCGATTCGATGTTTCCGCTTGCCGGGAAGAACACAGATCCTACCACACATAGTGGATAGATCCGTGCTCCCCTCCGCAAGTGCAGCCATCGATGTGAGATTTTAGAGATTTTATTTATGTGAGCTTTCATCTGTATTAAGAGAGTACATCAGATCGTTATCTTTGGCGTTTGTAGAATTGGTAAGAGAGTTGATTTGGGGAAGTGTGTGATTATAGTGGATGTAGTGTGTGGTGGAGTCGGTTGTTATTGGTGAGGCTAATTTTTTATTAATGGTAATGGGTTTGGTTTGCTCTAAGAGTTGTCTTGGTTTTTTTTTTTTTTTTTTTTTTTAAAAGAACTTAACACTCAAGTGGGTACTTAAAATGCCTGAGCACGTGTTAAGTTTTTGAAAATGGGACAGAGAGAGAAAGAAAGATTTTTGGGCTCAGTGGTTATTTCGCTCCATGGGTGGCATCCAACATTTAATGGGGAGACTAAATTATTAGTGTAATTGGACTTGTTATTGTATTAGAGGCAACCATTCGTCTTACGAGAATTAAGTTGCCTGAAAAAAAGAATGTCTTTCGGACGAGGTTGGGATTCGAACACCGAACCTTCCGATTTGGAAGCCAACACACTACCACTTGAGCCACGGCCACCCACGGTTTGGGGGATTTGGGAGAGGGAGAGGGCATTGACTGACAGCTATGTAATTCTGTAGTACGTGATGAAGATGGGGTAGGGGGCGATGGTGAGGTACGTATTGCAGGTTGATTTATTGTTTGTGCTGTATTGATTTCGCTGAATGTGGTTTGAGAGAGTGGGGTAGGAGGATGAGTGTTTTTGAGTTGATAAGTATTGTTAGCTACTTTATTTTTAATTCGCTCAGAAAGAGATGATGAATTTGTAATGCGCTCACGATTTTGTTCATTGTATGTGCGCCTGGCCTCGGCCATACTGCACTTATTTTTGATTTTGATAGTAATTATATCTTTGCTTTGAACAAATTTGGGGCAATCTTTTGAAGAGGATGAATGTTTTTCAAGACAGTTTGCACACAGTAATCTTGTACAGGGTATAGGTTCGTGGGGAGGCAGACTGCAGTTGACATAAAACTTGCTTTTAGTGCACCTTTTAGTCGTATGTCCGAGTAGCTGACAATTGCGGCACCTCATTCGCGAAGGAATATATTCCTTGACCTTTGCCTTGTACCAACCAATTTCGACAGTCGTTGGAAGTTGGTATAGATTGAAGGTGAGGACGACAAGGCCTGTGGGTTCGAGTTTATCATTGACCTTTTTGGTGAACTTGTACACCTCGGTTACACCTTGCAATTTCATCTCCGCAACGATTTCGGATTCTGAAACATTTTTCAACCATGGTGCGTATACAACCCCTTTAGACGAGTTGAGATATTTGTGAAGGCTAACTGTTACTGGGAGTTGGTTTGCTAGAACACTTGTTTTAAGGAATTTATCCGCAATTTGTTGGGTTTTCGCTAATAAGAGGACGCTTCCATCTTTCAGCATAGATATGTTATCGTAGCAGGAAGATACTCACGCTTTATAAAGGTTTATTGTCATTTTTTGCTGCTATCATTACAAATTTAGGGTTTTTTGTGTTACGAACAACGGGTAACTCTGGGAATTCAACCGGTGAGAATCCACGTGTATTTTTCTTTGCCCTGGGTTGTTCAGGGGACATATCTGATAGAATGTCAAACCGGTTCCCGGGCTTGTTCATCGGCCCCGGTGGGCCCATACCGTAAGTACGACCAGAAAGGGAGATACATTTATTAACCACAATAAAGAGAAGAGGAAATAGAACAGCCGATTAGGGAGTGTGAGCGAGGTAAGGAAGATAACTTTCACGAAGGAATCAAGCCACAAGCAGAACGCAGCGGGAAATAGCTAACAACGCGATGTGTACGCTACGGGAGCGAGACGACGACTGTTCTTAGTACTGGAGACTACCATTGCGATGAAAGATTTCAATATTTTCTGTTGGCTTTGATGGCGTCCGAATGTGCATCACCTTTGTTTTGTTTGCATTTATCGCCAGGCCATTATCATGACACCATTCAGATACAGCGTTGAATTCGTCTTGCAATATCTTCATGGCTAAGTGTAAGTCTTTATGTATTACGATGATTGCAATGTCATCAGCATAGGCATAAGCAATAGCTTTTTTAAATGTTCTTAGTAGGTCATTAGTGAATAGAATGAATAAAATGGGGCCCAACTTAGAACCTTGTGGCACACCGTATTTATTTGTTCTTTTTTTGCTTAATGTGTCGAATACCTTGACTTGGATTACTCTTTCAGTCAGATAGCTTTTGAGCCAGTTTGCCAGCACTCCTCTCAGTCCTAATTTGTTGACACTTTCCACCAGCTTTTCATGTTTCAGGGTATCAAACGCTTTGCTGAAGTCTATAAAAAGGACAAGTATGTGATGATTTTTATTCAGTCCAGCATTCACCACATTGGTAAACTCTCCCAGTAACAATTGGGTGCTCTTGCATTTTTGAAAGCCAAATTGGTCAGGGTGCTTCGACATAAAACAATTAACACGATTAACAACTACTTCTTCTAGGCATTTTTCAACCGCTGGAAGGATTGAAATCGGTTTGTAATTCTTGGTGTCTTTTTTTCTGCTCCCTTGTATATTGGGCGAATTATTGATGTCTTCATTAATTTTGGAACATAACACTGACACAAACTACGATTTATAATCCTCGTGATTATAGGAGTGAATAAAATAGTTGTCTTCCAATTCCAGCTTCAGAAATCGAAAAAGTGTCTCGAGCTCTGAGACAAATAAGGTGGATTGAATAGTCTTAGGTGCATAGACAGACACCATGCACAACCGCTTTCCACTACGGAGATACACTATGCATGCTTCCAGCACCTGGAACCTACGTACTACACGACTGTATACTCTGTTAGAACGTATAGCTTTTCGGTACGAAAATCGCAACGCTTTCTCCCTTAATGGAGTTGGGTCGGTTTCTCCGTACTATTTTATATCTTTTGTGCCTCATTTTGTGTCTTTTGGTAAGCTTAGTTTCGCTAACCAAAAGCACCTTAAATAGTGCGGCTCGTCGTTCGAATCTAATCAGTGAATTCACATTCACAGCAAGGACCTTCAGGGTTTGCTCCGCTACGTACGTACCCATTACGGCAAAAGGTGCGTTAGGCCAGGCAGCAGCGCGTATACTTGATCCTCCCGCGTGGTCTGTTCAGTTAAATGACGTTGGAGCTGAGCCATCTGCCCCTGGATAGAGAGCAAGATAGCTAGTATGTCAGGTACTAGTTTCAGTGCTCTGGGCGCTGGGGCCTGAGAAGCAACCTTCGCTTGCTGTACCGTATGTCCTGCCGCCATTTGGGCGTAGGTAACATGGGGAGTAACGGCTGGAGTTTGCAAATGCACGGGTGGTCGTTTAACTTCCGCTTTCAACTGCCGGGCCAGATTTATTCTTTTGATGTATTGGAATTTGGGACAACCCCGATAATTCGCCGTTTGTACCGTGTTCCTACATAAAGCACAAGAGAGTTGGCTTTTTTCAGACGCTCCGTCCTTACCCAGAGCGCATTCCTCGGATTGTGGTTCTTTCCGCACTTCACGCATCGAGGCGGCATTTCGCTTTTTTTTCTCGAAAAACGCCGAAACAAGTTTTTACTCCATGACGGTCTGTTCGTTGTGTCCATCTATGTGCTGTGTACGCTGTTTTCTATAGGCCGATTTGATTTCGTTGACATTCACGACAATCCCGCCAAATTTTAGCATTACAATGTGGTATTTGTGAAAGGCACAGTGTTGTGTTTACAATGATTTCTTTCTTCTCAGAAACATTTGGATGTAAAAACTGAGCAACGAATTTGGAAAGCATGTATTTTGCAATGTCCATGTGCCACTTTTCTCTGATGTCCGTCGACATCAGCTTCGCAGGGGTACGTTTATTTGTATAGAATTATTTACTTCAAAATCGGTCAAACGATAGCGTCATACAAATAGGTATTTTAAAATTGAAATTGTTGACCGTAGATAATCTAAATGTGTCCAGTCACACCCATATTTTTTTTAAAAAGTAATTGGTCAGTTCTCTGTTGTATCAAATGGACTTATAAAGCACAAATTTTGTTTATTTTGTTTGTTGCTATTACCAATATTTTAAATTCAATTTTGCGAAAGGTTTATGTAAAGTTATATTTTCACGAATAAAAACAGTCAAAATAATCCTTAACCCTTTTCTATTACATCTTATGAAAAGTTAATGCAATAAGTGAATAACATGTCTGTATTTTCCATCTAATCTAATAATCCAATGTATTCATGAATTGTACTCGTAGTTTACATTTTTTCGGAATATACTCTCCTGATAAAAGCATTCATGGTGAAGCGAAGAATTTGCCCACACCGTGGTGAAAGGAACAAATGTCAATATTTTATTGAAGAAGGAACAAAAATGTAAGTAAAAAAAATTTATATTGTTTTAGCGATAAAAAAGTGGAAAAACAAGAAATGCAGTTTAGGATGTCGGGACCCACATCCATTTGTATCGCACAAGATGCGAGTAAACCAGCTAAGTTTGTATTATACATAATAAGAAAATTAAATTTAACTTCTACCGTGAAAATCACC
The DNA here is from genome assembly GCA_949129095.1 of Volucella bombylans. Lineage (NCBI taxonomy): Eukaryota > Metazoa > Arthropoda > Insecta > Diptera > Syrphidae > Volucella > Volucella bombylans. The sequence continues at coordinate 45,777,845 of OX422141.1, forward strand.
GCCCAACGTTTTACGGGACATGGAGATACTGTGCATGCATGCACTGTGATAACACCAAGAAGACTGTTTGCTACAGATAAGGTTTGTTCTTATTATTTATATTTTCCACTAATATGTAAGTTAACACATAATTCCCACAGTAATTCCCACAGCCTACCTGAGCCCCATTTCCTTTCCCAGTCACTGTCCCACACATTTTGCTAGCCTAAGTAAAATTGCACAGACGCGAGTCGACTTAGTTCTAAGAAATATTGTATTGCAGACTCGCGCGTGCAGGAAGTAGGATATCACATTCATTTTTGTCAAACTAGTGTGTAAGCAAATCAAATAATTTTGTCAAACTAGCGTGTAAGCAAAAAAACTTATAAAGGCAAGTGACAAATAAAGTGTCGTGCAGTGTTCGACAACAAGCGGAATAGTTGTGTTTGTTTTTTTTTGGTCCGCAAACAACGCGAAACCATAACTGGCGCCCGAGCAATCCGAGCTTAACTAAATAAGTTAAAACCCGTGCAACGTAAAAATAAAAGTAAAAATTTATTCGCGAGTGCGTATACCCTACCGTTAAAGGTGTGAAGTGGTGTTACCCGTGAAAAATAAAAATAATAAATAAAATAATTAGTCGTGCGTATACCCTACCGTTAAAGGTGTGAAGTGGTGTTGCCCGTGAAAAATAAAAATAATAACTAGTCGTGCGTATACCCTACCGTTAAAAGTGTGAAGTGGTGGCTAAAGACTAGCCAAGCCAATTATTCCGAACTTTCAAAGGCGTTCACATAAGAACACGTCCAACGAAAAAGGCGTCCCCATAAGAATACGCCCAACGACACTGTCACCAACAACAAAACATCCAATTGTGGCGCAACCCGTCCTTTAGTAGACCAGTGAAGACGGTTGAAAGAGACAACACGGACCTCCCGACAGGATGCAATTAGCCGTTATATTATTGTAAGCAGTCAAAAAAATTTTGTTTTTTTTCCTCAACTTTTCAATTATTTTTTGAACAAAGTGAATATTAAAAGAAAAAAGTACAAATACAAAAGTACATAACGAATCATTGTTACATTATTTTAATTATTTTATCTTTACTATTTTATTAAAAAAAGAAAATATTATCAAATCAAAACCAAAGAAACATTTAAAAACAAGAAAAAATTAATAAAACCTTTTTAAAAAAAAAACTTCAAGTGAATATATTATAAGAAAAAACAATCAACCTTTTAACCAATATTTAAATAAACATATAAAAAAAAATTATATTTTATAAATTTAAGAAACTCCTAATCATAAGGAAACCTAGTATATTTAAATTGTTCTACCAGAGTTTATCCCTTAATCAAGTGTTCTGTTAAATTTTATCCTTTACATTCCCTTATCCCAATAACCTAAAACCCAACTCCCAAAAGTGTTAACTTCCTTTTCGCGATGGAGCAATTGCAGGAAGTAATCAAACAGTTGACAGGTGCACTGAACGCACAAATTGAGCAAACCAAGCTCATAAGCAATCGGCTTCAACAATTGGAGAGCAGAATTAGTCCTCCTCAGCCCACCCCACAAACTCTAACAAGTCCTAAGTCAGAACAAGACTTAATTGAAATAAGGAAGCTCCCTGACAGTGTCAGAGATCTTCAAATCTTTGACGGCAACCCAGTTCAGTACGTCTCATGGGTGCACAACGTAGAATCGATTCTCAAAGACTACGAGATTGTCAGAAGTAAGCCATTATACAGGGCTATACTTCAACACATAAGGCAGAAGGTAAGAGGCCCGGCCGATGCCGCCCTCATTTCATATAACTTATTCGATGAGGATTGGTCATCAATAAAAAAATGTTTATCTCTGCATTACGCAGATAAACGCGACGTTCGAACTTTAGAACATGAGCTTAACACCATGGTGCAAGCCGGTCGAAGTATTGATGAATTCTATGCCAGAATAAATCACCAGTTGTCGCTTCTAATTAATAAGATCAAGACCGAAGAGTATTCTCAGGAAACGGTCAATGCCTTAACGGCAAATTATAGAAACAGAGCCCTAGATATCTTTATTAGAGGCTTGAATGGAGATATCTCGAGAATGCTCGTTATACAAAAACCCCAGACTCTCCCAGAGGCATATACCTCATGCCTAGAATTTCAAAACCTAAGTTTTAGAAGCTTCTCCATACATCGCAGAGATGTAAGAAATTCAGTTACCGCACCAATAAATCAAATGTTCCCACCGAAAAACACGAAACCCATTACCACGCATGAGCGAAATCAAATATACAACGCTCCGCGAAATACCAATTCAAAACCCACTTGGGATACCCCACCACCCGCTAGGCCAACGAACCCCAAACCTCCTCAAAGAATGGAAACTGACCAGTCCGTGCAAACGCGACAAGTCAACTACATGAACCGGCCCGCAAACAATCTTGTAAAACAAAGGCCAGCAGATTCAGAAAACTTGCCGCGGAAACAACAACGTCTTTACGCAACCGAAATTGTAGAAGAGCCAGAAGAAGGCCCGCAAGAACCTTCAAACGAGGAGTATGAAAAAGCCTATAACGATGTGGTAGATGAGGGAGAACTCACTGAAAACCTAACCCAGCTAAATTTTATGACGGACGCCTCTCTAGCGTACCATACTTAGAGTATGTTACCAGAGACGGCACAGTATTGAAATTCCTAATAGACACCGGAGCCAACAAAAACTTCGTGTCAGACAGAATTTCACCAAACTGCGTCTTAATAAATAAACCATTTCAAGTCCAATCTGCCGGTGGTAAGGTTCAAATAACAGAGAAAGTCAGTGGCCCGTTCTTTAAGAGTATAGGGAATAACACCATCGTCGATTTCTTCGTTCTTCCAGGTCTAACATCATTTGACGGAATAATAGGAGACGACACCCTAAAAAAGCTAGAAGCTGTCATCGACAGGAAAAACAACGTCCTTAAAGTGAGCCCAAACATCAACATCGAACTAAAAGAAAAGGAATCAAAGCAGGTGAACAACATTCAAGTAGACACCAACCTGGATGATGAAATAAGAAAAATACTTTTAAAACACGAAGCACTTTTCGGAAACATTTCTGACAGCGGAATAATAGACACAAATGTTCGCGCGGAAATAAGAACTACATCTTCCGAGCCAATTTTTACCAAGTCCTACCCTTATCCAGCCAACTTAAGGGCAGAAGTGGAGAAACAAATTGGGAAAATGCTTGAAGATGGTATCATAAGACCATCCAATAGTCCGTATAATTCACCGCTATGGATTGTGCCTAAAAAATCCAATGCAGCAGGTGAGAAGCAATACAGGCTTGTTATTGACTTTAAGGGATTGAACGCAATAACAATTGCAGACGCTTACCCTATCCCAGACATAACTAACACACTGGCAAGTTTAGGGGAATGCAAATATTTCACGACGCTTGATCTAACATCCGGATTCCACCAAATAAAAATGAAAGAGAGCGATATTCCAAAGACAGCATTCTATACAGCCAATGGCAAATATGAGTTTACTCGATTACCATTTGGTTTGAAAAATGCGCCCGCTATTTTTCAGCGGATGATTAACGATGTTTTAAGACCTCTAATTGGGAAAACGTGCTACGTTTATATTGACGATATAATCGTCTTCGGGAAAACCAAAAACGAGCACATCGAGAACCTTGACGAAGTTCTTTCTTTGCTGGAGAGAGCAAACTTAAGAATAAATCTTGAGAAATCCAAATTTTTGAGATCCGAGGTAGATTTCCTAGGGTATATTATTACTCAGAAAGGTATTCGAGCAGATCCGAAAAAAATCGCGGCGATACAAAAAATACCACCTCCACAAAACCTCAAAGATTTAAAAAGTTTCTTAGGTTTGGCCTCCTACTATCGAAAGTTTATTAAGGACTTTGCCAAAATAGCAAAGCCTTTGACGACTTTAACAAGAGGCTTAAATGCGCAGGTTAAAGCCAACCAATCGCGAAAAATAGAGGTTAATCTTAACGATGAAGCCTTAAAAGCGTTTAACGATTTAAAACAGATGTTAATGTCTTCAGATATTTTGACCTTTCCCAACTTCAACATACCGTTCATTCTCACTACTGACGCCTCTAATGTCGCCATCGGAGCCGTTTTGTCACAAGGCGAAATGGGCAGTGATAAACCCATAACATTTATATCAAGATCATTGACTAAGACGGAAGAAAATTACTCAACGATTGAGAAAGAAATGCTAGCTATAGTATGGTCCCTCGACAAACTCAGGACATACTTGTATGGCGCTAAGTGCATTAAAATTCTCACTGACCACCAACCATTGACTTTCGCATTAAGCAATCAAAACAACAACGCTAAGCTTAAGAGGTGGAAAGCCAGAATCGAAGAGTTTAATTACTCTCTGATATACAAACCAGGCAAAACAAATGTGGTGGCAGACGCACTTTCGCGACTTCCAGTCGAACTAAACGTCTTATCATCTTTATCCGCTACACAACATAGTGCCGAACAAGATAGTAGTGATCTCATTCCCCACTGCGAGGCTCCTCTAAATGTTTTCAGAAACCAAATCATCTTTTCTGAAGGCAAGGAAATGATTTGCCATGAAGAACCCCACCCGAAGTACCTTAGACATTATATTAGAATTCCAACCCTTGAACAAAATTACTTAATTAAATCCCTTAAAGAAAACCTTAACCCCCAAATCTTAAACGGCATAAAAATACCCGAGAAACATATTCCATTGTTACAGGAAATCTACAAGAACAATTTTAGCAAATATAAAATTAGAATAACTCAACGAGTTGTTACTGATATTAGTAACGAAGAAAATAAATTCAAAATAATTCAGGATGAGCACAAACGCGCTCACAGGAATTATAAAGAAAATAAGAACCAGATACTAGAAAATTACTATTTTCCTCAAATGTCGAAATTAGCCAAAAAATTTGCAGAATCTTGTCAGGTCTGTCTCTCTAATAAATACGACCGACACCCCGTAAAACCGGAATTACAACCAACCCCAATTCCATCTTACCCAACGGAAATTCTTCATTTGGACATAATTGAAATAAAAAAAGAAAAATTTATTACGTGTATTGACAAATTTTCCAAATTTACAAAATTCTTTCACATTAAAAACAAATCTGTGCTCCATATTAGAAATAAATTAATAAAAATACTTCATTTTTTTACTGTTCCGAAAGTACTTGTCACAGACAATGAAAGTAGCTTCATTAGCCCCATAATACAAAACTATATTGAAGGGCTCGGAGTAACTGTATATCTAGCTCCTCCACAAAAAAGTGAAGTGAATGGGACCGTAGAAAGGGTCCACTCCACCATCATAGAAGTGATAAGGTGCCTCCAGCAGGAATACCCGGACTACACAATTAAAGAAATTATTAATATAGCGGTGGATAGATATAATAATTCAATACACTCCGTCACCAAACGGAAACCCGCCGATATATTTTTCGGAAGATCCCAAAGAATAAATTATCAAAATCTTTCTGACTTCAAAGACATCGTCAACACTGATCTTAAATTCGAAATTTTAAGAAATCAAAAAAACCAATTAGCTAGACATAATATAAAGAGATCTGTACCAAGAAATTATAACCCTGGTGAAACAGTTTACAAAAAAGATAAGCAAATCAAAGGCAAAGAAAAACCGATATTCCGTAAGGAAACTGTAGGTCTCGACAATAAAGTCACAATATCCACTACAAATGGAAGGCGAATTCATAAATCGCATTTAAAAAATGTTCCTTTTATTTCAGGTTAAACGTCATCCTATGGGCAGACGCTACCGTAAACGTCTACCAATACAACAGCCCGTTAATCACAATAAAACAAGGAACAGGAAGGATAGTAAATGGAAGCTACAAAATTATTCACACAATAAATCTCACCGAGTACCAGCAGCTAATAGACATGTTTGAAAAAGACATAAGCCAAAAAATTGCAAAGACAAGTCCCTACTTACCTCAGCTGAAACTCCAACTTTTAAAAATAGGAAATCTCATGGAACAACTTAGAGGAAAAACGCTAAGAAAGCCCAAACGATCAATTAACTGGATAGGATCGGCCTGGAAATGGATAGCAGGCAATCCAGATGCCACAGATTGGGATAACATCCTTTCGAAAAGCAATGAGATAATTAACAACAATAACAAGCAATTCCACATAAATCAACACTTAAGTCAAGTCAGTAACACACTAATAGAACAATACAACAGAATAATAGAAGAGCTAAGCGCAGACAACACCGGTAAATTTGAGCAAACACTCTTTAACAAACTTGGATTGTTAAAGGAAGAAATCGGAGAAATAGTTCTAGCAGGACAACTCGCTAAGAAAGGTATTGTTAACTCAAATTTATTGAATAAAGCAGAAGTAGCTGACATACTGTCAAGAACAGAAACACTTCCATTCAAAAACGAACTTCAAGCTATCGAATATTCGGAACCGATGATGCTGATCAAGAATTCACTACTCCTATATGTAATTTGCTTACCGCAAACAGACGAAATGACTTTCAATAACATCATAATCCGATCAACGGTTAATAATGGCAAAAGAATTTTTCTCAACTTTACCAACCTATTTACATCCCAATCACTGAAGTTTGGTATCAAGGAAAAATGCATGGAGATAGAAGAAACAACAATTTGCAAAAGAAACCAACTTCAAGAACTCGCTCCCAATGATTGTACGCTTAAAATACTAAATGGTGAAAGGGCAAAGTGCGACTATCAATATCAAAACAAGCCAACAGTGGAACTTTTAAATGAAGGAACCTTATTCCTAACAAATTATTTCGGCAACCTCACCTATGGTTCGTCATGTAAAAACCTTAACGGCACTTTTGTTATAAGCTTTCATAACGAGTCTATCGAAATCGATAATGTAAAATATACGAACTGGGAAAGTATAACGTACCACATTTTACATCCTTTACTGCAGAGTAATCTGACAGAGGGCGACGTAACATTAGATCTCCAATATCTTCATAAGTTGCATCTGGACAATGTACGTGAATTATCGAGTGTCCTACCCAATAATAAACTGTTACTAAGCTCAGACTTAACCGTCTTGCTAATCAGTGTTACCCTTAATCTGTTGTTAATTTTCTGTCTAAAGCGACAATATAAGCACAAGGTCATTAACACCAAGTCCCAGATTCCCATTTTTGAACCCATTAAAATAAACCTTTAATCTGCGGGACGCAGATACTTAAGAAGGGGGGAGTTAACACATAATTCCCACAGTAATTCCCACAGCCTACCTGAGCCCCATTTCCTTTCCCAGTCACTGTCCCACACATTTTGCTAGCCTAAGTAAAATTGCACAGACGCGAGTCGACTTAGTTCTAAGAAATATTGTATTGCAGACTCGCGCGTGCAGGAAGTAGGATATCACATTCATTTTTGTCAAACTAGTGTGTAAGCAAATCAAATAATTTTGTCAAACTAGCGTGTAAGCAAAAAAACTTATAAAGGCAAGTGACAAATAAAGTGTCGTGCAGTGTTCGACAACAAGCGGAATAGTTGTGTTTGTTTTTTTTTGGTCCGCAAACAACGCGAAACCATAACTTGTATGCACTTATCGACCTATCCGTTCTTTCTTTTTAATAGAAATTGGAAGGAAGAGGAAGAGGATGAAAATGACAAATCAGATAATGATGATTAAGAAGTTGATAACGAATGGTGTGTAATGCTTGGACACTTAAGAGCTCCAAAGTGAAGATGAACTTTGCCCCAATATGTCTCGTGAAGAAAAGAAAACCGAAAAAATCAAACCCCGATTAATCAGTGCAATTTGGGAGCATGAAAACGACAATCAACCATATCACTGTTTTTTTTTTTTTTTAAAGAACTTAGGACTCAATGGGTATGAGTACACTTAAAGTGCCTGAACACATGTTAAGTTTTTTTGGAAAATGGGATAGAGAGAGAAAGAAAGATATTTGGGCGCAGTGGTTATTTCACTCCATGGTTGGCATGCAACATTTAATGGGGAGACTAAATTCTTTAGTAGAGGTTGGCTTGTTGATGATTTCTAATCAACTACTCATCATACTTCATTTTCGTTAACTGAAAAAATGGATATGTCTTTCGGGAGAGGCTGGGATTCGAGCACCGAAACTTCCAGTTGAAGCCAGTCCACTACCACTTAAGCCACGGCCACCCATAAATTGGTAAATGTGTTATAATCATCTAGAGTAGTGTGTGTTTACGTGCAATGATGTGTTTTGTGCACCACTGCTTGTTGAACAGCTTGGTAGCACAGATCCTGAACCTAGAACACTACCACCACAGCAACAAAAACAGATATAAACTTGCTGAAGCCTTTCTACGTGATTTGGTAGATCTAATTCATGGCAATATACACTTAAAAGTTGTTCTCATAAAAGAATAGAAGTTCTTTAGAATTTCCACGTTTTTTTTATTTGCATTACTGTGTTATTCATAGAATAGGAATGTCGGCTAAACACATCTAATACCTCTTGGTTTAGAAAACAACAATAAAACATTTTTTTGTTATATAAATGAGATAATCTTTTTTATATAAATCTTATTTTATTCTTCACTTTTCAGAATGCAGAATGGGTGCAATAGGCCTACAGGGGAAACCGAACACCCAGTAAAAAAAAAATTGGTTAACGCACAGCATAGCTATACCTCAAAGGTGGTGTGGAGTTGCATAATCCAAGAAAAAAAAACAATTTCATTAAATTTATTTTATTTATTGAATAAAAAAATCAAAACAAAAATAGAAAAAGGGGCATTTTTACATATTTACATATATTAAACATATAGTTAATATGCAGTAAGAAGAATTAATTCTGCCATACTCCAAATATTGAATTTGCAAAGAAAAAGACATTAAATGTATAGCTATACTAAAATGTATACTTTTTACTCACATGTACTCGTATTTGGTCAGTATACGATGGTTCCACCCTGGGAACGCTTTTGTTGGAACCGTTGTTCCCCAAATGTTGAATCTGCAAAGAAAAAGACATTAAATGTATAGCTACACTAAAATGTGTACTTTTATTATTATTGCTGTAAAAGAGAAGTAAAATAAATTATTTTGAAAATTATTTGAAATTGAAACAAACTTTTCCAACTGCTTTTGACACATCCAATCCAAAGCAATCTGTTAGTGGCAGCAGTATTCTGTAGAAAATTCTTTCTTCTTGCTCCAGATGTGTAAAGTTTTCTTCTTTTGTTGTTCTAGAAAATATAATAAAGGAAATTATTTGTAAACATGAGAAATGTCAAAATGAGAATTATATGGGTGACGTTACTCCTAAAACTTTTCGAATTTTGACATTGTTGACAATTCTCACGTATTCATGGACAGGTTTACACGGATAGGGGCGATCAGTAGGAAACCGGTTTTGATTTTCAAACATCTGGAAAGTTTGATATCTATGACATAATCAAAGAAAGTAACTCCGCTTGCAATAGTCCTTTATGTGTTATTCCCAAAAAAGCCGACAATTCAGCAAATAAAAAATGGAGGATAGTAGTGGACTATAGGAGACCCAATAATGTAACTGTTAGCGACAAGTTCCCAATGCCAAATATTGATGGCATCCTAGAAAAGTTAGGCCGAGTACAATACTTCACAACAATTGACGTAGCTAAGGGTTTCTACTAAATACCGGTTAAACCCGAAGATAGAAAAAATCCGCATTTTCTACCCCTTTCGGGCATTTCGAATTCTTTCGTATGCCATTCGGTTTCAAGAACGCCCCGTCGACGTTCCAGAGATTTATGAATAGTGTTCTCAGAGAGTATTTAAACAAAATTTGTGTCGTTTATCTCGATGACATCCTTATATTTAGTACGTCATTAGAAGAGTATACCTATCGACAACATTAGGAAAACTTTCGATCGACTGCAAATAGTAGGATTGAAGATGCAAATATATAAGTGCAAGTTTCTTTTAAAAGAAACGGAATTCTTGGGACATATATTGACACCAGAAGGAGCCAAGCCAAACCCAAAGAAAACTCAAGCTATCAAAGATTTAAAACTCCCCACAACACAGAAACAAATTAAGTCGTTCCTCGGTATTACAGGTTACTACAGAAAGTTTATCAAAAACTATGCAAATATAGCTCAACCAATCGCTAGGTACTTAAAGAAGAATAGTAAAATCAATAGTAACGATCCTAATTTCACATCCGCCTTTGATAAATTAAAACAGATAATTACGGAACATCCAATCTTAAAATACCCCAAATTTAATAAGAAGTTTAAGTTAGTCACTGATGCCAGAAACTTTGCGATAGGTGCAGTTTTGATGCAAGAAGGGCATCCAATCTCGTATGCCTCAGAACGTTAAATGAACACGAACGTAACTATTCAACAATAGAAAAAGAGTTGTTAGCCGTAGTATGGGGAACGAAATACTTCAGACCGTATTTATATATATGAAAAGGAGTTCGATTTACAAACCGAACATCAATCAATAACATGGCTTTACAGTAAATATACAGGCAAACATTTAAACCCCAGACTGCAAAAATGGCTAATCTAATTAGGGGAATATACGAGTAATATTAATATTGGCTATATAAAAGGCAAAGACAATACTCGTAAAGTGGCAGATTTTCTTAGTTGTTTAAATACAGATAAAAATGAAATAAATGTGGTCGAAAATAGTGCAAATGTTATTAGCATATCTCTGGAAGACTTGTTTAAAACAGTCGTCGATTTAAATAGTTCTAAGTAAATAAATAACAACGAATCCATAGGAATGCAAACAAATCACAAAAAGAGAATTCAACGATCATATCCCAATACTAGAAACAGTTGTAAATAGTTTTAGGACTCAAATTATATTGAAAGAAAAAAAGTAAGAAGAATTCATGAACTCTAATAAGAACAGATGAATATTTATAGAAAAACAAGATCTAGGTAACGGAAACGCAGATAACATAATAAGGAGGTATGTAAGCAAAGGAAAAATACGAGTAGATGTTTTTCGGAACTTAGCGATCAGACTTCAGAATATTTTAGTTAGTTTATTTTCCGGTGACAGCAACGTTAAATTTGTAAAATGCAGCTATTTTTTGATGGATATAGAAGGATGAAGAGAAATTAAACAAATAAATAGCCCTTTTCCACAAAAATGGGCAGGACACTCAGATATAGTTCAAAGTCAAACATACGAAGGGATAAAAAATAAGACCCCAGTCTGAAAATTGCAATCCACAGAATAATAAACAACTGTGACATATGTATATTTCAATTTACTGAATCCCCTTCAGCGACTAATGAGATAGTTCATGTAGATATCTATACTAATATGTAGTAAATATTCCTTTATTATTTTCATAGACAATTTTCCAAACGTGCAAACAATTAAACCATGATCGAGAAACTTAAACAGTTCTTATCAACAAAGAGCACAATTAAAAAAAATAATTTTTGGTAATGAATTTAATTCAAAAAATACTAAATATTAAAAGCTATAAAATTATATATTTGATTACTTTTGACTACTAAGACAACCCCAACCATGGTGCGAGAAAAAAAAATGTTACAGTATTGTTAAGCAAAGAATAGACGAAAGTAAACAAAAAGTGTTAGATAAAGGTAATATTAAGCGAGAGGATTACGAAGAAAAGCGAGAAGAAGGTTACATTTGGAACTACTAATCTCTTAGACATAAGGAAGGGCCTGAATTTAGAAAATATAAACTTGAAAATTTTCATGAAAGTAATATTAAGAGACCTCAAACATTTTCAGGAGAAAGTGGTGATCCTACTGAAGCTGATGCTACTCGTAACTATGCCCCTCAGCCACCAAACGATGATAATTGGAAAAATCGAAACGGATCTTGGTTATTCAGAGATCAAAACGGATGAGGTACAAATATCAAGCAAATTCGATATAATATTACATACCCTAACGAAATATTAGAAATTATTGATAGCTTAGAAAGTTCTATAAACCTTTTCGATATAGAACATAATAAAGTCATTGCAATTGACGAAATAAATAATGTAAGAAATAAAATCAAAACTATATTACCCAATAGGTCTAAAAGAGGACTTATTAATTTCGGTGGTAGAGTGGATATACGGGACGATGGACAATGAAGACAGACAGAACATAGCGAACCATTTCGGAACAACTGACACAAATATTCGCAATACTATTGAGACAATAAATCAACAAGTAAAAATAAACAATAATTTTAGCGAAACATCTCAGTTAATAAAAGGTAGCATAGAATCAGATCGCTTAAAAATCGTAGGTGGATTAAATGAAATTAGCAAAACAGAAAATCATTCTGAATCATTATATCTGGAATTATTATTTAAACTCAACGTAATTAGAGATCAAGTCGAAATATACTAGCAAGTTATGAAATTAACACCTACCAAATAGATTTTAAGAAATTAGCTAACATAAGACTAGGATTAGCGAGATATCAAAACAATTCGCTTTTATTTGCAATAAAAATCCCAACAGAAATAGAAATACTCATAGTACCAGTTGTTAATTCAAAAGGAAACCAAATTGATATGTAATTGTTATCAAAAACAGAACATATGAATACGAGGAACATGAATGTTACAAGAACTAAAAATAAGCAAAAATTGTGTTTTCAAGAATAATTACAAAATGATTAATGTTAAAAATGAAGAATACATTGAAATCAATGATAATGTTATATATTTTAATAATTTAAGGCAAAAGAAAGTAAATAGTTCTTGCGATGAGCGAAATGTACCACTTAATGGAAATTATTTCATATCATTTTATAATTGCACTGTTCAAACTGATAACAGAAAACTTAGCAATATAGTGTACAAATTTGTTAATAGATTCGTTATACCTACTAATAGAAATATATCTTTTGTCAATGAAGAACTTTCACTTAATAAAATTAAACTTAATCATATTGATAGCACAAAAGAAATAAAAGAATTATTGTACCATAGATACCTTTTTCTGGCCGTGGAGGAGTTATGTGTAACCACGAACCGAAACCTGAAAACCGACGCTCATCAATATTCTAATAAAACTTATTTTCCGCTCACACTGTCAGCGATTATATTACGATATTAAGAACAGTGAAATAAGTTAGTCTTTTGACCACATTCAAACGGATCGGAGCTTAATAAATAATTCTATTAGAAACAACCGAAGTTGTATATATTTTTATTAAAGCGACAACCGAAAACAAGTAACTCGAGCGCAAGTTATAAAAAAAATACAATTTGTTTTTTGTGGATTACCTCTTTTTTTTATTATAGATAAAGGTGATACCCACATCTTTGTTCTTTTATATATATTTTTGTAATAAATTTTTTTTTATTATATCTAACCTTAGGTAGGTAAGTATGTAAGTAGGTAGGTAAGAGTCGCTGTTGGAAGTACCAACCCACTTAGGCCTATTGGCCTATTGTGATGCCACGTGGATCTACTAATGGAACCAGTTTGATCTTATGATAAAGCGTAGGAGACTGTTAACGTCTATATTTTCTAGATCGTTTAGGTCGTTGTAGGAGAAAGCTCCTAGATGAAGCTTTCTTCTCTGGGAGAGAGCTGGACATGTACAGACTAGGTGGAGGATTGTCTCCTCCTCTTCCTCGTCCATGCAGCTTCTAGAGAAATCATTTGTAAAAGCGCCAATCCTTCTTGCGTTTTTGCCTATGAGGCAGTGTCCAGTGATGACACCTATTATGGCGCTGAGATGTTTCCTATTTAATAGGATCAGACACTTAGAGCGATTCCGATCCAGCTTTGGATAGATCTGTTTGGTCGCTAGACATGTTTGCCCAACAGTCCACCTAAGGTCTGTTCTTTTATTGGCATCCAGCTTTAATGTTAGTTTGCACGTAGCGATTGGTATACCTATACTACCCTTTTCCGGTAGAATAGGTAGAGTGGTTCCAATTTTGATGAGTTGCCGGCACCCGGCACCCAACAAAGGTGAATGTTGAATTGCTCTTCCATCTCCATGAGAGATGATCGGCATTCAATGGCGATTGTAAAATAAGAGGGCGGGTCAATAAGTCCGTGACTTTTTGAATTTCTGACCTCTTTACTGAGACAGCAACACTGCTCCTGTCAACAGGCATCTGTCAGTTGACTCCTGTCAAAATTTAAACTTGCTGCGTCAGTTAGTTTGTGTTTGACAGCTATTTTTATCAGACTACTCACTAATTTGAGGAGAAAATGGAAAAAAGTGAATTTCGTGTGCGTATTAAGCATTATTTCTTGCGAAAAAAACCATTACTGAGACCACGGCTAAGCTTGATAAATACTATGGGGACTCTGCACCATCGATTTCAATGGTAAAAAAGTGGTTTACTGAATTTCGTTGTGGCCGTACAAGCACTGAAGATGCCGAACGTCCTGGACGCCCAGTTGAGATCTCTACACCCGAAACAATCGAAAAAATTCACGATATGGTGTTGGCCGACCGAAGATTGAAAGTGCGAGAGATTGTGGAAGCCGTAGGGATCTCGCATGGCTCAGTGGTTTCAATTTTGAATGATCACTTGGGCATGAGAAAGCTTTCCGCAAGATGGGTGCCGCGTTTGCTCACAGTCGACCACAAACGCAATCGTGTAACAACTTCACAGGAAGGTTTGGCGTTGTTTAATCGCAATATGGAGGAGTTGGACGAAACATGGATCCATCACAACACACCAGAGAACAAACAACAGTCAAAACAGTGGGTTTCTAAGGGTGAATCGGCGCCAAAGAAGGCCAAGGTGGGTTTGTCAGCCAATAAAGTTATGGCGACTGTTTTTTGGGATGCACGCGGGATAATCCACATTGACTACCTTCAAAAGGGAAGAACAATCAATGGGGAATATTATGCCAACTTATTGGACCGATTCAATGACGATTTGAAAAAAAACCGACCTCATTTGGCCAAGAAAAAAGTTCTTTTCCACCAAGACAATGCAAGGGTGCACACATGTGCAGTTGCCATGGCAAAAATCCATGAATTGGGCTATGAATTGCTCCCTCATCCACCCTATTCTCCAGATTTGGCTCCGAGCGACTTCTTCTTGTTCCCAAACCTGAAGAAATGGCTTGGTGGAAAAAGATTTGACTCCAATGATGAAGTCATCTCGCAAACAAAGGCCTATTTTGAGGACCTCGACAAATCATTTTTTTTGGAAGGGATAAAAAAATTGGAGAAGCGTTGGACAAAGTGTATAGAGCTCAAGGGAGACTACGTTGAAAAATAAAATTATTTTTTTATCAAAAAATCTGTGTTTTATTCCAAAAGTCACGGACTTATTGACCCGCCCTCGTATAATGAGACCGAGTTCAGAGACTTGATGGCGACCTGTCTATCCGAAAAGATGCAGATATCCTTTGCCGATGTCACGTTTTTCTTCAGCCAGGACAGAGCTTCTTTAATCGCTAAAATTTCCGCCTGGAATACACTACAGTGATTTGGAAGACGGAAAGAGAGGCTTAGATTTAGCTAGATCCATCTGTGTACAGATGGATTGACTTGTCCTCCATGAAAGGATCTTCCTCCAAGAATGATCTAGAGGGGAAGGTTACATGGAAGTCTTGTCAAACCAAAATTCAGGTATGTTGTAATCGATGTTCTCTGTGAGGATTCCTAATGTATTAAGAATGTTGGCGTGGCCAAATGAATTATTTGTCCACTGTTTAGTCGTTTTGAGGCGAATAGCTGCAGTCTCAGCTACTTGCGTGCTGAAGATATCGAGGGGTGTCAAATGAAACAGAATGTCTAATGCCGCAGAGGGGGTAGACCGCAAGGCTTCGCTTATGCATAGACATGCTGTTCTTTGGACTCTCTTAGTTTAATGCAGACTGCATTTTCTAAAGCCGTCCACCAGACGACCACCCCGTAAGATGTATAGCCAGTGGGTTATGCGAGGTTGAAGGCCGCATTTATTCCCATTGGTTTTTTTTGCAAGAGAATAAAGCTTTTGTAGCTTTATTGACTCTTTCTTGGATGTTAGTTTTCCAGTTTAGTTCCTGTCAAAAATGAGATCCAGATATTTTGCTGTATCGGAAAATACTAAACTGGTACCGTTTATTGAAGGAGGGTCTATAGTTGGAATTTTGTATTTCCTGGAAGAGAGGACAAGATCAGTTTTATGGGGGTTTATTCCCAATCCACAGCGATCTGCTCAGCGGGTTAATCTGTTGAGATTTACTTGGAGGAGTTCTTTAATGGTATTTAGATGTTTTCCTGAGACGGCTATGGCAACGTCATCCGCATAGGCAATCACTCTGCTACCACCCGCTTCCAGGTATATCAGTAGTTCATTAACTATCGAGTTCCAGAGAAAGGAAGAGAGGACACCGCGGCGTACCTCTGCTGATACTTCTTTTAGCAGAAGTCTCACCCAGTTGGGAGTTGATTATCCTGCTTTTTAGCATGAGACTGATCAACTCTCCAAGTGAGTCGTCTACCTGCAGATTTGACAGCGCAGTCGTAATTGCGAATGTGTCGACGTTGTTAAAGGCGCCCTCTATGCCCAGGAAAGCAACCGTTGTGTACTCTTTATATTGTAGAGATCGTTCGATATGGTTCAAAGAGTGCAAAGCCGTTTCCACCGACTTTCCTTTACAGTAGGCATGTTGAGCCATTGACAGAAGTCTTGGATCAATTTTAGCTCGTATTATTTGGCTTAATACAAGCTTAAGAACTAGGACTTAGAAACTAAAAGAAAAATTAAGGTTTAGCGATATCTAGGACTTATCACTAGGGCTTAAGGCTTAGGGATGGTGAAGGAGATCGGATTTGAGGGAGAGAGTGCTGCGATTAAAATCGAAAATGGGAAGGTTGGAGTTTACCTTACGCAGCATACGGGAGATTGGTTCGTTAAAGCCATATGTCGTGCGATGGATTGGTCGGTAAAAGAGACGATGGCAACGTAGATTACGAGGGTTAATGTAAAAGAAAATGGAGTTGTAATGGAGTTGACGTGCAATCGACGGAGCTTGAGAGCAGTCGGTGAATGAAAAGAATGTCTGCTGCGTCCCTTCGTTCCTCAAGGGTATTCAGGTTAATAAGCTTGAGACGATCTCGATAGGGAGGTAAGGTTAGATGATCATTCGAAGGTAGACCTTGAAGGGCAAATCGAAGAAAACGACGTTGGGTGCTCTCAATAGGGGATATATGAACTCGTTAAAAGGGATACCACGCTTGGCTAGCGTACTCGAGAAGGGGGCGAACGTAAGTGATGTATAGTGATCTGGTCACGTACGTGTTGCAGAATTCTTTGGACCATCTTTTAACGAAGCCGAGTGATGAGTTTACTTTAGAAATTATCTCATCAATATGCGAGCGAAAATTAAGCTGCCTGTCGTATAATATGCCAAGGTCGTGGATAGATTCAACAAGGGGTATAGGGTGGCAGTGGAGACGGTAAATTCGTTGAGGAGACTTCTTGCACTTACGTGAGAAAGTAATCGATTGACATTTGGAGACATTGAGTTCTAAGCAGTTATTGATGCACCAGGTGGAAATACTATTTAGATCTATTTGAAGGTGGCTGGAGTCTTGTTGTGAGGAAATGGGTTTAAAAAATTTGGTATCGTCAGCATAGAGAGAAAGTATTGAGTGTTAAATGAGCCTTTGAAGGTCGTTAATAGCTAGGATGAAGAGGAGTGGACCTAGGTGACCACCTTGAGGAACACCTGAAGTGGCCAAGAAAGGGGCCGATAGGGCAGACCTGAATAGAACACTATAAAAGCGATTATCCAGGTAAGAAGATATCCATTTTAGCAAATGGGTTCAAAGCCCAGGACAGACAATTTGAACAGAATTAGTTTGTGAGATATCTTGTCAAAAGCCTTACTGAAATCAGTTGTTATAACGTCAACTTCTTTACCACTTTCTAAGGCTGAAAGATCAGAGGACACGAATTCGACGAGGTTAGTGGTAGTTGATCTATCTTTCAGAAGGCCGTGTTGATTAGGGGAAATAAGAGATTTGCACTGGAAGCTTAAGGCTTCGTACAAAATGCTTTCGAGGAGTTTGGGTATATGTGAAAGTTTAGCTATGGGGCGGTAATTAGTGACTTCGCTCTTTACTTCCTTTTTGTGTATCGGTTTTATGAAAAAAGACTGTGGAAATTCACCTTGAGAGAGCGATAACTGGAAGAGATTTGAAAGGGGGTGGGAAAGTCTGGAGGAACACTTTTTAAGAAATATGGATGGAAGGCCATCTGGGCCGAGTAAGTATTCATCTTTAAGTTGTTGTAATTTATTTTCTATCACTATATGATCAAAACATTGAGAAATAGAGGGGCCAATGGGGAAGTTAAGCAGGTATTTGAAATAAGAGGGATCCGGTACGAAGGAATTATCGGCAAAAGAGTGCCTAAAAAAAGTAGCAAAAGAGTTGGCTTTGGTATGCGGATCAGTTGATGATTTATTTTCGTATGAGAGGGATGGAGGAAAACCGTGGGATTTTTTTTTTGTAGTTAACGAATTGGTAGAAAGACTTAGAATCGTTTATAAGCCTTGATTGCGCACTATCAAGGTATCGCAGGTACAGAACGTTATAAAGCTGGGCGAATTGAAGGCATAACCCGAGGTAGTTAGAATAGTCCGCAAAGGAATTGGATCGAAGGAAAACTGCCCATAATTTGTTTCTCTTGTTACGTAAAGAGCAAAGTTTACGATTTTACCACGGGGGGCTCGTAGAAGGGTGTTTTTTGCGCGACAAGGGGACGTAGAGAGGAATAGAATTAAATAATTCTCTGTAGAAGATAGAGGGAGCATCACTGAGGGACATATTGGCGAAATTAAAAGAACACTTACTAAGATATTCGTTAATTTTGCGGAAATTCGCTTTATGAAAGTCGTAAGAAGAGGCAACTGCAGATGGAGAATGCTGGATCGGAGAGTGATGGAAAAGAGAAAGAAGAAGTGGCGGGTGAAACTTATCAATGGTCGATAGTGATTGGGCAGACATATTGAAAATCTCGTGGAACTTGATATATAAGGCTTAAAATTAGGAAAAATTTTAGTTTTAAAACTCCAATTGGAGCTGAGTCTGTTTTGAAAAGAGGAGGTGGGTCTTGGCAAATTGGATTTACTTGCTAACTTAATAGATGGTTTAGGTAAGACAGACTGCTTGACTTTATCCTGCTTCTTGGTCGTATTTTCCAACTATTTGCAGACACGCATTTTTCCAAGATTGAAATTGTTGCTGGCTGGATTATGGAATAGCAATTCGTATTTGGCCGGAATATTGAGCTTGAGTTCCGGAAAGCTGGTTGGCTAGGGGGAGCATCACTCAGGCTGAATTGGATGTATCTGTGGTCTGAAAAGGAATGTTCAGACGATACCATCCAGTCCGTTAGCCTTTGAGTGATGCTGTCAGAGACAAGAGTGAATATATCTAGCACTTCCTGTCGGTTTCTAGTTAAAAAAATGGGTTTATTGCCAATGTTGCAAATAAAGAGGTTAGTACGTAAAATATAGTCAAAAAGTGACTCAACTCAATCATTGATGTCGGTACTTCCCCATACCGTCTGATGAGCGTTAGCGTCGCATCCGATGATGAAGCCAGTTTTTTTTCCTTCCAGCTTCCAGTATCACCCTTTCTATGTTGTCACAAGGGAGGTGGTCCACATGATCGTGGCCAAGGTAAGCCGATGCCAGCCAGTAGGAGCCTTTGTCAGTCTCTAGTCTAGCAACGGTTAAGTGGGGATCGCTGAAGTTAGGAAGTAAAAATACATTAAGGCTACGTTTCACTAATATACAAGTTCTGATCCTACCTTTGTCTCTTGTATAGAGCGGAGCGTATACGGGTGTCCTAAGTTCACTAACCATGCTTTATACAATCTATGGTTCCTGGATTAGGATAATGTCTTCTGGACTAATCTGGAGACTGATACGGTTTATCATTGCTACAGTCTTCCAGAATAGCCTCCACTACGGTGCTGTTGAGGTCCTCCGATTCTGAAGATGTGCCCAAAAACTCATCTTCTATCTCTGATCGTATAGGATCTCTCTTTGCTTCGTCATCGGTTTCCATTTCCGACAGGGTGTCAGAAGAGGAGACCGACGGCTTGATTGTCACCTCGGATAGTTTGGAGTCGTCGCTATCCATTTCTGGAAAGGATATCGACGCTCAAATCTGTTTTGTGGTGTCTTCGTTAAATGTATAGACTCAAATCCGAACCGAATCATGCCTTTCGTCTGCGCCAAAGGATTAAGGTATTTTTTATTGATCGCGATCAACGCGCATCTATAAGAGCCCCTTAGTTCCTCCAGTTACGCGACTTTCCAGTCATGAGTCGGAAGAGTCGGGTTACTGAGGCTGATGATTTCCGGAATTACTTCTGGGGAGGTATCTAACCTTATTCTATCCAAAATTATGCAACCTGGCCAGAGCTAAAAAGAATTAGGCTGACCAACTTTGCTCCCTATTGAATCTATCTTGTGTTCGAAGAATTCGACGTCTCTGTCGTAGTTGAGCCACCTGTCTGCAGGGAAAATTAGCGTTCACCGCTAATCTGTCTTGGATCAGACCCTTCATATCCAGGCAGTGGAACGCCTCTCTTTTGATACATATAATTGGGAGTGTAAGGTCTGAGATCAGGGTGTTCGGCGAGGTCATTGCTCTTGCAATGTGCTTTCGAATCAACTTAATAACAAAATTGTTCTCTCTTATTATGTTCGCCCTATTGTACAAAACCTCATTGGGATAGAATTGTATGTACTCAGAATCTGGTGCTCTGTATAAGCGAAGACAAGCCCTAAGCCAAGCCCCCTTAAACACCCGAATCTTTTCCAATAAACTAGCAAGAGCCGGATAAGGGGCATGTAGCAGATCACCATCACCCTCGCATCGAGTTGGATGCTATAAAAGAATCTCTTTGTAAGGGCAAAAGCACCTTTGGCTCTGGTTAGAGCAACATCTATTCTCGTGTGTTTTTTAAAATATAGATATATATTCAGCCGGATCCCAAGGCATCTGACTACATTTCGAGCTGCCCATGCTGTCCTACGATCGAAAACTTTCGCCACTTCTTTCTGATATCCCTAGCGGCCTCAGACAAAGGCTCTTAAACAGAAAGATTTCCGACTTCTGAAAATTAATCATCAACTTCCAGTCGTTGCGATATCATTTAATTTCATCGAAGTCACGTTGCAAAAGTATTTTAATGATGAAGTTGTTTGCGTGCTCTATAGCAAGGTGAAGGGAACCTATATGCAAGTTAACTTGCATAAATGTTAAATAGGACCGGAGAATTTACCGTATATTTTTGTAGACCATTTTAATGTTAAATGTTAATGTTCCAGCTGAAATTACATCGCCATTTTTCACGATGTGCATATTGAAAACAATATACAGAAATGTTATTAAATGGTTATACGTTACCGAAGGCTTTTTCCAATTTAATCAGGCAGGCACCAGTGCACTGCTTCTTGCCTTTGTTCTATTGGATATCAGAAATTAGTTTAGACGCGGCATGAATGACATCATGCCGGGCCTTGAAACCAAATCGATTATCCGGAACTATATGTTCTCAACCCACTTAGTCAGAATCATTTTCTTGAAAACCTTGCTGATGTAGTGAAACCCAAGCGAATGCAAGCCACATAAGAAACCATTATCTTAAAAGCTCTTATTTAAAATAGTACCGGTGAAGTTATTCGTAGGTGATACGCATTCTTCGACGAGGGACCCTCAGCGTCATTAATAAATGAAAGTTTGGTAAGTCGGCTTGGGATTAAGGATACTAAAGAAAACCTTAACTTTCTGTGGTTCGGGAATAAAAGCATAACGGAGTTACCTAAAGTTACCTTCCTAAACGTTAGATATAAATAAATCCCAAATATTGTCATAGAAAGCTACTTCCTATCCACAGTAATTCAGTAGAGACATCAGAAATATTAATCGGTCTGTACAATGCTCATTTGCATGTAGCGCGCTATGTAGCCACCGATGGATGGAAAGGGCCAGCTGTTGTTTTGACAAAGCTTGACTGGGTTGTCTTCTGGGCGGACGAGAATAACAAAACATTGCGTAACCATCGCGCATTCTTTACAAATGTTGTTTTAGAGCCAGATGATAACCTGGAGAAAATAATCCGCGACTAAATAACCAATGATAACCTAGGAGTTTGAGCTGCTGTTAACGTAGAATCATTAGAGGACGTCCGAGCCAAAAAGTTGCTGGAAGAAACCACCAAGCCATTTGCCATTTGGTGTATACAATCCGAAAAAGCCAGGCAAGCTGCGGCTAGTCTTCGACTCAGCTGCGCAGTAAAGTGGAACTTCGTTAGATTCGGCGTTGCTCAGTATACCCGATCAAAACCAGAAATTGATAACCGTGTTGATGAAATTCCGGCAAAAGCCTGTCGGCGTCTAAGCTGATATTGTAGAAATGTCCCACTAAGTTAGAGGCCTTTAATAGCATCAAGATTCACAGCGCTTTTTATGGAGCTGGATAAGCCGTTGTGCAATAACGTGATAACGTTCAGTTTGTCACGGACCGGAATGTGAAGGATTTTCAGACCAGGTTTCCAGCTGCAGTTGACACGATATTGAGCAACCACTATATGAATGATTTTGTTCATTCAGAAATTCAGAAACTGAAAATTTCTGAAGGAGTTGTATGGGTCCATAAGCAAAGATGTTGTAATTTGAGGATGTTACAATAGTTTCCAATTCGAATCTGTTGACCCAAGTCTCAACGATGAACAGATGGATGTATCAACTCTCAACCTTGAAGAGAGCGACACGGCGTTTTACGAGAAAGATTTAAGAGTGTAATAGGATATCAAACAAGATGTTTTTCAGTTTGTTAAGGCATTTGAAAAGGTGGATCCTGAGTTGTTGGAAGGAAGCAGAAGGCCCACAAAACGAGAAGCTCTCAGCTCATAATCAGTGGTTGACCCGTTTAGACTAGCCTGGGTGTACTCACTTATCGCCAAAGTCTGCGATGTGTGGCGTTAGCAGATCGGGTGGAAGGTGGTCCTGGTAGCCAAGGATTCTATTTGATGGAGCCAGAAAATAGGAGAGTCTTCATGATAGGAAAGATTTTAGTACAACCAAAGAACAACATGTTTCCTGTAAGGATTCTAAATCCGAAGACATTCGGTGTAAAAGTGAAAAAGGGAGAGATAGTGGGAAAATGTGCACCTGTTGAAGCTATATTGACCACAACGGAGCATGAAAATCAAAAACAAAATCCTCAGCCTCTGTAATTTGCATCAACAGCAGCGTATCCTTTCTGATAAAGACTCAAGGCTTCCAGATCGGAAGGTTCGGTGTTCGAATGCCAACCTCGCCTGGAAGACATTAATTTTATTTCAGTTAACGAAAATTAAGTAAGATGAGTTGACTAGAAATCAACAACAAGGAAACTTTCACTAAGAATTCAGTCTCGCCATTAAATGTTGGATGCCACCCATGGAGCGAAATAACCATTGGGCCCAAACATCTTTCTTGCTCTCTCTATCCCATTTTCCTAAAAATTTAACAAGTCCTTAAGCACTTTAAGTGTAGCAATACCCACTTGAGTGTTTAGCTCTTTTTGAAAAAAAAGAATGTGATGTTGGACAGACCTTTTCGAATCAGCACTAGTAAGATTCCGTCTAATCAAGGTGCCTTATATAGTTTAACTGAGTTTATGGCCCATTTAACTTTATCTATACTGAACATATTTCCAGATAGGCTGTTAATTCTGTTGTTGTAGGATAAGCTTGAGGTTTCAGAATTGACATATTGTGTGTTGTTTAAAGGGGTCGAGTCTGGGAAATGAACCTTAAGTAACATTTTTAGAGTTTCCTCTCGACTAGCTGTGAAAGTACTATCTTCTTATGTCCTTTGAGATAACTTTTTGGACACTTGAGCTTTCGGGCAGTTTTTCCAGGTTCTCGCAATTTTTTCCCCAAGAATCTCTCTTGGGCTTTTTCAATCCTTTATTGAAATTGGTTAAAACGGACGGTCCCAATTACCGGTGTCTTTGAATTTGTTAAACAATTTTCTCTTTAATTTTACAAATTCATTGTTTAAAAAATAAAAATATGAAATTGTCCAAGTGACAAGAGTTGAATGTACCAGTCTACATACAAACATATAATATTGATATTGATGGGGAGATTCAAAATGAAAGCAAAAGATATTAGATACAGTATTTTAAAGACCAAACTATAAATAAATAATTAGACATGCCAAAGGTCAGCCTGGCTGATGGCCCAGAATCTTTAAAAATAGCTCAGTCGTGAACGGAGTATCCGGATACCTGGCGAGCTTTGGATTAGTTAGACTTAGACGGCAATGCTCCTGTAATGTCGGGCTATGGTAAAACTGTGGCAGGGCATGGTGCACTCGATCCAAAATCCAAACCATAAAGGAGTGGTAAGACTTTGTCATGGTCCTGCTGCCACTTTATCCACCCCTAGCAGCAGCAATTTTTTTTATGGCAAGGCGCGATCTGTCTGCTACTACTAAAATTTCTCAATCAAAAGAGTAATTAGAGGCTTAGCCGTGTCGGCAAGCCCCATGTAAGGCGCTCTACATTACATTATCCACTGCTCCCAAATTGCTTAAAGACTCCTCCAAGCCCCAGAGATCATTAGAGAAAACTGTGCCGGTTCCCAAAGGCCCAAAATTAAAAACGTTAACCCCTGGTCCGTCCAATGTCCCATCACATAGGCCATTTAGCGTAGTCCTAAAAGACGCAATAACGATCGCATGCCTATGCGTGTATCTGGCTGGCATTGGCATATCTTGACGACGATCATGTGTGCCTCCTCCCTGGTGACAACCTGGTGACAACGCGTTTAGTCTCTAGAGTGCCACAAAGGAACAAACATACTTATATAGGCTGATAAACACATTACCCTTCCTTTTGCATAGCGCAGTCGGGTAAAAAGGATATTTCGATAGAGGGAGAGAGAGAGAAAGATATTTGGGCTCAGTGGTTATTTTGCTCCATGGGTGGTATCTAACATTCATGGGGAGACCAAATTATTAGTGTAAATTGACTTGTATTTTTTTTATATATTATATTTTGCGCGCACTCAAGGGATTTAAGTACCCTTAAAATGCTTGCACGAGATTTTACTTGCCTGAAAAAAGAATGACTTTCGGGCAAAGCATTGAACCGAACACTACCACTTAAGCCACAGACACCCACAAACGATAAATTATCAAATTGCAGGTGGGAAATAACTGTTTTTTTCTCTTATACCTACCCTAATCCTACTTAAATCAATGTAAGCCGCCCATAACTAAAAAATTAGGCTAACCGACTTTGCTTCCGAGAGAAGCTATCTTTCTTTCCATAAGCTACCAAAATTGTCGGTGTTGCCGAGCAACATCCCTCTTGTCGCGATTCCCTACCGCCCTACTGAACGGGAGACGCTCCGAACTGCCTTGTGTGACGTCTCTGTCGTCGTGTCGTTGAGTCGCCTGTACGCAGCTGTTCAAGCAACGTGGAAGATTAGCGGCACCGCCAATCTGTCCTGGATCAGACCTTTCATATCCAGGTAGAGGAACGCTTCTGTAGGACCAAAGCCGTCAAAGCGAACTCTCTCATGATACATACAGTTAGGGTAGTAAGCCCCGGTGATCAGGTTGTTCGATGAGGTCATTGCTCTTGCCATGTGCCTTCGAGTCAACTTAATGACGAAATTGTCCACTCTTATTAGGTTGGCCTTATTGTACAAGACCTCATTAGGAGAGAATTTTATGTACTCAAACTCTGGTGTTCTGTATAAGCCAAGACAAGTCCTAAGACAAGCCCTCTCAAGCACCCGAATCTTTTCCAATAAACTTGCTCTTACGTTGAACCACACGGGACATCCAAATACAAGCATAGACCTGATAAGGGCCATGTAGCAGATAACCTTTACCCCCGCATCGAGTTGGCTGTTATAAAACAGTCTCTTTTTAAAGGCAAAAACTCATTTGGCTCTGGCCAGAGCAACATCTATATGTTTGTGAAAACACAGATATTGATCTAGGCAGATCCCAAGGTATCTGACTACATTTCGACAAGCAAGTGGCTGCCCGTGCTGCCCCACGATCGAGAACGTTTGCCAATTCTTTCTGGTATCCCTAGGGGCCCCAGACAAAGGCGTCCTAAACAGAATAGTTTCCGACTTCTGAAAGTTGATTTTCAACTTCCAGTCATCGCAATATCGTTTAATTTTATCGAAGTCACGTTGCAAGATTATAATATTAATGACCTCAATCTTTGGACCTGTTCTGTACGCGATTAAGTCGTCTGCATACGCTATGGCATGGTGAAGTGAAATCAGATCACTTGTGTAAACGTTGAATAGGATCGGTGAATTTGCCGCACCTTGTTGCAGACCGTTTTTAATGTTAAATGTTCCAGCAGAAGTCACATCGCCATTCTTCACGATGAACTGTCTACTGGAGAGCATATCAAAAAAAATATACAGGAATGGTTTACTAATACCCAGCCTTTCCAGTTTGTAAAAAAGTCCCTCTAACCATACGGTATCGAAGGCTTGTTCCAATTCAATCAGGCAGACACCAGTGCACTGGTTCTTGCCTTTGTTCCATTGAATATCAGAAACCAGTTTAGACGCAGTATGAATTATATCATGTCCCGCCTTAAAACCGAATTGTCTTTATTCCTTTTGGGGATGGCGTGTACCACTGCAGTTTTCGAACGCGCTGGATAATGTGCATTATTCATTGCATTATAAATGCTTACCGCTTCTAGATGGAGATGTCGGAGCACAATGTTCGGTATTTCATCGGTTCCGACTGATTTCTTACTTCTAAGCGATTCGAAGATCGTTTTCAGCTCTTCCTTCGAAATGAACGGGGGTAGTACCCCATCGTTGGTGATGACATTATTTGCCATATTCTCGTCATGAACTGGGTGAAACCGAGCTCTCGAATCGCCAATTCACAATTTCATTTCGAAGGTAGAAATTGTGCACTCGATTCTCCAGATCGTGGTTCGGGCCAATGATAACATTCGCCTTGTACACTTCCTGGAAAGTCGCTCCTATAGCCTCCACCTGCTCCTGCGGATCTTCGATCACAAAGAAGTTGTCATCATCAACGGCCTCATTTGGATCGATGCCTGCTGCTGTATCTGCTCGTTGTCCGTCGTTCAGGCGGTTTTAAGACATGGAAGCTCATTTTGATCTTTTCTCCGAAATATTTTATATTCGGGTTTCTGGTGTTTACAGCCCGAATTTTGTTGTTCCAATACAAACTTACAGATGCTCTGTAATTTTCTTTTATTAATACTTGGACGTTTTTGATTGGTCTGATTTTGGTTATGTCTGTCAGTAAATTGTCTGTACAAGGTTTTTAGTCTTGACAGTAGTCTACTTTTATGTCGGTATAATGCGTCAATAGTTGCATTGCGGAATAAGTCTTCGTCGTCAGTGTGTTGATACCGAGGTATCGTTTTGTCCATTGTTCGTTTAATTGTCTTGTCCATTAGTTTTAGATATCTGTCAATCTCTCTTCGTGGGTAGAGCGAATTCGAGGGGAGTGCTCTAGTCATTGTTCTGGAGAAGTGTGTTCAACGCACCCTACTGTAGTTGTTGGAATGTCTTTGAATAAACTCGTCCAATTCCGCAGCTTCTTTCGGAACGGTTATTTCGGTACTAAGACCGCAATGGTCACTGTCATACACAAAAGTGCGTAGACAGTTTATGGTATGATGGTTAGTGCATGTCAAGTATATTCGTGTGTCAAACAGCAGGAGATCCAAATAGGACCCGTGTCTAGGAAACGGCGGACTATCCGTCGCTTTAAGCCCGAGTCGATACATTATACTGTGTTGACCCCACCAATTGAATAGTAGGTTCCTTCTAGTATTTGGTGTATTATTTTCCCAATCACTATGTTTGGCGTTGAAATCTCCGCCGATAATAAAGTAATTCTCCTCCAATTCCAGTCTTAGTAATCGAAAAAGTGTCTCGAGCTCTGAGATGAATAAGGCGGATTGAGTAGCCTTAGGTGCATAAACAGACACCATGTATAGCCGCTTTCCACTACGGAGAGGGATATACACGATACATGCTTCCAGCACCTGAAACCTACGTACTACACGACTGTATACTCTTTTAAAACGTATACCTTTTCGTACGAAAATCGCACCGCCTCCTCTCTGAATGGAGTTGAGTTGGTTTCTCCGTACTATTTTATATCTTCTGTGCCTCATTTTATGTCGTTTGGTAAGCTTAGTTTCGCTAACCAAAAGCACATCAGGGGCTTGGTCTTTAAGCAACTTAAACAGTGCGGCTCTTCGTTCGAACCTAATCAGTGAATTAACATTCGCTGCAAGGACCTTCAGGGATTGCTCAGCCATATACTACGTACCCATTACGACTGGAGGTGCGTTAGGCCCGACAGCAGCGCGTATATTTGATGTACCCGCATAGCCTGTTCCTGTATTTGACGCTGAAGCTGAGCCATCTGCCCCTGAATAGAGAGCAAGATAGCCAGCATGTCAGGTACAGGTTCCGTTGCTCTAGGCGCTGGTGCCTGAGAGGCTACCTTTGTTTGTTCTACCGTATTTTCCCTACCTGCCGCCATTTGGGCGTAGGTAACCTGGGGGGTAACGGCTGGTGTTGTACCTGCACGAATGGACGTTTAACTTCCACTTTCTGCTGCCGAGCCAGATTTACTCTTTTGATATATTGGTAGCTTTTCACCTTTCGGTGTGAAAGAGAAGAACTCCGTCGTCGAATCCCTTAACAGGTTTTTAATTTTGTAATAGCGCTCCACTGTATTGCAGTGGATCGCGTGCCTATCTAAACTAAGTCTTTTAATAAAAAAATTATTTCCTATGGCCGACTTACATAATTTTATCGTATCTTTCAACTCCATCTTGAATGTGTTGATTGGAGATACCCGTTGTTTAGTTGATTTCTGTGGTTGTTGTTGCTGTTGTTGTTGCTTTTGTTGTAGCTGTTGTTTATGCTTCTGCTGCTGCTTTTGCTATTCCTGCTGCTGCTGTTGTTGCTGCCATTATTGTTGCTGCTACTTATGTTGTATGTTTTGTATGTTTTGTTGTTGTATCGAACTTTTCTGTGTGTTTTTTTTGGTCGTATAGACTTGCTTATTTGTGACTGCTTCTGTGTGTCCTGGAGTTGCTGCTCCTTCTGTCTCCTCGCAACTTGCTTGGCTTTAATAGCCAGTACCTTTAGTTGTAGCTCTTTCATGCTGCTATACATTGCTTGCTTCTCTTCCTTTTCGTCGTCTGACTCCGAGGCGGCTAACGATGCGAAAATGTTACCACCTCCCATGTAGTGTCCTTCTCTACCGTCAGATACTTATGGGAAATCATCTTTGTCAATTTCGTTGTTGTGCTGCTGCCCTTGACGATATTGTTGGCGCCTGTTCCCTCACTCTACCAGGCAGCTTGTCAGTAGACGCTGAAAGGGAAGGGCGTTTCACAAGATTAGGAGTAGGCCTTAGCTTCCTCCTCCTCTTAGCGGTAATTTCTGTTTTCCCAGAAAGAGAATGAGCCTACATAACGGCTTGATCATCTGATGACATCAAACTATCTGCTAGTCCCGCTATTTGAAAAGCGGACCGCTCACTTGCACTCATTGTCTGACTGTTCACTTTTTTATTATATTTATTTACTTTTTAAAATGAGAATACAAATAAAAAGCCCGATATGTTTCGGGGATCCACCCCACGACCTCTGGTTTATCGGCAGACACCACTACCACTGGGCCACAGAAGCACGTGGCCAAAATGTTTCTAATTGTTTTTTTTATTAAGTTCACATTTAACTGTTTCACTTTAGTAGAAGCCGAGACACGTTTGTTCTCCACGGAGATCTATGAACGACTGGAAGCCAACACACTACCGCTTGAGCTATGAGTTAATAGCTTAGAGGCGGATGTTGCATGCTGCAGATTAATTTAGATGCACCTTATTCCCATAATAAATATATTGACAGTTCTGCCAATATATCCCCATATTGGCAGAACTGTCAACATTTTTAGTTGCTCCAGTGAACTGGAAAAGAAAAAACAAACTTAAAGAAAAATTCAACTTAAGAGATCGTTAAAAGATCGTTAACTAGTTATCTGACAAACACATCTGTACACTATCAAATACACAATCGAACTCTGCGATCCCATGTTTATAAATTATAATGGCAATCAAAAGTAATGTTCTATTCAACGAACAACACAAAAACAATACAACGAGACGCTATATTGGTTTATACCAGTCAGCGAAGGGAGCCATCTTATGGAAAAGAAGGTAGATATGATCCCGTTACTGTCGGTAGGACTTCTCCAGAGTAAAGAGAAGAAAAACTGTCGAAATCGGTACGGGAATTTTTTTTAACAAGAATCGTGAAGTAAAACCGACGTTAGGGTGACAAAGGATTTTCCTGGGAGAAACCTCTAGAAAATCAGAGATTCTAAAATTTAGTTTCTCCTTCTGTGTTTGAAATCCTTCGAGTTTGTTGGAGAAGGTTCCTACCGTGATGGAGGAAGGCAACAATATATTAATTTCAAACACAATGTACATTAAATTTTACATTACAGCTGATTATTACTTTGTTGGATGCAGGCGAAAATTTTTATTCGAAAATTCCAATATATACGAAGTCCTATCGATATCCAGAGATACATAAAACAGAGGTACAGTCTCAAATTGAAAACCTTTTGCAGCAAGGTATAATAAGGCCTAGCTATTCCCCATGGAGTAGTCCCATATGGATCGTACCCAAAAAGTGAGACGCATCAGCTTTTCAGAAATGGAGACTTGTTGTCGACTATCGTAAGGTTAACGAAAAAACTGTAGACGATCAATATCCTTTACCTAATATAATGAATTTTACTACTTTAGATCTGGCTTCCGGCTTTCACCAGCTCGAGGTAGATCCCAGGGACGTTCAAAACACCGCATTCTCGGTTGATCATGGACAATCTGAGTACATCCGAATGCCGTTTGGACTCAAAAATGCCCCGTCAACCTTCCAGAGAATAATGGACACTATCTTACGTGATTTACAAGGCAAAATTTGTATAGTATAGTATAAAATTAGTATACATGGACGATATTATCGTTTTCTCAACCTCCCTGCAAAAGCATATCGAAAATTTGGCAAAGGTCTTCTCAAAATTACGTGCAGCCAATCTAAAAATTCAATTAGATAAGTCAAAATTTGTACGTAAAGAAGTAGAGTTTATTAGTCATGTAGTTACACCAGATGGTGTTAAGCCCAATCCCAATAAAATTCATGCAATAATAAATTATCCGATACCCACTACTCAAAAGGATATTAAGTCCTTCCTTGGCCTACAGAAAATGTATTAAAGATTTTTCAAATATAACAAAACCCTTGACTGAATTTTTAAAGAAAGGAAGAAGCATAAACCTCAAAGAACGTTATGTTAAATGTTTTCAACATTGTAAGGATATATTAAGTAACGATCTACTATTACAATACCTTGATTTTAGTAAGAGTTTTAATTTGACGACCGATGCTAGTAACGTTGCAATTGGTGCAGTTCTTAGTCAAGGCCCAATAGGATCTGACAAGCCAATCTGCTACGCCTCAAAAACAGAACAGAATTACAGCACAATAGAAAAGGAACTTTTGGACATAATTTGGTCTACTAAATATTTCCGCCCATATCTGTTTGGTCGAAAATTTAAGATTATAACTGACCATAAACCCCTGAACAGGTTATTTTCCCTAAAAGAACCCAATTCAAAATTAGTCATATGACGGTTAAGGTTAGAGGAATTCGATGTACATAATACATACAAATCATTGATGTGATCAGGATCATTGGAAATAATAAAAAACACCTATTATAATATGTTAGATTTATTTTTGAAATAATAGGTCTCTTCGCGTATTGTCCAAAACTATGAAAATCTAGGAAAAACAGTCCAAAATCCGTTCGCGTACTCATATTTTTCGTAGTTTTTCCCCTCTTTTATCGATTTTACTCCAAGAAATTTGTTTGGACAAATTTGTAAAAACTGTCAAACTGATTTTTTTTTATTTGAATCTGTAATTAGGTTTTATCCTTTATTTCGAAATGGAACATTTTTTTTACTTTGTTTTGAAAAAATAAATGAGTTTTGAATAAATGATTAATTAATAATTGAAGTTTCGAATGGAATAATGTTTTTAGGAAGTGGTTACAGCCAAAATATATTGAAAAGCAGGCAAATTAAACGAAAATGCTCCCCAACCACCTTCAGGTCTCTATAAATAGCATATAGATGGACAATTAAAATTAAAATTATCGGACGAAATCATATTATCTCATTCATACTAGGCTTAAATAATTTTTGTCCTGAACATCAGGATTTTAAATAAAAAAGTGTTAACGTCATTGAATTTCTTAAAAAAAATCGAAATGAGGACACTTTGCACTTGACTTGACTGTAAATACAAACCTGTCTAAAATCCGTTCGAATATTTTTAAAAATGTTCTCTCTAAAAGACCATTTATCCTCACTTCTCCGTATTTGTCAGTTTTTACATATTTGTGCCTGTTCACATTGTCGATGGCTGGAAGATTGTCCGAAAGAGAGGGAACACTTTTTATTGTAGTAGGAAGAAGAAACTTCCAACGAGTATCCATATCCATTTCTACATTTCTAGAATGGATTATCTGGTGCAACACATCGTTTTTTTCCATATCGTTCCATTTTTGACATATTTTTTCATTTTAGTTTTGATCGTTGATGAGAAAGGAAGTGTGAAGGATAGCAAAAAGGTATGTTTCAGGCCAACTGCTCAAATTTAAAAATTAAAAATGCTCCGATTCAAGTTTTCCACTTGTAAAAAAGTCTTTCAACCCCATGACAATGTGAACACGACGTTCATGATGAGGACTTTCACCCGTCGCCAATGTAAACAGGCACTTCAGCTCAAAAAGTACGCGAAAGTATGTAATATTCTACAACGGTCACACTACGAAGCTGACAGCGAAGACAAGTAAATGCCAATTTGACAGTTTTCATATTTTTTGAAAGCAACAAAATTACGTGACAAACATACTGCAGCTAACAACAATTTGTAGTATAACGTAAAGAATACGTTAAAATAATTATTTAAGTACTATGTCGGACAATGAGTACGAAGCTTTTGAAATCACGGATTACGATTTGGCAAACGAGTTTAATCCAAATCGTCCACGGCGGAAACTTACAAAGAATCAAAAAATTTATGGTATGTATTTGTATTATAATAAAATTTGCTTATATCAAATTAAAGATGTAAAGCTCAATCTCTTAACTAGTCATAATTTGCAAATTTTCTTATGGCTTGATTTTAATTCCAGCTCTTGATACCAATAGTTACTAACGATTATAGTTCATTTGTGTACGACACCACTCAGTTAAAGAAAACGTTATAATTGTTTGAATTCGTTTTACCTTCTTTAATTGTTTAACCAGTCGAGTGTCAGGAAGTGTTTTCTATTTGAACTTTATGGTAAATTGTTTTGTCTCATCCTTGATATGGCTGTGGTGATTCGTGGTTGACGCGAAACTGTCTCAGCTCGATTTGTTATCTTATAAGATTTCTTTTTTATTAGCGTCGCAATTTAAGTTTGTAATACTGAGTGGAGTTTTAGAAAATTATATATTTGTCTTAAAAGGAAATTTATTTCATCAGCCTCCGAGTTTTTGACTGTTCGGGAAAAGTTTTTATTTTATAGTCATTGTAGTCAACCAAAGCTGCTTGCAGTATGTCGCTGACGATTACCAAAAACAACGGTAGCGAGAAAATGTAATGTTGACGTCCGCCACTTTGAAGATAGGGTCCAGCATTTTTTCATTGTGCAGAACATGCTTTTTAGACAAAAAATTTCCAACGCAAATATGAACAACAATATTCCAAGTTCATTATCGAATCATCAGGTTAATCATTAACCGTCCTTGATTTGAGTCTTAACATATAGGTATGATTGCGTCTTAGGCTCGCACTTAGTGTTAAAATCCCTTAAATTAAGTTTAGTTTGTTACCGTACCTTTAACAACAAGTAGTTAAGCCATGTGGTAATATTCTAATGTGATTTTTCGTGTACAAAAATTGGAAGAAAAAGGATAAGACTAGGTTATGACTATTTCCAGTCCCAGTTAGTCTGGGTTCGAAGAGGAACCTTCCAATAAGATTTCTTCTAACAATTGTCATAAAAATAAATAAAGTACCTACAAACTTCTTTAAAATAATCTTACACTACTTATATTAACTTAAAGTGTCCTAATTTTATGTATATATCTTCTTGTCCTCAAGAATTATAACATATAAATATATATACTTAAGCTCTAAATCCTATCTAAGCTATGTAAGGCCATGGCTATAAAACTAAACAGATTGGATTGGTTTCAAAGTGGGGCTACCCAGAACTTCAAAGATATGACAATGGCTTTTTCTCCTTCACTTAACTACCAAAATTATTGGTGCTGCCGACCAACTTTCCTCTTACTGCGACTCCCTACCGTCCCACGGAACCGGAGATGCTCGGCATTGTAGTGTGCGCCGAAGTTGAGTCGTCTGCCCTCAGCTGTTAGAGCGACGGTTTGGATTAGTGTCACTTTTAAGGAAGTTATTGAAGCGAAAACACTCGATTTATAGATAATTGGAGTAATAATCGTAGTCATTGAGCTGGGAATGTGCATTCGAATCAACTTAATAACGAAATTATCAAGTCTTATATGGTTTGTAAAAGGCTTTATGTACTCTGAGTCTGATATTTTGTAGCAGCGAAGGTAGGCCCTCTTAAACACCCGAATGTTTTTCAATAAATGTGCTCTCACGTCAAATCACACTGGACATCCAAAAACAAGCCGGATAAGGGCCATGCACTTTCGCATCGAGTACCTTTTGCTTTGGTCAGAGCAGTTTTATATGTACGTTAAAATAAAGAAATTAATGTAGCATGTGGTTAGCTGAATTGGCCCACGACCGAGAACTTTCTCGAATTCCTTCTGGTGTCCTTAGAAGCTGCGGATTGCAAGGATATTTTAATAATCATTTGCCTCAACGCAATGCAACCTTTTTTTTTGTAGTCAGCTCATTAGTTTATTGGTTACACAAGGTGCGCCAAGATAACTTCCTTACTTGAAATGAGCGCTCTGAGCTCATGATGAGTCCCAGGCGGCTGTGCGTAGTCTCGTTCGAGAGAGAGGGTTCTAACGTTTTGCTAACTTGTGTTTCAGTCATCATCAAGCGTTGCAGTAACGAGCAGCGTGCGTTTGCTTCAGAGGCTTCATTTTCCAACGCCCCTTCGGTGGTTTCAAAGCAGCCCGGATAAGAAATAAATTTGTTTGTGGGTCACAACGTTGAAGAAAATTAGTTCTGTGTAGAAAATAAGAACTGGGATTGTGGGCCCATGGTTTTTCGAGGAAAATGAGCAGACTGTCCAGTCAATTCAGATCGTGCTCAAGCAGTTTTTTTTGCCACGACTTGATAAAATGGACTTAGGAGATATATGGTTTCAATAGGACGGAGCAACGGCCCACATTTCAAGGGCATCGATGGTTGTGTTGCAAGAGCACTTCCCAGGGCGCCTTATTTCATTGAGGGGTAATTTAGAGTGCCCGGGGCGTTCACCCGATTTGACCCCTTGTGACTTCTTTTTGTGTGGGTATTTGAAATCCCGTGTCTATACCAACCGCACAGAGACCCTGGGCGTCAATGTAATCACAACGATGTAATCATGTACAGAAATTGTTGATAGGGACACATGCGCTGTGTGCAAATTAAAGTGAAAAAAAATACCAGTAGTATATAAAAATATCAATATTTAACCAAAATGAAATGCAAGTCTTGTATTCTTAAAATTGAAAGAAACGAGTCTAGAATTCAACGTTTTGCTTGTAATGAATCATTTAATGCAAAGTGTGTAAACTTAAAACAAAGTGAAATCGAATTCTAAAAAAAGTGATCAAGGTTACAAATGTGATAGCTGTGTAAGTCTACGGAGAAAATCTCTGTTGCCTGATCTTGCTCCGGCTCTCATGACTGTTTCGAGTGCTCATGTCTCTTTGATTTGCAATGCTACTTCCACTCCTACTGCAATTTCGAACGACAAGCCCGTTGCGAAATTCGTCATGCAGCAGATTACTCTGGAGACACTCTATGCAGAAATATTAAAATTGCAACAACTCAACTCTGATGTGCTCTTATAATTAAATATCTGGAGGAAAAAAATGAATTCCTTATAAAAAAAAGTTGATACTCTGGAGGGGAAAGTTAATTTGCTTGAACAAAAAGAGAAACAGTGTGGAGTTGACATCGTTGGTGTTCCTGATGTGACAAATGCAAATGTGCACGAGAAGGTAATGAAGCTACTTACTGTTGGTGTTCCTATTGACAGTGATAGAATTGAATCTTATTACATTAAGAATACATCTAAGTAGAAAGCAAACAACAAAATCAAAAACGTTGTAAGCGTAAGGTTCCCTTCGCTTTCGTCAAAGATGAGACTGACGGTATTAAAGACGCAGCATGGGAGTTAGTGGTGTAAAGGAGAATAACAGAATTTTCATAAACGACACACTTACGGGATACACAAGATCTCTTCTTTTAAAAAACTGTGTCAGTTTGTTTGGATAAGAAATTCATCGGTTCTCATTAGAAAAAAAGAAGATCAAAGTAGTTAGTTTTGAGGACATTTGTAAACTTGAGAATAACTTATAATAATTTATGGCTAGTTTAAGTGTAAATGATATATATTTAAGTTCTCATTACAATTCATTTGATAATAGTTTTTCCTCTTCAACTTCTGCCAATTTAAAATGTTTTTGCATCGATCATTAAAATACAACTTCTTCTTCAGGGTTTTCTGTAATTCGTCAGAATATCCGTAGCATTAGAAATAATTTTGATACTTTTTAACTCATCTTGCGTCTATTGATCATTTGCCGGATTTTTCTGTCTGAAATGTGGGTTTTTGATGATTAGGTCTCTAGTTTCTCTATACCTAATTTTAGATTCGTTGCTACTAGTAATAATACTTATTCTGCAGGAGGGGTTGCGCTTTTCTATAGAAATGACCTGCCGACCGAAATTACGGTTAAATGTGCCCATATTTAAAAGCGCTGATTTTGTAAGTTTCATGTGCAAAATTACTGGTATTCTCTACTGATTTGTCTGTGTTTATAGATTCAATTTTTGTTCAGTTAATGCCTTTCTGGAAGATTTTTCTGGTTTTCTAGATAACTGCAATTGTAAAAATGTAATTTTTTTTGATTCCTTCATCTGAACTTGATAACTATCTGTCATTATTATCTTTTTGGTTTTGCCACTTGTATATGTAAAGATTCTAGTTCTTGTTTAGACCATATATTTATTAGTTTTTTCTTTGAGTCTTCTCGCCCTTGGAAATACACAAAATTATTCAGTCATTGAAAAATTCTAATTCGAAATCGTGTGACAAGATATTTTGAAAAACATATCTTTTTTGGTTGCTGATGTTTTATCTTACAATCTTAATTTTAACATTCAAAAGGGTATCTTCCCCGATTCACTAAAAATAGCTGTTGATATCACTTTACACAAAAAGGGGAATGCTTTAATTTAATTTAAATAATTATCGACCAATTTCCCTGTTATCAGTCTTTGCATAGGTTTTTAAAAACGATGTAAAATCTAGAATGCTGTCCTTGGATAAATTTTTTTTAGTAACTGACAATTCGGTTTTCGTAGTGGTAAATCTACTGAGGATGCACTGTTAAAGTTGTGCAGTGAAATTTATACTACTCTTAATGAATCTGATGTTCCGGCTACCTTATTCATTGACATAACCAAAGCATTTGACATGGTCGATTATAGCATTTTGCTCAGTAAGCTATTCAATGCTGATGTCAGAGGCTTTATACACTTCTTATCTAAAAAATCGCTGTCAGAGAGTTAAGATTAGAAATATTTTGAGTTCTAAAAATTTCATTAACATAGGAGTTCCTCAAGGCTCTGTTTTGGGACCAATATTGTTTTTAATTTTTGTGAACTCACTTTTATTACAACTGCTAAAAGGCAAAATAACAGCGTTTGCCGACGACACTGCCTTGGCCCACTGTTGTAATCGTTATGTGAATCTATCATTCGCCGTAAACCATGATTTAGAAATTCTGCGTCGTTGGTTTAAGCTGCACAAATTGGTTATAAGTGAAAAAACGAAGTTCAAGATTTTTGATATCAAAGGTAAACTCTGTAATGATATACCCTATAGTACCATTCGCCCAACTGCAAGAAATTTAAGTTGTTGGAAACCTGTATTCACGAAAATAAAGCAATCTCAATTAATTCAAAAACATGTTGCACTGTCAACTGTTTTGCAATTGAGCGCGTCGAAGTTTTTAAGAACTTTTGAGTTATTTTGAACTATAAAATGAGCTGGATGAATCATACTATGTATTTAAAACAATTTTTAAATAATGTTGTAAGACAGATCTGTCTTCTAAGCCAATATTGTGGTTTGGCTGTCTTGAAATTAGTTTATAATGGTCTTTTTAAATCTAAACTTCAATATGGTATAGCTTGTTGGGGCGGAACTCATTTCAACAAAATATAATCTTTACTAATCAAATAAAAGCATGCGATTCATATTATGCGCAAAGTGAATCGACTAACCCTCAGCTTTCAGTTATTTAGAAGCCTTAATCATCTTCCACTAAGGCATGTGTATTTTTATAAAGTTCTAAATATTTTTTGAAAAATCCGGTTATAACACTCCGAGAGTTTACGTAAACCATCAAAAAAACTCTTTTCTCACAATTTTTTAAAATTACTGCGCCTCGTCTAATATAATAAGTTAATATATAGTAATATATGAGAATCTTAGATATGAGAGAGTGAAATCAGTATACTTTAAAAGAGTTAAACAATGGCTTTTCCATTTAAATAGTACTGTTATTGAAAACTTGATCAATCCATTAATATGATTTTTTGTTCATATTGTAAATTTTCTCTTACTATATTTCTTTTTCTATCCAAATTCTAACCTACAATTAATTTTTTATTTTTTATATTATTAACATTATCGCATCCACATCGATAAATATATAAAATAGTTTATACTTTTGTAGTACATTCGCCTCTTATTTTTAAGAACAGTAGAATGTGCTTACTTTTTTGAAGTTTCTGCCATTAGTATTAACTGAGCAATTTACGTTAACATGCGTCAGGATATACCAAAATAAGCTTTTTCTTAAATCCTCGATAAGTGATGTCAGCATTGGAGATAGACACTTACTGTAGAAGGATTTTTTTTATACAATATACCCATTATCGTTGACGAATTAGGGGACATTCTGTATATAATTCAGAATTTTTGTTACTTTTATAGCTTTAAGATTAAGAGAATGAAAAAAAGTTTTAAAAAAATCACAACTTTAAATGTTTAACTTTTTAATAAAAAAAAATTAAGATGTAAAAATACTACTTTTTATTTTATTACATTATGAAATAAGGAAGTTATTTTCTCGCACCTTGTATATTTTTATTATATTTGTCCTAAATTTCATTTAAGTTGTTTTGGCAATAACTTCTCGTAAATTGAACATTTGTATATTATGCGAAACATAAATCACAGTTATATTAGTTGCACTTGAGTCATGTAGCATTAAAGTATAAATATTTTTTCGTAGGAATATGGGCCGACAGTGATAGCGATAATGATAGCGATGTGGAGATGACTGCCCGTCGCGGGAAAGGCCGTAGTACAGGACCTGTTAATTTTGTTACTGGTGGTATACAACAGCCTGGTAGCAGCAATGTGGAAAGTGACAAGGACAGGGATGTTGATAATCAGATAACGGATGAAGGTAGGTAATATTTTTTTTTTGCTTATAATATATAACAACAACATATATTTTTAAGAGGACGAACGTTCAGCTCAACAAGGAATAAAACACGTTACATCAAATGGTTCTAGTAACTCTTCATCAGATGAAGATGGTGGAACGCAAATGCGCGCAGGATTGGGTATGCGTCAGCGGCAACCTGCTTCCAATACAAAACCCATGGGTGCATGGGAACAGCATACCAAAGGAATAGGGGCGAAGTTGTTACTTCAAATGGGATACAAACCAGGCAAGGGTTTGGGAAAGGATTTGCAAGGTATATCACAACCAGTACAAGCACATTTGCGAAAAGGAAGAGGCGCTATTGGTGCATACGGCCCGGAAACACCAGCCACTATCGGTGATAAGCTTCAGGCAAAACAAAATGACGATGATAATGCTCGCGACGTAAATGATTATAAAGAAAATTTGAACAAATGGAAACGAGATGATGGCAAAAAGGAATCTAAAAAAAGCCGATATTATTATCGAAGCGTTGAAGAGGTAATCGAAAGAGGCAAGAAAACATCTTGTGGAATAACCCCAGACAAATTGAGTAAAAAACTAGGTAATGTTCCCGTGATTGACATGACAGGTCCTGAAAAACGCGTACTAAGCGGCTATCATGCTTTAGGTCAAACAAAAATTATTGATGACGAATTATATGGTAATGAAAAGGAGAAGGAAGGTTTTGCTTTACCAGAACTAATGCATAATCTGAATTTGATAGTGAATATGTGTGAGCAAGATATCATAGCAATAGATAAGGCCGAACGAGAAGCAAAAGATAAACAGTCTGCTCTTGAACATGAAAAAAAAAATCTTGAAAAGATAATTAAACTAGAAGAAAATCATGTCGATACACTTGAGAAACTTTTGATATTAGTCGAGGAGCTTACGAACAACACTGAAAACCTCAGTCTCAATCGCGCGGAGAGTATATTTATAGACCTTCAACATGATTTTGCTGTAGAATACAAAGAATTTGCTTTGGGCGATTTAGCTGCTGGAATTATTGCCCCAATGGTTAATAATGAGCTTAAGTCTTGGAAACCTCTGGAGGAGCCAACAAAATTCATAAACACAGTTAAAAAATGGAGATCTATATTAGAAATGCATCATTCAGAAGAACGAAATAATGTTTTTGATCCTTATTCATCTCTGATTTGGGTTGGTGTTATTCCTAGCTTTAGATCAACAGTAAATGAATGGAATCCGAAAATGCATCAAAAAATGGCGGCTCTTTTAGACAGTTGGGCACCATTATTTCCAACTTGGGTGTTAGATAATGTGTTAGAACAATTAATTTTACCTAGGCTTGTAAGTGGTGTTAAGGAATGGGACCCATTAACAGATACCATTCCAATTCATAGTTGGATTCTCCCATGGAATACAATATTGGGCCATAAAATGGAAGAATTTATATTTCCAACCATAAGGGAGAAATTAGGCAACGCTTTGCAAGCCTGGATACCGCAAGATCGTTCCGCAAGGGCAATGCTTACTCCATGGAAGGATGCTTTTGAGTCGGGAGAAATGCAAGCTTTTCTTTTAAAGCACATCATTCCTAAGCTACAAATGGCACTAAATGAGATGGTTATCAACCCCCTTCAACAGGATTTGGGTAGGCTAAACATTTACATATATTTCACATTTTAATTAACGCACAAAGTACCGACTCGAATGTTTGCAAAACAGTTGAAACGCATAAATTTATTTCGATAAGCCAATGTCGTCAGCGTATGGTAGCGGTTGTACAGACTTTTGAAATATTGTGCCTCTGGTCTGGTCAAAATTCGTCACATTGTCAAAATACTACTTTGTTATCAAATACTTCGGTGGAGTCTGAACTGACATTTATGCGAGCGTTTTCCATTGTTCTCCCTCATAGTAGGACGAAGTTGGCATCCATGCTAATACTTGATGTGGCTATGCATGGCTCCTCTCTCTGTAGATAGTTTAAACAAACTTATGAACAGGCGGTGGTCTTTCGATTAGACTTTCCTGTGTTGTTTTTTTCTCAAGGTTGCCGTAAAGTGTTCAAAACAGTTTAGGATGGATATGGGTGTCACATGAAGAAAACTATAAGTTTTTCCTTGAACATTTTGTTACACTTAGTTGAAAGCATGTTCAATCCAAGTATTAAATAAATTCCGCTAACCTTCCAATCCCATTTATGTTTTGGAAAAAAAATTATCAAAAAAGTCTTCTTTATACCGTTTAAGTACCAGTCCCCTTTTTTGTAACTGATTCCTAGCTTCCTCTCGTTTAGAAACATTCTATCATCAGCGGTTTAGCAATTGCATTCAGTTATGTCCTAATAATGAAATAGCTTGAAGTGAGCAGCTGATCGTCGTTGGAATTGTTAGACATAACACACACCAGCCAAGAATTTCTCTTTCTCCCTTTACTCTTCAAATGTCTATTACGCTTCACTAAACGTTCTGTACATATGATTTTTGCCTGACTTAACGGCCACCTCCCAAGACCTCCCAAATGCTCTCCGGAATATGGAGAAATTGTTCTATTTACAATAGCAACTTTGGGATATTGTTGCAGTGCCAATATTGTCACAGTGTCTTTAGTCCACACACTTCTAGATGAACCCCCTTCACTGCAAAAGACGAAGATTCCTACTTATGGAAACAGGCAAATAGAATTTTAAAAAATGGACCGGATTTTGAAAATTTTGTTGGATATTTTAGAAGATAATGGTTTGCATACGTGTGCCTATATATTCATAGAAGTATTAGGAAGGCTCTGTCACGGCTAATATGTGCTAATCATTTAATTTTTTTTTCAATTGAACCTGGAAACTTCGTCCTGGACATTAAAGCTTCGTCTAAATCATTTTCAAGTCTAAAAAGTTTCAAGTTTATTTCGAATTAGCGTATAATACATATTTCATGGTAAATTGGGGGTAAAAATTATAAAGTTGAAACCAAAAAATTAAATATAAATATATTATAAACATATAATATAAATATAAATGTATAAAAGAAAAACAAGAATATGTGCAAAATTATATAAATTTGTTACATTTTTCAAATAGGAAATCATATTTTGAAATGAATTTACCTAAACATTATTTTGTGGATTGTCTTGCCCCCTTTTGCCTCATGGATTCTTAAAATGTTTGAAGAGAGAATACCCAATGTCTTGTCCCTACCATACACCTGGTTTCGTATGGCAACAAGTTCCAAAGCTTAACACCATGAACAAAGAACAGACGGTTACTTTCTAAATATTTGACAAGCAGTTCTGGAAGATCTATGCAGCTTAATGTATAAATTTCTGATTGGTTATCCAGGAATTGTTGAAGCAAATACGCTAAGATTGACTGTTTGAAAGTAGAAATATTGTCGTTACGAAAGGAAATGGAAAACACATCTTATCATAGCATTGAAAGCAAGTTCTAATTCTTGAGAAGATATAGAGAACTATAGACTACACAGCAGTAACTTATTTGCGGTATATGCAGAGCTTTTACCAGTTTTAGCCGAATGGTTATTGGAGTATATCAAGCAGAAGTAAACAGCATGCGTAACGCTGTATAAATATTTCTTACAAGTATATGGTTACAGATGAAGTTGCACAATGATCGAATCTTTCAAGAGAGATTAGTTGATAAAAGATTTTTCATCTCTCTGTCATTCCTGCTCTTCTTAACATAGACGAAACCATCACGAGTTCTTGGAGAGAACCAAATACCTTCTTTACGCATCCGGAGACCATGACGTAACAAAGCGATATTTTCCCATGTTACACAATTAAATAGATGCGCTAGGAGTTCATACTGCTGACATCAGGCACCTGTAGATCAGCTAATTCCGTTCTTATGTTTTTATTTTTTTCACGAAGTTCTCTATTTTCTCTATTTGCAAGAGAAGAAACGGCATCACTGAGTTTTTCGTATATGGGTAGACTCGAACTCACGAAATTGATCAGACAAGTATGTTTTTTTTTATCGGATGGTGTGGTAGACATAGGATTGTGATTCAAAAGGCAACTGGCTGCTGGATGTTTGTCGGGAGTTAATGAAGAAACCATCGCGGTTTTATCTTTGAGCGTTTGTTGACGTGTGGTTGTCATTACGACGATTATGTAACAATAAAGTACAGTCTAGTCGTACTTCCGTTTGACTTAGAACTCCGCAAAAATTACTTTTTTTAATATTCATATTCCTGATTTATTACTTATTTAGAGCTTTGGAATCAAGTCTGGGAATGGAATGAGATGATACCACCTTTGCTCATGGCTCAAATGCTTGATAAGTATTTTTTCCCG
This sequence comes from Volucella bombylans, assembly GCA_949129095.1. Taxonomy (NCBI): domain Eukaryota; kingdom Metazoa; phylum Arthropoda; class Insecta; order Diptera; family Syrphidae; genus Volucella; species Volucella bombylans. Next base: position 45,821,900 of record OX422141.1, read on the forward strand.
AAATGGATGCAAGTTCTTGTCTTGTGGCTTAACCAGTCACCAGACTTTGATCAAATTTCTCGTTGGTATGCCGGATGGAAGACGATTTTTGGTGAAGAAATTATAAAGCAACCTATTATTAAAGAACATCTCCGTCGAGTACTGGAAATGATGCATAGAGCAACAGAGACAATTGTTCAATCTCAAAATACTGCGACACCTTTATTGTCGCCGCAAGCTTCAGCTGGACCTCCGGCATTAATGGACTTACAAATTGCTCCTCCAACACAACTTGAGTTTAAAGAACTTGTTTCACAGAAATGTGCCGAACGTGGCATTATATTTGCACCGATGCCTGGACGTAGGGAATTTGGCAAGCAGGTAAGAGTTTTAAATCGTTCTTAATATTAAATATTTATGTGTTTATATTTGCAGGTATATCGTGTTGGCAAGTTGTTTTGCTATATTGATCGCAATGTTGTTATGTTGAGCGATGGAAGTTTGAAAAGTTGGACTCCTTCTTCATTAGGGCTAACAATAGAGAGGGCTGTATCTGGGTAGAACGAAAAGGAGCGGATGGTTTAAGTATTTTTTTATTTATTTTAAGTTACATATGCGTAAATCTTCAAATAAATAGTTATATTTTTTTTAAATAAAAAAATAACTTAAACGTTGTGTAAATGTTTCAAAGCAGAAATAGTTTTGTTTTATTCAGTATTAAAGGATGATATACATACAGTGCATACAGTGATATTTATTCTTAATTTTGGTGGCGGCTGAGAACCTCATTTATTTGGCTTAATAAGAGCTTAATCTAACTGAAAAACTAGGACTAGCAGAAAGACTTAAGAGCTGGTAACCAAGGCAATGATGGAGGAGATATTCACCCCTATCATAGAGTCCCTCGTAGAAAAGTTCCGAATGCTTAGTTACGTTATGAATACGAAAAAATTTACATCACAAGCCCCGAACGAAATCAAAACGGCATTGCCACACAAACTTTTTTTCGGACTTTCGGAATCAGCTGATTTACGTCAAAGTGTGAAAACAAAGTTTTTATTGTTCAATATACTGTGAATTGTGTTCTGCTTTTTTTGTAACAAAAATGGATTCGATTGCCATTGCATTATTATAGCCGGGAATCGTCAAAGCAGCTTTAATTTGAAACATTGTCGAAAGAGTCTTTGGAGTTATAAAGAATCGATCGCTGTGCCTACTGGCAGCACGTGAACTTCACCATTCCCCACAAAAAGCTGCACATATCATTAATGTAGCCTGTGCCTTACATAATATATGTATTAATTTTAAGGTCGAGGATGATTTTACAGGAATAGAAGCTGAAGATGAGGCAACTGCATCAACTGCAAGTTGAAGAAATCGAGGTTCCTGAATCTAATTACCACATTATGTAATCACAAATAAGGGATAGTATTTTGAGTAGCTTTACTTAATATTAGCACAAATTCATGCCAAATTAAAATTAAATACCTAACTCAAGAGAAGAAAAAAGAGTTTAAATGTTTTGTTTTTGCCTCTTCAATTTGAAGCATTCTCATTTCAAATCAATCTTGTTCTGCAACAGTTCTTCTTTTATTTGGTTATGCTTTACAGTGACTTCAAGGCTTTTTTCCTCACTATCTCAGAGTGTTTCTATTCCCCTGTTTATTCCGCGCAAGCTGCTTGAAATCCCCTCAGCCCACTTTTCATGATTTTTCGAAAATTCTTCTGTTTTGCGGTAGAATTCTTGATGCATTTTTATTTGCTCATTTAAAAGGCCGGTGGCATCATTCAATTGTCGTCAAGGGGTTGGAAGACGCAGCGGAACGCTTCTGAAACTAACAGCAGCGACCTCCGATGACATCGAAATATCCGTTGGTCCTCTTCAGCAGGTGTATTGAAGTCTTTAGCCTCAGAAGAACTTGTGAGCCCAAAAGATTGTGTCCCCTTTATTCCTCCGGTCGAGGTGTTGACACCTTCTTCGAGGCTGGAAAAAGAGTGCATTTTATTTGCACCGCCACTTGCAGCTTTGCATTCTTTTTTGTTCTCAACCTTCCAATCCAACCACACCTAAGAAAAGAATTCATATAAAATGTAAAATATTTGTGACGAAATTATGAAGTTTACTTTTCTCCAGCTGCTGGCTCTTTACAAGGTGGACCGAAGCTCTTCAACTCCATTTTAACCTGCTCCCAAAAAGCGTTCACTTCCTCTTTTGTTATTTTCGAAAATCCCTGGGCGATTTCATTTCTTTTGTTGTAGCATTTCAAAAAGCCTTTCAAACTGACTTTTGGTTGTAGTTACTTTGTTTGCCCTTTGAAGAAATAAAAAATTGAAATAAATTCATAATAAACTGCAATTCAACTCACATTTTTCTTTTGTTTTATTTATGTATATACATATGATTATTTGCTGATTTTTGTGCGCTGTATTCTTGCTGCATTTTCTTTTTCAGTTTGATTCCGATGAAAAAATCTGTTCGTAGAAAAAACTGTCAAACTTCCTATTCATTCGGGGCCTGTGATACGTATTTTCCGAACTCCGAATTTCGTAGCAGTACATTTTCCTACGACAGGGGCTATGATACCTTTTTTCGGGATTCGTAGTACGAATCTATTACGACGTTCCCTATGATAGGGGTGATTGTTTGAGACGAGAAGTGCTCAGGTTGAAATCAAAAAACGGAGAGGTTTGAGTTTACCTTTCGGGGCATATGAGGAATTGAGGACCGACAGAGAGAGGAGGCGAGGACTACGTAGATTACGTCGGTTGGTGTTGAAGGGCTGCGCAGTCGATGAATGCAAAGAATGTCAACAATATTCCTACGTTCATCTAACGATTTCATATTGAGAAGTTTAAGGCGATTCTGATAGGGAGATAAGATTAAAGGGTCATTCCCTTTCGAGAACATGAGCTCGGCGAAAGGGGGACCAAGCTTGACTGACATACTCAAGCAGGGGGGAACATAGAGAGATCTGGTACATACGGGTTGGAAAATTCCTTAATTTTAAGCATCTAATTTTCGATATGCGAATGGAAATTAAGCTCACTGTTGGATAATATACCAAGGTCTCGAAAAGACTGAACCAGGGAAATTGGTTGAGCATAGAGAAAATAAAGTCGGAGAGGAGATGGGTTGCATTTACGTGATAAGGTTATAGATTGGAATTTGGCTATATTAAGTTCTAGGCAGTTTGTGAGGTAACCGATTGGAAACCAATCGAGGTCTTTTTGAAGAAGGGCAGAGTTATAGGGAGAAGAAATAGTTTTAAAAAAATTGTGTCTTCAGCGTAAACGGAGAGAGAAGAGTGTTTAATAACCCTCACAAGATCGTTAATAGTAAGAATGAAGAGGAGGGGACCAAGGTGGCAGCGTTGTGGAACTCAAAATTAGGTCAGGAATGGAACAGAAAGAGCGGATCTAAACCGAACACTATAATATCGGTTTACCTGGTAAGAAGAAATCAGTTTTAAATAAAGAGGTTTAAACCTGAGAGCAGACAATTTGAAGTGGATGAGTTGATGAGATATCTTATCAAACGCTTTAGTGAAATCGGTTGTGATAACATCAATTTCTTTGTGGTTTGTAGTAGTTGATTTTTAAGTTTTAGTAACTTTTCTTCAATTACTGCAGGATCAAAATTTTGAGTGAGAAAATGACTAACGGAGAAATTTGGTAGGTCAATGAAGTAAAAGGAACCCGGTACGAAGGAGTTGTTGGCAAATGATTGCTTGAAAAATAGCAAAAAGTTGGTGATGGTAGGAGGATAACTTGAAGAGTTGGTTTCGAAAGCGAGGTAGGAAGGATAACCATCGGTTTTAATTACCCACATTTTGAATACTTACACAGAATTTATATAAAAAATAGTTGTAAATTAGTATTTTGTGGAAAAGTTTGATCGTGAGTACACTCTTTCGGATCTTAAGCCACCAACCAGATAGCGAAATGAAGAAAACATAGCCGCCGTAGCGGCCAGTATCGAGAAGACCCCAAAATGTCGGTTCGGCAATGTTGAGTTGAAACAAAAATGTACTCCAGAGTATGTATAATATTGTAAAATGTTTGTGTGGGTACAAATGATAGAACTTATTCTTTTCAATACAAATCCCTTTATTCAGTACAGTTACAATTCACTATTTAATTCTTTCTCTCAGTACAATTCAATTTCTCAACCACATATACTTTTCTTATCTTTTACTTAAACCACTTAATCACTTCTTCTAATTAACACTTCAAATTCAACTTTGGAACTGATTTGCATACCTTTGGGATGCTGGTATTTATACTCGAATGACATACTTCGAGAACAATCCACGTCATCCAGCGTTCCATACAAGTTCCAATTTGCTAGAAAATTCGATTCTACTCTCCTCGACTGTCTTTGCTAATCCAGTATCGAAACCTTCTAGTCTCCGAGTGGCGACATTTTCTGCTAGATGTCGCTGCTCACATTTGACTGGTTATCACATTGCTCCCTCCCTACAGTTGTTCGTCCCGAACAACTTCGTCATTCAGCATCCCGTTGAAATGACACATTCTATCCAAATGGACCACTTTAAATTTTCCTCGATCCCCACGCTGGATCCGGTAGACAACGTCATTAATGCGGGTTATCACCTTGTATGGACCTTCCCAGTCCTGTTGCAATTTTGGTGATTTGCCTTTCTTACGCTGAGGATTATACAGCCAAACCAGATCTCCTTCGTTGAAACCGGAAGATTTCGCCTTGATATCGTACCTAGTTTTCATGCGGCTGCTTGCTAGCTTCATCTTTTCTCTGGTGTCTTCATGCAATTTACGAATCCTGCTGCGTAAGTCATTCACGTACTCGTTCACCTCTTTGGGCTCCGTCGGTGGGGATCCGAATTTTGCTTCACTTGGCAACCGAATTGTTTGACCAAATAAGATCTCGGATGGTGTGTGCCCTGTTGAGCTATGGACCGCGTTTCGGTAGGCCATTAAGAAGAGGGGTATGTGTCGATCCCAATCCCGCTGGCAGTTGCTGACAACCTTAGATAGATGCTCATTCAAGGTCCGATTGAATCGCTCGACCATTCCATCAGATTGAGGGTGTAGTGGCGTTGTCCTTGTCTTTCTTATTCCCAAATATTGGCATATTTCCTGGAAGACTTTTGATTCAAAGTTTCGCCCTTGATCAGAGTGCAGCTCCATTGGGACCCCAAATCTGCTCACCCAGTTGTTGACTATCTGTTCGGCTATGGTCTTAGCCTCTTGATTTGGGATGGCAAACACTTCCGGCCACTTACTGAAGTAATCCATGACTACGAGAGTATATCGGTTTCCATTAAAGGTTTCGGGAAACGGCCCAGCGATGTCGATGGCTATTCGTTCGAAAGGTGCTCCGACATTGTATTGTTGCATTTGTCCATGTGGCTTTACTTTTGGGCCCTTGGTAGCCGCACACCTTATGCACTTTTTGCACCAATTCTCGACATCTTGTTTAGCGCTTAGCCAATAGAAACGTTCCCTTACCTTTTCCAACGTCTTGTTTATTCCCAAATGGCCTCCTGAGACTCCGTCATGTATTTCATGGAGCACTTGGTTGACTCTGGACCGAGGCACAATTAGCTGCATACGAGATGTTGTCCCATCTGCAGTTTCCCATTTTCTCTTCAGCAATCCATCTTGCACAAAAAGCGAGTCCCACTGTGCCCAGTATGCCTTCAGAGTTTGGCTCCGATCTGATATCTGCTGCCAGCTTGGTCTTTCCTCGTGTTCCTTCCAGGCCAATATTGGTTCGATGTCATTGTCTGCCTGTTGGGAGGAACGGATTTCGTCTATACTCCAACCCTCTATTGGCTCAGTCCTGATCATTTGGATAGTTGCCTGTTCTTTCGCTTCTTTACGGTTGCAGTGTTCGCATTTTACCCCGCACGGTCGACGAGAGAGAGCATCAGCATTTGAGTGGAGTGTTCCCTTGCGGTGTTGCACTTCAAAGTCGTAGCCCTGCAACTGCTCGATCCATCTTGCAACTTGGCCTTCAGGGTTCTTAAATTGGAGTAACCATTTCAGAGCTGCGTGGTCTGTCCGGAGAATGAACTTTTGTCCGTAGAGGTACTTATGGAAATGCTTCGTAGCCAGAATTAAAGCCAGAAGCTCGCGCCGGGTTACACAGTAGTTCCGTTCAGGTCTGGAGAGTACTTTACTGTAATATGCGACCACTTTCTCTTGACCATCATGAACCTGGGAAATCACAGCTCCGACCCCAACATTGCTAGCGTCTGCATCCACGATGAACATTTTTCCGGGCGTCGGGTAACCCAAGATGGGGGCATTGCACAGCTGTCGCTTCAGTTCTTGAAATGCTTTTTCGCATTCTCCAGACCACCTGAACTGTCGGCCTTTTTCTGTAAGTTGATGCAGGCTCTTCGCAATGCCAGCAAAATCCTTTACGAACCTTCTGTAATACGTGGCGAGTCCCAAGAAGCTTCTCAGTTGGTGTTTATCTTTTGGAGAAGGCCAACTTTTCACGGCTTCGATTTTGTCAGGATCCGTTCTTACTCCTTCCGCTGATATAATGTGACCCAGATATTTTACTTCCGGACGAAACAAGGCACACTTTTCTGGGTTGAGCTTTAAATGAGCACTTCGTAGCCTCTCAAACACTTCTTTTAGATTTTCGCGGTGCTCCTCGTACGTCTTACCTATGACGATAACGTCGTCCAAATATACTAGGCAGGTTTTCCAGGTGAGTCCTTGCAATGTTCGTTCCTGCCAAAGACCGCTTCCTGTAGTGAAGGCAGTTTTCTCACGATCCGCACGATTTATCTCTACCTGCCAGTAACCGCTCTTCAAGTCAAGTGTTGAAAACCATTTCGCTCCAGAAAGCATATCCAAAGTGTCATCGATTCTCGGAAGTGGGTAGCTGTCCTTTTTAGTGACATCATTGAGACGTCGGTAGTCTACACAAAATCTCGTGCTGCCATCTTTCTTCTTCACGAGGACCACTGGAGATGCCCACGGACTTTGCGATTCTTCAATCACTCCCTCAGCTTTCATCTTCGACATCATTTCGGCAACTTCTGTTTGCTTTGCCAATGGAAGACGCCTTGCAGGTTGACGGATTGGTCGAGCGTCTCCGGTGTCAATGTGATGTTGAACAATATGCGTACGTCCATATTCTCCGTCTTGTGTAGCAAATATATCAGCGTACTCACCGATTAGTTTTTCTGCCAGGATTCGCTGATCTTCGTCCAGATTACAGAGGCTGAGAATTTTGTTCTTGATTTTTATGCTCTGAACTGTTGTGACCGGTTTTGCACCCTTTTTTTCCGTTGTGGTCGATATAGCCTCAACAGGTACGCATTTTCCCACTATCTCCCCCTTTTTCACCTTTACACTGAATGTCTTTGGATTTAGAATCCTTACAGGGACCATGTTGTTCTTTGGCTCCACTAAGGTCTTTCCCACCATGAAGTCTCTTTTCTTTTCTGGCTCCATCAAATAGAATCGGTGGCTACCAGGACCACCTTCCACTTTTGCCCACAAAATTGCTTCTGACGAAGGCTCTAGACTCTGATTGCTGCAGATGACGACATTTGAGACTGTGGTATTGGCGTTTCCGTATATCATTGGTATCTCCATGTTTCCGTATTTCAGGGTTTGTGCCCCCAAGTCGACTACAAGTCCATGTTCTCTCATGAAGTCTGTACCAATGATGCACTCGTCACATATGTCAGCTACCAGAAACGCGTGAGTGAATGTTATTCCGGCCAGTTGGATTTTTATGCGGACTTCACCATATACCTTAATCGTTGCTCCTGTAGCTGTTCGCAAGCTGCAGCTGCTAGTGTTATGCAGCCAAGACTTCTGCACAAGATTCCTCCTGATGATTGAGGCCGTGGCACCGGTGTCTATTGTTGCCATCCATTTTTCTTTTCCACTGACTACTTCTACTAGAAGGCTTTCGCTGCGTCGTTTTGCCAGCGAGACTTGGATGATGGTCCTGGGGCCGTCGACTCCTGCTACCAACTTCTACCCCGCGAAGTTGGTGCTTAAGCGTTGACCGGCTTCTTGATAGCTGTTTCTGCGGGTTTCTTCATCTATTTGCTTGTCACCACAGTGAGGGCAGTCTTTTCGTCGCAACGGTTCTTTACACTGCCTTTGAAGGTGTCCTATTTTATTGCAATTCCAGCAGCGCATTATTCGTCTATCCCGTCGAGTATCTCGTTCCTCGGCACTAATTCTTGTGCAGGAACATTCGACAGATGCTACTTCCCTGACGAAATGTGTTCCCCTGGAAGCCTGATTGGCTGCTTCCATCGCCAGAGCGAAGGCAAGTGCTTCAGCAAGGGTTCTTTTCCCGGCCATCCTTACTGCTGACTGTAGCTTCGAATCGGCAATTCCCCTGATAAATGCATCTTTTGCCATTTCGTCGATAATTTCCTGGCCTGCGGTGGGGTATGACAGATGTGCAAGTCTACTCACGTCTGCTTGGAGCTGCTGCAGTGTTTCTCCTCTTTGCTGCGTTCGGCTTTGCAATTGGACCTTGTAGACCTCCTGCATGTGGCTGTCCCCGAACCGTTTCTCGATAGCCTGCACTAAAGTCTCATAATCTTTATGCTTTTCGATGTCTACTGTTTGCAACAATTCTGCTGCAGGACCGTGCAAGGCCATTGTTAGGGCAAAGCACTTTTCCTCATTGTCCCAGTCGTTTGCACAGGCAGCCATTTCAAACTGCTTCTTATAGGTAGACCATGAGGTCTGGCCATCGAATGAGGGAGGCTTCAACTCTTTTCTCCTTGGACCGCTTAAAGAACATTATCGCAGTTTCTGTTTTCGCACTGTGTCGAGCTCTTTTGCCAGTTGCTGAACTTTGCTGTCCATTTCTTCGAATTTTTCGCCAACATTCTTCTCTATTGTATCAAATTTGTCATCAACGTTCTTCTCTATTCTATCAAATTTGTCATCAACGTTCTTCTCTATTCTTTCAAATTTGTCATCGATTTCTTCGAATTTTTGCTGGAGAATGTTCTTTTGTTCTTCCAGATTATTCTTTTGTTCATCCATTTTCTGTTGAAGACCGTGCAGATTGTTGGTTTGTTCGTTGAATTTTTGTTCAATGCTGCTCTTCTGCTCGTCCATTTTTTGTTCCAGACTGTTCTGGAGAATGTTCTTCTGTTCGTCCATTTTTTGTTCCAGACTGTTCTTCTGTTCGTCCATTTTTTTGTTTTGTTCGTCCATTTTTTTGTTTTGTTCGTCCATTTTTAATAAGAGGAGTTGCATCATTGCAGCCATGTCATTGCCGGTACTTGTCTGTTCATCCTCGTCAACATCAAAGGAATATGCATCAGGATCATGTCCCTCGTTGTTCAAAGCCTCCTGAAGTCGGAGCACCAGGTCACTTTTTCCTCCACTGGCGCTGAGGCTTCTCTTGTTCAACTCGGATTTGAGTTGGACGAGGGTCAACTGCAATAGTTTTCGACCCATTCTAGCTTTTTCAAATAGTCAGAAAACACTGGTTTTTTTTTTTTTTTTTTTTTTTTTTTACACACAATAAGTCCTATCCCACTTCTGACACCAATGTAAAATGTTTGTGTGGGTACAAATGATAGAACTTATTCTTTTCAATACAAATCCCTTTATTCAGTACAGTTACAATTCACTATTTAATTCTTTCTCTCAGTACAATTCAATTTCTCAACCACATATACTTTTCTTATCTTTTACTTAAACCACTTAATCACTTCTTCTAATTAACACTTCAAATTCAACTTTGGAACTGATTTGCATACCTTTGGGATGCTGGTATTTATACTCGAATGACATACTTCGAGAACAATCCACGTCATCCAGCGTTCCATACAAGTTCCAATTTGCTAGAAAATTCGATTCTACTCTCCTCGACTGTCTTTGCTAATCCAGTATCGAAACCTTCTAGTCTCCGAGTGGCGACATTTTCTGCTAGATGTCGCTGCTCACATTTGACTGGTTATCACAATATTTATTTAAGAAAAATGCAAAATACAAAAGAACAAAATTTAGAAACTCAGAAACACAACTATACGTTTTAGAGAAAAAATCAAAAAGGTGACGCTATTTGACATTTCGGTATATAGTACGAGTACTTACAAAATTCTTTCTTCATAAAAATGCTAGGTTTGTTTATTTTGTTAATTTAATGTGTCCAAAATGTTTTAAATTGTTCAACACATCCCTTCATTGCGGACACATCCTTAGTTGATTGTATTCCAAGAAAGTTTCGAAGTGTGGAAAAAGTTGGAAATGGCAACGCCTTTGTCAAGATGTCAGCTTTCTGTTATTTTGTGGAAATGTATTTTATATCGATGTGTTTATTAAGCTCCCGTATATAATGGTGTTTGGTAGAAATGTGCTTTGCCCTTTTGTGATATTCTGGATTTTCTACTAATCTGATGCTGCTCTTATTATCACAAAATATCGTCGTGGGACAATCGGTAGCACACTGCACATCCAGTTCTTTTAAAAACGTTCGCAACCACATAGCTTCTTTTCCAGCTGCACAAGTTGATATGTATTCAGTTTCCGTGGACGATAATAAGATTGTTTTTTGTTTTTCACGTTTATAGTAAACACGTATCCGATTCGAGACCGACGAGTGTCTGCATCTCCTGCATAATCAGCATCGCCATAGCTATTCATATCTACAGTTTCAGTCAATTTGGGATATTCAATTCCATAGGTAGATGTTCCTTTCAAATACTTGAAGATTCTTTTTACAGCTGTGATGAGAGCACCAGATGGGTTATCTAAGTATTGGCTGAGTATATTCAGCGCTTAAGAAATATCTGGTCGAGTGGCAACAGCGAGGTACATAAGAGATCCTATCGCTTCTTTAAATTGTTGCTGATGGATTGTTATTTTTGAATCAGTGGATAATAATTATATATGAACACCAACAAAATATGATGCTTCACTACCCTTAACCTAGTATTCCTTTTTCAGATGCTTTATGAATTAATTTAAAAGATCTTTGTTGTATATAAATAAACGCATGGATCAGCTTGACACCGTTCGCAATTAAATTTCTGCAGTGTTTCTGTAAACTGTTGATTCCATACACTCAGTGATTGCTTCAAACCATACATTAGCTCCTTTTCAGTTCCCAAATTTTGTCGCTGTCAAGTTCAACTCCAGGTGGTAGATAGCTAGGTAAGAGTGGATGTTGGAAGTTCCAACCCACTTAGGCCTATTGGCCCATTGTGATGCCACGTGGATCTATGATCCTCTTACTAATGGAACCAGTTTGAGCTAATGGTAAAGCATAGCAGACTGTTAACGTCTATATTTTTTAGATCGTTTAGGTCGTTGTAGAAGAAAGGTCCCTCTGATTTTCTTTCTTTATGTACAGAGTAGGTGGAGGATTGTCTCCTCCTCTTCCTCGACCATGCAGCTTCTACAGAAGTCGTTTGTAAAAGCGCCAAGTCTTCTTTCGTGCTTGCTTATGAGGCAGTGTCCAGTGATGACACCTATTATGGCTCTGAGATGTTTCCAATTTAAAAGGAACAGACACTTAGAGCGATTCAGATCCAGCATTGGCCAGATCTCTTTGGTCGCTAGACATGTTTGTCCAGCAGTCCACCTAAGGTCTGTTCTTTTATTGGCATCCAGCTTTAATGCTAGTTGCACGTAGCCATTGGTATTCCTATACTACCCTTTTCCTGTATAATAGGTAGAGTGGTTCGAATTTTGGCGAGTTCATCGGCTCTGCAGTTCCCTGGAATGTCTCTGTGGCTAGCACCCAAGAAAGGTGAATGTTGAACTGCTCTGCCGTCTCTATGAGAGATGATCGGCATTTAAGCCATGGACTTGATGGCGACCTGATTATCCGAAAAGATGCCGGCATCCTTTGCAGATATCACGTTTTTCTTCAGCCAGAACAGAGCTTCTTTAATCGCCAAAATTTCCGCCTGAACACGCTACAGTGATTTGGAAGACGGAAAGAGAGGCTTAGGCCGTTTTCGAAAACGTCATCTGCATCAAATTGCTTTTGCAAAATGTTCTTAAGCGCAAGCTGCGAAAGTCATTTGTTCGAAAACAACATCATAAATCACACTACATTTGCAGCATATTCGATAATGCAGTGTTTGCAGTACAGATGTTCATAAACGTCATTTGCGCTGCAAAAAAGCAGCCACAAATTTGCGCCGTGCATTAAAAAAATTCGAAAAAAAAATAGTGAATCCGAATATTCAGGGGAATCTCAGTCTCGTGAACAGTAAGTACATAAAATCGGCTAATTTTTTCAATTTCTCAATAAATTTTGTTAAGGGTTGCATTTTGCTCTGTTCGAAAACGTCAAATGCTCTTGCAAGAAAAAAATCATGTAGATGACACAGATCAACGATACCAAATGACGTTTGCAGTTTGATGTTCGCAACCCTTAAGTATTGCAAATGACGATCAAGTTGACTATCAAAATGACGTTTTCGAAAACGTGCAGAGATGGATCGACTTATCCTCCATGAAAGCATCTTCCTCCCAGAATGATCTAGAGGGGTAGCTTACATGGAAGTTTTTGTCAAACCAAAGTTTAGGTATGGTGTAATCGATGCTCTCTGTGAGGATTCTAAGGTGTTAAGAATGTTGGCGTGGCCAAATGAATTATTTGTCCACTGTTTAGTTGCTTTAAGGCGAATAGCTGCAGTCGCAGCTACTTGCCTGCTGAAGATACCTCTCACCCAGCTTGGAGTTGATTATCCTGCTTTTTAGCATGAGACTGTTCAACTCCCCAAGTGAGTCGTCTACCTGCAGGGTTGACAGCGCAGTCGTGATTGCGGATGTGTCGACGTTGTTAAAGGCGCCCTCTATGCCCAGGAAAGCAACCAATGTGTACTCTTTATATTGTAGGGATCGTTCGATATGTCTGTTAAAAGAGTGCCGAGCCGTTTCCACCGACTTTTCTTTACGGCATGTTGAGCCGTTGACAGAAGTCTTGGATCAATTTTAGCTCGTATATGGATATCTGTTCTGTATTGTACGGTGTTGTGTTGACTTGCTGTATTTATAATATTGCAGAAATAATATTGTACTGTGTTGTGTTGCCTTTATAATAGTACACTGTTTGTTCTTTTACGTTATAAATTGGACTGTGTTTTATTGCCTATTTAATGTTGTATCTATATGTGTTTGTGACAATACGTGTTTACAATATGTGTTATACAAAATTCATTCTACTAGTTATTTAGATGGGTGTTGTGGATTGTCTTCTCTGACGTTATGTGGTGTCGCTGTCTTCCGTGACGTAACGTACTTCTGTTGTCTTCTCCAACATTCTCCCCCCGTGAACTATGTTCGGTATATAAGTTTACTTGACTTCACCAAATTCTCCGCAATATTTTGCTACCTTTGGTATTTCGAAAATTGGAATCATTCTTTGGCGCAAAATCCATCTTTGCATGAAACGAGAAGGAAATGTTTAGTACATATAAAACAGACCAGGTCAACTACTACGATATAACATCTTGGGGGACGGTATAGCTATATATTTTTCATTTTAGTTTCCCCATGCATCTGCATGAGAAAAAAAACAAAAGCCATAGAAGAAATAAATGTGTTGTTGGTTTGCAGTCGGTTGACTGCTCAATGAGATTGTTTTCCAATTAAATTACTATTTTATTTATTATCCAATTGTTTGTGTTTCTGCCGTGGATTACAAGTGAGTGTTTTCATTATTATTGTCCCTTGAATGGGACTTCCAGTCCCCGTGTTGGATTGAATCATTTCGATTTTACTAATGGAGTCTTAGGTGTGTTTGTGTGTTATTGTTACATTTGTTATTGCCATCTTGTATAATTGCGAATGACATTTCTTTCTTTTATGATGAATATATTTTATTTGGCCACAATTTTCTTAGTTTTGGGTGTAGAACTATTTAATTCGATCGTTAATTATTAATTAATTAGCGACCTAAAATTTATTTTGGTGTGTGTTGTGTTTACTATGGGTTTTCTATTGAATTGAGCGTATTGGATTTTACGTGCTATTATATTTGTTGTATTATTCGTATTAGGGTTTATCTTATTGCAGTGATTATGATATTGTTTAGAGCTATTTTATTATATGTTGAGTCCTTGAATACTTCTCACTAATTTCTCCTTTGAGGTATTATGAGAACGATTGCCTCCTTGAGTTCCTACGCTACCTGTGGTACGAGTAGTGTCAAGGAGGGGCCCTTTGGCAACACAATCGTACTCTCACTCGGTGATGCAGTTAATAATTCCTACCTCTTGAATGTTTCATGTTGTGTTAAAGATTTGAGATATTTGTCTAATGGGTTGGGTTTAATTTTGACCGTTGTGTGTGTGTAAATTATAATTAAAGTAATTTAAACTAGTTGATCGTTGGTTGGCCTAATGTTTTGTTTCCTTCGACTGTGTTTCCGCTATGTGTATTGCTTGGTAGGGCGCATATTTTTGCAATCGGTCGGATCAGTTCTGTAGTTTGGGTGGGCCCCCGCCTAATTATCTAGGCTTCGCTCCTTAATGACGTTGTCTAATAATGAACGGGGGCAGAGCAAAGTACTGGTCTTATCGTAAACATCTTCAGATGACGCTACCGAAGGTTGCTACGATTTGATCAGTCACAAGTTGCCGGTCATAGGTCTTGTTGGCGGCTGGACCACCGGTAGTCCCTACCAGGACTTAAATCACGGTATCATGGGAGTCAGGAGCCCCCGGATCTCGGTCCGGGCCTGACTTGTTAGAGGTAGGCCCCCTTGTGGGAGCGTCATGGTGGCTGTGGTTTAAACCCAAAATCGCGGGAAGGGTCTTCCTTTGGTTTTCCTTGGTTTTCCTTGGTTTTCCTTTGGTTGACTCAATGTGGAGTTGCAATAAGTGCTGGGTGCTGCATCCCGTAAGTTTAAGCCCACACGGCAGGTACTTACGTTAAAAACATGAGACATCTGTAGTTTTGGTTTTTAACTTTACGACTCTAACTAGATTTTCCTTTCCAGGATACATGTTTATGATGCGGGCCAGCTTCCATTTCAGTGGTGGAACGCTGTTGCAGTCTAGAGAAGTACTCATTGGCCAGATCTTCCAAAATGTACCCGTTTCCACCTTTCGATGTATGATATTTTTCCATCTGATACGATTGCTGAGGTGGTGCGATGAGTGGCTCACTAATCAGAAAATGTGCCGGGTGTTATTGCTTCCATGCAGACATGTGCCCTTGTTGCTTGTTCTTCCTCCTGTGTTTCCAACGACGTTGGTTGCTTGGGAAAGACTGCCTCCTATTGTTGTCGTAAGTATCACGTCCCCTGCCACCACATTTCATTTGCAACAATCGCTGACGGAGAAATTCCCCGTGACGCTACATCGGCAGGATTAGTTTCCCACGGCACGTGTCTCCATGCCACTTCTTTGGTGAGCGTTTGAATTTGTGCCACTCGGTTCGCAATGAACGTTTTCCATTTCGACGATGGTGCTGCTATCCAGCATAGTGTAATTGCTGAATCCGTCCATGCCCACATTTTAACGTTGTCCAGCTTCATTGCGCCTGTGGTATAATGTAGCAGTAGCCAGCAGTGTTGCCCGGATAGTTCCAAGCGGGGTAGGGTGACCTTTTTCAGCGGTGCAACTTTAGTTTTTGATACGAGTAGACGTATGTCTACGCATGCCCCATGACACGAAGGTAAATCGATGCAGCATAAGCCTTCTCCGATGCATCGCAGAACCCATGGACTGCTGTTGATCCAGCTGGCTATCCTCAGTTTTTCGAGGATTGGTAGATCTTCCTGGAAGGCTTTTCACTCCCGCCTTACCTCAGTGGTAATTGGTGAGTCCCAATCTACGCCTTTTCCCCACAAGTGTTGCATCATTATCTTGGCCTTTACTACGCATGGAGAGATCCAACCCATTCGATCGTAAAGCTGAGCAATTTGTGACAGCATGGATCTTTTCGTGTAATCTGCATCATCGCTCAACCCCACCTGAGAAGAAAAGCTGTCCGATACTGGCAACCATTTTAAACCCAGTGTTTTCGTATTATTAGCCTCGTCAAAGGGGAGAGAGAAATCGACCGCTCGTTGTTCTGGTGGAATATGTTGTAACACGGCCATTGAGTTGCTGACGTGCTTCCGCAGTTGAAAACCCGCCGTGGCTTACAGCTCTCTCACCATTTTTAGCTTGTGCTGTGCTTCTTCAAGAGTGTCCGTTCCGCTGATAAGATCATCCACATAAGTCTCCTCTCTGATTACAGAAGCCGCTGCCAGAAAATTATGTGCCTCGTCATCTGCAAGCTTCAGCAGTACCCTAATAGCGAGGAATGGAGCCGATCCTGTCCGTGTTTAGCCTGTAAGTTTTCAAACGTTTCTGCGGATGAGAAACTCCATAAGATGAGTTGGTAGTTTGCGTCCCGTTCGTCTACCCGGATTTGGCGATACATCTTTTCGATGTCTCGCATTAGTCTGTGTTTTGGGTCCCACCATCAGCATATCGTTTAAGGAAGAGCCAAAAGATGGTTTGAATGTTGCGTCAAATACGACTCTCAACTTCGTGGTGGTACTGAATTCCTTAAAGACAGCGTGATGGGGAATAAAAAAGTGAAATGGTGATTTCAAAACGGTATCTTTCACCGGTGTCATATGTCCGAGTTTTATGTATTCCGACATACATTTTATGTATGCCTCTCGTAATTCCGTGTTGGCTTGGAGCCTCTTCTCACATCTCTTGTCCTTTCTCGTTTGGTTGGTCGATTTGCCAAAACCGTCGTAATGCTGCATCCAGAGATATCCGAGAGGAAAATCTTCGAATTTGGGTTGTTCCCAGCTTTCCCAGTATTATCCAACCTAGGTGCGTCTTTTTCGCTGTAGACATCGCTGCTCAATAGCATATCGATTTTTGAGGGTTGGTGGAAGGTGTCAGTGACCTTAAAAGCAAAGCTCTCATCGTGCCAGCGAATGCTGATGCCACGGATTTAACCCTAGAAAACTAAGGTTCGTCGCTTCGACGAACACATTTTTTTATTTCTTTAATTTCTCTCTTGCTTTTTCCGCGATCCCTTTCGTTCTTCGTATAGCTCTAGTCATCCATGAGTTCTTGTTGTGTGCGGACGCAATTTGTAAATAAATTTTTCTACAAATTTGGTTTAAACTTTGCGTCGTCGATTCGACGAATGATTAGTCTTAATATACTAACAAATATGATTAGTCTTCTAGGGTTAAATTCTAAATCCGCAAAACTATGCGCGGTGCCACTGCTGACCAACCCCAACCTACTTATGTTGACGAATGTCCGTCTTGCTTTTACTTTCAGCCGTTGTATTGCTGACTCTGTTACAAAAGATGCCTTAGAACCTGGATCTATTAAAGCCCTCATCATCAGGAAGTTTCCCCCCGTAGTCTTAACATTGATCAACGCTGTAGCCAATAAAACCTAAGAGCCGGCATTGAGATGGAAACTGTTCGGATGTGGATATGTTTGCCTCGAGTTGTGTGTGTCATCGTGCAGTAAAGAGTGATGGCGTTGTTTGCCGAAGTAACAACACTTGCCGTTTGGACATCTGCGCTTAAAGTGACTGTACGCCAGACAATTTTCAAATACCTTAACCGAGCGAACTGCTTGCCGTCGTCCGTTTACATCCATCTGAAGAAAACGTCTGCATTCCTTTAGCGCATGCTGACCCAGTTGACACAATCTACAATTAAAGTTCTTCTATGGCACCTGCTGAATGTGAAGAACCTGATCCATTGCCCTGATTTGCCAGTGCCAGCTTGCTGTTCTACCGCTTCGAGTGACCGAAAACGACATTCAAGGAATTCGACAAAATCTTTGAACATTGGAAGCTCTTTCGAGACGCCCAACCTCTCTTCCCAAAGCTGCTGAGTGTGAGGGGTTAATTTTTGGAGGATTATAAAAATGATGATTGCGTCCCAGTAACTAACCGGCAAACCTAGATTTTCCAAAGCATGGACGATCTCTTGTGATGTGTCTAAAATTCCTTTGATGTTAGTTGCTGTATTACAGGTAAGTACCTTCTGCCCAAATAATAATTGTAATTGCACATTGACTAAAACCCTTTTATGGTCGTAGCGCTCCTTAAGGATACGCCCGCAAGTAGTTGTCCTTGTCGATGGCCAGATGCTGAAGAAGTCTCTCCGCTTCACCGCTGAGACTGTATTTCAGGTAATGCAACTTCTGTACTTCTGCGAGGGACGTATTCGTGTGTATGAGCGAAACAAATCAAAATCAAATCGAAACAAAATTCCGTTGTTGGCGGTTGCATCGGACGTCTTGATTGAAACTGGTACATCTGGAGGCAACTTTCCAGTCGCGTCCAACAGATCGGGTTTATATTCGCCATATATTTCTGAAATTTGATCGATCGCATTTTTTAGTTTTAGCCTTGACATCTAAAACTTTAAAACTTGAGTTGATGGGTCTAATTATTTTAAGAAGACAATGTTGTAAGTTAGATATTTTCTCTAGGTGGGACTTTGCTGCGTTTCCCCAGGCCAGAATCCCGTATCTAATGCGAGACTCTGCCAACGAATAGTACACTTTCTTTTGTACCTCCATATGTGAGTAACACTTAAGATACAACATTGCAAAGATAGCACTTTTAAGTTGAAGACGCAGGACGTCGATGTGATCACGCCACAGAAAATGCTCGTCGATGATAACACCAAGATATTTAATGGTTTTGACTACCTCAATTGTGTTACTGCTTAATATCTTCACGGCTAAGTGTAAGTCTTTGTGTTTTACGATGATTGCAATGTCATCAGCATAGGCACAAGCAATAGCTTTTTTAAATGTTCTTAGTAGTTCATTGGTGAACAGAATGAATAAAATGGGGCCCAATTTAAAACCTTGTGGCACACCGTATTTACTTGTTCCTTTTTTGCTTAATGTGTCGGATACTTTGACTTGGATTACTCTTTCAGTCAGATAGCTTTTGCGCCAGTTTGCCAGCACTCCTCTCAGTCCTAATTTCTTGACACTTTCCACCAGCTTTTCATGTTTCAGATTATCAAACGCTTTGCTGAAGTCTATAAAAAGCACAAGTACGTGATGATTTTTATTCAGTCCAGCATTCACCACATTGGAAAACTCTCCCAGTAACAATTGGGTGCTCTTGCATTTTTGAAAGCCAAATTGGTTAGGGTGAATCACATTGTGAATCGACATAAAGCAATTAACACGATTAACAACTACTTCTTCTAGGCATTTTTCAACCGCTGGCAGGATTGAAATTGGTCTGTAATTCTCTGTGTCTTTTTTTCTGCCTCCCTTGTATATTGGGCGAATTATCGATGTCTTCATTAGTTTTGGAACATACAACTGACACAAACTACGATTTATAATCCTCGTGAGGCGCATGGCATTCATTTTGAGATAAACTGGTCTGATGTTATCTGCTCCAGGACCTTTTTTGGTACATAGTTGACACAATATTTTGTAAACTTCAATTACTGTTACTTCCTCCAAGTAGATACTTTGTTGAAGTTGACGGTGCTCGTGGTCTGGGGTTTTTGTGTCACAGACATGGATAATGTTTGCCGCTTGATTCGAAAACCGCTCCGCAAATTCCTCAACCATGTCTTTTAAGCCTTCGGAAACATTTGGAAAATTTCTTTTGATTGTTTCATCTACTGAACGTTTCTTTCTTCCAAGTAGTTCATTCACAATACTCCACGTTTTCCTCGGGTCATTATTGGCATCTAAGAATTTTCGTTTGTAGTAATTGGATTTTACAAGTTGAATGTTTTTAGTAATTGTGTTTCGATACTTCTTGAATTTATCTTCAAACGTCTTACATCTGCGGCTATTTTTACACTTCTATATAACTCGTTCCTTTGCTTGCACATTGGGATTATTTCTGGAGTGATCCACGGGTTATGTTTCCTTTTTTTTTTGGTTGTGGTCGTTTTGCTTGCTTCAGCGTATATTTTATTCATTTCGTTAACAAAAATTACTGTATAATGCCTCAACGTCATTTTCTTGGAGTAGGTATTGCCAGTCTGTATTCTGTATAAGTTCATTAACTTTTTGCTGATTAATGTATTTAAACTCAGCTTTACAAGGTGTTTCTGTGCAACCCATCGTTGCATACAAAACTGCGTAATGGTCAGAAAGATCGGTTTCGATTACTGCTGAGAATATGTCACGCTTAGTTATGCTCACATACACATCGCCAATTAACGTCGCAGTGTTATTTGGTACATCAACACGCGTGGGTCGTTTGATAACTCTTGTCAACCCTTTCAAAGCCATGATCTCCATGTATTTTAAAACAGGTGAGTTATTCTCATCTCGGATGTTAATATGGATATCTCCTAGTACGATATTTTTATTATTTCCTTTTAAAATGCCCTCTAATTCTTCAATGAATCTTCCAACACTATTGTTCACTGTTATGACAATATCAGGGTTTATGAATTCAGGATTAAAACCGTCAATATTATAAATCCGTCAATGTTAAAAAATCCGAGAGTTCGGCTGCTTTTAAATTTTCTTCTACCCTCCCTGCGCCAACAATCTCCTCATTATACCTCTCTGCCATCTGCATATGCTTTTCTAACGAAACCAACCGCGTTTGCATATAATTTGCCCGTTTTAACCTACTGTCAGCCTTTGGAAATTTTCATAATCTTTTTTCATACGGGTGAGTAAAGCCAATTGCAATTTCCAAACGACATTTTATGTGTGTTTATATTGAAATTTATTTTAATTTCAGATTCAATCCCCAAATTAAGCAACAAATAAGAAAATTGGAACGCACTTACTTGTTCTTTTGTGGCCTTTTGCTCCTGTGATGCTGATGTGACACTGCAACTGTTTCGGCTTTCTAAATTCTGCGATTTCCTGGCTTGTAGAGTCCTTTTATTAAATCTTTATTTAACGCTTTTCGTTTTTTTTGTAAGATATTTTCACACACACACCACGTATATATTAGTTTTTGTTTAAACGTATCGCACTTTGTTTACAATTGTTGTTGTTGTAAAGTTATGTAGGTTGTTTAAGTGTTAATTATGCACAAATTATTTTCTGGTTCCGTGTTAGAATTTTAACTTAATTTAACTAAATTAAAGTTTGTATATAAAAAAAAACGGCTCGAAGGACCAAAATGTACTGTATTGTACGGTGTTGTGTTGACTTGCTGTATTTATAATATTGCTGAAATAATATTGTACGGTGTTGTGTTGCCTTCCTGTATTTATAATAATACACTTACGTTATAAATTGGACTGTGTTTTATTGCCTATTTAATGTTGTATTTATATGTGTTTGTTACAATACGTGTTTACAATAAGTGTTATACAAAATTCATTCTACTAGTTATTTAGATGGGTGTTGTGGGTTGTCTTCTCTGACGTTATGTGATGTAGCTGTCTTCCGTGACGTAACGTATTTCTGTTGTCTTCTCCAACAATATCAATCAGTCGTTCTAGAGTTTTCAGAAGGAAAGAACTTATAGGTCTGAGGTCTTTTGAGACAACATGAGAGCATTTTCCGGCTATGGGAATGTATACTACATTGACTTCTCTCCATGACAGCGGAATGTGGATAAGTTCTACATAGCTCCTCATAATATTTTTTAGCACAGGCAGAATAATATCTGAGGACCTCTGTAGCTCGGCAGGTATAATATCGTCCGGACCAGCAGACTTGTATGGTTTGAAGCCATGCAGCGCCCAAAGCAGTTTGTCTCTCGTAATCAAACCATGAATTTTGGTCACGGTTGCAGTAGGCCTGTTTGGGCTGCTACTGGCCGCGAGTTGGGAGCTACCTGGAAAGTGGGTGTCCAGAAGCAGGTTGAGTGATTCATAACTTGAGGTTGTCCAGGAGCCATCGGTTTTTTTCATACAGCTAGGCATCATAGGATTTGTAGAGAGGATTTTTCTTAGCCGCGATGCCCCAGAGGTTTCTGTGATTTTGTTATAGAATGACCTCCAGGATTGTCGCTTTGCCTTCCTCAGTTCGATTTTATATAATTTGAGAGATTCTTTGTATGAGTCCCAGTCAGTCACTTTTCTTGTGCTTTTTGCTACGTTGAAAAGTTTTCTACAAGAGTTTCTAAGCAGTCCCAGTGCTGATGTCCACCAATGTGGCTTTTTCTTATCTCTAGTTTGAATAAAAGGGCAGAAAGCGGCCATAGCCTGATTGAGCCAGAGCTCATTGGTGTCACGCGGAGGACTTGATAGTTTTAAGGATAGCGTTTCTGATTTTAGCCAATCAGTAAAAGTGGATGACGTAATGTCATCGTCTGACTACGCAGTCCAGACTGCTAACACAGCAGAGGGATCAGTAAAGACAACAGCAAAGAGGAGGAGGAAGCTAAAACGCACTCCCGCACGGTTGATGTAAATAAAGGGGCTACGACATCAAAATCAGTGTCCCATGTGAGAGAGGACCGCTACATGGGAGGAAGCAACAGTTTCGTTACGCTGGCAGCCTCAGATTCAGACGACGAAGAAGAACAGGTCGAGTCGCTGAATGGTAGCATCAAAATGCTAGAACAACAAATAGTTGATATAAAAGCCAAACAAATGGCAAGGAAAGAAAGGGAGCAGCAAAATCCCTACCTACAACAACACGGGCAAATGGAGCAATCCACCAAAAAGTAACCAGAACAACAACAACCGTAAAGACCGCCGAAACAAAAACAGCAACATAAACCTCAGTTGCAACAACAACAACAGCAGAAACAGCTACAACAAAAGCAGAAACAACGGCAACAAAAACAGCAACAACAACACCAAGAACAGAACAAGAACAAAGGGTGCCACCAATCAACACCTTCAGGATGGAATTGCAAGACACAATCCAGTTATGTAAGTCGGCCATAGGCAATAATTTTTTTATTAAGAGATTAAGTGTGGATAGGCATGCGATTCACTGCAACTCAGTGGAGCGCTATAATAAGATAAAACAATTACTAAAGGACACGACGACGGAGTTCTTCTCCTTCACACCGAAGGGTGAAGAGCTGCAAACTATACTGCTGAGGTGGTTAGAGCCGCCCACTGATCCGGAGGAACTCCCCGTACTGCTAAAAGAGAAGGAGTGCGCCGAGCTCAAATTCGTGGGGGTTAAGCCATTCGTCACCGCTAGAGCCAAAGGGAAAAGCGGAAGCTACCATTTTTCCTGGTTTAGCTGACTCCCAATAGCAAACTGGATGGTCTAAGGAGCATCAAAGACCTGGAATACCAGATTGTGTCATGGGAAAGAGTAAAGCGGAGCGACAGCATTTTACAATGTGTTCGTTTCCAAAGGTTCGGGCACGCCGCGTCGAGCTGCGAAACGCAGCCTCGATGCGTGAAGTGTGGAAAGAACAACAAATCTAAGGAATGCGCTCTGGGTAAGGACGGAGCGTCAGAAAAAAGCCAACTCTCTTGTGCCTTATGTAGGAACACGGGACACACCGCAAATTATCCGGGTTGTCCCAAATTCCAATATATCAAAAGAGTAGAGTAAATCTGGTTCGTCAGCAGAAAGTAGAAGTTAAACGTCCACCCGTGCATATCCAAACTCCAGCCGTTACTCCCCATGTTACGTACGCCCAAATGGTGACAGGTAGGGGAAATACGGTTCAACAAGCGAAGGTTGCTTCTCAGACCCCAACGCCTAGAGCACCGGAACCAGTACCTGACATGCTAGCTATCTTGCTCTCTATCCAGGAGCAGATGGCTCAGCTTCAACGTTATATAGCTGAACAGACCGCGCGGGTGGATAAAATATACGCACTGCTGCCTGGCCTAACGCACCTTTTGTCGTAATGGGTGCGTACGTGGTGGAGCAGACCCTGAAGGTTCTGGCAGTGAATGTTAATTCACTAATTAGGTTAGAACGACGAGCCGCACTATTTAAGTTGATTAAAGACCATGCTCTTGATGTGCTTTTGGTTAGCGAAACTAGGCTTAGCAAAAGACACAAAATGAAGCCCAGAAGATTCAAAGTAGTACGAAGAAACCGACCCAACTCCATTCAGGGAGGAGGCGTTGCGATCTTCGTACGAAAAGGAATACGTTTTAAAAGAGTATACAGTCGTGTCGTGCGTAGGTTCCAGGTGCTGAAAGCATGCATCGTGTATATCCCTCTTCGTATTGGAAAGCGGTTGTACATGGTGACTGTCTATGCACCTTAGGCTACTCAATAAACTTTATTCATCTCAGAGCTCGAGACACTTTTTCAATTCCTGAGGCTGGAATTGGAGGATAACTTTTATTATCGGCAGAGATTTCAACGCCAAATATAGTGATTGGGGAAATAATGTCTTAAAACCGCCCGAACGACGGACAACGAGAAAATACTTATAGCAGCAGGCATCGATCCTGATCGAGGATCCGCAGGAGCAGGTAGAGGCTATATGAGCGACTTTCCAGGAAGTGTACAAGGCGAATGTTACTCGTATCATTGGCCCGAACCACGATCTGGAGAATCGAGTCCTTGTGCACAATTTCTACCTTCGAAATTAAATTGTGAATTGGCGATTCGAGAGCTCGGGTTTCACCCAGTTCAGTGGCGGGAATATGGCAAATAATGTCATCACCAACGATAGGGTAGTAGCCCCGTTTATTTCGAAGAAAGAGCTCCAAACGATCTTCGAATCGCTTAGAAGTAAAAAATAGGTGAAATCATCGATGAAATACCGAACATTGTGCTTCGACATCTCCCTTTAGAAGCGGTGAACATTTATACCACCCTGTTTAATAATGCAATGAATAATGCGGCGAATCTCCGCTCGATTAGTTTTCTTCAAAACATCAGTAAGGTTTTCGAGAAGGTGATCAATAGAGTCCTGACTAAGTGGGTTGCGGACAAACACATAGTTCCGGATAATCAATTCGGTTTCAAGGCGGGGCATGATCTTGTTCATGCTGCGTCTAAATTGGTTTCTGATATCCAATGGAACAAAGGCAAGAAACAATGCACTGGTGCCTACCTGATTGACTTGGAGAAAGACTTCGATACCGTATGGTTAAAGGGACTTTTTTAAAGCTGGACAGGTTGGGCATTAGTAAACCACTGCTGTATATTCTTTTTGATATGCTCTCCAGTAGACAGTTCATCGTGAAGAATGGCGATGTGACTTCTGCTGGAACATTTAACATTAAAAACGGTTTGCAACAAGGTGCGGTAAATTCGCCGATCCTGTTCAACATTTACACGAGTGATCTGATAGGTTCACTTCACCATGCCATAGCGTACGCAGACGACATAATTGCGTACAGATCAGGTCCAAAGATTGAGGTCATTAATATGCTTTTGCAACGTGACTTCGACAAAATTAAGCGATATTGCGATGGCTGGAAGTTGAAAATCAACTTCGTCGAAAATCAACAAAGTCGGAAACAATTTTTTTTAGGACGCCGTTGTCTGGGGCTTCTAGGGATACCGGAAAGAATTGGCGATAGTTCTCGATCGTGGGGCAGAACGGACAGCCACTTGCTTGTCGAAATGTAGTCAGATACCTTGGGCTCTGGCCAGAGCAACATCTATATTTTTATTAAAATATAGATATTGATCTAGCCAGAGCCAAAGGTGCTTTTGCCCTTACAAAGAGACTGTTTTATAATAGCCAACTCGATGCGAGGATAAAGGTGATCTTCTGCATGGCCCTTATCCGGCCTATGCTTGTATTTGGATGTCCCGTGTGGTTCAACGTGAGAGCATGTTTATTGGAAAAGATTCGGGTTGTTTGAGAGGGCTTATCTTAGGACTTGTCTTCGCTTATACAGAACACCAGAGTCTGAGTACATAAAATTCTATCCTAATGAAGTCTTATACAATAGGGCTAACCTAATAAGAGTGGACAATTTCGTCATTAAGTTGACTCGAAGAGAACGTTGCAAGAGCAATGACCTCATCGAACAACCTGATCTCTGGGGTTTACTACCCCAATTATATGTATCACGAGAGAGTTCGCAAAGATAGCAAAGGTCTGATCCAGGAAAGATTGGCGGTGCCGCTAATCTTCCACGTCGTTCGAACAGCTGCGGACAAGCGACTCAACTACGACAGAGGCGTCGGACAAAGCAGTGCAGAGCGTCTTCGGTTCAGTAGGGCGGTAGGGAGTCGCGACATGAGGGATGTTGCTCGGCAGTACCAACAATTTTGGTGGCTTGTTGAAGGGGAGAATCGTCGGAGCGAGCTTCGTCGTCGAACTTCTTCAATGATAGGTAGCTTCATATGAAGCAAAGTGGGCCAGCTTAATTGGTTTTTTTTTTAGGCCGGCTTACATAGTTTTAGATAGAATTAAGTTAGTTTTAAGAAAACAAAAAAATATATAAAAACATAAAAAAAATGAAAAAAAAAAAAATATATATATAAGTACATGTGTTTATATATTATGTATATGCATATTATGTGTATATATAATTATGTATGCCTATATTTGTGTTAGATGTAAGTAGGTTAAATAGATTAAGATTTATTTTAGGTAGTTTGTAGGCTTTTAGTTTTAAGTTTTATAAAAAATTAAAAAATGCCCATTTACTAAGTTTTTGCGTAAAATTTATTTTTTTAGTTTTAGTATTAATAAATGTAAAAATAGAAATAAAATTAGACTGTAAGATTCGTCGAAAGACATAGTTTAAGTGTTAGGTTTAACTTAGAGTGCCTGCAGGGGGCCAGGAGGTTAGTATAATAATTTAAGTTATTTAAGCTAATTTTTAAGCATTTTTTTATCTAGCAAGTAAGAGTAATTTAAGGTGTATAAATACAAATGCATATAAACTGAAAACTGAACTGACTTACATGGCTTTGGTGCCAGCCAGCGTCGCTTGTGATGGGAGGTGATCCTGGGTTTTTCCGCATAATTGCCAAAAAGTTGCTCGAAAGCTTCAGCTTGACCAGCTGCTACCGTTTAGGTGTTATGTTATCACTATTGCGTCCTTTAGACCTTAGAGATCTGCTGTTGGATGGCCCAGGGGTTTTGGTACTATGCGTTTTGGGCCTCTTGGAAAGCGGCACAGTTTCCTCCAACGATCTCTGGCGCTTGAAGAGTCTTTTGTAATTTTGGGAGCAGTGGAAGCAGTGGGTGATGGAGCTTGCCGATGCGGCAAGTCCGTAGCCTGCCACAAATTTGCTGCTGCTGGGGCTTGCCACAGTCTTAACACTCCCTGAAGCTTTCTTTTTAGGCTTATTGCGATTGCCTTTAGAGGATGGTGCACCATGGCCTGCCACAGTTTTACCTCCTCTCGCCTTGCCGGTAGTCGATGCAGTAACCGTTCTACCGTCCGGTATTAAAGGAGTACCGGGCTCGGGTTTTTTTTTTTTTTTTTTTGAGGAGTTGTCCATAATATGGTCCCACGAGTAGCGGAGAAGGGGTGGTCCATCTGTAGAGAGATCCGCAATATACAGATAAGGCTAGCTAAGCCGGAGGTCGCTAGGTATCCGGATACTCGGTTCGCGACGGAGCTATTTTTGAAGATGCTGAGCCCTCAGCCAGGTTGATCTTCAGCACAGGTCGTATGACACTTTTATCCAGCCCAGGGGAAAAGGGAGAGGTTTGGGAGGTGGGGGGGAGCATCCTTTGGTTTCAGGACTCGTCTGGAGAATTTCTTCTCGAGATTTATTGACCCTACTCAGCCTCTACAACTCGACAAGTTCGATGCTGGCGGTAGAGGAAATCCAGGTGGTAGCTCCAAATAAATGTCATCATTTAATTCACCATATAAGAAAGCAGTTCGGATATCAAACTGGCGCATATGTAAATATTTGCTAGCACTTATTGACAATAAAACTCGCAAGGAACCAAATCTTACTACTGGTGAAAAAGTTTCTTTGAAATCTATTCCAGATTGCTGTGAGCAACCCTTCATAACTAAGTGGGCCTTGTAGCGACTTAATGATCCATCAGCATCAATTTTTCGCTTGAAAATCCATTTGGATTGTATTGGCTTCAACCAATTCTCAAGAATGATTCCTCTTCATTGAATCGTGTATCTCGAGCTGAGACAATATTTGTACCATCAAAAAGACGATAGCCTTTTGTTTCTTCATTGTAACCAACAAATGCAGCGCGTTTGCTCTTGGCATCAAGACCCTGACGATGCGCTTTTGGTACGTGATAATTTGATAAAACACAAACAACCAAAAATGTATAGTTTCTCATAAGTAGGAGCTTTGTTTTTCCAAAGTTCATATGGAGATTTCCAATCGTTGGCTTGAATGGGACATATATGTATTTCGAATATAGACAGCTGTGTTTACAGCTTCTGCCCATAATGGTTTTGGAGCTCCACATTCAAACATCATTGACAGAGCTGTTTCATTCACTGTTCGATTTTGTCGTTCTATAAACCAATTTTGATCTGGTGTGTATATTTGTTTTTGTTTCTTGGCGAATACAATGTTTTGCTAGTACAGTTCTAAAGTTTTAACCGATTTCGAAATAAGGAAGGTTTCAGGTTTAGAGCGATGGTCATCTTACGGCGAGCGTTCACCAATTGGCCGCCGCGATCATGCGATTTGACACCACTCGATTATTTTCTCCGGGGCTACGGCAAGTTCTTAGTCTACGCTAATAAGCCAACCACTTAAATAACGGCGCACATATTGGACCCAGTCATCAAAAATTGAACCGACCGCTTGAAGTACTGTCAACGAAGCCGAGGCGGCCATTTGAATGATGTGTTATTCCACACATAATGAAATGCACGTAGTTTCAAAATAAAGCCAGAATCAATTTTATATCTCACACCGTTGTTGTTTTATTTAAATTTTTTCTCTATCGTTCTTATCTGGTCACCCTTTTATAATGCTTAGTGCCCCCAATTATTTCCAGTAACAGTGTGTATTTGAATTTTCATAGATAAAGCAAGATAAAAGCACAGATAATAAATCTATAAAGATGTCTCATTCATATGGGAAGTTTTGTCCTATGAAAATGAAATCGAACTAAAAAAAGAGCTTTTTTAAAAAGCTCCAAGTTTTTACAAAGAGCAGAAAAATCATTTTATTTTTTTTCGCTCTTGCCACTTGTCATTCACACATGCAAAGCCGTTTATCTCCTATCGCACTCCTATGCAAAAACAATACGTGAACAAAAGAAATAAATAAAAAAAACATACGTTGACGTTGCCCAGCATAACCGGTTTACTTGGGCTTATGTACATGTGCTTGTTATTTTGTTTGTAACTTGTTATGCAATGTAAATTAATGGGGGTAGGAATATAATTTTGAAGATCATGAGATCGTTGGTCCATGATGTAGACGTGCAGAAGGGGGTGGGTATTACGTTGCACCACACTATAAAAGTGGTTGATATTTGAAGCACGAGGTGTTAAGGGCTAATACATGTTATGGGGTTGAAGATATACATATGTACATGAGCGCTAGAGCAATTTCCCGATTTTAATTTTTGTCAAATTTTGTGTTCAGGACATTAAGTACCTACAAAATTTGATAGATTTCCAAGCATTGAGCAACATCGAACTTATTCGGAAAATGTATATTTACGAGTACATATTTGATCCCTTTTCTTTCAAGTTATGTAAAAGTGAGTTTTTAAAACTGTACGCAAAATATTTGTATATAAAGATCGAAAATCTTCAATTCCAAGACTCGGGGACAATGCAGTAATGTACGGCCGAATATATGATAGTTCGAACAAGTGGAATTGGATCTCAACCAACTTGGAGTGTCGCACCGCTGGAAATAGCTGGCGAAAGATCGTACCAGGTGGAAAGGCTTGTTGGTTGAGGTCCTGCTCCACCCCGGACTGTAGCGCCACCTAAGTAAGTAAGGAAAATATTGGAAATATTTTTCCGACAGCCATGAATGAGCCATATTTTAACTAGCAAAATCAATACTATATAGAGAAGTAGAGACTTTGGATCCAATTTCTTAAACCAGTAGCCAAGGTTTATTCTGGCCGTAATCTTCGACAAGGTGTCATTTGTTCAGTTTGCATTAACCCAGAGGAAGAGGAACTCCTCTAAAGTAATGAGCATTTACAGTGACAAATTGTACAAATTGTAGATGAAAGGGTTATCTTTGCTCGATAAAATATACTTTACAATGGCAGCAGATTTTGGCCACCCTGAAGTGTTGCTGTGCCTATACCTGACTGCGGTTACATAATACGAGTATTTTAATATAAGATTGAAAAAAAAAACATATTATGAGAGCATATCTATTTGCCGGAATCCGGTGGAGGTGGAGGAGGAGGAAAAATTCTGAGGTTTTGTTTCCAAGCTGTAAGGCGCATGGCATATTTTCTAGTATGATGCGACACATCCGGATAAGTTTTCTTGGGACCCCGAATTAGGCCATCGCATTATGAAGCCTAGTACAATGGAGGCTGTCATAAGCATAGCTGGTAGGTATTGACTTGGAACTGGCTAGTTCTTTGCAAGATTTTCCAGGACGGAAGTCACACTGCTTTCGGTAAATTTTTGTGGACCGAAGAGGTTTTACGCGTTCACACAGTACACTGAATAGAATCATAATGCCGACATTAGGCAAACATATCCCTCAGAAGCGGGCGTTATCCATCGTCATCCTGCACAGACGGACGAGTTTGGCAGGGATGTCAAGACTAGACATTGCTCAATACAGCTCGTCTCTATAAATGCTGTCATAGGCAGCCTTAAAATCGATAAGCAGGTGGTGGGTATCGATCTGGACTTCTTGGGATTTCTTCAAGATCTGCCGGAGTGTGGAAATCTAATCGATTGTGGACTTTGCTGGCGTGAAACCGCACTGATAGGGTCCAATCAGGTTGTTTACGATGGCTTCAATCAAACCAATCCCTGAAGAAACAGGTTTTTATCAGTGGTTGTGTCAAATGAGTCCGGACTGGGCCCCGTGCGACTTTTTTTTATTCCCCAAATTCAAAACTTACCTTAAGAGTGGGTTGCCTCTTAATTGGGTATATCACCAAGATAATGACCCCAAGCACACCAGTAAATTGGCTAAAAATTGGTTTGGAATCAATGGGATTAATGTCATGGAGTGGTCTGCTCAGTCTCCAGATCTTAATATCATTGAAAACTGATGGGCTGATGTTAAACAAGAGATTTTTAAGGCAGAACCAAAAAACGTTGGTGAATTATGGACTACAGTGCAATCTGCAGTGCAATCTGCATGGGTATTTCGAGAGAGAGGTGCATGCGCTTAGTTGACTCTATGCTACTTCGTTGTACTGCAGTTCTGGCAAACAAAGGCCATTCAACGAAGTATACAGCAAGTGTAACATATTCAATTTTGAGTTTTTTTTTTAAATTAATTTTGCAACAATGAACTTGTATAAGATTTGGCGTAAAAAACTGATTTAATGGTGCGCGAAGATTGGAAATGTTAGAAAAGTGTTTCGGCAACGATTCTCTAAAGAAAATGGTCGTTTACCGGTGGCACGAGCGGTTCAATAGTGGTCGTGTGTCAATCCAAGATGATGAACGCAGTGGCAGACCATCGACGTCGAAACCCGACGAAAACATTGGTGGAGTAAAAGAAATGTTTGTCAACGACCGCAAATTAACCATCCATTACCTATGGATCCGTCCAAGACATTTTGGTTAATAATTTGAGTTTCCGTCGTGTAGCAGCAAAGTTGGTGCCAAAAGACCTCAATTTCATCCAAAAAGAGACCGTGTTGACGTCACAAAAGAGATGATTTGCGAGGCTGAATCCGATCTCAGATTCATCAAAAGGATCATTACTGGAGACGAGACGTGGGTTTATGAGTACGACACGCAATCCAGACATCGGGCAAGTGAATGGCGTTTACCAAATGAGCCGGGACAAAAAAACACGTCGTTTTCAGTCAAAAAAGAGTATTATTTGGGCGTTATGAGACGTTTGCGTGAAGCAACTCGCCGAAAGAGACCAGAATTGTGGGCAGAAAACTCGTGGATTTTGCACCATGATAACGCACCGTCGCACAGTAGCATCATTATTCGTAATTTTTTGACGAA
Source organism: Volucella bombylans (assembly GCA_949129095.1). Classification (NCBI taxonomy): domain Eukaryota; kingdom Metazoa; phylum Arthropoda; class Insecta; order Diptera; family Syrphidae; genus Volucella; species Volucella bombylans. The sequence continues at coordinate 45,853,743 of OX422141.1, forward strand.
AAATGCAACAAACACCATCCAACAGCCACCGAATTCACCTGATTTGGCTCCCTGTGACTTCTTTCTGCTCAATCGAGTTGAAAAACTACTACGGGGAACGCGTTTCAGCAGCCGAGAGGAAGCAAGGGAAAAATCGCAGGAAGCACTAATGGACATACCGAAAACGAATATAAAAAATGTTTCGAGTATTGGATCAAGCACTGGCATAAGTGTGTTGCAGTCGATAAGACATTACTTTGAAGAGGACAATATAGATTTAAATGAATAAACTTGTATTTTTAATATTTTGAATGAATTCCTTTTGATCAAGGTGGTATTTTAGGTTTTCTATAAGAATAGTTAGTTACTTAATTTCAAATTCAATACTATGTCTTTAGAACATTAGAGAAAGGAAAAATAAATAATTAAAATATAGGTGCTATAAAATTGGTTTTATTGTAAAATAAAAAGTTAAGCATCTAACACTGCTATTATTTTGCACACAGGTGTATATGCACTGCGTATTAATAACACGAATGCCTAATATTTATATGCCTAATGAAAACAAACAGCCAAGTCTTCATACCCCTTCCCGCAAAACCCTTGCACAAGTTTTTCATATTCCTTTCGCCACTGCCATCAACTTGTGTGAGAGAAAAAAAATCTCTCAGTAAACAAAGCAAGAAAGAGCGAAAATAAAAAAAGCTTTACATTATTCCGAAAGCTCGTGTCGGCCGGACGAGTGTCGGCTAGCCGACAAAAATTGAGACTTTAACTGTGATCTACTAGAATATACTCACTGTCATTTACAAATAAAAAAAGTACTCTTGATCTAGGGTCTATCAACACTACTGATCCAACACATTTCACAAGCACCTCATCAACCCTATTGGATCTTTTTCTCACAAGTAACCCTGACAACACCCTTCTTTATACACAGCGCCTGCGTTCTTAAAACACAACGTGATCTTTGCGACCTTTAAACTTCCTCTGAAGCAAACACAACCCTCTGTGTACAAGTGTAGGGATTTTAGGGGAATAAACGCATCTCAGTTGGAAGAGGATATTCTTCAGGTTAACTGGCATGTTTACTTCATGATTTCTGCCGACAATCAAATAGACTTCACACAGAATGCCATACGTCATCTCTTTAGCTCACACGTTCCTATAAAAACCAAATATATGCAAGCAAACTCTAGCACATGTTTTACACCTGAAATACGAGAAGCTATAAAACAACGTAACCTAGTCTACAAACCGTGGAAACGTTTTAAACTTCCTGAGTTGCATGCAGTTTTCCAGGCTTTGAGAAACTGTGTTACTATGAAAATTAGGCAATCTAAGAAGCGGGTGTACTCAAAGCGTTTCAATATAATTCTATCAGCGAAAACTCTGTGGAAAAATATCCGAGAACTTGGTGTGGGCCAACAAAATGTGATAATCCCTGAGAATATAAACCCAGATTCTTTAAATTCAAGAATTCGCTAAAGTGCAAAGTACTCGTACCTTAACTGACGTTATCGAACTCAGTGCGGATGATCTTATTCCTAACCGTGAAAGAACTGATTTGTTCCTGTTCACTAGAATAGATGAGAACGATGTTCTGTGTGCCGTCCTACAGATACAGTCGAAAGCCATGAGTTCTGATGAAATACATCCACAGTGTTTTGTATAGTATATACATATATTTTAGAAATATGTAAAGGAATGATGCGATTTGTATGTTAATAGGCTACCAAATATATTGTGTGTATGTATTGTAAAATATTTCTTATAAGATTTATTAATTTATTGAATGTGTGTAATAGAAAGTATCTGTATACTTATACCACCCCTTCGCCCTTCGTTTCCTTATGCTGCTAGTGTGTTGTATATTCATTTTCCAGAGCGTGTAGAATATGTGTTGTGTGTGGTATGTGGTGTGTAGCATGAACGTGTATTGTGTAGTAATTTGAATGTGTAACTCACGCAAATTTTTATTGACAAAAAACCAATTTTATATTTAAGGTTTACAATTTATTTTTCTTTATTTTAAGGTTACAATTTATTTTACTTTGATATCAAAAATGTCAACCGATCTCGTTGACGTCTGCTAAACTAATGCCTCTCGCCTCACATGAATTTTGGTTTAAAGTTAAAAGACAAAAATGAATAGTGCGAATAACTGATTTGAATAACATGAGACGCATTGCTGAATGACAAATTCTAAGAGAGTCCAATAACTGTTGTAACAATGAGAAATTACATAAAGCATTAACGTTATGTATGTTTGTATAAATGTACATATGTACAATAAAGAAACAAAAACTATTAGGGTGCACAACGCGTTGTTTGGCAATGTTTCACAAAATTGTATTTTAATATTTTATGTTGAATATATGTATAGTACGTTCGAAGATAAGCATTTCTAAACACACAGTTATCAAAATAATCTTGCCTCACATTCTTTCTACCCTTAGAAACATATTTAACGCAATCATCATGACATCCTCTTTCCCTTCCGCCTGGAAGGTTGCTAAGGTTATATCGATAAAAAAAAGCCTGCTACCCGTTCGTCACCACCAGAGTTTAGACCTATTTCTATTCTTCTGTTCCTATCCAAAGGCTTCGAAAAATTGTTTCACAAACAAATTAGTGCTTTTCTCAAAAACAGTAACCTTTTAAATGACCAACAGTCAGGTTTCAGGAAAAACCATAGTTGTGTCTCTGCCATTCTGAAAATTATGGCAGACCTGGATCATGGATCATGACCTGGTATCTTTTCTTGGGCTCCTAGATTTCTCAAAGGCATTCCATACTGTCAATCATGGAAAACTTTTTTCAAAATTGAAACGGTATTTTCACTTCAGCAACTCTGCAGCTAGCCTTATCCTTTCGTATCTAAGTGGAGGAAGTTAAGCCGTATCTATTGCGAATAAAACCTCCCGGTATGTAAAGCTAAAATCAGGAGTACAGTAAGGCTTTACTATTTGTAATGTTCATTAATGATCTCCCACAAGTAGTCTGACACTCATCCATACATTTATATGCTGATGATGTGCAGATTCAGTTGAGTTGCAAGCTATGAATTTTAGAAGATGGAATCGATAGACTTAATAGCGATCTGAAATCAGCAAGAAATCATCTGCAACTAAACCCAATGAAGTCAAAGTGCTAGATGGTCTCCAAAAACAAGCTTGACAGTAGCCATTTCCCAGCTTTATATTTAGGTAACACTGTTCTAGAATATGTTGAAAAAGCGAAAAACATAGGTATTTGGTTCAATTCTACCCTCACATTGGACATTCAAATAGTTATTGGCAAAATATACGGGTGCCTACGTACCCTCTCATTAACAAAACACTTTATTCCTCAGCACATTTTACATTGGTGTCAGAAGTGGGATAGAACTTATTGTGGGTACAAAAACAACATAAAAATAAAAATTTGTGACTGTTTGAAAAAGCTAGAGTGGGTCGAAAACTACTCGTATTGCAGTTGACCCTCGTCCAACTCAAAGCCGGGTTGAACAAGAGAATCCTCAGTACCAGTGGATGTAAAAGTGACTTGGTGCTCCGACTTCAGGAGGCCTTAAACAACCAGGGACGTTGTCCTGATACATACTCCTTTGATATTGACGAGAATGAATAGATAAGCACTGACAGTTACATGGCTACGATGATGCAACCCCTCTTGTTAAAAAGGGAAAAAAATAGCCTCGAACAAAAAATGGACGAACAGAAGAATAGGCTCAACGAACAAAAGAAAAATCTTGAAGAACAGAATAACAGTCTCGAACCAAAAAATGGACAAACAGAAGTACAGCATCGAACAAAAGCTGGATGAACAAAAGAAAAATCTAGACGAGCAGAAGAACAGCATTGAACAAAAATTCAACGAACAAAAGAATAGTCTAGAACAAACACTGGAAGACTAAAATAACGTTCTACACAAAAAGTTCGAACAAATCGATAACAAATTTGATAGAATAGAGAAGAATGTTGACGACAAATACGAACAAAGGGACCACAAAGCCGAGCAACTAGCAAGAGAACTCGACACGGTGCGAAAACAAAAACTCCGAGAATGTTCTTTAAGCGGTCCAAGGAGAAAAGAGTTAAAGCCACCCTCATTTGATGGCCAGACCTCATGGTCTTCTTATAAGAAGCAGTTTGAAATGGCTGCCTGTGTAAACGACTGGGACTATGAGGAAAAGTGCTCTTCTAGGAAATATTCTTAGAACAAATGGGTTCCAATCCAACAGAGCAGAATATCTGTCTCAATCGTTATGATAGAAAAAAATGAGTGCGGCAACCATTTTTTTTTTGTTTTCAATGAAGAAGAAAAACAGTCAAAGCAATTTTTTCGTGATGACAGAAACAGATTAGGAAAGCAACGGAAACAGAACACGTTACCAACGGTAACCTAAATGACCAAACCACAATGTCGAGGTCGCGCTTTGATATATTGAGTAGAAATCCGAAATGTAACCTCAGGCGTTTCCGCACTTTTGATCGTAAATATCGTAAGCTCGACATCAAAGCCCTAGTAGATCTACTTTTTACTTCGTCGCGCGTTTGACAACTATCGGCTATCAGCTCTACTATCATTTTTGTAAAAAAATGGCATTGCTCGTTTTGACATTACACGATACGTTGATTTGTTCGATTTGTATATAGTTACAAGATAGAAATTTGAACTATGTACGAATATTTGTTGTTGTTTTTTTTTCATTTATTTATTAAAATACATTGTTTGTGAAGTTATTTCACCTAATTAAATTTTAATATAAATAAGAAGAGTACATTTCTACTCTACCTCATGCAACCAATTCATATACATATTAGAAATACTTTATCTGTCAGCTCAACGCCGAAGCCACATTCCGGATTGCAATTTTCAAGTTCGTGCTTTTGACGCAAGTTATCGTAAGTTCGGTTCGTGTATGAAGCAACTCACGGCAAAATAGGCGTGTTTTTTCCATGCACGTTAGCGATTGTCATAAAAAACGACCCAACTCCGCTTAATACCACATTTATATCGCATTTAAAATGGATGATTTCCCATGCATTATTGAAAAGAAGTCGATATGTTATATTCAGTGAAAACAGGGGAATGTCATTGAAAACCATTCAACTTTATGCAATTCAATTTAATAATCAATATTGGCATCATTTGTTTATGATTAAAAATTCTCAAATTAAATGAAAACATAGAAGACGTGTGCAGAAATTGCTAACAAACTATAAAAATAATAAGAAGTGGATAGAGAATAAGGAGTGCTATTTATTTAGCAATTCACTGTAAATTAAAGCACTATTTATTTGTTTATTTATTTATTTTCTCCATGATCCCACTTCTTCAACAATAATTCTGATTTTAATATTATATTCTGATTTTAATTTAATACAATATCTTCTGATTTTGAGATTCGTTTTTATTCGAAAATGAAGCAAATTCGAACTATTGGTATTTTGACATTAAAAGGAATAGAAAGTTCACTGATCAAAAGAAAGTTTATTTATCATTCGTATTTTGAGATTCTATTCATTAATTTTTTATTCGTTCACAATTCTCCTGACGAAAAGATAAAAAAAAATGTAAGAAAAGTAATTTCAGTTAACATTTGTGTTAAAAATTAATAAAATAATTTGAATTAATTGACTTAAATTTGATTTATTTTGAAAAAAATTGTTGGCGGGATATGTCAAATATTTCCCGTTTCTGAAAATTTATTGCAAAGATTCATCGCGAACGAAGAATAAAGTATGTGAAAGCATTTTTTTATAACCGGTAAGTAGATAGCGTAAATAAATAGTTATTTGAAATGAAGATTGCCATCACCCCATAGCCGATTGGTCAAATGATCGGGTTAATAAAAATGGATTTGTCCACTTAGTTCTCCTCATATTTCGTCTGTTTTCTTGATTTTCAGGATTTTGAATATCTTCTAATGCTTTCAAGAGCAAAATTGTTTTCAATTTTATTTTTTTATTTTTAACTGGCAATTAAATAATGTTATTTTTTCGGCTTTCCCTCCGGTGCTTCTGACGACAACTACAGGATAAACTAGCCAGCTAGCTGACTAAACGCTCAATAATTTACTAGTGACACAAACAACCCCACTAGTTTAAAACACCTGTGTAAAAGCGCCTTCACACGGAGCAATTGCATGGCTCATTATGTCAAATGTGTGAAAAAGGTCTGGACGGTTACTGGTCTTAACAGCACAGTGAGCCATGCCACACTGCAAGTCAAACAATGCAGTTTCTGCAACGAAAATTCCATGAACTTGTGCTGTCAAAAATTGGCGACATTGACTGGCCGCCCAGATCTCTAGATTTGACCCCTCCGGACTTCTTTTTGTGGGGTTATTTGAAAAGCACAGTGTACACCAGGAAGTCTCATACCATTGACGAGCTCAAGGCAAACATTCGTGCCGAAATCCTCGCTATACCGCCCGAGATACTCGAAAAAGTGATGGAAAACGTAGCAAGAACTGCACATTTTGCTTTGGTCAATAAAGGCGGCCACTTGACTGATGCTGTTCAAAAACTACCACAAATAAATTGTAAAAGACCAAATTAAATAAAATTATCTCATATATGGATATGAGTTGTTTGTTTTTTTTTAAATTATTTAATATTCACATACCGACATAAAAGATGATGCACCCTGTACATTACACACATTAATATAGATTTCAACCATATTCAACCCCGATAGTCCAAAATCTAAACCAGTGAAAAAAATCATTCATTCAAATGTAACATTCGAACTTTTCTTTCAATCAAACCGATAGTCCAAAGCCCAACGTGTGAAAAAATTATTCACTAAATGTAAACCATTCGAATATTTTTCCAACCCCGATAGTCCAAAGTCCAAAAAGTTATTCATTGGTACTAAAACCAAAGGAACATAACTCTCAACCCGATAGTCCCCACTAGTGAAAAAACCATTCATGAGAAACATTCGAATATTTTTCTAACCCCGATAGTCCAAAGCAACATTACTCCCAACCCGATAGCCCACACTTCATACGAGTGATAAAACCATCACTATGAAAAACAATCGAACATTTGAATGTTTTATTCCTTCGACTGGTTTCAACGAATGATTTCTGAAAAATAGTAATTGAATGATTTTTTGATAACTATCGAATAAATGAATATTTTGCAATTGAATAAGTCGATTGTTTTTATTCGATAGCTCCCAACAATATCCTCAAAATTCATCTGGCATTCATTGGGCGCACACTGGACTAATTACCCCGGGGATGAAACTGGTTTTATAGAAATAGGTGGTAAAGTGGAAAGTAAGAAACGGGGTAAAATTTTGAACCAGTGTTGAAATGGTAGAATATCGGACGAAAACCAATAAAAACATACAGGAGTTGTAAAAAAACGTCAAATCAATTCAATTTGAAAAGAACTGTCAAATTCGTAAATGTTTAAATTTATGTGAATTGCGACAATTTTATGCAAATTAACTTAAAAGATGACTTGGATATTGACAAAGAAGAGAAAAGGCGCTTCACATTGAAGCAAATTGTTCACCTAATACAATAAAACTCATTAAACGCATAGTACATCAATAAAATAGTAATAATAACCAATCTACGAGTAAGTCTTCTTCTTGGTTTGCAATTTCTTTTTTGTTTTGTTCTTACTTGTTACTTTTGACGTTTGAAACACATTTTACAGAAACGTGTTCACGCGAGATGGGTTTAAGAGAGAATTTATTCCTACTCCTCAAACTTAAGCAAAAAATTCTCTTTTACAAATTGTTACAAAAATCTCGCGGGATAAGACTTAATACGAAACTATTTCGAATACGAAACTACTAATACGAAGAAAATTCACTGCTGTTGTAGTTCCCATCATTTAAAGTTATAACAATCTCCTCTGTTGCTGGTTTGGCGAAAACATCTGCATTCTACATCTTTGGCTCAACTTTTAGTACAACATATTTGACGCAATTAAGCTACATTTCCCAGTTCACTTTCTCAAGTGCTTCTGTTAATACTACCTTAGCATCTTTCAGTTTTCAAATATGTCATATCAACTCTATGGGATTAAGCTCGCAGTGGTAAGACAGCAATCATATTACTTTGTGTCCTGCCATTTGAGCCAGTTGGCAGAGCACGTGTACCTCAATTTGTCCTTGTGGCATTTTACCATTTTACTCAGCTTTTACCATGTTTTCTTCTAAACCTATGCTACTTTAAATAAAAACCTCCTACGCCAGACGTTGACTTTACTCAGAATTCATTTATTAACAGATTTTGCTTGTATATTGTGATAACCATTTAAATGTGAGTAGCGTCATCTAGATTTACATAGCAGAAGATTTCGATACTTGAATAACAAAGACTCAAACATTGGTGAATGGAGAATGGAATCGAATTTTCCAGCAAAATGGAAATTGTATGGGCCCCTGGATGGCGAGGATTGTTCTCGAAATATGTCATTCGAGTATAAATATTCGCATCCAAAAGTTATGCAAGTTCATCAGTCGAATTTGAAGTGTTAATTAGGAGAAGTGATTAAGTGGTACAAATAAAAGAAAAGAAAAGTATAAGCTGTTGAGAAATTAGATTGTATTGAGATAAACGATTAAATTGTGAATTGTAACTGTAATGAATAAAGCGATTTGTATTGAAAAGAATAAGTTCTACCATATGTAACCACACAAACATTTTACATTGATGTCAGAAGTGGGATAGGACTTATTGTGTGTAAAAAAAAACAATGTGTTTTATGATTGTTGATTATGTGAAAAAGCTATAATGGATCGAAAACTATTGCAGTTGACCCTCGTCCAACTCAAATCCGAGTTGAACAAGAGAAATCTCAGAATCCCTACAGAGACCATGTTCTTCTTTGGTTCCACTAAGGTCTTTCCCACCATGAAGACTTTCCTATTTTCTGGCTCCATCAAATAGAATCAGTGGGTGCCAGGACTACCTTCCACTTTTGCCCAATTAGACGGAAGTGTTGGCGCTTCCGTATACCATTGGTATCTTCATGTTTCCGTATTTCAGGGTTTGTGCCCCCAAGTCGACTACAAGTGCATGTTCCCTCATGAAATCTGTATGTGGGACACTGCATATGATGCAATGATGCACTCGTCACATTTGTCAGCCACAGCATGAAGATTGAAGATAGAAGGTGCTTTTGTTGTACCTCTCGTTGTCATTCTGCTAGGAATGCTCTTAATGTGCCATAAGAAAACGTCACACCCGTTAGAAAGCTCTAATCAGACACATTCTCTCAATTTACTCGCATATACGTTAAGTGCAAATCACAATAAGACAAGTGTTCTTTTGCAGATTGCTTCGGTTTTCGCTCTCAACAGTATGAAGAATGTCAGTGCTTATGTGAGGGTAATATTGGATGGAGGTAGCCAAATGACATTCATCAAAGAATTTAGTTTAGTTTGTTTAGTTTAGTTTGTTTAGTTTAGTTTCGAAAAGCTAGAACAGTAAGAATGACTCTTATAACTTTGTAATAGCTACTTAGGTTATGTACCCCATGAAATCTAAAGCCGCTTCAATTTTTGCAATTTCAAAGTAACTTAACTTTTTCCCACACTTTTTCGCGATCACAGCAACATAAGGTGCGACAACAATGTTGCAAACAAGGTGTCAAGTATCGCACAAGTCTACACACGCAATGTTGAATATAGCTGATGTAGCAAGTTAAGATTTAATAATATGACAAATGGTCACTCGAGTTAGTTAGTAAGTTGCATTTGAGTGAAATAAAGGAATAATCTTTTTTTTTTAAACTCCCAGTGTTAGTCATTTGTTAAGTGGCGCAGTCGGTAGGATTCTTTCAAACGGGAAGAATCCATAAGAGAACGGGCGATGCGCGAGTTCCAAAATCAAAAATAAAAGTGTTAAAAGTGTCAAAAGGATTAAGCTTAAAATCAGCTTTCTTCCAACACAGTAAAAAACAAAGAAAAAATAATAAAACAAAAGGTGTTATAAGGGTTCAACTACCAATCAGTTTAAACCCAACACAGAAAACAACAAAATAACAAGTGCCTAACGCGGGAAGAGTGTTCGAAGTGCTAGCTATAAATCAGCAAGAAAGTGCTTAGTTGAACAAGTGCTACTAACTCAAAAACAAAATAAAATAAAATTACTTTCAAAATTCCACGGAAAGACGTCATTTCCAAACTATTCAGAAACCGGATAGAAAAAGAAATGGAGGCAGCTCTAGTTGAAAGATTGACCATAGCTTTGGAGGCATTAGCCAGCAGAAACCCTGTCCAAAGTAGGGCAGTTACTATTATGAAGGAAATAGCCTATATTAAAGAATATAGTGGGGACCAGGAACAACTAACACAGTTCCTAACAGTCGTACAAATACATCTGGACAGCGTGGACAACAGTGTAAAAAATGGACTATGGCAGGCGATTCTGAACACAAAGATTCACGGATCAGCGAAAGAACTTCTCATCAACAATCGACCAGCGACTTGGGAAGAAGCGAAACAACTATTACAACAACACTTTAGACCTACAATTAGTTATAAGGACATTTCCAGGAAAATAAGCAATTTAAGGGTGAGTTCAATTTCGGATCTTAATCAACAAATAGAAAAAATCATTAAAGAAATAAACACTTTCGCGACGTACGAAACAAAATCGGCCGAAACAAAAAATTGCTTTTATACAGTTTTAGTAGACAAAATAAAACAAATTGTTGCAGGAAATTTATCTCGTGACATTAGGGATAAATTTGTACTACACGAAGTGAAAGAAACGTTATATTCTTACATAGGATTTGATTTTAACAACATAGATAGGAAATTTCTAATAGACGATAGACGACAGACACAAAACCACAAGACTAATCAAAAACATGACAGCAATAACACTCAGAACAGCCAAAACCATAATCGCAATTCAAATAACTCGAATAGTTCAAATAATCAAAATAGACAGGCAAATAGTAGTAGGGATAATAGAGATACCTTAGGACAAAATAGGCAGCGCAACTCTTACTCACAACAGAACAATTCAGGTCAGGATAGGCAGAATAATTATAGGCTAAATACAGGGAAAAACCAAGAACCAGTATTTAATAGTTCAGGGCAAATTAGAAACGCACGACAACAGATACAACCAATGGACGTAGGACAAATCATACACGAAGAAAATGAAGACGAAAAATTAATTAATATTGAACCAGATTTTTTTCTAAATTGAGCCTCGGAAATAAAATATTCGCGGACTTAACGATTGACGGACTTAGATACAAAGGACTTATCGATACCTGGTCAACAATGAGTATTATAAATTCCAGCAGGGTAGACTGCAGGAAATTTAAAATTTGTGAAAAAGTTAATTTAAGACTACAAACAATTAATGGCATTACAATAGAAAAAATAGACAGAGTGATAACAAATATACCAAAAGAATTTAATTATGATAAGAAAGGGGCGATACGGTGGTACAAGAGAGACTTAAGTGATAAACAATACGATCTGTAGATAGGCATGGACCTATTAAGTAACATTGTCAAAACTTTAGATTTTAACAATAAGAGCCTCATTTTAAAAAATGAGACTAAAATATCGGTTTATTCAGTAGAAGACGAAGCAGCTTTTGACTGTTTCGAATTAAGTTCAACTGAAAAAGAAGTGGACCTAAACCACCTTAATGAAGAAGAAAAGATGGAGATGGAAAAGCTATTGAGACAATTCAGTAATTTGATTTATAAGGACGGTGACGCACTTACAAATACAGACTCAATCACACACGAAATTCGAACGACCACAGACCAACAAATAAACGCTAAATTTAAATTATACAGACTTCCTCCGAAACATGAAGAGGAAGTGGGAAACAAATCAAAGAGATGGAGGAGCAAGGGATTATAAGGAAATCCAATAGCAGATATGCTTCGCCGATCGTTGTAGTAAAGAAAAAAATGGATAATTCTGGGATACAAAAGTTTCGTCTGTGCGTGGATTATCGCAAACTTAACGAAATTACAATAGACGACAGATACCCTCTACCGAACATAGACGGTATACTAGATAAACTTGGAAGAGCACAGTACTTCTCTTCTATTGACCTTGCGAAGGGCTACCATCAAATCAAAATGAACTCAAGCGATATTCCGAAAACAGCGTTCATTACACCCTGTGGACTATACGAATACGTTCGAATGCCGTTCGGTCTGAAAAACGCACCGGCGACATTCCAACGATTGATGAACGATATCTTAAGGGATTACATAAATAAAATTTGTGTCGTGTATCTCGACGAAATTCTTATATTTTCCACCAGCCTACAAGAACACATTAACTCTCTTAGAATAATATTTACTAAACTATCCGAGCACAAATTAAAAGTACAAGTTGACAAATGTTCATTCATGAAACGAGACACAGAGTTTTTAGGACATGTGCTCACATCTGAAGGAATGAAACCCAACCCCACCAAAATCAAATGTATTAAGGACTACCCTTTACCAAGAACAGAAAAACAGTTGAAGGGATTCTTAGGAGCCACTGGATACTACAGGAAATTCGTGAAGGACTACGCTAAAATTGCTAGTCCTATGATCAAATATCTTAAAAAAGACAAGACTATAAACACTAGTGACCCAGAGTATATTCAAGCTTTCGAGACATTAAAATTAAATATAATAAAGCACCCCATTTTGAAATTTCCAGACTTTACTAAAAACTTTACAGTATTTACCGACGCTAGCAATTATGCAATTGGTGCAGTGTTGACACAAGAACGACCATGAAAAAAATTATTCTGTTACCGACAAAGAATTTCTCGCAATAGTATGGGCAGTGACCTATTTTAGGCCATACTTATGGAGGAAAAGGTTCAAAATCATCACAGACCACCTTCCAATAAAATACCTAAACAAGAAATTCTCAGGAAAAGAATTTAGCCAAAGAACACAGAGATGGCTTCTTAAACTGCAAGAATATCAGTTCGACATAGAATACCTTAAAGGTAAAGAAAACAAAGTCGCTGACTTTTTGAGCAGAATACCTGAAGGTAATACAGAAGAGATATTCAACGACGATCAATCAATAAACAATTTATCCGACAATGCAACCATACATTCACAGGAAGAACAACAACTCGACCATATTCAAATTAAAGAAACAATAGTTAACATTTACAAAACCCAGCTGATCTTAACTAACGATGTTAATAAAGAAATTGATATACTCCATAACAGAAGAATCATTTTTGTAGATATGACCAGGGATAAAGACTATTGGACAGACCTTTTACGAAGATTTATAAAACCAGGCTTGACTGGAATTTTTACAGAACTTTCATACCATGAATTCAATAAAATCCAGCAGCTATTAATATAACTTTTTGGACACGATAAACAAATCAAATTCATATAAGCCACACAAAGAGCAAGAGATCTTAAAACATTGGAAGAAACCCACAAGCAAATATCCTTATATCACACCCAGGAAAGTGCTCATAGCGGAATAGTGGAAACCTACCACAGTCTGAAAAATAAGATCTATTATCCCAAATTAATTAAAGAAATTACTAAGGTAATAAATAACTGCAAAACTTGCTTCGAAACGAAATATGAACGAAAACCCATAAAGCCCAAATATGTAATTAGTGAAACTCCAACCAGGCCGAACGAAATTATCCACATGGATGTATTTTATTTTCAAAAACATCCATTTCTAACAATGATTGATAAACTAACGAAAAAAGCATATGTTTACTCATTACCAAATAGGAACTGGGTATATAAAATAGAGACAATAGAAGAACATTTTTCCAAATTCGGTAAACCAACTAAAATAATAACAGATAATGAATTTAAATCAGAACAGGTAAAAGAATTCTGTATAGAGCAGGAAGTAGAGGTTCACCTTACCAAACCAAACACCCATACTGGAAACAGCGACATAGAAAGGTTCCATTCCACACTACAAGAAATCTTAGTAGTCATGAACAAATTAGATTTAACACTCACACAAAAGATGCATAGGGCAGTTAAAAAATACAATAATAGGTATCATTCAACGATTAAAATGAATCCAGAGGAAGCAATGTTCACTGATCTCGCTAGTTTAGTTAATGATATAAAGAAACAAAAAGAGAAACGAACAGAAAAACTAAATCAAAATAGGGAAGATTATGAATAAAGAGACAAATTATTCCAGTTAAAAACTACAAAAGAAATTATTATAAAAACGAACCCAGATATAGGATAAAGAAAGCAGAAGGCGAACACCCAACAAATATTAAAAGACCACGTATATTTGCAGGTAATGATATTCACACATCTAATACTGATCTTGTTAGCATCGCATCAAACAACAGCAATGTTACAAATAACACCACTGACAACTAACAATGGTTATACAGTCATCAACATGGGACAGACCGAAATAGTTAAGGACACAAAAACAGTACTACACATTATCAATATCAATGAACTTAGACAGACTTTGAACTTAATAAAAGAGAGTGCAATAAATTCACAAATAACAGATGACAGGACAATCATAAAACTTGTAGCTAACATTGAAGCCAAAATAACAGCAATAGAGCCGGAAAGGACCAGACACAGAAGAGGACTTGTAAACATGATCGGATCAGTACAAAAATAACTATTCGGAACCATGGACGACAATGATAGGCAGGAAATAACAGATCATATCAAGAACATAGAAGAAAACGACAGTAACGCAGTCTTTAACCTTAACAAGCAAATAGAAATAAACTCCCATTTCAACGACACGATTACAGATCTGAAGACCATTATAGAAACTGACAGAAAACAACTGACACAAACATACGAAGAACTGACAGGAAACGAAAAACGAATCATTCGCCAGCAACTGAAAATAGATCAGATAATAAAATTAAGAATTTTAGAAGACAAGTTTAATCAGATAATAGATAGCATAGCATTAGTCAAACAGGGCCTAGTCCATCCAAGTATGATGACCTCAGCAGAAATTACTAATACAGGATTAGATTTGTATAAGCTAAAAAACATTAAAATAGGTCTATTGAAATACGACTTAGGCAGACTGATTATTGCAATCAAAGTACCACACACCTACAAGCAAGTAGACTTTAAACTAATCACGGCGTTACCTACTAAATTAAAGCAAGAAATTGTAATTGAAGATCAATATATTATAGAAATAAATCAAACAAAATATAAATATGATAGCAAAATTTTATATGAAAAGGACTTACTACCAATCAATAATTGTATTATAAACCAAAATTGTGAATTTAAAGAAAATAAATTAACTGAGATTAGAGCATTAGATGAATACACTGTAATCTGTAAAAATATGAATAATGAAGAATTGTTTAGCTATTGTGACGACCGAAAAGTAAAACTAGATGGAAATTATTTGATTGTTATTAATAATTGTTCAAGAAATATATTAAATCAAACCTTTGGAAATAAAAATATTCAATTTGTCGATAGATTCTTTTACAAAGATGAGATAAAAGTCAATTTTACGAAAAATCTTAGTTTTAAGGAAATTATATTAAAAGATTTTGTAAACTTAGAAAGCATAAGATTGTTAAGATTTCATAGAAATGTAAATTATATTGCTAACTCAACTATATTCATCATCATTATCGTAATAACTACGAGGGGCGTTCAATATATTCTCGGTATCGATATGAAGGAAAATGCGAATTCAATTTAAATTGTTTTTATTTTTCAATATAATCTCCCCTAACATCAATGCATTTGTTACATCTTGAGATAAGCTTTTTTAAACCCTCAAAAAAATAAATTTCCTCTTTCTCTGCAAAATACCCATTTATTGACGACTTGAGTTCTTCATCATCCGAAAATCTTTTTCCACGAAGACATTTTTTCAAATCCGGAAACAGGAAATAATCACTAGGGGCAAGGTCTGCACTATAGGGTGGGTGTTGGATTTCTTAAAAACAACAATCTCGCGCAGCAGCCTTGGAAACTCGCGCGTTGTCATGAAGAAGCAACACACCCGCTGCGAGTTTACCCCGTCTTTTCTTTTTAATTTCCTCCCGCAAATTATGCAAAGTGGACGCGTAGGATGTGGCGTTGATGGTTTCACCTTTTTTTTGTACTCAATGAGCAAGATTCCCTTTGAGTCCCAAAAAACTGTGGCCATGAGCTTCCCGGCAGACGGAGTGACTTTGAACTTCTTCGGGGGGTCTGTTCCTTTTTTATGCCACTGCATGGACTCTTGTTTGCTTTCAGGGTCATAGTGGTGGACCCATGTTTCGTCCCCAGTAACAATTCGATCCATAACACCGTCCGCGTTTTCACTACACATCTCCAAAAGCTCTCTACAGCATGCGATTCTCACTTTTTTCTGAGGCGCTGTGAGCATTCGTGGCACCCACCTTGCACTGACCTTTGAAAGGTTAAGATGGTCATGAAGAATGGTGTGAATGGTACCAATTGAAAGCTTGGTGATCTCTGCCATCATTTTCACCTTTATTCGGGCATCCTCAAGAACAAGTTTTTCGACTTCTTTGATGCTTTCTCCCGTACAAGCAGTAGCCGGGGCGCCGGAGCGGGGGTCGTCTTCAATACTCTCTCTGCCTCTCTTGAACTCACTTGACCACTTTTGCACAGTTGATAATGAAGGTGCGGAACCCTGGTAAACAGCCACCATCTCTTCATGAATAGTTTTTTGACTTTTTCCTTGCTTAGTGAGAAATTTAATTACAGCGCGATGCTCAATTTTCACCATCATCGTCTCAGTTGCCATTATGATTCTGTTTAACTAGAGATAAAACGCGAATTAATAATCACATTTATATGAAATTTTACATGAATGCACTAAAATAATAGTATTACTTGATAAATAAGTCAATTTATATATACAACCACAGCTTCACCCCGATACCGAGAATATATTGAACGCCCCTCGTATCTCAATAATAACGCTTACTAGAAAAAACAGAAATCTGAAATTCAAAATTAAGAATCAAACTCCTAAAAACTTCAAAATTCAGGAGAATTCTCAATCTAACGGGGGAGAGGTTATGTACCCCATGAAATCTAAAGCCGCTTCAATTTTTGCAATTTCAAAGTAACTTAACTTTTTCCCACACTTTTTCGCGATCACAGCAACATAAGGTGCGACAACAATGTTGCAAACAAGGTGTCAAGTATCGCACAAGTCTACACACGCAATGTTGAATATAGCTGATGTAGCAAGTTAATAGATAGGATATGATTACGAAGGCTATGAAAAAGTAAAAAAAAAAATAAATAAATAAATACTATAAACAAAAATCAATTGTTTTGACATGACAGAAGATGCTGTAATTCTTTTTTCAACCTGTGTATATCGCTTAGTGCTCTTATAGGTTTAGGTAATGAATTCCAAAGACGGATGGCATTGATAAAGAATTGTCTTTCAGATATTAAGTAATTATATCTCGGTAGGGTGGATCTATTTGACGCTGGGAATTGTAAATTATTGTAGAGGTAGGAAGGCTGTCGTGTTCTAAGAATATTGAAGAGAAAGACCAGAGTGCGAAATTTAAGATAGTTTTCAAAAGGCATACCTAAAACTTTTACTGAGAAATGTGACACATGATCATATCTTCTTAGCCCATATATGTATCGAATGGCACTGTTGAAGGCAACTAATATTTTTCGTGTGCATATTGAATCACAATTTCCATGTAATTCACACCCATGCACAAGGATTGGAATTAAAAATGATTTTACGAATATGATTCGTGTATCCAACGCCATAAGCCTTCCCTACGATGGTGTTAATATGGTCGTTCCATGTTAAAAATCTGTTAAATATAACACCCAAATTCTTTGATGTATCCACAAAAACGACGGGGGAGTTATTTAAAGTGATTTGCGGGAAATATGACAGATCCAATTTTGTTCTAGATACAACCAGGCATTTGGACTTATTAGGGTTGAGTGTCAGGCCATTTTGCAAAGACCAGTCAAAAATATTATTAAGATCCTGATTAGTTTCAAGGCAACAATTTTCAATGAGACCTAGCGTGCAGCTTCTATAAATTGTGTTAAGGAATGTGTGACTAGATCTGGTATCTCATTTATATATAGAGAGAATAAGAGAGGACCCAGAATTGATGCTTGAGGTACCCCTCGAGTTAAACAAAGAAAATCAGATAAGACATTATTAACAAAAACGGCTTGTTTTCTGTTGCTTAAATGGGATGAAATCAATTTAACAGCAGAAATAGAAAACCCAAAGTAGTGTTGTAGTTTTTTACAGAGCAGTGAGTGGTTAACCGTATCGAATGCCTTAGAGAAGTCTAAAAGTATCAAAAAAGTTACTTCATCTTTATCTAAACTAGATCGAATATCTTCAACAACTTTTACCATAGCAGTAGTACAACTGTGTTTTGCTCGGAAGCCTGATTGCATATGGGTTATCATTTTATTGCGAGAAAGATACTCGTCAAGTTGCCTTCGCATTATCGCCCCACGTTGGGCGCCAATTTGTTATGTTTGATTCCCGGCACCGATATACGGCGGTGCCCCGAACCAAACGATAACAAGCTCTGGCTGGGCTCTCGCTATCCCAGCTGTGGTTTCCACCAGGTAGCGCTTTGACGGCAGCTAGACCTGGGCGAAGAAAAAAAAAGGGCGCCACGTGATTTTTCCTCCGGAATCACGAAACCTATCGAGAGAAAAAAAGGAAAAACTTCCCCGAAAAAAAATAGAACAAGAAAAAAAGCAAGAAAAAAAAAACAAAAATTCCACGACGTTATAAAGCTCCGTTGGAGCTCGACGATTTATTTTCTGTGTAAGTAGCGGTACACTCGTCGATGGAGTGACCCGCTATGTAACAGTCCCGAAACAACAAAACGTAACTAACGGGTCGCGTGTCCCGTCTTTTCTCGGGATTTTTACGCACGCGCTGCCCACCTGAGTCTCACTTCGAAAAGGTAACAAAACGAATTTCAAAAAAAAAATTTTATTTTTTTCTTCTCCACGGCACTACACTGCACTATACTTATCTTTCGTTCCTGGCTGTGATGTGCCCCTTTCTGACACAACCTAGCATCCCGCTACTCCTGCTTCACTATCCTTCTCCTTCTCCTTTATCTTCTTTTCCTTTTTCGTAATTTTCCCTTTTTTCTTTTTATTTTTATTTAAGGCAGAACTCGCGACTTTATAAAAAAAAAAGAATCTACTCCACTCTTAGAAACAAAAAAACCAGACAGAATTGCTTTTCGCAATTCGCAAACTTCAAACAAGAAAGAAAAAAAACTTTGCTTTCCGAAAATCTCAAACAAAAATCGCACGTAACTCAACTAGCTGACCCTCTTTAATCGCTGGTCGTCCAAAAAGTGACTTCCAGATCTTTTTCGATCCACAGCTCCCGCCAGACACACACACACATTCATACGCACATTGTCTCACACATTCATTCAGCACTAGTGGACCCAACGACGGGATTTCTAGCTACGCCACTAGCAAGCTTTGCTGGTGTGTGCACCCGTGTCCAACTAGGCCTCTCACACATACCATTTTCCACATTCATACTAAACTCCTCAGTCTCGGAGTTCGCTCCCACTTCCAGTAATGACTGGGAACTCTACTGAGCGAGTTTATGGAAGCTGTGGATCCTAACTATGCCTAGCAATTCTCCTACTCTTAGGTTCTACAAATTAATTGCGAGAAGCAGAGTTTTCTTTTTTTTTCTACTACCCGGGCATTTTTCTCCCATCGCATTACACTAAAAAAAATGTTTGTTAAAATTAAAACAAATTAATCGGAGCAGAAAGGAGACGCGATGGGATGGCAGCTGGAGTGTTGGGACGAAAGGAAGGAAGTTTCGATACAATCCAGAAGGGATCCAACCATCCGTTGGATCGCCGCCCCTCACAAACGCCAAGTACAGTGCATGTGAAAATTATAATTTTTATATTTTTAATCGCGGATTAAACCGGTGGTTCGGCGTTCAGATTTTGGGGGTGGGCACTGACCAATAGCGTGTCACTCCTTACAATTATTTATTTATTTCTTGTAATTGGGCCCTCCTGCCCTCTGGCCTGTCTGCCAGTTTGTACTTTTATTATTGTCGTTGTTTGTTGTGTGTTTGGTGATGGTTTGTTTTTCTGTTTGTGTATTGTTTTTGGTTGTTGTTGTATGTTCCGTCGGTGGAGGCGGTTTCAATACTTGGCCGTCCGCCCACACGCCTCTGATGCTCCTTCGGTGCTCCATCGATGGGGTACTGGCTTAAAAAGGGGTCGTCATCCTTCACCCATCGAACCTAACTTTTACACCTGGTGCGTCATTGGGGTGTGCCCGATTATACTGGCCATCCGCCTGCACACCACTGTTGCACCTTTGTTGCTACCTCGTTGGGGTGTTGCTATAAAAGAGATCAGTTGTGGGATGTGATGCCAGTATCCACACCCACATCGGTAGCAGGATGGGGTGTTCTTTAAGCCTCATGTTGTTGGCTTTCGTTGTGGTGTTTGTTCCAGGGATCGTCCTCCCCCACCCGTCATCATCGTGTTGGGGTGTCTGGATTGAAGGACCGTCCGTCCCCACCCGTCGGCGACTTTCAGACGTCCTGTCTGATGCTGCCCGATGCGAGTCTCCCGTCTATCTATGGGCTCCGACAACGGTGTTCCTGGTGGACCTCCTGTCGCACCCTGGGATTACTCCCGTGAACCTATGTGGGTTGTTTTCCGAGGTCTAGGGTTGGTGGGCCACTACCTGATGGAACCATGGCTGCCCTCCACCTCCGTCAGAGCTCGGTGTTCCCACTCAAAGAAAAGATGGACCGAAGGGGCTTATTCGGGAAAAGAGAGCCAAACTTATTGCGGGAAAATTTACCGCAACACGCTTTATAAAAAAATTATTTCCTATAGCCGACTTACGAGTACATAGCTCAATGGTGTCTTTTAATTCCATGTTAAAGATGTTGATTGGTGGCACCCTTTGCTTGACTGTTTTCTGCTGATGTTGTTGTTGTTTTTGCTGCTGTTGTTGTTGCTGCTGTTGCTGTTTTTGTTGTTTATGCTGTAGTTGCTTTTGTTGTTGTTGATTTTGTTGTTGTTGGTTTTGTTGTAGTTGCTGTTTAGTTAGTTTTTTTGTTGCTTGCTTTACTTGTTGTTGCTGTTGCGGATGTTTTTTTAGTTTTGGTTTGGGATTGTTGCTGTTGTTGTTCTGTGGCTCTTGCTGTTCCCTCGCCCTTCTCGCTATTTGCTTAGCTTTAATGTCTAGAACTCGTTGTTGCAGCTGCTGTATGCTGTTGTTTATGTTCTCTACCTCTTCTTCTTCGTCGTCTGATTCGGAGGCAGCTAGACAGGCAAAGTTACTATGGGCACCCATGAAATGGCCTTCACCACCGTCGGAGACGTAATAGCATTTAGCAACCACAGGTGTATCCTTCTTCCTAGCTGCTGTATTTGATGTTTTCGCCTCTCTCCTGGCTTCAACCGGCAGCTTTTCGGTTGAAGCTGATAGGGAAAGGCGTTTCACAGTTAGAGTTGGGCTTAGCTTTCTCCTTCTTTTTACTGTCCCTCCGCTCTCAGAAGTACCTGGCTGGTTTGACATCATTGCCTCATCGGCTGATTTGATCACGCCATACACTGGATCCGCTATTGCGTGAGCGGACCGCTCGTCTTTATCCATCACTTGATGGATACTCTTATGTTATCTTGTGTTTTTATTCTTTTTTTTTGATTGTCACTTTCACTAGGCCAACTTGCCACTTTTGAAATTTTTGTTAAACACTTCGTTTTTGCTATGCGCACTGTTCTAATTCACAAGAAAATCCGAAACATGTCTTTTCGCCTCGATGGTTGATGGACGAATGGAACTGTAACCATGGAGTCATTTAAATATAACACCATCATTCAACGCGAAAAACAACCGTTCTTGGAATTCGAAACTAAACTGCGCAAGCAAATCCAATACTGTGAGTTTAAATGCAAATGCGGGGTATAATATGAAAAGCGGATGCTTAGAGACCGCATTATTATTGGAGTTTCGGACAAAACATTGCAGGTTAAGCTTCTTGATGCTAACAACGAAACTCTTAAAACGGTGATTTGATTTGATTTGATTTGATTTGAGGCCCGGGTCAACCCTGGACAGTTTATTGAAATTAAACATTTTCAATACAAACATATAACTTAACAAACTAAACTTAAAACTATGACTTATAGCTACTATTTCTACCTAAGCTAAGGTCTATTGACGGCAAAACTGATTATTTAGGGAATTTCGAAGGGCTGGACTGATGCAGTGGAAATCGAACACTTGACGTATCCGATTTGTTTCACGTAGTGGCTCGTTGAGACCATAAGTTGTCCTGTGATTATTCGGACGAAAAATGACACGGGTGGTATTGTGTGACAGTCAATGATGCCGATTAAGAGTTTGTGTATGAAGAGAATATCGGCGGACTCCCGACGTTTTTGCAAGGAGAGGAAACCGAGTAGTTTTAGTCGATTTACATAGGGGGGTAAAATATTGTGGTCAGCCCATGGTAGCCCACGTAATGCAAAACGCAGGAATCTACGTTGGACACCTTCAATGCGCAGAATATGTACATCATTATATGAGTTGATATAGCCGACGGTCCCTCAGGCGGGAAAGGAAATAGCGGCCGTCATTTCCCACGTCGGCCAGCTTCTTGGTTAGTTTAACTGCGGGAGAAAGCAAGAGGTCAAGAATTGTGGAGGTTGGGATTTCGAGAGTGTTGGAGGAATTATGGTCAACAGCCAACGTGGATGACGGAGGATTAAGTGTGTGGGAGCGGATGAAATTCGGTTAGGTGGCGGAAAGTGAGGGAGGTTTAAGGTGTGAGGCTTGGATTTTTGTAGGAGATTGATTGGGTGTAATATTAAAAGAGACACGTTTGGGTGGGACTGATTTTGTGGGGAGAGAGACATCTTTATGATCTTTTGGTTCGATGAGATGAGGAGAGGAAAGCAAATGATTCTGTGGAGAAAACGAGGGAAATAAGCCAACTTTAAAACTCCAGTTGGGGTCTCGATGGGAGGGCTTGGATTGTATATTGCGCTTAGGCTTATCCGTAGTGTTGCGGTTCTCAGGTAGCTTGGGTTGGTTGGGTAACTTAGAGGTATGAGCGGAGTTAACTCTAGACTTAAGAGTCCTTTTGTGCTTGATCTGGTTATCCTTAAAAATCTGCATCTTCATCCCATCGAGTTGGAAAATCTCTGAAGTTGGGTTTCGCAAAAGCCATTCGTATTTACGGGGAATGTTGAATTTCTGGCAGTTGTCTATGGGGATTTTAAATCTGCACTTAAAAAAGTTCACAAGCCAGACTGAGTCTGTTATTCCAGCTAAATAGTCGAGAGTGAATTTTACGCCCTCCGACTTGTTGTGGTTGTCGAGTTTTTGAAGACGCTGTTTCCATTCCGAGGATGTCCAGTAGAAATTGTCGACTCGTTTTTCGGTGGATCCACTGCGATTGCTTGAGTTGGAGATGGAGATTGAGGTATTTGTAATAGTGTCTCGGAAGGTTCGATGACAGCATTCTCGAGCATTTCAGTTAGTAGGGACGTATTATACATTGCGTTAGATTGGGGCTGGAGTTCTGCAGGAATATCGTCAATTTTGTTAAGCGTCGTTCTAATATCATCAACGATATCACCAAGAAGTAGACGGGATGCGGCAACATCGTTACCACTTTATTTATTGTACTTACTCGTATGTCGTTGTATTTATTGTACTAATTATGGGTCTGGTGGAGGAGCACTTCGGGTTGATGAACCTTGGAAATAGATATCAAGGTCGGATCTTAGGGTAGAGAGAGTATCAGCAATAAACGGTAAATAGGACTTAAAGGCAGATTGCACACTGTTTTCAATAACGCTTTTAATTGTATTAATATTAATGTTGTCTGTGGGTTTTGGAAGTTCGAGGATATTTGTCAACTGTTTTTCGAGAGATTTACACTTTGTTTTGAAGATGTTAGTTGATTGAAGCCTGAAAAATCTTCAACACTTCTCATAACGTCATCAAGTTTGGAGAATTGGTGATTATCAGCTGTAAAATATTCGAAGGTGCAAACACCAACAAAAAGCTACTGGACAACAATCAACAACAACCGCAAGTGCACAGCGTCACGAGGGAACAGCCAAATAAATCAACGGGTTCTCGCCACTGTTATAACTGTTATAACCCCATTTTTAACAGCACATTTGCGTGAGTGCAAAGCAAATAACATCGCCTGTGCTACTTGCGGAAAAAAGGGCATTTTAGTAAATGGTGTAAGAGCGGCAACAGTAACAACAAAATCGATTCAAAATTGGGCAACAATTTCAACAACAAGAAGAAAGAAAAAGCTGTAAATATTTTGTCTGAAGGGAGTTCTTGGAATGATTCAGGTTATTTAAAAAATGTAAAGCATATTGATGGGATAAAAAATGACTTAAGAAAGTATTCATGTATTTATAGATTAAATAAGAATTATAAAAGCATATTAAGATGGAAAAAAAAATATAATATCAATAATGAAGTAAATTTTAAAATCGATACTGGTGCAGATGTCAAGTGCGTTCCACTTAGTTTAATCAAAAAATGTAAGATTAAATTGTTAAATGAAGCAAATAATTTTTGTGTTACCGATTACAATGGAAATAAAATAAAAATTGTTGGTTCAGTTTCTAAAATAGAACAATCTGCTGAGTTTCTCGTCGTCGAAGACGCATGTGAGCCTGTACCCGGTTTAAAAATATGTGTTGAAGTTAATTTAATAACTCGATTAGATATAAACTCAATTACTTTGCCCAAACCAGTTGAGGGATTTATAGAGGAGAACCAAGATCTTTTTGATGGGTTAGGGGAACTTCCGGGTAGCATGAATATTGAATTGATAGAAAACTCAAAACCAGTATTGCACTAAACAAAACGTATTCCTTTAAGTTTAATCGAAAAACTGAAACAGGAACTTAAAATTATGATAATCGCCGGTTGATTATCCTACTGAATGGGTAAATGGGTACTAGATCACCGAAATCAAGCAGTGTGGGCGCGGTAAGTACCTAGATGGGGGACCACATGGGAACTCGGTACACCGCGTGCTGTTGACTAGCGCCACATGGGCATAGTACCCCGGCGTGAAAATTCCGGACTTTACAAATTCATTTGTAAAGATCCCTCGAAATAATAATAATAATAATTTGCAGGTGGTTGAAAAACCTAATGGAAAGTTGCGTTTATGTTTAGATCCAAAACCTTTAAATGCTTCTATTAAAAGGGAACATTTTTTAATTCCAACTATAGACGAATTTATAAGCAAGTTAAATGGAAAACGTATTTTTACAGTACTTGATCTATCAAGTGGATTTTGGGATATGAAACTAGACAAAAAAAGCTCCGATCTCACAACTTTTATGACTCCCTTTGGCAGGTACACATACAATCGGGTACATTTTGGCTTAAATTGTGCTCCTGAAATGTTCCAACGGAGAATGGTATACTTTTTTGGAAACATTCCGGGAGTAGTAGTTTATTTCAATGACATTTTAATCGCAGCCGAGACATAAGTGGAGCATGACTGAATTTTAAAACTAGTTGTTGAACGGGCGCGTGCAAATAACATAAAGTTCAATGCAGATAAATATAGGAAAAACCAAGTCAAATTTATAGGGTATATTTTAGAGAATGGTCAAATAAAATCTCCAGAAGCATATAGCGATGCAATTTTAAAAATGAAAAAGCCGGAAAACAAACACGATGTTATGAGAATATTAGGTCTCTTTAAGTACTTATTGAGATTTATACTAAATCTATCACAAAAAACAGCCGCTCTGCGTAGTATAACTCGGAATGATTGTAAGTTATGTTGGACTCAAGACCATGAAACTGAAATAAACCTGTGCCTGTTCAAACATATGCATCTAAGTATGGAATAGGTTGTGTTTTGATCCAGTCGCATACACATCAAGTACATTCAGTAAATCTGAAAAAAGTGGGCACAAATCGAGAAATAACTGCCAGCAGTGGTTTTCTCTTTTCAGCGATTTCATTTGTTTTTATATGGTCGTGATTTTATCATTGAAAGTGACCATAAACCGCTTGAGGTTCTAATAAAACGTGACATTGATGATGATGCTTCTCCACGATTGCAAAGATTGTTTATGTTCTTGTTGAAGTATCCTTTAATGCAAATAATTTAAAAACCTGGAAAGCAAATGTTAGTAGCTGACTGCCTCAGTTTTCAGTTCAGTTTATATGCATTTTTATTATGTTGAATTACTGAACACTTACAAGCTATACAAAAAAACGCTTAAAAATTAGCTTAATTAACTTAAAATTATCTTATTCTAACTTACTGGCCCCATGCGGGCACTCTAAGTTAAACCTAACACTTAAACTATGTCTTTCGACGTTTTGACAGGTTTTGTTCTTATTCTTATAGGACAATGCAGCTTAAACTAAGAAAACATTTTTAAAAAGAAAAAACTTAGTATATGGGCTATTTTGATTTTAATTTTATTATAAAACTTAAAACTAAAAACTTACAGACTACCTAAAAATAAATCTTAATCTACTTAACTTACTTACTTACATCTAACACAAACATAGACATACATAAATATATATAAACATAATATGTATATACATAATATATAAATACATGTATATATATATATTTTTTTTTCATTTTTTTTTATTTATTTATTTTTTTTTTTTAATTTTTATATATTTTTTTTCTTAAAATTAACTTAATCCTACCTAAAACTATGTAAGCCGGCCAAGGCTAATGAAATAGTCAGACGACCGACTTTGCTTCCTATGGAGCTACCTAGTACTGGAGTAGCTGACTGCCTTTCACGGGCTCAATTATCAGACAATTCAGAATTTAGTGATTTGTCGGGCATCATTCACATGGTTACAAAATCGGCTTGCTTATCAAAGGAAAACTTTGATTTTTATTTATCAGTGTTAAACCAGGATGAAAAATATAATCAAATACGCAGATATGTTATGGAAGGTTGTCCGAAATATCACCACCTAGATAGTTTTTCTCAAAAATGTTATAAATATAAAGACGAGCTGCATTGTGAAAATGGGCTCTTGTTCAAAAACAACCGATTAGTTAGCCCATACGAATTGCAGGAAAAGTAACAAAAATGATTCATGGCCCACATCTGGGCATCGAAGAATCACTTCGTCTAGAATGATATATTTCTGGGAAGGAATGTCGAATCAAATAAAGAAAATGGTTTCGTCTTGTAAAACCTGTGAGAAATTTAGATATAATAATCAAAAGGAACCCTTATTGCAAGAAATTTCGCCTG
The DNA here is from genome assembly GCA_949129095.1 of Volucella bombylans. NCBI lineage: Eukaryota > Metazoa > Arthropoda > Insecta > Diptera > Syrphidae > Volucella > Volucella bombylans. Next base: position 45,880,993 of record OX422141.1, read on the forward strand.
AATACCCGTTTCTTATAGTGAATATGGATTTGTTTCAATATGCCGGTCAGGATTACATATCCTTAATTCATTAATATTCCATCTTTAGTTTCGGAGAAAAACTTAAAAACAAAATTTCAAAACATATTATTGAAGTAATTTCGCGTTTATTCAATATTGTTGGTTTCCCCACAATTCTTAAAAGTGAAAACAGTCCATTTGGCTCTTACGAGTTTGAATTATTTGCTAAGGAAGGCAATATTGTCTTAAAATTCTCAAGTCCTCGATTTGTCCAACGTAATGGACTTGTAGAAAAAGGGGTAGCTATTACTAAAAATATTTTAAAACGGTGTTTGGAAATATGTGAAACTGATCAATTCCAATACAGAATTTTGGAATACAATTCGACACCAATAGCGAGTATGCATTATTAACTATCTGAGCTATTTTATTATTTATACCAAACTCAAAGGCGCTGCTTTGTCGAAACAATGTAAGTGGTCAAATTGTCTAAAATAAAATTGAAAAGAAGAAGTAAACACGAAAATTATGTTATGATAAAAATGCAAGGGCACTCTCTGCTCTCAATATTGGGGATCAAGTTATATTAAAAAAAAAAGAAAACGAATTTAACTATGGCACTGCTACTGGTATCCTTAACAAAAGATCCTACATTGTACAAGACTGTTTTGATAATTAGTATAGAAGAAATCGCAGGTTTATTTAAGACATCAAATAAATGATTTGACACAAGTGAATTTCTGATTGAAGAAAGTTTAAAAAATCCAGTAGTAGAAGTTAAAGACAACTTTGAAAATATTAGCGTAGAAATCAATCCTAATGTACATGTGGGTGAACTCAAACCATCACCAGAAACATTTCAGCCAAATATTGAATCTGTAGGTGATTCGAGTTCTGAAACATCTGAAGATAATGAATTGAAGCCTATAATTAATATTAATAGTGTTTATATGAGCGTATTGAAGCAATGCGCATTGAGTGAATGCCCTTTAAGCTGTCATATAATCATGTGATCTAGGTATATATTGGATTGGTGAGAAAGTAATTTAGGTTTCTGCAAGTAGATTATGTTATCTCTGTTAATTCTCGCTTATGTCAATGTTATGATATTTGTTCTTTTGACATTTGATAGCTTTCACTTTAAGCTTACTTTAGAAGCAAATCGAGCTTAATTTTGTTTACGTCTATTAGTATAGTGCAGTGCTAATTTTAAAATGGAGTGCAAAAACGAGTATTTTTCACATATTTTTGCATTTTTTTATTTCTATAAAAGCAAGAATGCTTCTGAGGCTTACAAAGAGATATGTAGAGTTTATCGTGTTGATTGCCTAACAGAACGTACTTATAAAATTGGTTTAAAAAATTCTGTTCTGGAGATTTTGTACTCAAAGGTGGTTCTGGTAAACCAAGTGACGCTGATGATGACCAGATCAAAGTCATAATTGAATCAAAGCGTCATATGACTCTTTGAGAGATTGAAGAGAGATTAAATGCATCACACACAATATTTGAAAATCACTTAAAAAGCTCACATTTGGGTTCTACATGAATTGAAAGAGATTGACTTAATACAACGAATCAAAATTTGCGATATGCATCTCAAGCGCAGTGCAATTGATATTTTTTTTAGGAGCGAATCGTCACTGGTGATGAAAAGTAGATCGTCTACCTACAACAACATCAGTCGAAAACGATTATATTATAAACGTGTTGAACCAGCACAAACTATGTTACATGATGTTTATTCTCAACAACTAATTAAACTGGAGGAAGAGATCAAAGAAAAACGACCAAACTTGGCAAATCGTAAGGGAATTGTATTCCAACATGACAACGGTAGACCACACACATCTTTTGTAACTTGTGAAAAATTATTGGTTGGGAAGTGATGTCACATCCACCAGTCAGCCCTGACGTTGCACCATAAGATTTTTATTTTTTTCAAGGTTCAAAACTCGTTTAATGGTGAAATTCTCTGATATTTCTGAAATTGTATTTGGTACAGCTTTGTATGGGCCAGAAGTATTGCACTATGAACACGGAATCATGAAGTTTGAAGAAAGATGGCAGAAGGTCACTGAATAAAATGGAAATATATAATTGATAAAAGTCTATTTTTTTGTGTAAAACAAAAGTTTTATTCCACACTATAAAATCGAAATAACTTTCTATCCAACCCTTATTTAACCCCTAGCGGACGATAGCCCTGCTCTTATTCTTTGTATAAATTATCTTAGAATTAAGAAACCTTTTTTTCTGCTCGACTGATCTAAAACGACTTTTACTAATACCACTTTTTCTAAGAGCGGATATCACTCGGGGGGCTTATGCAAAATAAGGATGAAGAACTGTAATATACTGAAATACTATTGTACACTGCACATATATTGTAAGCAGCACCCTTATCCAAAAATACTGAGCCTTCGGATAATATTTAAACGAACTCATCGACAAAACATACGAGCAACATATGTTTATTTCACTTATAGAGAAAATAGGAAAGGAAAACATCTGTGGTAGTACTGTCGGAAAGCATAGTCAATCCGACACAACATTTGGAAACAGACTTAGGCTAATTATTTTTGATGCGGAGGAGATTACCACTATAGCCATACGACACAAAAAATGCTGTGAGGAAATTTGTCGTTGAATGGATGAACCGCAACAAACCTCCAGAACTTTTGCATACACAATGCTCGATTGATAATAATGCTTCTATTTCAACTCAATTCTATACGTAGAAGGTGAAATATGTAGGTTTCATAATATAATGTAGCTAATAATTGCTAGTGATTATTTATAATAATGACGTTTTGACTGATTCTTTCCTTATACGAGTATCCTTACAGTTGAGTAAAAAAGATTTGGAATATTATAATATAAAAAATTATACAATTTGTAACATCTGTGCATTCGAAGTAATACTCACCCACGTATTGTAAATACTACATACATATATAAAAACACGACAAAAGAGATTGTACCAAGGAATATGTTTTATTTCAAAAATTGAACTTAGAAACCATTTAATCTTAAAGTTATATTCATCAGCATATTAATCAATAATTGTCATATATTCGAGGAAAGTGATGGAACAAATTTTCGGTAAAAAATTATAACAAAGTCAAAATCTTAAGGTTTTAACAAAAATTAATTACTTTTGATCTTCAACACTAAACGTCCTTCACAGCTCAGCGAATTCCAAATGAGCTGACTGCGAACAAATCATTTTTAGTACATTTGAAGACAGGCGAGTGACAATATTACTATTCCAAAAGCACACGGGTGGTCATGGCTCAAGTGGTAGTGGACTGGCTTCCAAATCGGAAAGTTATTTTTTAAGTTAACAAAAATCTAGTAAGATGAGTAGTGAACTAGAAATCAACAATAAGCCAACTTCCACTAAGAATTTACTCTCCCCATTAAATGATGGATGCCACCGATGGAGCAAAATAACCGCTGATCCCAAACATCTTTCTTTCTCCCTCTATCGCATTTAAAAAAAAAAAAAATACGTTCTGATGCATTATAAGAGTTACCCACTTGAGTGTTAAGTTCTGTAAACAAAAAAAAAGAGCTTAATTTATCTGTGGATTAATAAAAAAAAAACTCAATTGTTATTATTTCTTCACGAATGTGGAACGCAATCTATACATTCTCATGATCAAAATGAATGACAATTTGTATTCGCAGGTCACTCCAATTAAGTGAAATAGTACTGGTAGCTGTGAATGAAATGCCAAAATTTGTGAATATTCGCCATAATGTATTCGCAGTTCGTTGGGCTGTGAATGGACCTTAAAGAATCACTTTGCTTAGCGTCATCGTTGTTAGTTTTTGTTTGTAGTAATGAGTCGGGAATTCAGAGCAGATATAGCAAATATACGCCGGCTAGGAACTAATCACTTTACTGCATACGTGAGCGTCTATAAATATTGGGCAACTGTTATTAGTGAAACACAGGTAGATCCCCATCCAAATCACTCAGATTCGAAGCTCCCTACCTACGAACAGGTACCATTATTCCTTTCACACCCCAGCCTCTCCATTTACGTGCGTATTATTGCAGCTTACCAAACTCCACCACAACGTAATTCCTGTTCCAATCCGGAATTCAATTTCAAATTTGCAATTCTGTAAGCAAATTATCCACTACTGCTTTCTTTACAGAACCCCAAATTGGACAGCAATGGACCTTTAAGGAGTTTGATGCGCTGTCTGACTCCATACAAAGAATTGTATCCCTGTATCTTCATACTGAGATCGTTATTACGGGTGATTTCGATATACACAGTTCTGGGTGGCTTCGACATTCTGGATAGACAACACCCGAACGATGGTGTGTTGAGATCTTTGCTGCGGAAAATAACTTGACCCAACTTATAAATGAGCCCACACTAAAACCAGCAGTTGATAGTCATATCGCTTGATGTGCTTTACAAAAACTAATTCCTGGAACATTGTGTTGTCAGTGTTCAAAATCGTTCAAAAACTGCCACTTCTAAAGGTTTACTCTCGATACCCAATCAGCTGAATTCCTCAACTACCACACAGCACGCAGACAATTCGACTCTACCCCCAAAAGCAATAGACGAACATCTACTCGTGACTAAGCACACGGAACTCTTACGTGACAGCCCAATGGACGAAATAATTAAGCTTTGCAATGAAGTTACGAGTATGCTTAAAATTGAAAAATTCAGCGCAACATGGGTGAAGCGATTTGAAGAACTTAGCGTTAATTTCATTGGTATGGCGGAACGTGTTAAAAAACTGGAAGAAAACACAAATGTAGCTTCACACAACCATAAAACAGAGGTATTAGTGCTGAAAAAATAAATAAAATCTCTCGAGAAGAAAGAAGTAGTTGGAGACGCTGTCGTCTTTGGCATACCTGAACTTTCCGATGAAAATCTGAAGCATTTATTCAATCCACTGTGTCTTCGATTGACTGTAAGCCACCGCAGCTAAGAGATGTTTTTTTCGCAACAGAAATTGCAATAGCAATAACTATGGGAGTACAACTCAACTCAATCCTCTTCAATTGTACTCAAATTCAATAGCTTCCAAGACAGAAACATTATTCCTAAATCAGCTGCTATACAGTATGTCAAGAATGACTTTTCACATGGAAAATAAATGAAAAATTTCACCTGATAAAAAATTTTAGCTGATAAACATAAGTTTTTATTTCATTTTATATATTTTTTTGATTCATTACAGTTACATATAGTATATAAATAGAGAAACTAACAACAGAGAACTTCGTCTCCTTGATGTTGGCATGAGATTTTAACAAGATATACACGTTCTCTTCTAAAAAGCGCACTGTAACATAAGCTAAAAAAAACAGCAGTTCTCCGCCTACACTATGTTTGGATCTCTAGATGTTAAAAAGCCTGTAACTGGTAAAATCTTTCTTGTAGAAAGAATTGAAGATCTATATGCAGCTGCTACTACTCCAAACTGATGACACCACGCCAACCAAAAGCTTTGTTTGAACTTACTGCTGCCGCAACATTTTCCATTTTTTTGTTTTAAAGTATCGCGCTTTCAAGGTGTTAAAGTACCCTAAAAATGTTTGCACACAGCGCGGGAAAAGGAAATTTAGGGAGTAAAGAAAGATAGGTACCGATGTACGTTGGTTTTAAATATCTGATGTTATAATGACTAGGAAATAGGGAGCTCGGCAGGACCTTCTATAACCAAGATGCTCGGCTTAGGGACAAATCACGATAATTTGGAGTACGTCCGAAAGTGGGCTTGAGGGTATACTGATGAGAATTCATAGCGAGGCGGGTATTATGGTTAAAAGTGTGAAGAGGCGGAATGCTACTAGCGATTTCTAGGGAGCACTGGTGGTGGAAATAGCGATAAAACAGAGTGAGACTTAAGACATTACGTCGCACACTGGGGCAAAACACCACTAAAGTTGGCATTAAATCAACTATCAAATCTATGGACTTGAAATTATGCACGATTACTTCTAGCATGATAGTTGGCACATTTTAAAAAACATATTGATGACACGCCCACTAAAAACGCCTACTTTGAAAAAAATATAAAAAATAGTGCAAACGCTTTAACGTGATTCTTAGTTTCAAAAACAAAGTTGACAAAATATTTAACAATTGTAAAATTTTAATTATATTAATAATGATTAATGAGGAACATTTATATTTGTATTGACATTACGAAAAACAAGATAAATAATCACAAATAAAAATTTATTCTTCTTCGTCTTCATCACTCTCATTTACTACATCAATGTCACTTTGATTTGGTATTGGTGTGTTTGGGGATTTGAGCAAACTGATTGCTTCTTGGGGCAGATGTTGAATTTTTTTTTTTGGAACTCTTTGCAGACTTGTTAACACGGGGTCCGATGATAAAAGGAACAAATTAAAAATGTCTGCATTTGTATTTTTTCGGCTATTTTTTCGGGAGTGATGTTCTCTATAATTTTTGAAATCTTTATTACGTGCTTCTTGAGCTTCTTCACTGAGCTGTCCTATAGGCAATAAAGCTTTTGAAATAATTTCATTTCCATGAATGAGATACTTGTGGACTGTAGGAGGCATATAGTACCAAGGATACTTAGCAACGAAATATTTTGCAGTTTCATGGGCAAATTCTCGAAATTTTTCGCAATCGACCTCATGACCACAAGCAACCACTGTCATGATAATATGCATTTTTTTTATCAATTCGACATCTACTTTAGTAATATCAGCTGAAGTTTCAGCATGTTCAAAAAATCTCCTGGCTGTATTTCCGTCATTAGAATTTCCGAAGCCCCGCTTTGGCTTGTCAACGATCAAACCCAAACGCTCCCGAAACTGTTTTTGTATTTCTTTTTTTGTTTCAGCAACAATTTTTTTATGCTCCTCTTGTCTAGCTTGCCATTGTCTTATTTTTAATTTGTATGAAAGGTGGAGTAGACATTCGAAAAAACGGATCCACCCATGCAACACAGATAAACCAAATTGAAGATTATCCGTTTTTACTGGTCTTTTTATCATTGCATCAATGGAATTAAAATCTTTTGACGTGGCATTGCAAATAAAACACTTCTGTGTAGATGAATTTTCACTGATGGCGTTACAGACCTTTCCATCTATCATTGTGAATAATAAATTGTGTTCAACGTTGAAAGCATTTTCACCAACTCTAACGAAACTAGGCTGTAGCTCCTTGATTTGATTATCCACTCTTTGTTTTTCTGCCACTGATACGCATGCGGATTCCTTGAGAAACTCAATTTTAAGAGGCCTACAATATCTAGTTGAACTTGGGCGAGGATTCTGCCAGATTATTTTGTCACCAGATATCAAACGAAGAGGAACAACGCATGTAATGAAAACAGATGAGTCATCGGCGTCAAGTCCATGAAAAGCTTGCTTATACGAACTGTGGCCTGAACTTCCATCAAAACCCCACTTGGAGTATAAGCTTATAGTTTTGAGTTCTTCAGGCCTAAGAGTTTGGATTACATCTTTTTGAACAGTTACCAAACGAGCAACTGTAAGGTTTAGCAAGCTTTGTAAATTAGTACATACAGACATTTCTGATAGACTCATATTTTCAGGCTCCGGATAGCAACTTTTTTTGCACTCTTGAACTACTTTGTATGAAGGAAATACTTTGGGAGCTTTAGATCGTATAGTTTCATACCGAAAGCGTGACAGATTTGCTTCAATAATCATTGCTAAAGCTTCTTCCCCAGTCATTGAAGTAAGTTCAATTGAGTCCCTCAAAACTTTTCTGCATTTTTCAGCATGATTTGGGATTGTTGTCACGTCACGCATTAACTTTGCAGCATCTAACTGCCCAAAAGCTCTCAAACCCATTTCAGCTGCGTAAGTCAACTCAGCGATAGACGTTGATTTTCTCAAGAGTTCGGTTTTTTGACGTTTTGATCTTTCTGATGATTCTTCAAACGCAACCTTTGGACGACCACGTTTACAGTCTACAGAATATTTAAAAAGTATAGGTGTTTTCAGCCACACAATGTTTGCTTTCAAAAATTTTGCTTCTATCCGACAAGCTTTTTCCCAACGTGATTTAAATTTCGATTTGAACTCCGTTACTTTGTCATTAATATCGTTTTTGGAAGCATCGCTGCATCGGACCCGTTTTTGAATTTCTTCCCTTAAAAACGCAATTTGGCTGTCTAATCCCTTCAGATTTGAACTTTTCATAATAGTATACAGCTCTTCCCTTGTAATTGACAAAGTTTTGGAAGATTTTCGGTCTAAGAAGTAATTAAAATCAAATCAATAAAAAAAATCGATATTTTTCGAAAGTGACGTCACCAACAAGAAAGTCAACTGTACGAAAAGTAGCAAATAGTAGCAAAAAAACTTTACAGATTCTAAAACTAGACAAACCACTTGACACAAATATATATAACACTTAACGTCATGTCACGGCCAACACATCTAAAACGCTTAGATATTTGACTAAATACAAAAATTAACACATTGTTTTTATCTTTAACCACATATTAAAAGGACAAAAAGAAAAATTTCTTATAAAAAATAAATAAAAATCAACACACCTGAGCTTACTGATTCCATTGTAATAATTTTTTTTTGTATAATATAAAGCTGTAAGAAATTGCACACAGTTAACTGTTGTCACTCAAAACAAAAAACACGTCTGGCTTCGATGAAAAAAATTATCAAAGTCCCCATTCGTGACGATTTGGCAAAGACCACGTGCTCCCAATTAACTGTCGCATTCTCTTTTTGTATTCTCTATCCTATTTACAATGAAAATAAAACGGTAGTTTAAATCAAAGCTCAACTTCAGAATTTTATTAAATGCCAGCATTAGTGGTGTTCTGCCCCAATGTGCGTCGGTGTTCCGAGGGTGTCCATTGTTTGAGTGATATTAGTATCACCTATGAGCTTTATCGCACGATTTTAAATCTAATCTAGCAGGTGCAGAGATGTTTTCGGGAGCACACGACCAGATGTGGGTATTGTACTCCAATTTCGAGCGGATAAATGCCTTATATTTTGAGGCCTCATCAGAGGGGGTGAAGTATTTATAACATCGCTTGAAGAAACCTAGGCATTTCGCAACATTTTTGACGACATCGAATATGTGGTCATTCCAACGTAAGTTGTCAATGACACACATACCGATAATTGAAAACTTTTCGGTTTCGACGATGTAAGTGCCATTCATGGATAATGGCGGGATGTTTAAATTTAGATTAGCATACCTTGCCGTCCCTGTTCTACAGCCGAAGAGCAGGGACGTGAGTCCGGAAACGAGTATGGAAAGCAGAGAGTACTGTCGTCAGCAAAAAAATATATTTGATTAGAAGTGGCTGACAAGAGATCATTGATAAAAATTAAAGATAGTGTCGGAGACCGAACGGAGCCCTGGGGCACAGCAGCATTTATTTTGTGAATATCAGACTTGAAACCATCCAAGACAACTTGAATTGAAGGTTCCGAAATTTATTACAGTTTCAAATCCGTTGAAGAAGAGTTTCGACGATCCCAAATGTACGCATTTTGGGCAAAAGAAGCTGATGCCAAACTTTGTCAAATGCCTTAGAAATATCAACTATCTTGCTTTCGCCAGACTGATGTATGCATGATTTGGTTCCACTTGTCAGTGAGACATGCCATCAAATCACTAGTGGAAGTGTTGCTACGGAAACCGTACTGCCGGTCATTGAGAAGTTTTCGTGTTTCGAGATATTTCATGAGCTGACGGTTTATCAGCGTTTCCATGACCTTGGAAAGAAGGGACGTAAGTGCAATAGGCCTGTAGGAGGAGAGCGAAGAAAATTCTCCTTTTTTAGGGACGGGCTGGACAATTGCTGTTTTCCATCTGCTCGGAAAGAGTCCTAAAGAATAGGATTGGTGAAAAAGCTAACGCAGTGGTTTTGCCAGCGTGGAAGAACACCTTTTGAGAAGAAGGGGAGGTATAAAATCTGGACCAGCGGATTTATGTATGTTGAGATTTTTAAGTACTCTTGAGTGGAAAAGTGGAATCGTCCCATTGAAGATTCGACTCACCCAAGTGTAGGTGGAGACAAAGCATAATCTGAAAGTGTCCGCAAAGTGTGCACCAAGCAGATTGGCCTTGTTCAAAAACCTGACAGCTGGAATGTCATTGTAAATGAGCTTTGGGAGGGAGGATGAGGCAGAATTTCTGATGGTTTTGACAAACGACCAAAAGATTTTACTACTTTTGGGACATTGTTGTATTTTTCACCTCACCTTTTGGTCGTATTGAAATTTCACACGCTTAAGAAAGATGTTGCAGTCATTCCTGGCTCGTTTAATTTTTTTTCGATTTTCCTCTGTCGGCTTGGTCTTGAAGGACCGAAAAAACATTTCTCTAACCCTGACAGCCTCTTTACAGCTCGAGTCGTACCATGCCCTTTCTTTTGGTTTGCTACTCTTCATCCGATGATGGATAAAGGATCTCTTCCTAAGAGAATAGTGTCTGTGATTATATCAACAGCGGCATCCACGTCTTTATCGAGGAAACATAACGACCAGTTAAAATTCCTAAAGAAGGTGTTACGTCACCCCCAATTGATTTTCTCGTATTGCCATACGGTTCTTTTTAGAATTTTTTCTCAAACTGTGTGGTCAGCATACGAGAAATTAGCTGATATGATACAATGGTTCGACGGGCCTAGAGGGGAGAGCACATAAACGGTATACTTATCAGGATGAGGAGTTAAAAACAAGTCCAGTTTGTTGGCGGTATGGTTATCAACGTCTGGTATTCGCGTGGGCTCATTCACAAGCTGCGTTAAGTTGTTTTCCGCAGCGAAGATCTCAACACATCGTCCTTCGGGTGTTGTCTGTCCAGAATGTCGAGGCCACCTAGAATTGTGTATATTAAAATCGCCCGTAACAACGATTTCAGTATGATACAGGATACAGGAGTACAATTCATTGAATAGAGTCAGACAGTGCATCAAACTCGTTAAAAGTCGAATTTCTGTCTAGTTTAGGGCTTCTGTAAATAAAGCAGTATAATTTGCTTACTGAGATGGAATTTTAACCACATGAAATTGAATTCCAAATTGGAACAGCGACTACATTGTGGTGGAATTTGGTAAGCTACATCACTACGCACGTAAATGGCGAGACCGTGATGAGAAAAGCATAGTGGCAGTAGTTCGTATCCAGGTAGCTTCAGATCGGGCGGGGATCTACCTGTGTTTCATTAAGTGCCAAAACAGCTGGTCTGTACTTACAGACGCGGACGTATGCAGAAAAGTGATTACATTTTAGCCTGCATATATTAGCTGCAGTCTGAATTCCCTAGTCATAATCACAAACAAGCACATTAAAGACAAACACCAACGACACAAAACAAGGCTGCGAAGTGAAAATTCTGACGTTGGTTTACCGAATCAAATTACTGTAGGTGTTTTGTCCCTACAACAATATGAAACAATGCACCAAAAAAATGTTCACTCATAACCCGCTATCCATCAGTTATTACATACACTCAGTCACTATCCGTACGGTATGATAAATACAGCAACTGCAGTGACTGAGTGCAAGCAACAGTACTTCGACCTAGAGCGGGAGAGCTGCGATACCCGCACGTAATTTTGTTTTGCTTCCGACACTGCACTGCACTAGTTTATTTTTATTTTTTTATTATTTTTTTTTTATTTACACGTCCGTTATTTTCTGCTTTTTATTTTTGTTTTTGAAATACAAATGTACGAGTATATGCATTATTTAAATATTTCATCTACTACAGTGCTTGTTCTTTGCATAAATAAGTTGTCCATTTACTTTATTTTATTTTATATTATTTTATTTTATTTTATTTTTCAAAGGATCAATGAAAATAAATTTGTAAAGTCCGGGATTTCACGCGAAAGTGCTATGCACATATGGCACAGCATGCGGTATTTGTAGCGAGTTCCTATGCAGTCATCCATCTACTCGTAAGTACTTACCAACACTGCTTGATTAATTAATTTAATTTATGCACAATTTTTATTCAAGCCCTGAGTTAATTTATTTGTTTATATTGTTCTCTATAACTTTGCCTACTACTTTTTTCTATATGGACTTTTCTTATTCCTCTTTACCTTTGTTGAAAGCTCGACATGTTTACAAAAGCTCTGGTTTACAGCTGGCTTTAGCCAAATGGCGACTAAACAGAAATTGGTAATTATGTATTTTGTAATTATACATTTAATAAGCTATTCTGATGTGGTATATAGTGACCATAACTCTTTATTTCAGCGAAATAATGTAGTTTTCAATGACTCAATGCGATATACACATAGGCTTCGTAGACATGATAATGTACTTTGAAACAATATCTCAGTGCTCGAAACTGCACTTACTTGCATCAGGTCGTTAATCTTAATTTCCCATCGTACCTCTAAAGGCTGTCCCCTCATTCGTTAAGGTTACTTTGGAAAAAGACTTTTAGTTGTATTCTAAGAAAAAAATCGTTCTACAGACATTTACGAGTAGTCTATCTCCAATGTTGACATCACTTTTCGTGTATTTAAGAAAAAGCTTACTTTATAGTACCCTGACCCAATTTAACGGAAATTGCTCTGGTAGAAACTCTGTTTAGGACCTTATTTTTAGAGGAAATAACTGTGTTTAAATAAAGTTGATATCTTATTTTAGTCTTGGGATATCCAATTTCTAAACCTGTTCCATTTTTCTTGCCCAAGCTCATTTTTAATTTTGAGGTCAGTTTTCTTCAGGAAATGCGTAATAAATACGAGTATATCGTTTTACTATTTTTTTCTTGTGAACGTAATAATAGTACCACCTGCTTTAGAAATTCATAAATACATGATTGGTAGGTAATTTGCATACTTTCATGAAAAGAGTTTTTAGCCACAATCAGAACGAAATCGAAATTTTGCTGTACTACATTGAATACTAGCTTTTAATTTACTTTTAACAAATTTTCCTTATGAAATGTTTTTCCTTTTTGCATCTAAAGCAAAATTGTTCTTACTTTTTCTTATTAATTATATATTTTAGTTTCCTCTTTTCTTATTTTGAATTGTTCACCCCACTATTAATTGTTTAATATAAAGTGACATTTGCCTCTATTTATGTTATTTAATACAAAATGTCACTAACTATTCTCGTATTTTAAGCTGCAGCATATTTTATTTAGAAATTATTTGTAAATTGTAAAACGAGGATAATGATAAAATAAATAAATAATTAAATAAAAAATCTTCAAGGAGTTTTTAGAACAGACGGTAACATTGGTCAGGGTACACTAAAGTAAGCCTTTTCGATGAAAGATGTCAACACTGGAGATAGACTCTTACTGTAGAACGATTTTTTTCTTAGAATATACCCAATAATTATTTCCCAAATTATCATTGACGAATTAAGGGACACCCTGTATAATAAAATGCAATTTACATCATCTCAAAGAACTAAAAATCTTACTTAAATTCGTCAGGTCTGTTTATTGTTCACGCTATAAGACTATAGGATTCACTTCCCTAACACATCAAAGATTCATACCTGTCAAATGTCATGAACTTTAAAAATTCAATCCTTTTACACTTTTCTCTTCAGTCTTAACTTCTACATCTTTCATTTCTTCAGTTCCTTGTGTATTCTCTACAAACTGTCTTTTCTTTGTTTCCTCTATTTTGTATCTCATTTTGTATACCATATTTACTTGTTTAATTTTAATTTATTTTTTTGAATTTTTTAATAACAATGAATATTATAGTTTCTGACATTTGTAATTACTGAATTTTATACTAATGTTTCTATGCTTAGATATGTTCTGAGTACTATAAAAGGAAATGTTCTTAACGTACACTTGGAATATGCTAATAATAAATTGAATTGAATCAAATTGAACTAAGAAAGTCAATTGAACTGGACTTGGCACCATTTTAGGAATTTTAACAGGTAGTTATGTTTCCTTGATAATAACGTGGTTGACGCTGCTGATATAATCTGTCGTTGGATTAAGAGTATCAAAACAAAAAGAAAGGCGTGGTACGACTCGAGCTATAGAGAGGCTGTCATGGTTAGAGAAAGGCTTTTTCGGTCCTACAACGAAAAAAGTTCAAACGACCCAGGAATGACTGTAACACCTTGGACAAGGCCAATCAGCTCACTGCGCAGTTTAACATTTCCAGATTCCATAATGTCTCCACATACACTTGAGTGCATCGAACCTTTAATGGGACGAATCCAGTAGCAGTAACAAAAGTACTTAAAATTCATAAATCCGCTGGTCCACATGGTATATCTCTCGTCCTTCTGAAGAGGTGTTCTTCCTCGCAACCAGCCAGTGGCTGAAAAGCTGAAAAAGGCGAATCTCCTCTCTCCTCCTACAGACTCACTGCACTTATTTTCCTTCTTTCCAGCATTTCCATGAGCTGATCAGCTCGTGAAATACCTTGAAGCACGAAAACTTATTGATAACCTGCAATATGGTTTTCGCAGCAATAGGTCCGCTGGTGATCTAAAGGCATGTCTCGCCGAAAAGTGAAACCAAAGCGTACATCAATCTGCCGAAAGCAAGATAGTTGCACTTGATATTTCTAAGCCACTTGACAGGGTTGGCATCGGGCTCTTTTCTCGAAAATGTGTCATCAATGATCGATGAATCTCTTCGTCATTCGGAACTCTCACGGGATCACGTCCCTGCACTTGGGCTGCAGAACGGGAACGTAGATATATGTTAAGCTCATCATGGCCAGGTACCCCCAAGGTCTCTTAAGACCTAAATAAGATTCAAAAGCATGCGATAGAACTTTAAGGTGACGCCAATATTTCACAGGCAATTGACATCCTTTGAACACCGACGTAATGTCTCTTGCCTCACTTTGTTCTATCGCTATTTTCACCACTACGAAATTGCCAGAAGCATTCCGCTCCTTCAAACCTTTAACCGTAACACCCGTCTTGCCATGAATGCTCATCAGTATACTATCAAGTCTACTTGCGTATGTATATACTCAAAAATATCCGTATGTATAAGCCCGAAAAATATTCTTTTTTTCAGGCAACTAAATTCCCGTAAGATGAGTGGTTGCCTAAAATACAAGTCCAATTACACTAATAATTTAGTCTCCGCATTAAATGTTGGATGCCACCCATGGAGCGCAATAACTACTAAGAACTTAACACGTGATCAGGCACTTTAAGTGCAGTAATATCCACTCGAACACTTTAAAAAAAATACTGTAATGCTTTTCCAAAATCTTTTACAGCATCCCACTGAGGCAAGCATTCCTTTTCAAAAGCATACATGATACTTAAATTGTAAAATGAAAAACTTTTAAAAGCACGTATTTTCCAGCTGCTCAATTCGGCGTACATATTTAACATAAAGGGTGACCAGATAAGAAAGATAGGAAAAAACTTTAAATATAATAACAACGGTGTGAGATATAAAATTGGTTCTGGCTTTATTTTGGCTTAAATGGCCGCTGACAATGCTTAAAGCAGTCGGTTCAATTTTTGATGACTTGATCCAATATGTACGGCGTTAATCCGCCAATAACATGTCGGATGTTGGCCTCCAAAGTGGTTGGCTTGTTAGCGTAGACTAAGGACTTGACATAGCCCCAGAGAAAATAATTGAGTATTGTCAAATCGCGTGATCGCGGCGCCCAATTGATGCACTCTCGCCGTGAGATGACCCAGTCGCTTTAACCATACAAAGTCACCAAACTAAGACCGTTGACCGTAACGGTGCCTCCTTCCTCATTTCGAAAGAAATTAGGTCCGATGATGCCGCAATGCAATAAACCGCACCAAACAGTCAATCTTTGTGGATGCATTGATGCTTGGCCAAACACTTGCGGATTGTGTTCGCTCCAATAAAGGCAATTTTGCGACATAGCTGCTGAGCCCAAATTGGTCCTCGTCCCGGAAGATGATTTTGTGTCCAAAATCCAGATCTCTGCCCAATTAGTAAACTCACTTCGTTGCCTATGGTAGTTCGGCTTCAATTCTTGCGTCAACACAATCTTATGCGGATATGAGCCTAAATCCAACCGCAAACTAAGCCTGGTTGAATCTCTGGCGATGCCCAATTCACCTGATCAGCGCCAAATCGACATTTCTGGGTCTTCTTTCATACTCGCCGCTACGGCGGCTATGTTTTCTTCATTTCGCAGCAATCTCTGTCTGATTGATGGCATAAGATCCAAAAGAAGGTACTCACGCGACTAATTGCCTGCACACTGAAGCCATGATTACGACCGACCTCACGGCGAAATTTACGTTGCGTATTTACAACTGAGCCGGTATGTAATTTCCGCAAGTTCGACGAGCGTAGAACGATGCATGGAAATCTTACTGAATATTTTAACAGATGTCATTAGTAGCTTTGAAAGCTGCTGAAACATAGTAATTGGAAAAACTATCATTGCTATCTGGTCACCCGTTACATACTCCACATATACGAGTAAAAGAACATTAAAAAAGAAGGAGTATGTGTCAAATTAAAGGAAACTAATATCTGTACTTTAATTTTATTTTTCGATAAAATTTTCGTCAGCATGAATAATTCTTAAATATATTTAAATTATCTAAGCCTTCACTAAAATAATTTACCTTTAAAATGGCTTATTATTGTAATCAATGAGTCGTTGATATAACAGGTCTCTACATATATATTGTTTGAGTTGAACTTTTAAGCAATACTGTATGAAAAGAAATAGGGGAAAAAGGAGAGTTACATATACGAGTATGTATGTAGATTATAAATGTTCTAATTCCTTCAGTTACGTAATTAAGTTGATTAGAAGTTAGTCATATTTTGACAACGGTTTAGCAAGCAAGAAGCAGTATGCGAGCTTTTAAAAAAATTCTAAATATTCTTTTAGTTTTAGTCGCAGCTTTAATCATCTTGATGTTTGTACTTTACTTTAAGATAAATAGTGAATTTCTTTTAGATTCTATTACAAAACGGATGCAAATAACTTCTCGAAGGATAATAAATGAACAAGATTCCTTTAAATCGATGTTAGGTTGTAATGACAAGTCATTTAGACCTGAAAAATTTCAGGAAGGATCTTATTGGATATTAAAAAATTATATTCGAGCAAACCACGGAAAATTAAGCTGCGAAAAAAGTATAACGTACACAACTAATGGAGATTATACTTTTTTGGGTAATTTAACAGTACTAATTCAGAGGTGAGTACGTTTATAATTTTTAAATTTTTAATAGATCTTGTTTAGATACTGCTCCACCTTTTCTTTAACATTCAATATTTCTGAAAATCAGGAACATGACTGTATATATAAATATATATGTATGTACATATTTACATATATACTTGTGTACCAACGTCTTTTGTTCATTCAATAAATTTCTAATTAAATATATGGTGTACATACATATGTCGGAGTACTGGATTCCAGGAATACTCCACGACAAACATACATACATGCATAGTTATGAGGTACAGTAGAATCCCGATTATCTGGATCAAATAAAATCAAATATTCCGTATAATCGAAAATCCGGATAACCAATTTCAAAGCAAATCAAACAATATTTAAATTTTAATAATTTTTTATTATGTAATGGGTTTTACTTAGATAATACGATATATAAAAAACGAGCTATAACGATAGATAATGAATTACATAATACCTATGTAATTTAAAATTTTGGTTTGAAATAACTTGTTATTGATCGTTGACGTAATGAATCACATCTTTTCATTGCGTCCAAGTCCCTGATACGCTTCAGTTGTAACAACTGTATGGGATCCGATTCGTCCTGTTTTTCAAAATACTTAAAAGCAACATCTAGAGCTTCAAAAGCTTCTGCGTGAGATGGTGCTTGACATAAGGATGTCGAAGTGCTACAAATGCAGATCAGCGATTCGTGGTGAAACAGGTGTCAGCTGTGAAGGCGTCTGCAAAAAGGTTTTTCACTCTACATCAAAGTGTTCCGGCCTTGACGAATACAGCATTAGAATAATCAGAAATGGGAATATGTTAAGATTCATGTGCGATGAATGCATACATTATATTCAAAATATGGATTTGATAGTGAGGGAAATGCAAGAAAGCGTGGAAAAAAACACAAGTTACTTAAAACTATACAAAGAGGAATTTGAGGAATCAATGAAAAAAAATGAAAATGAAATAAAGAATTTACTTGAAGCAATTGAAATTAGATATACCGAGAGAGTACGCGAAATGCAAATTGCCCAAGAAGTCTGCGAAAAAAGTGTAACGGAATTAAAAAATATATGCAGCATAACGGAAAATCTAAAGGGCGAGTGCAACAAACTGTCTGCTGAAATAAAAAGCAATAACATTGTGTGCAATGAAGTGAAAAAAATTATAAATAGTAAACAAGCGGTTACTGAAAATCAAGTGTCATTTGCGGAAATTGTCAAAGGAAGAAGTGACAAGTCAAAAGAAAAAGTAATGCCAGAGCTACGAAAAAAAGAACCTCTTATAATAAAACCGAAGGAAAAACAACATTGTTACAAAACTAAGGAGGATCTATGTAAAAAAGTTGATCCACAAAATCTACATTTCCACAATATTGAAAACACCCGAAATGGAGCAATTTTAATTGAAAGTGATAATATTGAAGAAAGAAATAAAATAAAAAGTGCAATCGAACAACACCTGAGTGAAAAGTATGAAATTAAGGTACCAAAAAAACTTAAACCAAGAATTTTATTAGCAAATATGAAATATAAGAACAGTGAAAATGAAATTATTGAAAGACTTAAAAAACAAAACATTGTCATTACACATAGCCAAATGGAATTAGTTAAATATTTCGAACGGAGAAAAAACAATGAAGTTAATTACAATGCTATTATTGAAATTGATGAGGACTCCTTTCCAAAAGTGTTAGAAGCAGGAAACCTCAGCATTGGATGGGAAAGATGCAAAGTATTTGATGGAATTGACATCCTAAGATGCTATAAGTGCAAAGGATATAATCATCGTTCAACCGGATGTAAAAACGAAGAAATTTGTGCAAAATGTCTAAAGAATCACAAAACAAGTGAGTGCAATAACGAATCAATTACGAAATGTGTAAACTGCATGCGTGTCAATGAAAAACTAACCTTGGGCCTTGACGAAAACCACGACACTTTCAGCAAGACATGCCCAGTATACATAAACAAACTTGCATCAAAAAAGAAGCGAATTGGTTATTAGCAATCAAGTTCTATTATGGGAATATATATTAATATACAAGGCCTAATTAATAATTTTGAGGAACTTGAAATAATATGTAACAGTGATAAATATGATTTCATAATTCTGGCAGAAACACACTTGACATCTAACATCGAAAAAGAAGAAATACAAATCAACGGTTATAAGGAGGTATCCTGTATGTCCAATTCAACAAGAACAGGCGGTGCGACATTATATATAAAGTCTAAGTGGCAAATCAGCGACACAATAAAAAGTTCAATCAACCACACAGCATGGTGGATATCATGTAAATGTACAATACACAATAAAAACATAACGGTTGCGGGGATTTACAGATCACCAAGCAGTTCAGAAAAAGAATTCTGTAGCTTTTTCAAGAAAAATATAGAAATGCTGACAGAGAGACCGAACAATATAATCTTAGGAGGTGATTTCAATATTAACTGGTGCCTAAATAACACATACAAAAAGGAAATCAAAAGAATCCTGGAAGACAATTACCTTCAACAAAAAATTCAACGATACTCAAGAATTACAGCGCAATCTAGTACAATAGTGGACTACATCATAACCAACATACAAAATATAGACGTAAAACCAGATGAAAGGGAAAAAATATCTGACCATGAGAGTATAACTTTTCGTATGCAAAATGAACCAAACAGAAAGAGAAGCAATGCAATGGTAACTGTTTTCAAGTATCACAGGGAGCGATTTAGCGAAAAGGTAAATACAATGGCTGTGGCATATAATAGAGATACTACGGTGCATGTAAATGCTGAAAATATCGAATGCATTCTTAAAACAGTAGTAGGCACATTTACAGCGAAGGTAACCGCAAGACAAAACAATCAAACAAATAAATGGATTAGCAAGGAACTTCTAGTTTTAAAAAATGAAAAAATTAAGAAATACAATAAGGCAAAGCTGATAAATGACGAAGAAAGTTGGGATAACTATAAGAATATAAGAAACTCTTATAAAATGGAAGTAAATAAAGCCAAAAATAAATTTATAAAACCAAAAATTGAAAATGCAGGTGGGCAAAAGCAAATGTGGAATGTTATAAAAAACTTAGTGCTTAAACAAAGAAGAATAACTATAACTGACGTAGATTTTGAAAAAAACTATACTGATGGGAAGGAAATAGCCAACAAATTCAACCTATACTTTATTGATAGTATTTTAAATATCAGAAACGACATTGAAGATGTGGAATATGTAAATGGTATAAGACAATATGAATGCAAATTTCAGTTTCAAACCATTACACTAGAGCAGTTAAAACATATATGTAAAAAACTAAAAAATAAAGCCGACTTTAATAAAATAAGTCCAAGAATTATCCTTGATAATTGGGCCGCCTTAGGAAACACGTTATTAGAAATTATTAACCAATCTCTACAGGAAGGTGAATTTCCAAATTCATGGAAAGACGCGATGGTGACTCCAGTGGAAAAAATACCAAACACAAAAAAATGTGAAGAGTTTAGGCCTATAAATACATTAAGAACATTTGAAAAAATACTTGAAAGCGTAGTTAAAAGTCAATTAATGGAATATATGGAGGGTAACAAAATCTTTAACAAATATCAATCTGGCTTTAGGAAGAATTACTCGTGCGAAACGGCGGTAAACTACGTTATAAACGAATGGAAAAGCGAAGGAAGAGCAAAAAAAACAATAGCACTTTTTCTAGATTTTAAAAGGGCTTTTGAAACAATAGATCGTCAAATTTTACTCAGAAAAATGTCAAAATATGGAATACAAGGAAAAGAACTGCAATGGTTTAAGTCATTTCTAACAAATAGATCACAGAGAACCAAGGTCAACGACAGCATCTCACACACGATAGAAGTAAACATAGGAGTCCCACAAGGATCTATCTTAGGTGCACTGCTATTCATAATTTATATAAACGATATGCCCAATATCCTAAAAGATTGTAAAGTTATTTTATACGCGGATGATACACTAATCTACTCTGAAGGAAAAGATGGAAATGAGTGCAAATCAAAGCTTCTAAAAGATATAAAACGGATAACATCATGGTTAGTGATGAATAAATTAAAATTAAATGAAAAAAAGACAAAATTAATGGAAATAAATATTAATAATAAGACAACTATAGAAATCAACAATAGCATTATAGAAAACGTAGACAATATAAAGTATCTGGGAATAATAATCGATAGAAATCTGAAGTTCTCGGAGCACATCGATTACATATGCAAAAAAATTGCAAAAAAAATAGGGTTCTTTAAGAGAATAAGGAAGAAAATGGACTGCAGCACAGCGATCAAAGTTTATAACACAATTGTGAAGCCCTATTTCGAATATTGTTCCACAATTACATACTCATGCTGTAACCAGGGACATGTGGAAAGACTACAAAAACTGCAGAATAAAGCGATGAGAAGTATTCTTCAGTGCAATAGATTTACATCGATAAGAATCATGCTAAATGCACTCAAATGGATGAGCATACGCGAAAGGTTACAACTTAACACGTTACTGGCAGTTTTCAAAATGAAGCAAGAAAGCACACAAAGTCTATTAATGAGTGAAACAAGGACCGTAGGAGAAGCACAACCATATCGATTACGTAATTGCAACGATTTTAGAATTAAACGACAGATCTCAATGTCCGGACAAAACACATTTCTATACAAAGGAATTCTCCTTTTCAACAACCTGCCAGAGTATATAAAAACGGAAAGCAACTACAGATTATTTAAAAGAAAAAGCATAGATTTTTTGAAACGTAATAGCTAACTATATGTTTGTACCTTTTCTCTCTTATTTATTTATTAAAGTTTTTAAACCGTTAATTTAGTAAAGCACTATGCAAACAAAAGACTTATATATAGTAAAAAGAAAAAACATGTAAAACAACATATATAAAATGTAAAATTTAAAAGTATAACTATATACTAATAAATACAACTACTACTACTACATACATCCCCAGTTCCAGTTTCTTCTTCATTTTCTCTCTCTTTACTGCTCAAATCCTCAATGATTTCTTCATCAGTTAATATTTGGAATAAAGGGTCTTCACTATCGCAGTTCAGCCACTCCTTAATATTCTCTTCATGGCACCCTTCACCAATGCTAAGAATTTTCATTGATCCTGTTATTTCTTTAAAATCGTCGTGCGGTTTAATTGAAGAATTAGATAGGGTTAATTTTAATAATTTATTCCATGCCCTTATTAATGTTTGCAATTCCACAGAGTTCCACGCTTCTACCAGCATATAACAACAATCTTTTAAATTAATTTCTTCAAAAAACTTTAACAACGTTTCTATTTCACTGTAGTCTGCTGATAAAAGACGACGCAGTAGCTGCTTTCTGTATAAACGTTTTAAAATTTCAATGACACTTTGGTCCATACACTTTCTACCGTGAGCATCGAACTTGTCGAGTTGTAGAGGCTGAGTAGGGTCAATGACTCTCGAGAAGAAATTCTCCAGACGAGTCCTGAAACCAAAGGATGCTCCCCCCCCCTCCCCAACTCCCAAAGCACTCCATCATTCCCCTGGGCTGGATCAAGGTGTTATACGACCCGTGCCGAAGATCAACCTGGCTGAGGGCCCAGTATCTCCAAAAATAGCTCAGTCGCAAACGGAGTATCCGGATACCTGGCGACCTCCGGATTAGCTAGCCTTATCTGTATATGGCGGATCTCTGTACAGATGGACATCCCTTTCTCCGCTACTCGTGGGACTATTATGGACAACAACCTGATAACAAAAACCGAGGCCGGTACTCCTCAATTACCGGGCGGTGGAACGGTGACTACACCGACTACCGGCAAGGCTCCTGCATTGCCGAGAGGAGGCAAAACTGTGGCAGGCCATGGTGCGCCATCCTCTAAAGGCAAAAGGAACAAGCCAAATAAAAAGAATTCAGGAAGTGTTAAGACTGTGGCAGGCCATGGTCCTATCACCTCCTCCACCCCTAGCAGCAGCAAGTTTGTGGCAGGCCACGGACTTGTCGCGGCTACCAAAACTCCTTCAGGGAGTGTTAAGACTGTGGCAAGCCACGGTCCTATCACTTCCTCCGCCCCTAGCAGCAGCAAGTTTGTGGCAGGCCACGGACTTCTCGCTGCTACCAAAACTCCTTCGGGGAGTGTTAAGACTGTGGCAAGCCATGGTCCTATCACTTCCCCCGCCCCCAGCAGCAGCAAGTTTGTGGCAGGCCACGGACTTGTTGCTGCTACCAAAACTCCTCCCTCCAAAGAGGAATCTGGAGCTCAGCCGCATCGGCAAGCTCCATCTAAGGCGCTATACATAAGACGCCGAAATGCTTCACGCATTATCAAAACCTTCGGATCCATTCCGGAGGTGGAGAGAAGTGCGGAAATAAAGAGCAAGGTTGAGTGGGCTAAAAACATCCTAAAAGACGGATTTCCCACTGCTTCCATTGCTCACAAAATGTCAAAAGACTCCTCTAAGCGTCAGAGATCGTTGGAGGAAACCGTACCGGTTTCCAAGAGGCCCAAAATTCACAGTTCCACAACCCCTGGGCCATCCAACAGCAGATCTCTGAAGTCTTATAACGAAGTCCTAAAGGACGCATTGGTGATCGCGGTGATCGATAGAAGCGATACCGACGGTTCCATTACACCGGAACGGTGGCAATTGGTCAAGTTGAAGCTCTCCAGCAACTTCTTGGCCATCATGCGGGAGAACCCAGGACCACCTCCTATCACAAGCGACGCTGGCTGGCACCAAGGCCATGTCAAGCTCATCGCTTGCTCCGACCAGAGATCTCTCGATCTCTTCACCAAGGCCATCGATGGTTTAGGAGAGGTTTGGCCAGGTGCAAAACTCGAGGTCGTATCTAAGGAAGACATTCCTAGTAGACCTCGAACTCGTACCTGGATTCCAGCCGAACCCTCCTCTCCAGAAAATATCCTGGAAATCATCCGGCTCAGCAACCCGACTCTTCCGACTCATGACTGGAAAGTCGCGAAACTGAAGGAACTAAGGGGTTCTTATAGATGCGCGTTAATTGTGATCAATAAGGAATCCCTTAATCCTCTGGCGCAGACGAAAGGCATGATTCGGTTTGGATTCGAGTCCATTCATTTAAGGGTGTACAAAAAGGATGAGTTGGATGCTGATAAGCAACCTCCTCCTCCTTTAACACCTGACATCACAACCGTGGATCTTGGAGCATCGATATCCTTTCCAGAATTGGATAGCGACGACTCCAATCTGTCCGAGGTGACTACAAAGCCGTCGGTCTCCGATTCTGACACATTGTCGGAAATGGAAACCGATGGCGAAGCAAATAGAGGTTCTACACGATCAGAGATTGAAGATGAGCTCTTGGGCACATCTTCAGAATCGGAGGACCTCAACAACACCGTGGTGGAGGCGACTCTGGAAGACTGTAGCAATGATACGGTTTCTCCAGATTAATCTCCACCACTCAAAAAAAGGCTTCGGCCACACTCATTCTGCGTCTTTCCAAAAGCGCAGAAGACATTATTCTAATCCAGGAACCATGGATTGCAGAAGGCGTGGTTCGTGGACTTAGGACACCCTCATACGTTCCGCTCTATACAAGAGACAAAGGTAAGATTAGAACTTGTATATTAGTGAAACGTAGCCTTAATGTATTTCTACTTCCCAACCTCAGTGACCCCGACCTAACCGTTGCCAGATTAGAAACTGCCAAAGGCTCATACTGGCTGGCATCGGCTTACCTTGGCCACGACCAAGTGGGCCCTCTCCCTGGTGATAACCTAGAAAGGGTGGTACTGGAAGCGGGAAGGCAAAAAACTGGCCTCATAATCGGATGCGACGCCAACGCACATCATACGGTATGGGGCAGTACCGACATCAATGATAGAGGTGAGTCACTTTTAGACTATATTTTAAGTACTAACCTCTTAATTTGCAATATTGGCAATGAGCCCACTTTCATAACAAAAAACCGACAAGAAGTTTTAGATATTACTCTTGTCTCCGACAGCATCACCCAAAGGCTAACAAACTGGATGGTATCGTCTGAACACTCCTTTTCGGACCATAGGTACATCCAATTCAGTCTGAGTGATGCTCCCCCTCGCCAACCAACTTTCCGGAACTACCGGAAAACTGATTGGACAAAATATAGAGGAATCCTATCGGAAACGATATCCTCCAAACTATCAAGTCCCCCGCGTGACACCAATGAGCTCGACATGAAAGTCAGGGAATTTACTCTGACTCTCAATAAGGCTATGGCCGCTTCCTGCCCTCTTATTCAACCAAGAGGCAAGAAAAAGCCACACTGGTGGACATCGGCACTAGGACTGCTCAGAAACACATGCAGAAAACTTTTCAACGCAGCAAAAAGCACAAGAAAAGTGACCGACTGGGACTCATATAAAGAATCCCTCAAATTATACAAAAAAGAACTGAGGAAGGCAAAGCGACAATCCTGGAGGTCATTCTGTGACAAAATTACAGAAACCTCTGAGGCTTCGCGGCTAAGAAAAATCCTCTCCACAAATCCTATGATGCCCAGCTGTTTGAAAAAAACCGATGGCTCTTGGACAACCTCAAGTGATGAATCACTCAACCTGCTTCTGGACACCCACTTTCCAGGTAGCTCCCAACTCGCGGCCAGTAGCAGCCCAAACAAGCCTACTGCAACCGTGACCAAAATTCATAGTCTGATTACGAGAGACAAACTGCTCTGGGCGCTACATAGCTTCAAACCATACAAGTCTGCTGGTCCGGACGGTATTATACCTGCCGAGCTACAGAGATCCTCAGATATTATTCTACCAGTGTTGGAAAATATTATGAGGAGCTGTGTAGAACTTATCCACATTCCACTGTTATGGAGAGAAGTCAATGTAGTATTCATTCCCAAAGCTGGAAAATGTTCTCATGTGGTCCCAAAGGACCTCAGACCCATAAGTCTATCGTCATTCCTTCTGAAAACTTTAGAACGACTGATTGATATCCATATTCGAGCTAAAGTTGATCCAAGACTTCTGTCTACGGCTCAACATGCCTACTGTAAAGGAAAGTCGGTGGAAACGGCTTTGCACACTCTGACTAGCCACATCGAACGATCCCTACAATATAAGGAGTACACAATGGTTGCTTTCCTGGACATAGAGGGCGCCTTTAACAACGTCAACACATCCGCAATCACGACTGCGTTGTCAACTCTGCAGGTAGACGACTCACTTGGGGAGCTGATTAATCTAATGCTAACAAGCAGGATAATCAACTCCAAACTGGGTGAGACTTCTGCTAAAAGATATGTCAGTAGGGGTACGCCGCAAGGCGGTGTCCTCTCCCCCCTTCTTTGGAACTTAGTGGTTAACGAACTACTGATATACCTGGAAGCGGGTGGTAGTAGAGTGATTGCCTATGCGGATGACGTTGCCATAGCCGTCTCAGGAAAACATTTAAATACCATTAAAGAACTCCTCCAAGTAAATCTTAACAGATTAACCTGCTGGGCAGATCGCTGTGGATTGGGAATAAACCCCCATAAAACTGATCTTGTCCTCTTTTCTAGGAAATATAAAATTCCAATCATAGACCCTCCTTCAATAAACGGTACCAGTTTAGCTTTCTCCGATACAGCAAAATATCTGGGTCTGATTTTTGACAGGAAACTAAACTGGAAACCTAACATTCAAGAAAGAGTCAATAAAGCTACAATAGCTTTATTCTCCTGCAAGAAAGCCATTGGGAACAAATGGGGGCTTGAACCTCGCATAACCCACTGGCTATACATCTCGGTCATAAAACCGATACTCACTTACGGGGTGGTTGTCTGGTGGACGGCCTTGGAAAATGCAGTCAACTGCATTAAATTAAGCAGAGTCCAAAGAACAGCATGTCTATGCACAAGCGGAGCCTTGCGGTCTACCCCCTCTGCGGCATTAGATATTCTGCTTCACTTGACACCCCTCGACATTTTTAGCAAGCAAGTAGCTGCGACTGCAGCTATTCGCCTTAAAGCGACTAAACAGTGGACAAATAATTCATTTGGCCACGCCAACATTCTTAATACATTAGGAATCCTCACAGAGAACACCGATTACACCATACCTGAACTTTGGTTTGACAAAAACTTCCATGTAAGCTTCCCCTCTAGATCATTCTGGGAGGAGGATGCTTTCATGGAGGACAAGTCAATCCATCTCTACACAGATGGATCTAAAACCGACAGCGGAGTTGGTGGCGGTGTTTTCTCAGATAAGCTTAACCTAAGCCTCTCTTTCCGCCTTCCAAATCACTGTAGCGTGTTCCAGGCGGAAATTTTGGCGATTAAAGAAGCTCTGTCCTGGCTGAAGAAAAACGTGATATCTGCAAAGGATATCCGCATATTTTCGGATAGTCAGGCCGCCATCAAGTCCCTGGACTCGGTCTCATTGTGTTCTAAAACTGCCCTTGAATGCCGATCATCTCTCATGGAGATGGCAGAGCAGTTCAACATTCACCTCTGTTGGGTGCCGGGCCACAGAGACATTCCAGGGAACTGCAGAGCCGATGAACTCGCCAAAATTGGAACCACTCTACCTATCCTACCAGACAAAGGTAGTATAGGTATACCAATCGCTACGTGCAAACTAACACTAAAGCTAGATGCCAATAAAAGAACGGACCTTAGGTGGACTGCTGGACAAACATGTCTAGCGACAAAACAGATCTGGCCAAAGCTGGATCTGAGTCGATCTAAGTGTCTGATCCTCTTAGAAAGGAAACATCTCAGCGCCATAATAGGTGTCATTACCGGACACTGCCTCATAGGCAAGCACGCAAGAAGGCTTGGCGCTTTTACTAACGATTTTTGTAGAAGCTGCATGGACGAGGAAGAGGAGGAGACAATCCCCCACCTACTCTGCACATGCCCAGCTCTCTCTCAGAGAAGGAAGCTTCACCTAGGAGCTTTCTTCTACAACGACCTAAACGATCTAGAAAAAATAGACGTTAACAGTCTCCTACGCTTTATTAAAAGCTCAAACTGGTTCCAGTAGTAAGAAGATCATAGATCCACGTGGCATCACAATGGGCCAATAGGCCTAAGTGGGTTGGTATTTCCAACAGCCACTCTTACCTAACCTAACCTAACCTAACCTTGGTCCATAGGTTGCAATATCGATGTTACGTTAGGGGGCAAAAACTTAACCGTGAACTTCCCATTTTCTCGATAATTAGAGCCGAGAGGAATGAGTCCGGATAATCGGATGTTTGGATAATCGATGTTTGGATAATCGGGACTCTACTGTACTGCTTCATTCCATATATACTACGAGATATACTACGGCGCGGCCTTCCTGACATTCACACGTCCTCGTGTATGTATAACTAGAACAATACAAAAGAAAACGTCAGCGTCAAACTTACTTTTTTTTTTTTTTTTTACTTTTATTGATTCCAAACAACAGCTCCGGCATATCACCTGGTTTATTTATCTCTTTTGGACAATACGTGCATCATAGTCTTCTTAGACCCACACCCCCGCCATAATGTCACCTGCCCCACACGCCATTATCAAACATTTATGTCTGCACTTGACCTTACAGTGTGGTGCGGTATTTAGCCATAGTGTCTGACTTCACACGCACCCTCACCGGCATTGGCGACTCTTTCATTGCCTTTGCTTTCTGTACTCATACCAGTCATATAATTGTATAACTCTGCGAAAACCTGCTTGCTTGGGAAAGCCCGCAAACATTCATGCGAATATTTGTAAGTTCTTTTATTTGTCAATTATCTCAGCACATACATATATATCTCCTTTCAAAAACTCTCTCACTAAAAATGGACCTCTGAACTTAGGATCCAACTTCGTTTGATGTCTTTCTTCGTTCTTGACCAAAACATGATCACTAACTTTATGTTTTACAATTTTAGCCTTATTTTTATCGAATATAGATTTATCATAACGAGCGTTACTTTCAATATTTTCTTTGGATAGTGCGCTTATTTTCCTCATCATTAATCGGCATTAAACCAAAAGGCCGTGCTTTTTTCCGATTAACAATTCTAATGGACTAGCCTTAGTTACTCGATTGACCGTACAGTTCAGAGCCAGTTGTACTTCATTCAAAGCATCTTGCCAAGAACGTTGACTGGTTTCGACCGCCGTTAACATGCCCTTCAATGTTCCCATGACGCGTTCTACCTGCCCGTTGGCACGACTTGCGACTGTTGCGATTAAATGTACTCGTAAATCTATTCGCGAAACCCCGTGCTAGCAAACTACCTACCCTGATCATCCATTATGCGCATAGGCACACCGAACAGCGATATTGCTTACTTCATGGCTTTGATGCAACTTTCAGTGTCAATGTTAACTGTATGACAGGAATAAAGGAACTTTGTGAATGCATCAATTTGAACTATTACATATGGTATTCCTTCATATCATTTTTCCCACTTAACTTGCACGTTATGTCAATGTGAATTGTATGCCATGGTATGTCTACTTTGGGAATAGGGTGCAGTTCCGCTTGAATTTTGCCTGAAGTCGGTTTAGACAATTTGCATGTGATACAATTATCCACAAATTTGCGAACGTACATATTTTCGAACCAATAGTAGTCATATACTTTGTCAAGGGTTTTCTCCTAGCCTAAATGGATAATAGCTTCATGAAAATGATTAATAACAGCCCATCTAAAAGACCTTGGAACCACAGGTGAGCATCGAGTCCTACCATTTCTTTGTATTTTCCGGTAAAGAGTTCCAGCACTCAACTTAAATGTTCTTGCCATTTCTTCCCTTAACTTGTTATTACGCAATTTAAAAACAATAGTGCATATCTCTGGATCTCGTCGTTGCTCAGCAAGAAGGCAATTGCCTGTGATTTCGGTTAAATTCACACGTTTTTCAAAGGTCTTGGTAATCGATTTGGGTTCCATAGGTAGTAGGTTACGAGAAAAGAAGTCCACAGGCACCATGCGCTTTCCCTTCCTATATTCGAATTGAAAGTCGAATGACTGCAAAGTGCAAATATACACACCAGCGATGAACTCGTATCGTTAAACCAATTTTGGTAAGACTAGCCTTTAAAAAATTACAACCGGTGTACACCACAAATTTGCGAACTTGCAAGAAATGTTTTACTGCATGAAAACAGCTAATGTTTCCAATTCGTAGGAGTGATATTGCGAATCTGCCCGAGTTGTACGTTTGCTGAAATATTCGACTACGTGAGGTCTATTTTCAATTTTGTGCAGTAAGATTGCACCATAGCCATCGGAACTGGCGTTAGTATGTAAATCTATGGGGTACTGTGGATCAAAAATGGTTAACACCGGTTTATTAGTCAATATAAAAATTATTTTCTAGTGTATCTGCTCATGTTCTGGCTTCCAAACATAGTCACTCTTTTTAGAAGTAGGAAAATATAGCTATTTCAATGACTCTGAAAATGTGGGCACAAACTGCCGAAAGTAGGAGGCCAAACTAATAAACTGTCTTAATTGTGTGACGGATTGAGGAGGTAAACCAACCAATGCTTGAATCTTATGTGGATTTGATCGAATTTCACCCGCCTTTATCCAAGATACTCGTATTCAATACTAGACTTAAGGAATGAGCATTAAAGGAAAATCCTGCTTTAGATACAATTTCTAACACTGTTTGCAATCTCTCACATGCCTGCATTTTAGTACCGGCGGCAATCATGGTGGCGTCTATATAAACAATGACATAGGAATATGCAAGCTCGCCCAAAGCCTTTATTACGGTGCGCTGAAAAATCGATGGCGCATTTTTAGTCCAAAAGGCATAGCTAAAAATTCAAATTGGCCTTCAGGAGCGACAAAAGCCGTTCGCTCAATGGAATTAGGATGTATGGGGATTTGATAAAATCCACTAGATATACAAGCAAGAAAAATATCTTGCTCCACTCAACCTTGCAATTTGGTCCGATATGAGAGGCAAAGGGTATTCATTAGAAATTGTGTTGGCATTTAATTCTTGATAATCCACGCACAAACGATCGGAACCATTTTTCTTTCTAACAAGCAATATGGGGCTGGAAAATGAAGAACAGCTGGGGCGTATGATGTTAGATGTCATTAATTCATCTATTTTACATCTCACATGTTCCTTTTCTTCCGGGCTAAGTCTATACGGTCGCATTTGCACTGTTTTATTCGAATCAATTAAGCGTATTTCTAACTGACCAGTTGTTATCCGAGTCTGCGGAATTTCTTTTACAAACCACTGAGAATATTGATTTTAGATCTCCATCAAATAAGTTTTGTCATAGTCATTTAATTCGGTGTCATTGTTAATGCAGTCTAATTTAGGTGGGGGCTAACGCCCCCATTTATTTTGCTTAATACAAGCTTAAAGACTAAGACTTAAACTAATAAAATAAGGTTTTAAAGCTAAGGATGGTGAAGGAGATCGAGCTTGAGGGAAAGTGTGCTGCGATTAAAATCGAAAACGGAAAGGTTGGAGTTTACCCTACGCAGCATACGGGAGATTGGTTCGTTAGAGCCATATGTGGTGCGGTGGATAGGTAGATAAAAGAGACGGGTGGAACGTAGATTACGAGGGTTAGTGTTAAAGAAAATGGAGTTGCAAAGAGGCATGCAATCGAGGGAGCCTGAGAGGAGTCGGTGAATGAACAGAATGTCTGCTGCGTCCCTTCGTTCCTCAAGGGTATTCAAGTTAATGAGTTTGAGACGGTCTCGGTAGGGAGGCAAGATTAGAGGATCGTTCCAAGGTAGACCTCGAAGAGCAAATCGAAGAAAACGACGCTGGATCCTCTCAATACGAGATACATGAACTCGTTGAAAGGGCCACCACGCTTGGCTAGCGTACTCGAGAAGGGGGCGAACGTAAGTGATGTATAGTGATCTGGTCACGTACGGGTTGCAGAATTCTTTGGACCATCTTTTAACGAAGCCGAGTGATGAGTTTGCTTTAGAAATTATCTCATCAATATGCGAGCAGAAATTAAGCTGCCTGTCGCATAATATGCCAAGGTCGCGAATAGATTCAACAAGGGGTATTGGGTGGCAGTGGAGATGGTAAATTCGTTGAGGAGACTTCTTGCACATACGTGAGAAAGTAATCGAATGACATTTGGAGACATTGAGTTCTAAGCAGTTCTTGATGCACCAGGTGGAAAAACTATTTAGATCGATTTGAAGGAGGGTGGAGTCTTGTTGTGAGGAAATGGGTTTAAAAAATTTGGTATCGTCAGCATAGAGAGAAAGTATTGAGTGTTGAATGAGCCTTTGAAGGTCGTTAGTAGTTAGGATGAAGAGGAGTGGACCTAGGTGACTACTTTGAGGAACACCTGAAGTGGCCAAGAAAGGGGCCGATAGGACAGACCTGAAACGAACAGTATAAAAAGAAGATATCCATTTAAGCAAAATGGGTTCAAAGCCCAGGACGGACAATTTGAACAGGATTAGTTTATGAGATATCTTGTCAAAAGCCTTACTGAAATCAGTTGTTATAACGTCAACTTCTTTACCACTTTCTAAGGCTGAGAGAACAGAGGACACGAATTCTACGAGGTTAGTGGTAGTTGATCTACCCTTCAGAAAGCCGTGTTGATTGGTCGAAATAAAAGATTTACACTGAAAGCTTAAGGCTTCATGCAAAATGCTTTCGAGGAGTTTGGGTATATGAGAAAGTTTAGCTATATGGCGGTAATTTGTGACTTCGCTATTTAATCCCTTTTTGTGTATGGGTGTTATGAAAGAGGACTTCCATATCTGTGGAAATTCACCTTGAGAGAGCGATAATCGGAAGAGATTTGCAAGGGGGCGGGAAAGAGTTGAGGAACACTTTTTAAGAAATATGGATGGAAGGCCATCTGGGCCGGGTAAGTATTCATCATTAAGTTGTTGTAATTTGTTTTCTATTACTGTATGTTCAAAGCTTTGAGAAATAGTGGGGCCAATGGGGAAGTTAAGTAGGTATTTAAAATAAGAGGGATCCGGTACGAAGGAATTATCGACAAAAGATTGCTTAAAGAAAGCAGCAAAAACGTTGGATATGGTATGCGGATCGGTTGACGATATGTTTCCGTATGAGAGGGATGGAGGGAAACCGTCAGATTTTTTTTTGTAGTTAACGAATTGGTAGAAAGACTTAGGATCATTTATAAGCCTTGATAGCGCACTATCAAGGGATCGCTGATAGAGAAACTTATAGAGCTGGGCGAATTGAAGGTATGACCCGAGATAGTTTGAATAGTCAGCAAAAGAGTTGGATTGGAGGAAAACTGCCCATAATTTGTTTCTTTTGTTACGTAAAGAGCGAAGTTTACGATTACACCACGGGGGGCTCGTAGAAGAGGTCCTTTTACGCGAAAAGGGGACATAGAGAGAAATAGAATTGAATAATTCTCTGTAGAAAATAGAGAGAGCACTTTTTAGGGACATATTGGCGAAATCAAAAGAACACTTACTAAGATATGCGTTAATTTTTCGGAAATTCGCTTTATGAAAGTCGTAAGAAGTGGTAGCTGCAGATGCGGTGCGTGGTAGCCCTTAGCATCCGATAAGGAGTTTACGGTTTTTGTTTTATAGATATCGAACCTATCAGAATCGATCACAACGCTGAAGCCCTGACCCAGAACTTCACGGCCAATCATTACATCGTGTTTTAAAAATTTGTCCATAACTACATGAAACAGAATTTCATGTATCTTAACATTAGTAAGAAATTGCAACGTTTCTTTTTCCCGAAAATTTTTCAGCCACAGTTTCTTTGATTAGCGAGCCCTCGGCAGCTGAATCAAAACAAAATTTGAAAGACTCATCAAACAAACGTCCACCCGCTTCCCATAGGGTACTGCTTGGTGTCGAACTACTCTTTGGGCACACTGATGCGAAGTGATCTGTTTTTCCGCATTTAAAACAAGTTAAAGCTGACCGATCGTTTCCTTTTGTCGAGATACTGGAGATCAGGTTACTTTTGGTTGTGCATTTTCCTCTATCCTTCTTCAAGCGGCAATCTGCTATCTTATGGTCAATTTTTCCGCAGGTAATTACATTTTAGGTGTGATAATTTAATCTTATTTTTATGTGCGCAAGCAAAATATTCCGGGGTGAAGTGTTCCTTCCGTTTTCGATATGCGAATGCTTTTATTTGTTGCTGCAACTCGTTTCTCGTTTTAATATTTGTTGTAAATAACAAACGTTGCAACCGATTATCAATTTAACCCGTGACAACTGACACTCCTATTTCTTCAGCGTTCATTGATCTCCATTTAGGTATGAGAGATGTGACTAATCGACTTCCATAAACTCTCCGTCATTTGGGCGCCTATTAAAAATGTTCATCAAAATGGCTGCCGGCGTTTCAATTCCTTGAAAACACTGAACGAATAATTCTCTGAATTGCGCCCACGTAATGCAGTGTAGCATATCTTCCAATGACCTACTGAGTGTTATGAGAAGCGCACTTCCCTTCAGTGGACTTTCAAACAAAACCATGTCGACTGTTGAACACCAAGGAGAACCATCAGCGCTTTCACTGTCCGGGTTGAATCTTCGCAAAGAAATCATCTTCGCCTCTGGTGTCATCGTTTTTGAAATTTGCATTACTTTAATTAGCTCCAGTAAATTGCGATTTTGCGACTCCAAAATCGCACGCCCATGTTGGTCAGAATTTTCTTAATTCCCACTTCTGATTTCGGAGCACTGAATTCCAGGAATACTCCACGACAAAAATAATATGTAAACAATAATATGTATATTATATAACATTCTTTGAGGTTAGCATTCAGAGTATAATGCCAAAATAATTAACTATTTTTATGGTTTTTTGACACGAGTGATTAGTTACGTGTAGTTTATTTTTCTTGTCAATAACGTTAGCTGAGAACCTCTTGAAATTTAAAATCTTTAGACTCACCATCTTATTAGATTGTCAATCCATTGACAGATCAGAAAGACCTGCTAAAAGAGTGCTGATGCCAGAAAATTTAATTTTCCATTTTTCAGTTTAGTGCACGATTTTAATGTGATAGTGGGAGTAGTAGCTACCCACTATTCTCTTTCGAGAACATTCTGTACTTCGTTCGTTATTGGTCATTCAGTTCATTGAACTAGCACAGTCTATCGACATGGACCACCTTCAATTTCTCACGATTTCCACGCTGGGTCCAGTAGACAACGTCATTGATGTATGTTATCGCCTTGTTCGAACCTTCCCAATTCTGTTGGAAATTTAGTGATTTGCATTTCTTACGCAGAGGATTATACAGCCACTCCAGATCTCCTTCGTTGATGTCGGAAGATTTTGCTTTGATCGATCGCTAGTTTAATCTTTTCTCGGGTGCTTTCGTGCATTTTACAAATCCTGCTGGGTAGGCCATCCACATAGTCGCTCATCTCCTTAGGCTCCGTTGGAAGGAATGCGAATTTGGCAACCGAACTGTTGGACTAAATATTGTAGGATCTCGGATGGTATAATATATCTCCTGTTGAACTATGGACCGCATTTCGTTAGGCCATTAAAAAGTGGCGAACACTGGGTGGTTGAATTATGAGTCGCTGCTCTGACCACGAGCGTAGAGTATGCTCATTAATCGGAGAGAGCCAGGTCTGTTCTTGAACAAATGTAGGTTAGGTGTTACACATAAAGACGTGTCGTAGTATTTGTAGCGAATACTATGGTGATTGAACTACGACGCGCTGCTCTGACTACTACGAGAGTAGAGTACGCACATTAATCAGAGAGAGCCAGGTATATTCTTGAATCAAATGTATGTTAAATGTCACACATATAACATCCACTAACTTAAATAAATGTTCATTCAAGGTACTATTGAATCGCTCGACCATTCCATAAGATTCAGAATGTAATCGTGTTGTCCTTGTCTTCTATATTCCCAGATATTGGCACACTTCCTGGAAAACTTTTAATTCGAAATTTCGTGTTTGATCAGAGTGTAGCTCCATTCGGACCCAAAATCTACTCACCCAGTTGTTGACTATTTGTTTTGCTACGGTAATTTCAGTTGGTGTTTGTCCTTTGGGGCAGGGCAACTTTTCACCGCTTCAAAAGAAATTGTATCCTTTATTTTTATCATTTCTCGTTAGTGTCGGTAGTCTACACAAAACCTCGTGTTGCTGCCTTTTTTCTTCATGTGGGGATGCCCACGGACTCTACGATTCTTCAACCTCATTTAGGCAAATTCTGTTTGCTTTGCCAATGGAAGACGCCTAGCAGGTTGACGGAATGGTCGGTCGTCTCCGGTGTCAATGTGATGTTGAACGAGTTGCGTACGTCCATATTCTCCGTCTTGTGTAGCAAATAGAATCCTTACAGGCCCCATGTTGTTCTTTGGTTCCTCTTAAGTCTTCCCCGCCATGAAGTCTCTCCTATTTTCTAGCTCCAATAAATCGAATCGTTGGCTACCAGGACCATGTTCCACTTTTTCCCAATCAATTGCTTCCTCTAGAACCTGATTTGAGTATTAAAGCAGTGAAGGCAGCTTTTCCTGCATACCGGTTTTTCACACTGCCTTTGAAGGTGTCCAATTTTATCGCAGTTCCAGCAGCACATTCTTCGTCTCTCCCGTGGAGTATCTCGTTCATCAGCACTTAGTCTTGAGCAGGAGCATTCAACAGGTACTACTTCCCTGGCGGAAGGTGGTCCTTTGGAAGTGTGATTGGCTGCTTCCGTCGCCAGAGCGAAAGCAAGTGCTTCAGCATTGGTTCTCTTCCCGGCCATCCTTATTGCTGACAGTAACGTCGAATCATTGATTCTCCTGATAAATGCGTCCTTTGTCATTCCATCTATGATTGCTCAACCTGCGGTGGGGTAAGACAAATGTGCCAGTCTACTGACATCTGCTTATTCTTATTGCTGCAATCGGCTTTGACAATGGAGCTCGTAAGCCTACCGTATGTTGAGACCCCAAAGTGTTTCTCAGTACTCTGCACTAAAGTCAAATAGTTTTATACTTTTCTTGTGTTCACTTATTTGCAACAATCCTGCTGCAGCACCGTGCTAGGCCATTGTTACAGCAAGGCACTTCTCATCACTGTTCCAGTTGTTCGTATAAGCAGTCATTTCAAACTGCTTCTTATACGTAGACCATGAGGTCTGCGAAAGAAGGAAGGGGGCTTCAACTATTTTCCTCCTTGGATCGCCTAACGAACATTCTCGCAGTTTCTGTTTTTGCACTGTGTTGAGCTCTTTTGCTCAATATTGTTGTCCATTTGTTAGAATTTTTCGTCAAGATTCTTCTCTGTTCTTTCAAATTTGTCACCGATTTCTTTGAATTTTTGCTGTAGAATGGTTCTTTTGCTCTTTCAGATAATTCTTTTTGTTTTAGTTGAGTACCGTGCAGGTTGTTTATTTGTTCGTCGAATTTTTGTTCAGTGCTGCTCTCATGTTCGTCCAAATTTTTCTTCTGTTCGTCCAGATTTCGTTCGAGACAGATTTTTCATAAGAAATGGGTTTCCGTCTCAGTCAATTCTATTAACGCCTTGGAAGTTGACAAAAATCCTATGTCGCGTGTGCGTTGTGTGTGTTGTGTGTGCGTGAGTGGCTCTATTCTTTCTCTAATCGATCAGTTGGTAAATGACGTCGTTATGATAAAATCAACATTACTTCATTCTCGTTCTTCTTTTGTGATAAAGAATGTGCCCGTATCAAATTCAAATCTAAGCACTTCGAACTTGCATCCTGCGTCGACCGCTCCATTTTCATCATCATTCTCTTCCTTATCATCTACGAGAGTAGTTGCCCCACTGGCATCTCCTACTTCTTCATCATTATTATCTATAATAGCCATCTCCTCTCTCTTTAGTGCCATCACCAAACTCGCCTCTCCCAACTTTACATCATCCATCAGCCGTTTCCGATAACAACAGCAACTTATCAAATGCTAATGTCTGGAAGGAAGTTGAGTTAAAAAAGAAGAGAAATGGTCAACATACTTGCAATATACATGGAACAGCTACTGATGAATCAGCCGGTGCTATATTGTTTACCGTTCCTAACTTGAAATTTCTTCATATTACTTGCATGTGGAAAGAAGTCGCTGAGGAAAATGTCATTTCTTTAGCAGCAAACAGGCTTAAGCTTCCTGAAAATATGCTGCTTTGCAAAAAACTTATTAAAAAAAATGTGGACCCCTCTTCTCTAAACTGCTCATGCTTACATGCTTAGAGGCATCTAATGCGTTTTGGTAAACGACAAACGACAATCCAGCTGTCGAAGATATAGTAAGCTAGAATGTGCTAACCTATGTCCACCAAATGCTACTCGGATCCATCGTACATCAAACATCGCAACGCTAAAAATCTATTGTCATAACGGGAGTGGTATTCGAACTAAAATTTCCAAACTATTTGTGAACACTAGTGATCAGTTCTAGGATGTCATCATTATAGTCGAATCATGGCTTTACCCTGAAATCTCATCATACGAAATCTTAAACCGAGAACTCTACACTCCCTTCAGGATCGACAGATGTAAATCTTCAGAGGAACGTGGTGGCGGGATAATAGTTGCTGTCCGTTCCTGTTTTAATGGTAAAGAAGTTGATCTTCCCTTCTCTGGGATCGATCAAATTTGTGTATGTTTGGCTCTTAATCCTAACACCAATGAACATTTATTTTTAATCATAAGCTATGGCCTAGCAGTATGCTTGATTTGATTTTGATCTTAGTAATGTTATTTGGAGTAAGGTTGATAATAAAACCTTTCTTTTAGCGCATAATATTTCTTATGGCCATGGCCAATTTCCCTTACTTGGTTTCCTACATTCTTTAAATTTAAAACAAATCATTCCAGTATTTAACTCACTTCTTAAAATTTTAGATTTGATTTTTTTTTTCCTACCGAAATTCGAATAAACCTTGTTGGCATAATAGACATTTAGGGAATCTAAAAAATCTAAAAATTAAACATATAAAAAAACTAATTGGCAGTTAGATTTTAATGTTCTTAACAAATTTCACTTCAAAAATTATACCATTTACTCCAACTAGATGCAAGCACCATCACGAAATGGTGCAGTCAATGCCCTGACCTTAAACACAAGCAAGTGTAATTTCATTTCATTCTCCAAATCATCCTCTATAATTCAATTTGAATATTCGATTGTTTCCATACTATTTTTTATTTTAAAATACATTTGAATCGTACCTTATCCAAAGCTTATTCGGCAATAGAATGCATTGGAACTTTTGCCCCAATTATAAAGCATAATAAAATTTACTCCTTGGCTTAAAATCGCTTAAGTCTAGACCTATATAATGTTTGTTAGAGACCTTCTCGGTTATTATATAAGATGTCATATTCTATTATCAAAAATAGGACTTCTTCTTCAGCATCTTCTTTTTGTTGAATACCACTGAACGAATTATGGTACTAACAAGCCGCTTACTCGAACCGTCAAAGCCTTCAACGAAGTCAGTAACCTCTTGGACGCTTGTTTAAATAGAGCTCAATTTAAAAAGTTAGTCAAAACCTTATACATTTGTTAAATTTCATTTAAATATATATATTTTGCTTTCTTATATTTGTTAGCACTTAAGTGATTTGTAGATGTATATACTCGTATAAATAAATAAATAAATAGATATGAAATATCACATTTCAAATTCCATTTTAGAACTGATTTGCATTTCCTGTGGAATGCTGATATTTATACACTCCTGACATCTTTCGAAAACGTTCTGTACTATTTAGCGTTCCATACATCTTTCTATTTTGCCAGAATATTCGCTAAAATCTTCCATTCTCCAACGATTGAGTCTTCTGCTATTTAAATATGGAAACTTTCTGCTACTCAAATATAGATGGCACTGTTCACATTTTAGGTATTTGTCGCATTAATTTGACTTTGAATGATTTCTGTGTACGCGAGTTAAGATAAGTCATCCTTACCCTTAATATTTGTGAATAAACAAACATACAATTTGCGATAACGATTATCATATCTAGAGTAAAAAGAACCAGCTTGACTAAAACAAACAATAAATAGTTGTATCTACATATTACTACATTTTATTGATTCTTAAATATTGTTCATGCCAACATGAATATAAAAAATTCAAGTTGTTTTTATTTGCCGCCCAATGAAATTTTCATAATAAAAAGTGTTAAATCAAATCTACGGAAATTTATTCCTGCCGATCCTTAAAAAAACGTTTAAACGATCTTAATCAAAAATAAAAGTATCAGACTCAATACAAGACCGAAAGGCACCATGGCTTGACGGTATACCGATATTGTCGTGGGAATTCGACCGGAAATATTTGTAAAAATGTACAACGCGCACTTTTCCAGAGCCCTGCAAGCGACAGCGGCTAGTACTGCTGTCGAAAGGAGACAAACCACATAGTGAACCCTCGTCTTATAGGCCGCTTTGAATGCTCCACACGATGTCAAAAATCCTCGAACGAGTAATATATAATAGACTTGAGTCTGCAATCGAAGCAGCATGTGATCTAGTGGAACATCAGTACGGTTTTGGTAAGTCGCGATCAGCAATAGATGCTATCAACGCGGTAACAAGCAGAGCCGAAACCGCAATAGAAGGAAAACGTTGGAGAGGAGGCACCAAAAAATACTGCACTGTATTTGAACTGTTTTGTAAAGAGACCGTAAGAACAATAAAGTGCTGGCTCCTCGGGGCCGGATTGCAACTTGCGGATCGTAAAACCGAAGTTTTACTTATCAGCAGTCGGAAAGTACGCGAGACGATTAGTTTTAGGGTCCGAGAATACGATCCAATTTCTCGACCATTTATTTAACATAACGTGATTGACTCTCGTTTAACATACAAACACCACTTGGAATACGCTTGTGGAAAGGCTCAAAACACGTAGAACACTTTTTTTTTCACTGTCCGCATTACGAAAATGAAAGAGTGATACTGTGTAAAACATAGTTAGCCATATGATCTCCAGTGAAGAAAACTGGATTGCGGTAAACGACGCGGCGACAAGAATTATTAGCAATCTTAAACGACTAGAAAGCATTCGTAATGCGAATGTTAGCACTAATTAGCGAAACAGCAACTACTTTACACCGATCCTCTCGAAGTAATGCCTTACGGTGGTTCCGCGAGGGTAAAATTCGGTCCACGAATGTTTGTGGTAGGTGCTGATAGAATACGGCAAGGTTTCCACCTTCCTACGCCAAAACGAAAAAAAGGAGACAGTACCAAGCAAACTCTTCTAAGTGACACACGTACTTAAAGTGCAGCGCGGTATTTTTTCTTTAAATCACCCATTGAGTGTATTTTGTTAAAAAAAAGTATTGTTCCAACTGTTTTCTAGTACACAATACTTACCGACCTAGTTGCTAGTGTTATTCAATCAACTTAAACAGTTCCACTTATAAATAATTCTTTCATAATATAAATTTTCCCAAAAACTTTACAGAAAAAACTACACATCAAAGTTTTATCAATTGCTCCCGCCGATATGGCGGCAAAAACAACAAACCGGTTTGATGGGCTGAACCCGGACGACCCAATGCAAACCAACAAAACGGCGAAAATAAAAAAAACAGACAGAGGAGCACATGCACACAGTGAACAATGGCCAATACTAATCTCTAAATCGCAAATACCCGTTGATTTTACGCGATTCCTTGTTATTACTAACTCAGTGATAAAACACCAATTGCCAACCGAAACCCAATTATCATAGGTAAAGGCAGAAGAAAACGACGCTGGATCCTCTCAATACGAGATACATGAACTTGTTGAAAGGGCCACCACGCTTGGCTAGCGTACTCGAGAAGGGGGCGAACGTAAGTGATGTATAGTGATCTGGTCACGTACGGGTTGCAGAATTCTTTGGACCATCTTTTAACGAAGCCGAGTGATGAGTTTGCTTTAGAAATTATCTCATCAATATGCGAGCAGAAATTAAGCTGCCTGTCGCATAATATGCCAAGGTCGCGAATAGATTCAACAAGGGGTATAGGGTGGCAGTGGAGATGGTAAATTCGTTGAGGAGACTTCTTGCACATACGTGAGAAAGTAATCGAATGACATTTGGAGACATTGAGTTCTAAGCAGTTATTGATGCACCAGGTGGAAATACTATTTAGATCTATTTGAAGGTGGCTGGAGTCTTGTTGTGAGGAAATGGGTTTAAAAAATTTGGTATCGTCAGCATAGAGAGAAAGTATTGAGTGTTGAATGAGCCTTTGAAGGTCGTTAGTAGTTAGGATGAAGAGGAGTGGACCTAGGTGACTACTTTGAGGAACACCTGAAGTGGCCAAGAAAGGGGCCGATAGGACAGACCTGAAACGAACAGTATAAAAAGAAGATATCCATTTAAGCAAAATGGGTTCAAAGCCCAGGACGGACAATTTGAACAGGATTAGTTTATGAGATATCTTGTCAAAAGCCTTACTGAAATCAGTTGTTATAACGTCAACTTCTTTACCACTTTCTAAGGCTGAGAGAACAGAGGACACGAATTCTACGAGGTTAGTGGTAGTTGATCTACCCTTCAGAAAGCCGTGTTGATTGGTCGAAATAAAAGATTTACACTGAAAGCTTAAGGCTTCATGCAAAATGCTTTCGAGGAGTTTGGGTATATGAGAAAGTTTAGCTATATGGCGGTAATTTGTGACTTCGCTATTTAATCCCTTTTTGTGTATGGGTGTTATGAAAGAGGACTTCCATATCTGTGGAAATTCACCTTGAGAGAGCGATAATCGGAAGAGATTTGCAAGGGGGCGGGAAAGAGTTGAGGAACACTTTTTAAGAAATATGGATGGAAGGCCATCTGGGCCGGGTAAGTATTCATCATTAAGTTGTTGTAATTTGTTTTCTATTACTGTATGTTCAAAGCTTTGAGAAATAGTGGGGCCAATGGGGAAGTTAAGTAGGTATTTAAAATAAGAGGGATCCGGTACGAAGGAATTATCGACAAAAGATTGCTTAAAGAAAGCAGCAAAAACGTTGGATATGGTATGCGGATCGGTTGACGATATGTTTCCGTATGAGAGGGATGGAGGGAAACCGTCAGATTTTTTTTTGTAGTTAACGAATTGGTAGAAAGACTTAGGATCATTTATAAGCCTTGATCGCGCACTATCAAGGGATCGCTGATAGAGAAACTTATAGAGCTGGGCGAATTGAAGGTATGACCCGAGATAGTTTGAATAGTCAGCAAAAGAGTTGGATTGGAGGAAAACAGCCCATAATTTGTTTCTTTTGTTACGTAAAGAGCGAAGTTTACGATTACACCACGGGGGGCTCGTAGAAGAGGTCCTTTAACGCGAAAAGGGGACATAGAGAGAAATAGAATTGAATAATTCTCTGTAAAAAATAGAGAGAGCACTTTTTAGGGACATATTGGCGAAATCAAAAGAACACTTACTAAGATATGCGTTAATTTTTCGGAAATTCGCTTTATGAAAGTCGTAAGAAGTGGTAGCTGCAGATGCGGTGCGTGGTAGCCCTTAGCATCCGATAAGGAGTTTACGGTTTTTGTTTTATAGATATCGAACCTATCAGAATCGATCACAACGCTGAAGCCCTGACCCAGAACTTCACGGCCAATCATTACATCGTGTTTTAAAAATTTGTCCATAACTACATGAAACAGAATTTCATGTATCTTAACATTAGTAAGAAATTGCAACGTTTCTTTTTCCCGAAAATTTTTCAGCCACAGTTTCTTTGATTAGCGAGCCCTCGGCAGCTGAATCAAAACAAAATTTGAAAGACTCATTAAACAAACGTCCACCCGCTTCCCATAGGGTACTGCTTGGTGTCGAACTACTCTTTGGGCACACTGATGCGAAGTGATCTGTTTTTCCGCATTTAAAACAAGTTAAAGCTGACCGATCGTTTCCTTTTGTCGAGCTACTGGAGATCAGGTTACTTTTGGTTGTGCATTTTCCTCTATCCTTCTTCAAGCGGCAATCTGCTATCTTATGGTCAATTTTTCCGCAGGTAATTACATTTTAGGTGTGATAATTTAATCTTATTTTTATGTGCGCAAGCAAAATATTCCGGGGTGAAGTGTTCCTTCCGTTTTCGATATGCGAATGCTTTTATTTGTTGCTGCAACTCGTTTCTCGTTTTAATATTTGTTGTAAATAACAAACGTTGCAACCGATTATCAATTTAACCCGTGACAACTGACACTCCTATTTCTTCAGCGTTCATTGATCTCCATTTAGGTATGAGAGATGTGACTAATCGACTTCCATAAACTCTCCGTCATTTGGGCGCCTATTAAAAATGTTCATCAAAATGGCTGCCGGCGTTTCAATTCCTTGAAAACACTGAACGAATAATTCTCTGAATTGCGCCCACGTAATGCAGTGTAGCATATCTTCCAATGACCTACTGAGTGTTATGAGAAGCGCACTTCCCTTCAGTGGACTTTCAAACAAAACCATGTCGACTGTTGAACACCAAGGAGAACCATCAGCGCTTTCACTGTCCGGGTTGAATCTTCGCAAAGAAATCATCTTCGCCTCTGGTGTCATCGTTTTTGAAATTTGCATTACTTTAATTAGCTCCAGTAAATTGCGATTTTGCGACTCCAAAATCGCACGCCCATGTTGGTCAGAATTTTCTTAATTCCCACTTCTGATTTCGGAGCACTGAATTCCAGGAATACTCCACGACAAAAATAATATGTAAACAATAATATGTATATTATATAACATTCTTTGAGGTTAGCATTCAGAGTATAATGCCAAAAT
Organism: Volucella bombylans; assembly: GCA_949129095.1. Lineage (NCBI taxonomy): Eukaryota > Metazoa > Arthropoda > Insecta > Diptera > Syrphidae > Volucella > Volucella bombylans. The sequence continues at coordinate 45,925,826 of OX422141.1, forward strand.
AATTAACTATTTTTATGGTTTTTTGACACGAGTGATTAGTTACGTGTAGTTTATTTTTCTTGTCAATAACGTTAGCTGAGAACCTCTTGAAATTTAAAATCTTTAGACTCACCATCTTATTAGATTGTCAATCCATTGACAGATCAGAAAGATCTGCTAAAAGAGTGCTGATGCCAGAAAATTTAATTTTCCATTTTTCAGTTTAGTGCACGATTTTAATGTGATAGTGGGAGTAGTAGCTACCCACTATTCTCTTTCGAGAACATTCTGTACTTCGTTCGTTATTGGTCATTCAGTTCATTGAACTAGCACAGTCTATCGACATGGACCACCTTCAATTTCTCACGATTTCCACGCTGGGTCCAGTAGACAACGTCATTGATGTATGTTATCGCCTTGTTCGAACCTTCCCAATTCTTTTGGAAATTTAGTGATTTGCATTTCTTACGCAGAGGATTATACAGCCACTCCAGATCTCCTTCGTTGATGTCGGAAGATTTTGCTTTGATCGATCGCTAGTTTAATCTTTTCTCGGGTGCTTTCGTGCATTTTACAAATCCTGCTGGGTAGGCCATCCACATAGTCGCTCATCTCCTTAGGCTCCGTTGGAAGGAATGCGAATTTGGCAACCGAACTGTTGGACTAAATATTGTAGGATCTCGGATGGTATAATATATCTCCTGTTGAACTATGGACCGCATTTCGTTAGGCCATTAAAAAGTGGCGAACACTGGGTGGTTGAATTATGAGTCGCTGCTCTGACCACGAGCGTAGAGTATGCTCATTAATCGGAGAGAGCCAGGTCTGTTCTTGAACAAATGTAGGTTAGGTGTTACACATAAAGACGTGTCGTAGTATTTGTAGCGAATACTATGGTGATTGAACTACGACGCGCTGCTCTGACTACTACGAGAGTAGAGTACGCACATTAATCAGAGAGAGCCAGGTATATTCTTGAATCAAATGTATGTTAAATGTCACACATATAACATCCACTAACTTAAATAAATGTTCATTCAAGGTACTATTGAATCGCTCGACCATTCCATAAGATTCAGAATGTAATCGTGTTGTCCTTGTCTTCTATATTCCCAGATATTGGCACACTTCCTGGAAAACTTTTAATTCGAAATTTCGTGTTTGATCAGAGTGTAGCTCCATTCGGACCCAAAATCTACTCACCCAGTTGTTGACTATTTGTTTTGCTACGGTAATTTCAGTTGGTGTTTGTCCTTTAGGGCAGGGCAACTTTTCACCGCTTCAAAAGAAATTGTATCCTTTATTTTTATCAATTCTCGTTAGTGTCGGTAGTCTACACAAAACCTCGTGTTGCTGCCTTTTTTCTTCATGTGGGGATGCCCACGGACTCTACGATTCTTCAACCTCATTTAGGCAAATTCTGTTTGCTTTGCCAATGGAAGACGCCTAGCAGGTTGACGGAATGGTCGGTCGTCTCCGGTGTCAATGTGATGTTGAACGAGTTGCGTACGTCCATATTCTCCGTCTTGTGTAGCAAATAGAATCCTTACAGGCCCCATGTTGTTCTTTGGTTCCTCTTAAGTCTTCCCCGCCATGAAGTCTCTCCTATTTTCTAGCTCCAATAAATCGAATCGTTGGCTACCAGGACCATGTTCCACTTTTTCCCAATCAATTGCTTCCTCTAGAACCTGATTTGAGTATTAAAGCAGTGAAGGCAGCTTTTCCTGCATACCGGTTTTTCACACTGCCTTTGAAGGTGTCCAATTTTATCGCAGTTCCAGCAGCACATTCTTCGTCTCTCCCGTGGAGTATCTCATTCATCAGCACTTAGTCTTGAGCAGGAGCATTCAACAGGTACTAATTCCCTGGCGGAAGGTGGTCCTTTGGAAGTGTGATTGGCTGCTTCCGTCGCCAGAGCGAACGCAAGTGCTTCAGCATTGGTTCTCTTCCCGGCCATCCTTATTGCTGACAGTAACGTCGAATCATTGATTCTCCTGATAAATGCGTCCTTTGTCATTCCATCTATGATTGCTCAACCTGCGGTGGGGTAAGACAAATGTGCCAGTCTACTGACATCTGCTTATTCTTATTGCTGCAATCGGCTTTGACAATGGAGCTCGTAAGCCTACCGTATGTTGAGACCCCAAAGTGTTTCTCAGTACTCTGCACTAAAGTCAAATAGTTTTATACTTTTCTTGTGTTCACTTATTTGCAACAATCCTGCTGCAGCACCGTGCTAGGCCATTGTTACAGCAAGGCACTTCTCATCACTGTTCCAGTTGTTCGTATAAGCAGTCATTTCAAACTGCTTCTTATACGTAGACCATGAGGTCTGCAAAAGAAGGAAGGGGGCTTCAACCATTTTCCTCCTTGGATCGCCTAACGAACATTCTCGCAGTTTCTGTTTTTGCACTGTGTTGAGCTCTTTTGCTCAATATTGTTGTCCATTTGTTAGAATTTTTCGTCAAGATTCTTCTCTGTTCTTTCAAATTTGTCACCGATTTCTTTGAATTTTTGCTGTAGAATGGTTCTTTTGCTCTTTCAGATAATTCTTTTTGTTTTAGTTGAGTACCGTGCAGGTTGTTTATTTGTTCGTCGAATTTTTGTTCAGTGCTGCTCTCATGTTCGTCCAAATTTTTCTTCTGTTCGTCCAGATTTCGTTCGAGACAGATTTTTCATAAGAAATGGGTTTCCGTCTCAGTCAATTCTATTAACGCCTTGGAAGTTGACAAAAATCTTATGTCGCGTGTGCGTTGTGTGTGTTGTGTGTGCGTGAGTGGCTCTATTCTTTCTCTAATCGGTCAGTTGGTAAATGACGTCGTAATGATAAAATCAACATTACTTCATTCTCGTTCTTCTTTTGTGATAAAGAATGTGCCCGTATCAAATTCAAATCTAAGCACTTCGAACTTGCATCCTGCGTCGACCGCTCCATTTTCATCATCATTCTCTTCATTATCATCTACGAGAGTAGTTGCCCCACTGGCATCTCCTACTTCTTCATCATTATTATCTATAATAGCCATCACCTCTCTCTTTAGTGCCATCACCAAACTCCCCTCTCCCAACTTTACATCATCCACCAGCCGTTTCCGATAACAACAGCAACTTATCAAATGCTAATGTCTGGAAGGAAGTTGAGTTAAAAAAGAAGAGAAATGGTCGACATACTTGCAATATACATGGAACAGCTACTGATGAATCAGCCGGTGCTATATTGTTTACCGTTCCTGACTTGAAATTTCTTCATATTACTTGCATGTGGAAAGAAGTCGCTGAGGAAAATGTCATTTCTTTAGCAGCAAACAGGCTTAAGCTTCCTGAAAATATTGTGATAACCACTTAAATGTGAGCAGCGACATCTAGCAGAAAATGTCGATACTGGAATAACAAAGTCTCGACTGGAGAGTGGAATCGAATTTTCTAGCAAATTGGAAATTGTATGGGACGCTGGATGGCGAGGATTGTTCTCGAAGTATGTCATTCGAGTATAAATACCAGCATCCCCAAGGTATGCAAGTTAGTTCTAAAGTGTAATTTGAAGTGTTAATTAGGAGAAGTGATTAAGTGGTTTAAGTAAAAGATAAGAAAAGTATAAGTGGTTGAGAAATTGAATTGTACTGAGAGAAAGAATTAAATAGTGAATTGTAACTGTACTGAATAAAGGGATTTGTATTGAAAATAATAAGTTCTATTATTTGTACCCACACAAACATTCTACAATATGCTGCTTTGCAAAAAACTTATTAAAAAAAATGTGGACCCCTCTTCTCTAAACTGCTCATGCTTACATGCTTAGAGGCATCTAATGCGTTTTGGTAAACGACAAACGACAATCCAGCTGTCGAAGATATAGTAAGCTAGAATGTGTTAACCTATGTCCACCAAATGCTACTCGGATCCATCGTACATCAAACATCGCAACGCTAAAAATCTATTGTCATAACGGGAGTGGTATTCGAACTAAAATTTCCAAACTATTTGTGAACACTAGTGATCAGTTCTAGGATGTCATCATTATAGTCGAATCATGGCTTTACCCTGAAATCTCATCATACGAAATCTTAAACCGAGAACTCTACACTCCCTTCAGGATCGACAGATGTAAATCTTCAGAGGAACGTGGTGGCGGGATAATAGTTGCTGTCCGTTCCTGTTTTAATGGTAAAGAAGTTGATCTTCCCTTCTCTGGGATCGATCAAATTTGTGTATGTTTGGCTCTTAATCCTAACACCAATGAACATTTATTTTTAATCATAAGCTATGGCCTAGCAGTATGCTTGATTTGATTTTGATCTTAGTAATGTTATTTGGAGTAAGGTTGATAATAAAACCTTTCTTTTAGGGCATAATATTTCTTATGGCCATGGCCAATTTCCCTTACTTGGTTTCCTACATTCTTTAAATTTAAAACAAATCATTCCAGTATTTAACTCACTTCTTAAAATTTTAGATTTGATTTTTTTTTTCCTACCGAAATTCGAATAAACCTTGTTGGCATAATAGACATTTAGGGAATCTAAAAAATCTAAAAATTAAACATATAAAAAAACTAATTGGCAGTTAGATTTTAATGTTCTTAACAAATTTCACTTCAAAAATTATACCATTTACTCCAACTAGATGCAAGCACCATCACGAAATGGTGCAGTCAATGCCCTGACCTTAAACACAAGCAAGTGTAATTTCATTTCATTCTCCAAATCATCCTCTATAATTCAATTTGAATATTCGATTGTTTCCATACTATTTTTTATTTTAAAATACATGTGAATCGTACCTTATCCAAAGCTTATTCGGCAATAGAATGCATTGGAACTTTTGCCCCAATTATAAAGCATAATAAAGTTTACTCCTTGGCTTAAAATCGCTAAAGTCTAGACCTATATAATGTTTGTTAGAGACCTTCTCGGTTATTATATAAGATGTCATATTCTATTATCAAAAATAGGACTTCATGTCCTTATACGGTCATTGAGAACACGGCATCTTCTTTTTGTTGAATACCACTGAACGAATTATGGTACTAACAAGCCGCTTACTCGAACCGTCAAAGCCTTCAACGAAGTCAGTAACCTCTTGGATGCTTGTTTAAATAGAGCTCAATTTAAAAAGTTAGTCAAAACCTTATACATTTGTTAAATTTCATTTAAATATATATATTTTGCTTTCTTATATTTGTTAGCACTTAAGTGATTTGTAGATGTATATACTCGTATAAATAAATAAATAAATAGATATGAAATATCACATTTCAAATTCCATTTTAGAACTGATTTGCATTTCCTGTGGAATGCTGATATTTATACTCTCCTGACATCTTTCGAAAACGTTCTGTACTATTTAGCGTTCCATACATCTTTCTATTTTGCCAGAATATTCGCTAAAATCTTCCATTCTCCAACGATTGAGTCTTCTGCTATTTAAATATGGAAACTTTCTGCTACTCAAATATAGATGGCACTGTTCACATTTTAGGTATTTGTCGCATTAATTTGACTTTGAATGATTTCTGTGTACGCGAGTTAAGATAAGTCATCCTTACCCTTAATATTTGTGAATAAACAAACATACAATTTGCGATAACGATTATCATATCTAGAGTAAAAAGAACCAGCTTGACTAAAACAAACAATAAATAGTTGTATCTACATATTACTACATTTTATTGATTCTTAAATATTGTTCATGCCAACATGAATATAAAAAATTCAAGTTGTTTTTATTTGCCGCCCAATGAAATTTTCATAATAAAAAGTGTTAAATCAAATCTACGGAAATTTATTCCTGCCCATCCTTAAAAAAACGTTTAAACGATCTTAATCAAAAATAAAAGTATCAGACTCAATACAAGACCGAAAGGCACCGTGGCTTGACGGTATACCGGTATTGTCGTGGGAATTCGACCGGAAATATTTGTAAAAATGTACAACGCGCACTTTTCCAGAGCCCTGCAAGCGACAGCGGCTAGTACTGCTGTCGAAAGGAGACAAACCACATAGTGAACCCTCGTCTTATAGGCCGCTTTGAATGCTCCACACGATGGCAAAAATCCTCGAACGAGTAATATATAATAGACTTGAGTCTGCAATCGAAGCAGCATGTGATCTAGTGGAACATCAGTACGGTTTTGGTAAGTCGCGATCAGCAATAGATGCTATCAACGCGGTAACAAGCAGAGCCGAAACCGCAATAGAAGGAAAACGTTGGAGAGGAGGCACCAAAAAATACTGCACTGTATTTGAACTGTTTTGTAAAGAGACCGTAAGAACAATAAAGTGCTGGCTCCTCGGGGCCGGATTGCAACTTGCGGATCGTAAAACCGAAGTTTTACTTATCAGCAGTCGGAAAGTACGCGAGACGATTAGTTTTAGGGTCCGAGAATACGATCCCATTTCTCGACCATTTATTTAACATAGCGTGATTGACTCTCGTTTAACATACAAGCACCACTTGGAATACGCTTGTGGAAAGGCTCAAAACACGTAGAACACTTTTTTTTTCACTGTCCGCATTACGAAAATGAAAGAGTGATACTGTGTAAAACATAGTTAGCCATATGATCTCCAGTGAAGAAAACTGGATTGCGGTAAACGACGCGGCGACAAGAATTATTAGCAATCTTAAACGACTAGAAAGCATTCGAAATGCGAATGTTAGCACTAATTAGCGAAACAGCAACTACTTTACACCGATCCTCTCGAAGTAATGCCTTACGGTGGTTCCGCGAGGGTAAAATTCGGTCCACGAATGTTTGTGGTAGGTGCTGATAGAATACGGCAAGGTTTCCACCTTCCTACGCCAAAACGAAAAAAAAGGAGACAGTACCAAGCAAACTCTTCTAAGTGACACACGTACTTAAAGTGCAGCGCGGTATTTTTTCTTTAAATCACCCATTGAGTGTATTTTGTTAAAAAAAAGTATTGTTCCAACTGTTTTCTAGTACACAATACTTACCGACCTAGTTGCTAGTGTTATTCAATCAACTTAAACAGTTCCACTTATAAATAATTCTTTCATAATATAAATTTTCCCAAAAACTTTACAGAAAAAACTACACATCAAAGTTTTATCAATTGCTCCCGCCGATATGGCGGCAAAAACAACAAACCGGTTTGATGGGCTGAACCCGGACGACCCAATGCAAACCAACAAAACGGCGAAAATAAAAAAAACAGACAGAGGAGCACATGCACACAGTGAACAATGGCCAATTCTAATCTCTAAATCGCAAATACCCGTTGATTTTACGCGATTCCTTGTTATTACTAACTCAGTGATGGACAGTGATAAAACACCAATTGCCAACCGAAACCCAATTATCATAGGTAAAGGCATTGACGACGCTGTCTCCACCTACTATAAAGATGTCAAAGCCCTTAGAAATGGTGACTTACTGATCCAGGTAAATAATAAAGAAGTCGCCGACAGATTTGTCAAGTGGAAGTCTCTTGGTCATGTTCCAGTCGAAATAAAGTACCATCTGTCACTTAATTCTTGCCAAGGTCGTATTTATTCCTATAACTCCATTCCTCTCGAAGAAAATGCTATCCTGGAAGAGCTAAGAAAGTTCAAAGTCACGGCAGTAAAAAAACTCTTTAGAAACGAAGGAGGAACCCTTAAGGCAACTGGAGCTGCTATATTGACGTTCGACGCCCCTGAACCACCTACAGAAATAAAACTAGGGTGGCAGATATTAGAAGTGAACCCTTAAAACCCTTAAAAATATGACACACCAAAAACCATTGCCGGCAAACAAGTAACATCTGTGCAGTCTGTGCCGAAGTTTCCCCACACGAAGAAGGATGTAAGCGAACATTCTGCGTAAATTGTATGGCGGATGATCATGCATCTAAAGATAGGAATCGTCCCACATTTGTAAGAGAAAAGACTGTTCTTATTATAAAAACAAAGAAACGTTGTACGATTAAAGAAGCAAGGGAGGAGTACAATAAGTCAGGACACCTTTATGTACCAAAAACTAACCCACGGGAAACAAACCGATCACTTGCAGAAGTAATAAGAGAGAAACTCTCAGAGAAAGCAACTGATACGAATACCATCCCTAGCACAAGCAATATTGAACAATTGGGAAAAAACACCCTACAAACTACTAACGTAACAAAAACAAAGCACACCGAAAATAACACAAATACACACATTAATGTTACTGGCCCTAAACAAATTACCAAAACAATACCTACAACGCTCCAACACAACAAGGACAACAATAAGACAAACAATACCTCATTACTATCTTTACAAGAAAAGAAATTACAAGCAAAAATCATTAGTAATACTACAGACAATGATATGGAAATTAATACATCTCATTTAGTTAGCCCCAAAACATTCCAGGACTACCATGGTCCTGGGCCTGTCACAATAAGTAAGGCCTCTATGTCTTCATTAAAATATGTAATTCCAGAATCTGACAAATAGCTAGAACAAGAAAAAACTAAACTACATAACTCCTACTTAGGCAACTACATAGAAAACCCAATAGCATGCTCTTCACAAACAATCCCTCCACTACGAAAAACAGGGCACCAATAAAAAAATTTTTTACAAATAAAACTTAAATGTTAAATCGCGACATGAACAATAAAAATAAAAAGATTAATCTAACAATTCTCCAGTGGAATATTCAAGGATTTTTCAACAACCTGCCTTATCTGGACATTCTCATTCAAAAGTATTCGCCTACGGTTATTGCGCTGCAAGAAACGAAGGTTCTAGTAAATAAAGTTCCCACTAGATATTAAAATTACGTCGCTTATTTTAATAATAAGCCACACAATAGGAACAAAGACGGCACGGCAATACTGATAAAATCAGGCATCTCACATTCCTATACGAGCTCGCCATCATCGATTCTTACCCAAACTTTAGAAATTAACCTATCCCAAACAATAACAATACAAGATATTTACAGACAGTCCCAAACAACTGTATCTCAGCAGGAATATCTTAACCTGGCGGGGAGCCATCTCTCGCACAGCATTATCCTAGGTGATTTTAATGCCAACAACTCCATCTGAGGGTTTTATAACAGCCAACTCGATGCGAGGGTGAAGGTGATCTGCTACATGGCCCTTGTCAGGTCCATGCTTGTATTTGGATGTCCCGTGTGGTTTAACGTGAGAGCAAGTTTATTGGAAAAGATTCGGGTGTTTGAGAGGGCTTGTCTTAGGACTTGTCTTCGTTTATACAGAACACCAGAGTCTCAGTACATAAAATTCTATCGTAATGAGGTCTTGTACAATAGGGCGAACCTAATAAGAGTGGACAATTTTGTTATTAAGTTGACTCGAAGACACGTTGCAAGAGCAATGAGCTCGTCGAACAACCTGATCTCCGGGGCTTTCTACCCCAATTATATGTATCACGAGAGAGTTCGCTTTGACGGCTTCATTCCTCCAGAAGCGTTCCTCTATCTAGATAGTAAGGGTCTGATCCAGGACAGATTGGCGGTACCGCTAATCTTCCACGTCGCTCGAACAGCTGCGGACAGGCGACTCAACTACGACAGAGACGTCGCACGTGGCAGTGCGGAGCGTCTCCGGTTCAGTAGGTCGGTAGGGAGTCGCGACATGAGGGATGTTGCTCGGCAGCACCAACAATTTTGGTGGCTAGTTGAAGGAGGGGAAGTCTCGTCGTCCAATTCTTCCAGTACTAGATAGCTCTATAGGAAGCAAAGTCGGTCGTCTGACTATTTTATTAGCCTTGGCCGGCTTATATAGTTTTAGGTAGGATTAAGTTAGTTTTTAAGAAAAAAAATAAATAAATAAATACAAAAAAAAATTAATAAAACAAAAAATGAAAATAAAAAAAAAAAATATATATATATATATGTTTACATGTATTTATATATTTAGTATATATATATTATGTATACACATATATATATTGTATGTCTATATTTGTGTTAGATGTAAGTAGGTTAAGTAGATTAAGATTTAGTTTTAGGTAGTCTGTAAGTTTTTAGTTTTAAGTTTTATAACAAAATTAAAATCAAAATAGCCCATATACTAAGTTTTTTCTATTTAAAAATGTTTTCTTAGTTTAAGCTGTATTGTCCTAACTATAAGAATAAGAACAAAACCTGTCAAAACGTCGAAAGACATAGTTTAAGTGTTAGGCTTAACTTAGAGTGCCCGCATGGGGCCAGTAAGTTAGAATAAGATAATTTTAAGTTAATTAAGCTAATTTTTAAGCGTTTTTTTGTATAGCATGTAAGTGTTAAATAATGAAATCAAATAAAAATGCATTTAAACTGAACTGAACTGAACTCCATCTGAGGTTCGCCTAACACCACCAGTGCAGGAACTATTGTGGAAAATTGGCTTCAAAGTTCCAACTTGATTCTGTTGAACAATGGGTCCCCGACCTTATTTTCCACCAAAAGTACATTTACTGCAGTAGACCTAACATTTGCATCCCCTGCAATACCACCCAACACCAGCTGGAAAGTCCATGATTCTCTATTGGGCAGCGATCACTTTCCCGTTATAATTGAAACCTCAGAATCATACACATATTGTATAATATTTCATTCTCGTTTTATTGAAAAGAAAGCCAATTGGGATAAATTTTCCACAAATGCTAACCATCTTCAACACCAATTGCACAAAACATCAATAAAGAAGCAGCAAATTTAAGGAAAATAATCAGACGAGCAGCGGCAGCATCCATTTCTTCTTCGCATCCCCCTCATAAGTCGTCGGAACCTGTTTGGTTTAATTCGCAAATAAAACAGTTGACCAAGGAAAAATAACAGGCATGGCTTCACCTAAAAAGGCATCCAAATACCGCAAATGCCATTGCTTATCGCCGCTTAGCCGCCGTAATAAAACGCACGGTACGGGAAGCCACGGCCGAAGCGTGGTCAAACTTCTTGGGTTCACTCAACTCCTCTTTGGATTCCAGGACACTTTGGAGCAAGGTTAAAGCAGTGTATGGGAACCGAGCACAGCACCGAATTACTTCTATCAAACAGAACAAAACCTCTGTGATAGACCCCGCTCAAATAGCACAACGCTTCGCGGACAAATGGGCTGGATACTGCGCCGACAGAAACTACTCCCCTTTCATCCTTCAGGAAAAGAATGCCTTTCAAATGGATTTTAATTCCTCAGTTCCCAGCGTTACCACCAAACGTTTTGATCCCATTACTTTAGCAGAGTTATGGAATCACTTAAAGGGACAAAAGGTTCAACGCCGGGGTCAGACAAAATTACTTTCAAGATGATCAAACGATTACCAGTACAAGTCATATTGCGATTAGTTGGACTTTATAACAACATGTTGGATAAAGGCATTTTTCCACACGAATGGAAGAAAGGAACCTTGATCCCAATCCCTAAGCTAAATCATGACCATCACTCTATTGATGGGTTCCGACCGATTTCGCTCCTTTCAGTCCTGTCGAAATAATTTGAAAAAATAATTGGGAACAGGCTTAAATGGATCTTGGAAAAACATCTTAATTGTGGACAACATGGCTTCAGGCCAAGCAGAGGGACACATACTCTGCTCCATAAGCTGGACGAAGCAGTCCACACAGAGTTGGCTTTATGCAAACATTCCGTCCTCCTTTCCATGGACTTTGAGAAAGCCTTCGAAAGGGTCACTGTGTGGGGAGTAATAAGACAACTCGAAAATTGGAAAATTAACAGGGACTTTCTAAGAATAATTTACTCATTCATGTCTAATAGGGCTATAATTGTCCAAGTCAATGGTTACCTATCCACAATAACACCAATCGAAAACGGCGTCCCTCAAGGATCTCCAATTTCGACATCACTGTATAATGCCTCTATCAATTCGTTACTCATGGAGATAGAAGCTGGCAACCAACACATCAAGTCTACTTTAACGTACGCCGACAACATCTTTATTTTAGCATCTGGTAAACCAGAGGAAGTGACAGTAGCGCTAGGGCGGATGGTTTCGAAATCATTAATGTGGTGCCAAAATTCAGGAGCAAAATTGCCTCTTGAAAAAATGGAAGCCTTACACATCTGCCGCAAACGCAGCTGTACAAATACAGCAATAAAAATAGAGAATGTCAGGTTTTCTCTTTTGGAAAGGGGTAAAATTCTTGGTCTGATCTGTACCAAAACTTGGAAATGGCATGCTCACGCAAAAATCGTCAGAGAGAAACTGGCAAAAGTTCACAACCTGCTCAAAATAATATGCAATAAACATAAAGGACCTCAACATAACACAGCCATCAGTATAGCCCAAACGCTAATAAGAGGCACTATACAGCATGGACTCTCCTTATTTTCAAACTGGACGAAAAGATGCGACCAACAAACACAAACAAAAATAAACGCAATACTACGTACTGCTTTAGGAGCATTACCATCGACACCTATCGACTCTTTGTTGGCAGAATCTAACACCATGCGCTTCGTGGACATAAAAAACATAACCCAAGTTAAATTTATTGCAAAAAGCCTAAATGATAGGAAACACCCACTCCACAATATATGCATCATTGGCTGTCTTAATGCCAAAAAATCTAAAAACAAAAGTGCACTCTTCAATTCTATTCGTAGTAATAATCTAGCAAGTATCACTATTGCGAAACCACTGAGTTATGAGACAACACCACCTTGGCTTTTTCCTCGGCACCTAATTAACGACTCGCTCAGCGCTTCACGTTAAGGACACACGCAGCCGGTAGTCTATCGAAAAAACTTTCTGGAATTGTTGTCAGAGGGTAATTTTGATTGTATTTTATATACCGACGCTTCTTTTCACGAAGGAACCACAGGTTTTTGTGTCTACAGGCTAGACAATCAATTTGACACAATAATAACGCAACAAATTACTACACCCAACCAAAACTCTTTCATTGGTGAAGTAATGGCACTAGTAGAAGCGTTCAACTTCGCAAAAGTTCTTCATGGAAAAACAGCAATATGCACAGACTCCCTCAGCGCAATACACGGCATCCAAAACAATAAAAGCAAAACGCCGATTTTTCATTTTCTACGCTCCGTGATCGCTTCAAACTCCCCCAGGATCCATATAACATGGACACCCGGACATGTAGGCATTCCAGGGAATGAAAAAGCTGACGCAGGTGCCCGTCTAGCATTTAATATGCCTTTGGTGTATTCCAAACCACCTTTCGCAAATGCAATATGGCGACAAAAAGTGCAAGAAATACAAATAGAAGCAGAAAACCGCTGGACCTTGTCAAGTTCCTTCTTAAGAACACATAAGCCATCTTTAGCACCTGTATTCTACAATGAGTCCTTGAGCCGACTACAATCGGTTAAACTCGTTAGATTGAGATTGGGACATGCACTGTTTAATAAGTCCCACTTGTATAACAGAGATAGTCAACCATTATGCAACGTTTGTCAGGAGAATTTAACTATACATCACGTGCTTCAAAGCTGCCAACTTACTAAAGACCACTTTACTGATAATATTCCAACCCTATCGCAGCTACTTGATCCCTCCTTATCGCCACAGAATTCTAAATTATTTCCATTATTGACTAAACACAAATTAAATTCAATTGGAAATCAAATCTAAAATCAAAATCTAGTATCCATATATGTATAAGAATAGTGAATCTTAAGGTCAGTGTAAATATAAAATTGTAAATATTTGTAGAAATTGTAAATAGTACGACATTTAAGTAACAGCCATATGGGCACAGACCCCCGGCTTTATATTCCGGACAATACAAATTTATTTGTATTCGTACCTGTGAAAAATAAAATAAAATAATAAAAAAAGGAGAACAAGGAAAATAATTATAAGTAAATAGTATTAAGAAATTATAAGTGGATAAGATTGTACCAAAATGAATACAGAAACAGTGACGGTTAATTAGTGCATCGAGAGAAACATTACGAACAATCAACGACATCATTGACTCATAGTACAGTAACTGAATTTGCACTAGAGATAATTAAGGAAAAAATACCTTGTAACGAAACGTTAGATATGATTAAAAGTTTACCCGAATTTAATGGTAAATCAGGCTACGTTAGTTGGCGAGAAGCAACCATTAATACAATATCATTATTCGCGAGAGGTAGTAGAAAATATTTCGCTTTAATAATTCTCAAAAATAAAATACGAGTAACTGGGGATGCTAACCACACTTTGACCAATCATGGTACAGTCATGATATGACTAATGCTATCACTGGAATGCTTACGCCGTCAAACGACCATTCCATATTCTAGAACAAGAACTTAATTTCATCAAACAAAATAATTTGAATCTTCAGAGCCGAAAGCCGTTGCCGCTAATTGCTCTATCCTTAATATCATTAACAATTTATAATTGTGTATCGATATCTTCATAAATAAATAAATAAATAAATAAAATAAATTTGAATCTATTTAGTGGATTACTATAATGCAGTAAATAGTCAATTAACTTTAATGATTAATAAAACCATTATGACTCATGGCAGTACTTCAGGAATTACAAAACAATATAATAAAAGACATCGTTCTGACGCTCTACGAATATTCATAACAGGACATAATCCCCCATTAAATAATTTAATAATGTTTTTGAATCCAATTGATTTACCTAGTGCTTTAGCAACCGCATAAGAAATGCAATCAAATCAAGTAAGATTAAGAATGGTGAACGACTATCAACCAAGATCCTCTAGGAAGGCAGTTAGACAAGTGAATAATCAACGATCAAGTTATCACGATAGGACTCGGTAATTTCATAACAATCTTAGGTTTAACAAACCACAATACAATCAGAATAATAAAAATTTCGGTTGACCACCACACCAACCAAAACCAATTCCTATGAATGTAGATAATTCTAATCAATTCAGACAACAATGACCACTTTTCAATCAAAATAATTATCAAAAACCCCAAAACCATAATGTTCAATATAATCAACCTCAGCCATAAGGCATTAAAATACTAAGTTCTTCCACTAATAGTCGCCAACCTTAAATTCAAACACAAAGAATTAATAAACTAGAAGATTTGGTTTTTTTAGACGAAAGCACATATTCGGCGATTACACTGATGAATTCCTCAAAATTGTAATTGATATAGGAGCAACAAATTGCTACTGCAAACCTAATATATTACCAAATTGAAAGGGGTTAGAAATATATAAGAGAATTAAAACAGTGAACGGATTTACGCTCATAACGCTTTATTACGAAGCCTATTTACTTAATATAAGCATGCGATTTTATGAGATCAAAACCTTAGATAGCGACATCCTAATACGAGTAATAATAAGCCAGTAACAAACAAATATACGAGTAAATATCTTAGAATGCCACTTGGTTCACGGAACGCATTCGTAGGAAAAATATGTCATGTCTATATAGACGATACTCTAGTAACACTGAAGGATACTATGGCCATTTGAAGATAATTATTACTACACTATAAGAAGGCAATATGAAGATTTTACTAGAGAAATCAGAGTTCATTAAAAATGAAGTAGAATTCTTAGGATATAAAGTAGTATACTCGTATAATACTATCAAAACAGACCCAACAAAGATTTAAAAAATTAATGAATATCCAATTTCTACAATGTTTAGACAACTAAGAAGTTTCCTCGGTATAACAGGCTATTACCGAAGATTAAAGATTATGCAAAAATTACTAAATCCCTTACAAAATAATTATTTATCAGAACAAAACAGCAGAGTTTCTCAGAATCAATCTAAGAAATTAACCATCGATTTAGACTATGACGGTAAAACAGCAGTGAATAACACTGCGTGACAAGTTTCAATCTTTTTTGTGTAAAATATGGTATTCCTTTATGAATTCGCAATTCTATTTAAGGATATAGCAATAATTATCGTGTAATACGTACCCTTTCCGTGTTATGGATACGAGAATTAATATCAAAATACATTCAATATTAGAAGTGACAAAACTTTTTTTCCATTGAAACTTAAAAATAGGAAAAGGTAAAGTCATTTAATTCATTCTAAAACATAAATATTTGTAATTCTTATTAATTATAAAACATGCATTCTATAATTCAGCTTTAACGTTTACGACTTGTTGAATCTTCTCGCATTAAATACCAACAGTAATCCCTTAAGATGGTTGCATCCCACCGACCTCGATAACGTTCTTCGATCTACTTTATGTCCTGGTGCAACCGTTCTCCATGTTGGTCACTCACCGCTCCAAGGTTTTTTGGAAAAAAATCGAAATGTGAATTCAAGAAATGTATTTTCAATGACATGCAACCTAAATCTTTATAAGTTTCTAACAACTTTGCAATTAACATTTCAGAATTGTCGGTTCGATGATTTCCTAAAAACCCGTTATTATAGCTTTCATTGATTTCAAAGCTGTTAGTTCCTTTGTATATAGTTTAAGGTCAAAATTTACAACGTTCATAAGTTTTCATATTTGCGGTCCAACAAAAATACTTAGTTTAAGTTTGGAATCACTTAATTTAGGGAATACAGATTTTAAATGTAAAATGCCTTCACCAGTTTTGTCCATAGCTTTTACGAAATCCTTCATTAAATCCAGCTTTATGTGTAAAGTTGGAAGAAGAACATTTTGTGGCTCAATCAGAGATGAATATTTGATATTTGATTGTCCAGCAACAAACTTCCATCTCCTCGGCCAAATTTTAACCAAGTAGTGTTTCTCTGTAGCTCGACTGTCATTTTGTTCTTTTGCTCTTTCAGATTATTCTTTAGTTCATCCATTTTTTGTTGAAGACTGAGCAGAATGTAAGTTTGTTCGTCGAATTTTTGTTCAGTGCTGTTCTTTTGTTCGTCTAGATTTTTCTTGTCTTTTTGTTTTACACAAAATTCGGATTGTTGGAGAAGACAACAGAAGTACGTTACGTCACGGAAGACAGCGACACAACATAACGTCAGAGAAGACAATCCACAACACCCATCTAAATAACTAGCAGATGAATTTTGTATAACACATATTGTAAACACGTATTATAACAAACACAACATTAAATAAGCAATAAAACACAGTCCATTTTATAACGTAAAAGAACAAACAGTGTATTATTATAAATACAGGAAGGCAACACAACACCGTACAATATTATTTCAGGAATATTATACATACTGCAAGTCAACACAACACTGTACAATACAGTAAACGGATTATGTGTTTTTATTTAATAAGCAAAAGCCCCATTTTATTTAAATGCGTAGCCGTGGCTAAAGTTGTAGTGTATTAGCTTCCCAATCGAACGGTTCAGGGTTCAACAACAGCCGTGACCGAAAGACTTTTTTCAGGCAACTAAAATCTCGTGAGATGAATGCTTGCCTAAAAGGGGCCATACACGACAACTACAGGTCGCTGTAGACCAATATATTTTGTTGTTGTGCAGATATTTGCGCAGACCGTCTGTGTCGTGTGTATCTATGTCGCCTGTCTGCAACGACCGTCTGCGTGAATTCAAAATAATTTGAATTTTTTATGGTCTGCAGCGACATGTTGTAAATTTTGCACAGACCAGCGGGAAAGTTCATATCGTGAACATGAACAAAAACACGGATAGAAAATTTTTGATCGACCCGACGACCACGACGAAACGATTCAAATTAATGTTTGTGCAGATTGTCTGCACCGTGTGTGGCGAAGGGGTCTTTGCACAGACTTAATAAAATAAATATAATAAATATATACGAGTAAATATAAAATATAAATAAAACATCAAGTCAATTTACACTAAAATTTAGTCTCCCCATTAAATGTTGGATGCCACCCACGGAGCGAAATAACCACTGAGCCTAAACATCTTTCTCTCTCTCTCTATCCAATAATCCGAAAAACTTAACACGTGCTCCGGCATTTTAAGAGTAATCGTACCGTCTTGAGTGTCAGGTTCATTAAAAAAAATATAAAATAAAATCACAACTGAACCCAAACATCTTTCTTTCTCTCTCTATCCAATTTTCCAGAAAACTTAATACATGCTGAGGCATGCTGAGTGTATCCATTCCCACTGGAGTGTTAAGTTCTTTACAAAAAAAAAAAGCCTATAGATCGAGAAAGAATTTCGAAAAGCACAACGAATGGTTGGAAAATTGTCTCCATATCGATACTGTACATCGAAGTTATCAAGAGGAATGCAAATGAAATGAATAACTGGGCGCTCGGCGTTCTCCAAAAAACAAAAACTAATAGATACTACTGAAAACATAACCACTGAAGATTTTGCCTTAGAAATAAAGTAGGTATAATAAGGATCATGAAAATATGGCAGCAAGGCAGTTCCTGCCGCCGGTCCACTGGAAGTCGAAATAATAAAGAAAGGCATTTCTACTCCACAAAATGATCCTATCAATAATGCATTTACTTTGTTTATGGATTTGGCTCTTTCAAAAGGAAAATATAAGATGTTGAGAAGTTCCCTGAGAAAACACAACGTAGATTCATCCTACAGATTTATAACAGTTGTCAAAAAAAGGGCAGATCCCGGAAATTCCGAAATCACGGAAATATCAGCTAGAGTGAAATGTCAAGGCATGATGGAAAGCGGCTTCTAGAAAGCAAAAGTGAGACGAAATTAATTGTACTTCCAAGAATTCTTGGAAGTAAGTGGGACTGTGATGGATAATATGGGCAAGGTGCCTACAAGCAAAAAATGAATACACCCGATGATGAAACAGATGCAAACATGTTTATGGCCTCAGTTGTTCTACTGAGGCCTAATAGTACAAATGGTGAAGATTGGAGGAACCCGCGTCCATCACCAGTTCATTCATTGCCGACCCATAATATTCCAATATGCAAAAGAAACTGGAGATCTCATAAAAAGTACGAGTACAGTCAACGATATAGAAAGTTAAATTCCTAATCCCTACACTACTATATATTAAGTTAATGACAAAATGGGGATAGTTGTCAACCACGAGTTCTTTTTGACTATTATTGAAAGAAAAGAACTGAATGAAATAACAGATTCAAATTCAACGCGGTCATGTCACATGTGCAAAGAACACAAACAAAATTCAACAATCAAGATGAATCAAATGATGACGAACATAACTACGAATACGAGAGAGAGGAGGCAAAACAAAGAAAGAAAATATTAGCTCCAAAAGCGTTTTGGTGATGAGTTTGGGCTTGATGTCGATAGACCAAAGCTAGAATTTGGAAATGAGTTTCCATACTTCAAGGATATTTTTTCAAGAATCAGAGCTAAGAGGTCGTATAACTGGGGACAATAGAGAGGTAAGAACGAGGCTTGAAGTAATACTTAATGTTTTAAATTGAAGGGGAAAAAACTGTCAAGTTTTGAGAGTATCCAAGAAAACCACAGAATTATTAAAGCAAATATATCCCGAAAAACAACTCACACCTAGTCTTCATAAAATTTTGGCTCATAATCAAAATAAAACCGAGTATCAATCGTTACCACTTCTAGAATTGTCAGAAGCAGCTCAGGAATCCAAAAATAAAGACTACAAGAAATATAGATATCAAAATACGTGCAAGGTTTCAACGGTGCGACAGAATGAAAACTTTTCCAACATACTTTCAACCTCATCGGACCCACTCATTTCTTCGGTAAGGCATGTAAGAATCAAAAAAGATCTCAAAGCTCGAGAAATGATAAGTTTGTTAGATATTACCCCAGATGTAGATGGAAGTTTTTTGTATTTAAATGTTTGGTCCGTTTACTTTTTTCTCCACTGTTTTACTTGAAACACATTACTGAAATATTTTATTATGTACTCTGATGTGCCACCAAATAAAAAAAAATCTTTTTTGATACACTTAAACGGGGCTAACGCCGCGTTTATTTCGCTTAATGCAAGATTAATCTAACTTAAAAACTAGGACTTAAAACCTAACAAGGGTTAGGAAGTAAGGGAATGGTGGAGGAGATTAAATTTAAGAAAAGCAGTGCTCAGATTAAAATCAAAAAGGGGGAGGTTTGAGTTGACCTTACGGATCATGCGGGAGATTGGTTCGTTAGAGCCCTAAGAGGTGCGGTGGGTTGGGATATAGAAGAGGCGAGGACAGCGTAAATTACGAGGGTTAGTGTTGAAGGAAATAGAATTGTAAAGGGAAGAGCAGTACACAGAACCGGAGAGCAGTCGATGAATGAAAAGAATGTCAGCTACATCCCTGCGTTTTTCGATGGTATTCAGGTTAAGAAGTTTGAGGCGGTCGTGATGGGGAGGTAAGATAAATGGGTCATTCTAAGGTAGTCCACGAAGAGCAAATCGAAAAAAACGAAGTTGAATGTTCTCGATTCGGGATAAATGAATTCGCTGAAAGGGTTGCAAAATTCTTTAGACCAACGCTTGATAAAACCGAGCGATGGGTTGGCTTTAAGGATTGTCTCATCAATATGCGAACGGAAGTTTAACTCTAAATCGTATAAAATTCCAAGGTCGCGAAGGGATTGAACCTGCGGTACAGGTTGGTCATGCAGAAAATAAAGTCGAGAGGGGGATTGATTGGACTTACGAGACAATGTCATAGATTGGCGTTTGGAGACATTAAGCTCAAAGCAATTTTTTAGACACCAAGTAGAAAAACTATCGAGGTCTTCTTGAAGGAGAATAGAGTCTTGGGGTGAAGTGTTATGTATGCACCAAACAAGGTCATGCGCCAGACGCTAAATCAGCAAATTTAGCCAGACGACAACTTAGCTTCTCACGACACCTGTCCCACGATAACGAAAAATGCAACCTAATCAGTTAACATAAATAAATATGAGTGCACAACAGGTTCACAGCGGAATATTGTTAAGCAAGTACACCCATAAAGATCACGGTCGCGGTTAATTAAGTAAATAAAGTAATACATATTATAAATACATAAGTGTTTCATTGACATAAGGACTTTTCTGTTTCTCTCTCCACAAATTGGAAATTGTTAATACAAGTGAAAGTATTTGTTCGGTTGACGGTTATATCTGACAATAAATCAGTGCACTTGGAAGTTCATTCCCAGCTTTGTGTCCAACGGAAATACCGGGAGGAAGAACCCCCTCACTCAACTGGCCTGCGGACAATCCAAACCCCTCTAAGATCATATATTTATATTTTTTTTTGTGTTGCTCTTAAACGAGGCATAACACAATTTTTGGTGGCAGCGGTGGGATCATCAAGAGGGCAACGCGGGAAATCATCAATGGACCCAAGATTTATAATTTGCATGTGAGTACAGTTTTTGTTTTATATAACCAGATACTAAGTGAAAAAAAAAGTAAAAGAAAATAACCTTAGTGAAGGGTAGCTAATGTTTTCGGCATATCGCGGTAGTGAAGCTAGTTTTGCAAGTGATAGCGAAGATAGTTTACCAGGTGGTAGCGAAGTAAGTTTACCCAGTAGTAGCGAAATTAGTGATAACGAGGCTAGGGAATCAAATCAATTCAACACAATGTCGGAAATTCCAATCGCGGTACTAATTAACTTTATTCCCACTTTTAACGGCACGAGCGATGAAGTTTTCAGCTTCATAGATGCTTGTAATGATGCTATAGAATTAGCATCAGAAGGGCAAAAACCCGTGCTCTTTAAATTTATCAAGACTAAAATTCGTGGTAATGCTACCACAATTTTAATGAACAAAGACATTTCCGACTGGGAATCTCTCAAAAAAGAGCTGACGGAAGTATTTAGAGAGCCACATAGTGCTCTACAACTTCATAGAGAGTTGATTGCAATAAAGCAATATAAAGAGGAATCTGTAGTTCATTATTTGCAGCGCGTAGAAACATTGCAAAGACGTTTATTACAAAGTAAACTCTCCGGTGTTAAGAGTGAGCACAAGGAAGGTCAATTAGCTTACATTCAGGATGAAACACTAACAGTGTTCATCAATGGACTACGTGAACGACTTTCATCCTATGTAATCACTCAAAGACCAAAAACTTTGTCTGAAGCCAGTAGATTCGCTAGTGAGGAAGAACAGCGCATTAACCTCTTCAAAACAAATACTCAGAAGGACTATACGTCCAAGAATCTGGCTAAGATAAATTACCAAGAGAGATGTTGTTACAACTGCGGGAAACCAGGTCACTTTGCAAGACAATGCAAGTTACCAAAGAAAAAGAAGAACGAACAAGTGAACAATGTTCGGCTTAAGAATGAGCAACAGAGTGAAGATGAAGATGGTGCAAATCGTCCCAGCACCAGTCAAAAAAGCTTTAAGGACCAGGGTTTTTAGAACGCTGTATAGTCCACGAGGCAACCGTACAGCTTAGGGCGATAGATAGCTTTCAGAGTCCTCATGTAGATGTAGTGGTTAACAATGAGATTAAAAGATTAATAATAGATACTGGTGCGGAAGTATCTCTGATTAAAGCG
The DNA here is from genome assembly GCA_949129095.1 of Volucella bombylans. Lineage (NCBI taxonomy): Eukaryota > Metazoa > Arthropoda > Insecta > Diptera > Syrphidae > Volucella > Volucella bombylans. Next base: position 45,948,108 of record OX422141.1, read on the forward strand.
AATTGCGTTTATAGAAAAACTGTTAATCCTAAAGATACCATTAAATTTAAAGGTATAGGTGGAGAGACTCTGGAAAGCTTAGTGAAAGTTAAAGTGGAGGTTAAATTCATTCCCCTAGTTGGAGAGTTTAAACCCACTGAAGTAGAATTTCAAGTAATAGAAAATAATCTCCTTGGAGATTATGATGGTCTAATTGGAAATCATTTCCTACGAGAGGGTGGTTTCCAAATAAACTATAAGGAAAACATAATTAGTGGAAAAATAGGAAAAGTTCCTTTAAAATATCTAGCCGAGTCTAATATTATTGAGGGTAGATCCGAGGTTTTCCGTACGATTCAAATCGATAGCGATCTGAATAAAGAAGTTGTGATACCTAGACAGGAAATAGTCAACGGTATTATCATTCCTAACTGCATAACCTTGAATAAGAACGGAAAGTGTTTAGTGTCAATAGTCAATACTACTGACAAAGCCGTTAACATTAAGGATGTAAGACTGAAAGGTGAAAATCTTAATGACTATAAGATCGTGGAAAACAGGAAGCAGAAGGTGGTTGGAAACGTGAGAGCCGATCACTTAAATAAGGAAGAGAAGGAAAGTCTTCTTGAAATCATCAAGACTTATAGTGACATATTCAGTACGGAGAATGAGAAGTTGACCCTAACACCGGTCACAAAGCACAAATTACGTTTGAGCGCAAATGCGGAACCTGTGTTTACTAAGAGTTATAGATATCCGAAGGTGCACGAAGAAGAAGTTCGTACACAAGTAGACAAATTAATGAAGGATGGCATAATCAGAAACAGCAAGTCTCCCTGGAGTTCCCCACTTTGGATAGTGCCGAAAAAAACGGACGTAAGTGGAAAGAAGAAATGGAGGATGGTGATAGATTATCGCAAACTCAATGAGTTGACTATTGCCGATAACTATCCTCTCCCAAATATTACAGAAATCCTTGATCAGCTTGGAAAAGCTAAGTATTTTTCCACTTTGGACTTAACATCGGGATTCCATCAGATTCCAATGGAAGAATCTGATATGGAAAAGACAGCCTTCAGCACTCCATACGGTCATTTTGAGTACACCAGGATGCCGTTTGGTCTGAAAAACGCTCCTGCGTGTTTCCAGAGGCTGATGAATACTGTCTTGGCAGGTCTGCAGGGGATCAAGTGCTTTGTATATTTGGACGATATTGTCGTCTACGGAAAGAACTTGCAAGAACATAACGAGAAACTGCGGGAAGTCTTTGAACAACTTCGAAGGGCTAATTTGAAGCTACAACCGGATAAATGCGAATTCTTACGCAAGGAAGTGTCTTACTTAGGACACGTTATAACCGACAAAGGGGTTAAGCCAGACCCTAAGAAGATTCAAAGTATCATCCAAATGGAAGCGCCGAAAAACCAGAAGGGCATAAAATAGTTTCTTGGTATGATCGGTTACTATAGAAAATTCATACCAAATTTTAGCCAAATAGCAGAACCAATGAATAGATTACTTAAAAAGGATGTTGAGTTCACTTGGAGCCAAGAGCAACAAAACAGTTTCGAACAGTTGAAAGAGTGTATTACAAAACACCCCGTTTTGCAATACCCAGATTTCACGAAACCTTTCATAATAACAAAGGACGCTTCAAATAAAGGGATCGGGGCTATTCTGAGTCAAGAGTACAATGGTAAGGATCTGCCAATACACTACGCAAGTCGTACACTAAACAAAGCCGAAAAGAATTACAGTACGACGGAGAAAGAATGTTTGGCAATCGTATGGGCTACGAAACAATTTCGACCATATGTGTATGGGACAAAATTCACTATCCAAACAGATCACCGGCCTTTAACGTGGTTGTTTCAGGTAAAAGATCCTGGAAGTCGATTGGTAAGGTGGCGCCTCAAACTGGAGGAATTCGATTACACCATTACTTATAAAAAAGGTAAAGAAAACGTAGTGGCCGATGAACTCAGTAGGAACGTCCGTATAACTGAACAAGAAAAAGAAGAGACATGGCAAGATCTCATGAGTCTTATGGAAGAAGAAGGTATCGAGATCCAAAACGAACCAGATCCAGTTGTACAAAACGAACCAAATCCAGTTGTTCAAAACGAAGCAGAGGTTGCAAGAAATAATGAAGAGGTGTTAGTTCAGGAAGAAGATATAGTCAGAGAATTCGAAGATCTTGATTTAGTTGAGGAACCGTCTTTAAATGTGAAAGAAATTGTAAATAATTTAGAGAGAAGAAAAGTAATTATAAGTGAATATCATAAGGGTTTAATAGGTGGTCATACTGGCCAAAAAGCGACATATGCTAAAATAAAAAAAAAATTTCAGTGGAATGGAATGCAAAAACAAATAGAAGAATTTGTAAGAAATTGCGAGCAGTGTCAGACGGAAAAAGTAAATAGGGTTCCAACAAGAAAACCGATGAAAATAGTTAGTTCAGCAGACAGGTCTCTTGAAAAAATAATGATAGACGTGATAGGACCGTTTGAAGAAACCGAGGATGGGTATAGGTTTGGATTAACCATCCAAGATGATCTCTCAAAATTTATAAAATTTATTCTATTAAAATCAAAAGATATGGAAACCGTATCTCGCGCAGTCATGGAAGAATGGATCTTAAATTTTGGCATGCCCAAAATCATTCTTAGTGACAATGGTTCAGAATTTTGTAATGCACTTTTTGATGAATTTTGTAAACTACTAGGAATAGAGAGAATAACAACGAGTGTTGCTCATCCACAAGCTAATGGTAGCGTTGAAAGAGCACACTGCAGGTTACTGGAATACCTAAAAGCAACGGGCAAAGAGCTTAGTCAAGTAAACGACTGGCATAAGCGAATGCAATATGCAGGATTCTGCTATAACACCACTCCACATAACACAACAGGTTATACACCTTATGAGTTAGTATATGGTTTCGAAGCAAATAGACCCAGTGGCGTAGATCCTTACGACGGTGACACAATTTTCGACTATATGGATAACCTTAGGGCAAATCTTCTATATAAACAGGAAATTGCTAGAGATAATACTAAAAAGAGTAGGGAAAAATCTAAAATTAGATACGACCAAAAAGTAGGAAGACCAATTGAGTATAAGGTAGGTCAAAAAATTTTAATAAGAAATGACAGGAAAGGTAAACTCGATAGTGTATATAAAGGTCCGTATAAGATTCTAGAAATAAGCGAAAATACCGTAATAATTAAAATAAGAAACAAACGGCAGAAGTTTAATAAATCTTGCATTAAACCATATATTTCAGAATCTCCTTCATCTGGCACACCAATGCGGAAATAATTCTGCAAGTCACAGATCTGAAGAACAACACAGGGATTTATTTCAATTATTTAGGAGATGCAAAAGAAATTAGTAATAAGGTAGCACTTATAATAGAGCTTAATGTAGATGAGTTAGAAGAATCAAGTTTTAATGTAAAGAATATGGTAAACTCAATAGATGATATTTGTATCAAATCAAAAGTAGAATGTAGAGAATTTCAGCGTGCAGCACGAACGACATTGGATAAAATAAACCATAGAATTAGTACTATTTCAGGCATAGTTGGAAATGTGAAAAGACAAAAACGTGGATTAATTAATATGATAGGATCAGGATTCAAAGTTTTATTTGGCACAATGGACAATGACGATGCTGAATACTACAGCAAAGCCATTCAGAACATTAGCAAAAACGAAAATCGAATCAAATATGGAATGGAAGAGAATGTCAAAATATTAAGTCATTTAAATAAGGAAGTTTTAGGAACAGTCAAAAATAGTAATGTTACAATTAGGAAAATTAATACAATAATAGAAGAAATAAATAGAATTCATACTGAGGAAAATAATTTCAATAGGACATTAATGATTAATACATATTTCGAAGAAATATCCAATAAAATTAACCTCAAATTGTTAAATCTAGAAATGGAAATAGAACAGATTATCGATAGCCTATTATTTGTACAAGCAGGTGTTTTACATCCACGAATTATTGAGCCTAGTGATCTTATTCAGGAACTTAAAACTCTAGAAAACGAACATATTTTAGTTGTAGAAATAAACACCGAAAACTATGCCGAAATACTGAAAACATTGGAAATAAAAGCTTTCACTAAAGATAAAAAGGTTATCATTATTATTCAAGTACCATTAATGAACAAAGAAGTATCTGAGTTGTATGAAACAATTACTGTGCCAAAGGTAATTGAAAATGGAATTGCTGTAATAGAATCAAATAATAATATATTGTTGATCAATAAAAATAAAGAAAATTACAGCTTAAAACAAAATTTGAATGATTGTAAATTAGTCAATAAGATATACATTTGTAAGCCTCAATTATTTAGAAATACTGCGAGTAACGTAAACTGTGAATTAAATTTGTTTATGAGGAAAAGATCAGAAAACTGCAGAATAAAAATTGTGAATTCGAAAATAGAAATTTTTCATAATATAAGAGGCAATTCATATTTGTACACTATCTCTGAAAACACGCATTATAATTGTAAATGTAAAAATGAAACTAAATCCGGTGAACTTGTTGGTACAGGAATTATTGTAATACCAGATAATTGTATTTTTGAAACTTATGACATAACAATAAAAACAATGGGAGCAGATGTCGAAGCTAAAGAAATAAAGGACAAGCATTCATATGGAGAGTTAGAAGAGTGCTGCATAAATGCAAAGTTGCGTGATGTCACCATTCATCAAGAACCTATTTCCAAACTGACTGCGAAAGATGTACATGAACTGCAGGACATATCAGTGGAATTGCAGAACCAGAAGAACTTTTGGTCTACAGCATTGGAGTCGATACCAGAAAGAACTCAAGGCGTGCTCATATCAATCTTTGGAGTAACAGCTATACTTGGAATCATTCTAGCAATCTGGAAGTTTTGCTGCAGATCCGGAAAAGCAACATTTACTATTTTTAATAAATGTTTCAATCGGCGAGAACAAAGGGGACCTGAAATTACTTTGAGTCTAACGGATTCACCAAGGGAATTAGCAGAATCCATAGAGATGCAACATCCGAAGTCCAATCTAAGGTTAAAATATCCTTAGATATGTCTAAAAGGGGGACGTGTTATGTATGCACCAAACAAGGTCATGCGCCAGACGCTAAATCAGCAAATTTAGCCAGACGACAACTTAGCTTCTCACGACACCTGTCCCACGATAACGAAAAATGCAACCTAATCAGTTAACATAAATAAATATGAGTGCACAACAGGTTCACAGCGGAATATTGTTAAGCAAGTACACCCATAAAGATCACGGTCGCGGTTAATTAAGTAAATAAAGTAATACATATTATAAATACATAAGTGTTTCATTGACATAAGGACTTTTCTGTTTCTCTCTCCACAAATTGGAAATTGTTAATACAAGTGAAAGTATTTGTTCGGTTGACGGTTATATCTGACAATAAATCAGTGCACTTGGAAGTTCATTCCCAGCTTTGTGTCCAACGGAAATACCGGGAGGAAGAACCCCCTCACTCAACTGGCCTGCGGACAATCCAAACCCCTCTAAGATCATATATTTATATTTTTTTTTGTGTTGCTCTTAAACGAGGCATAACAGAAGAAATAGTTTTGGAGAACTTAGTCTCATCGGCGTAAATGGATACGGAGCAGTGTTTAACCTTCTCAAGATCGTTTATAGTTAAAATGAAAAAGAGGGGACCTAGATGGCTGCCTTATGGGACACCAGAAGTGGCTAAAAACGGGGTTGAGAAGGCTGACTTAAAGCGAACGCTATAGTAACGGTTCTCCAGATAGGAAGATATCCATTTTAACAATATGGGGTCAAAACCGAGTGAAGCAATTTGAAAAGGATCAGTTGATGTGATATTTTATCGAAGGCCTTAGTGAAATCTGTAGCAATAACGTCAATTTCGTTGCCATTTTCTACGGCTGAAAGCACAAAGGATACGAATTCAACTAAGTTTGTAGTAATCTACCTTTTAGAAATCCGTGCTGACTGGGTGATATAAGTGACTTGCACTGAAAGCTTAGAACTTCATATAAAAAACTTTCAAACATTTTGGGTATGTGAGAAAGCTTAGCAATGGTAGTTGGTTACTTCATTCTTTGATCCCTTTTTTGAACCGGGGTTATGAAAGAGGTCTTCCAAATTTGGGGGAATTCCCTTTGTGTGAGGGGCAGATGAAAGAGGGATGAAAGTGGGTGCGAAAGCACTTTTTGAGAAATATTGCCGGGAGCCCATCTGGACCGGATACAAATTCATCATTGAGATTTTGTAACTTTTCTTCGATAAAGTTGGGATCAAAAGGTTGAGAGAGAGGGGCCAATGGAGAAATTGGGAAGGTACTTGAAATAGATGGAGTCGGGTACGAGAGGTTGTCTGCAAATAACTGTTTAAAAAAGTTTGCAAAATAGTTGGCAATAATATGTGGGTCGGTCGATGATATATTATCGAACGAGAGAGGGGGATAATCGTCTGATTTTCTTTTGTATATAGTTGACGAATTGATAAAATGTCTTAGGATCATTTATGAGGTTGGTCTGCGCTGTGTCGAGAAAGTGCTGATAGAGGCAGTTATAGAGCTGGGTGAATTGCAGTTCCAAGATAGTTAGAGTAGTCATAATTAGAATTGGTGCGAAGAAAACTGCCCATAATTTGTTTCTTCTGTTTCGTAAAGAGCGAAGTCTCCTGTTGTACAATGAAGGGGAAATAGATGATGTTTTATGCCGTGAAAAAGAGACGTAGAGAGAAATGGAATTAAATATTTCACTGTAGAAAGTGGAGACAGCATCAGATAAGGATAGTTTGGTAAAATCAAAAGAACATTTGCTAAGAAAGGTATTGATTTTGCGAAAATTAGCTTTATGGAAGTTGTAAGAAGAGATGGTAGATGAAGAAGTTAGCTGGGATAGAGAGTTATGGAAAAATGAGAGATGAAGAAGGGGGTGAAAGTTGTCGACAGTTGATAGAACAAAGGGGCACAACCTTACTGTGGAGTTAATAGGATCACTAGTGAAAATAAGATCTGGTTGCCTACCGATAGAATTAGGGACGTCACTTACTTGGCACAGGCTTGAGTCAGTTATGCTATCAATGAAAATACATAACGTACAGGGACCTGTTGTAAAATGTAAGAGGTAGTTTGCTGCGTGGAGGAGAGGGGAGTGTAGATGAGATGCAGGCTAATAAGGCAAGTTAGAAACGAAAAAATTTGTCGTGGTCAGCTCGGCTGCGCTGATGGTGAGCAACTCTTTTAGAGTGTACATAGTTGCGGAAAGCAGCGAGGTCATCCGTAGCCTTTTGAGGAGATGTGTCGAAGATTTCGTGGTACCTGTTGTAAAGCTTTCTGAGACTAGTTATATCCGTAGGAAGGCCTTCCTGTTGGATGGTGACCATGACATTTGTTTTGGTTTTTCCCTCAAAGCAAACACAGTCGGATTGCCGTAAAGATATGCGAGAAAGAGACGTATATTTTCGTATATCTTTTTATCCCTTAGCCTAGAGAGCGCGTAACGGAATTCTGTGGTGCCTATATTCTTTTGAGTCAATTTAACGTTAGGCGGCAAAAGGGGATCAATATAGGGACTGGGGCCCGTGAAACCGAGGAAGAAGGCGAGCTAGAAGCGAGATTTAAGATATGCGAGCTGATAAAGTTTAGGTAATTGGCTCCTGCTGTAAGGTTGATATTGGAAAAGCAGTTGTTAGTATTCGTGGGAGGGGATGTGTGTGGTTGAGCAGTGACAGTATCAGGGGCAGGGGTTAAATTAAATGAAACGCGTTGGGGCTTAGATGGAAGAGAGGTGCTTTTGTGGAAATACGTGAAGGAGGTTGCTTAGGGATATAAACGGTAGGGGACAAATTGGGAAATATTTTGGTTTTAAGGCTCCAGTTGGGGTCAGGTTTAGGATGTGGATGGGGAATGGATCTGGGTGATTTATAATTATCTTTTGATGAGACGTTGCTTCGCATCTTTCCTGGCTTGAGGTTGGTGTTGGATGAGTTAACAAATAACCATTCGTATTTAGCCGGTAAATTAATTTTGAAATTCCATTTGTTTTTGTTGTGAGCCATACCTCTTTTTGAAAAATTCAGAAATCCACGCAACATCTGCATAATTTGGAGTACCTTCGATAAGTAGGGTGGTGAACATCCAATTCGTTGTGCGGAGTCGGTCTAACCTGCCTTGCCACTCTGAAGGTTGCCACGTCGTGTTAAATTGTGTAACAAGTTTCCGTGGGGCGGCGACAGGAGGGGTTGGCATTGGAGCAATTATATTATGGATATAACAAAACAAAAAATCATAAATAAACTTGATAATAATAAAAATTAATTATATTATAATTATTAATTAAAAAAACAAAAGATAATAATACTAAAGCTAATCTAACTTCATAAGAAATAGTTTGTGCTACAGATCGCAACCCCCCTAATAAAGCATATATCACCATTAGATTTTTGGATCGATGGGCTGGTGCGAGGATTTGGAGGTTCGGTTGTCGGCACTGGATGCGGCAATGATTCGGCTTCAGTATGTAACAATTCAGCCAAAATTTAAGTATTGTAACTGTTGTGCGGTGGGGGATGGGTTGGAATACCATCAATTTTGTGGCATACTGTTCCAATGAGTTTTTCTACATCATTTAACACTGTTCTATTCGTGGTGAGTTCATCATTCAGCTCACTGATTTTACCGTAATGATTTGAGAGTTGGTGATTGTTTGTTGGAAGTTCGAGATGGAGATTGGATGTGGATGATTGGAGAAGAATATCGATGTCTTCTCGGAGAGCGTTAATGGAATTACATGTTTTCTTGTTTGAATCCATCATTGTTTTTTTTTTTTTATTATTTCAATTTCTTAAATGCTAGTTGGTACAAATTATTATAAAATTATTATTGTAAAATTTCAAGCAATGAGTTTTATTGGAAATTGGAATGTTAACGATTGCCATATGATTTACTCTTAGTCTGTATATATTCGAGCTTCTTAGTCTAGCTCTGTAGCCGCTTCGCATGAAAAAAACTTTAAGAACCTTGAAGATGTTTAGATGCTTTATTGGAAGTATGTATGGGCTAGACGATTTTTATCGCAAATGATTCTAATTATGTGTTTTTAGCAATATTTAGTATTTCGATGGTGCTGTTGTAAGTTTCACCCCTACTCGCAGTACCATATTGAAGTTCAGAGTGTACAAGTTTGCGGTTCCGATTGATATAAATTCACTTAAGACTGTATCAAGGTGGCGCTTGTATGTTTCTTCATTTCTGTATCTTGCACTTTCTAGCTTTCTAAGCGAGTTTGTGGGGTGGTTGGCTCACTTCGCTCGCTTCGCACATAACAGTGTTATTCTTATCTCAATTTTAGCATTGAACGAAATATGTCTTGCAGGCGCCTATATCTTAATAGTACGTTGGAATGTATTTGGTCTTATGTCTCAAAATAATTTCGCCTTATGTCACTTTGCGAAAGCTACATAAGGCCAAATTTTAAAATTTTAAATTTTAAGATTTTAAAATTTGGCCTTATGTCGCTTGACATTATGTCACGGCACCCCTGTTATTACTTCAATCATGGACTTCTGGATATTTTTAAAGTAAAATATTATGTTTATCCCCCGTGGTAAGATAGTTCAATTTCATCAGAAGATTTATTCGTTTAAGAGTTATGATTTTTGCAAGCAAAGACGTCAAAATGCTCCACTGTCCGTCATTGGTGGAGGATATGAAACTCCTTGGAATAGCATATTCTTATTTGAGGCAGAAAAAAAACTTAAATACATGCTGTCTCACGCAAATTTCGCTACCCCGAACCTGTATACAAAAATTTAATAAATTGTTGGACCGATAGTCCGAGTCTTCTACTCATTGTGTTGTTAATTTGGGAAATGATTCCTGGCTATATTCTAAGAAAAAATTGTTCTACAGTAAGGGTCAATCTCCAATGCTGACATCACTTATCGAGGATTTAAGGAAAGGCTTACTTTGGTATTGCCTGACGCATGTTAACGGAAATTGCTCAGTTAATACTAATGGTAGAAACTTTGTTGATGACTTTGTTTTTAGAAGTAATACTACCCTTTGTAACTGCATTTTAATAAAACTGATATCTTTTTAGGGTCTTCAGATATTTAATTTCTAAACCTAATCCATTTTCTTGCCCATGCTAATTTTTGAGGTCACTTTTCTATAGAAAATGCCTAATTAACATACCGTTTTACTATTTTTTCTTATGAACGTAACAATAGTAAAAAAAAAATCATCAATAAGTTTGCAGAAAAACCCACCGATTTTATTATACTTGGAAAAACCTGCAGCAGGTAAAATTTATAAACAATGTTTTTTTTGTTTTAAGCTCCAAAGGCTATGAACAAAAAATGATAATAATTTTTATTTTATGTGTATACTAAAATAGTTATAACAGATGACCTAAGTGTTCTCCTTGGTTTTGTATGTATTTTAGAGCCCGTTTTTGGATTTTACTACGAACGTTTATTGATGCTAACTGTTGCTTCACTTTTGATGACGCTTCGAGAATACGTTCATCTTAAAGTTGCTATTTCGGTTGAATAAACAAGTTCTTTCATTCTTCCCCATACAAAAAAATCCAGTGCAATAAGGTCAGGAGATCTTGCAGGCCAGTCAACTGGTCTGGTCCTCAACCTCAAGACCATAGTGGGATGGAGCCCCGTCCTGTTGGAAATATGATGAAGCTAGTTGAATTAGTGGAACGTCCTCCAATAGTTCTGGTAAATCATTTAGCAAAAACTCCAGATAGTTTGTAGAATTCACCCTAGGTGGTAGTTTGAAGTGGCCGATTAACTTATTTCCAAGTACATCTGCCATATTGACGCTGAATTTGTGTTGAAATGATTTATGTCTCCTTGTATGTAAATTGTCCATGTATGAAGATTATGAAAATTTGTGATCCCATCTAAATTGAGATTCCTCTGTCCAAAGAATTCTGCTAATATACTCGGTGTCATCCAAGCTCCGCTCCAGCAACCGGTTAGAAAACTCAAATCTCTTTTCCAAATCATTGGGAAGCAGTTCTTGTACAGGTGTATGGTGGTATGGATAAAGATTTTCTCCATGCAGTACATTCGAAATTTTATGTCTGGAAACATTGAATTACAAAGCTGAGCGTCTGATGCTAATTGATGGATCAGTTGTAATAGCTTCCAGTATTCTTTAATGTGGAGCTACTATTCATATAGAATTTAAAAAAAAAATATTGGAAATTTAATAATTATTGAAAAACCGCTGTTATTGTCAACTGTTATTAGAAACATAGGTAAAAAACCATAAATTCCTTTTTTTACCTGTTGCAGGTTTCCTCAAATAAAATCTATGAGATTTTGCAAACTTCCTGTTGATTTTTTTTATTATTATTTTTACCTTCATAAGAATAAAAATATTTAAACGGTATGTTAATTAGGCATTTTCTGGAGAAAAGTGACTAAATCAAAAGTGAAATCAAAAATTATCATGGGCAAGAAAAATCGAACAGGCTTAGAAATTGGATACATAAGGACTCAAAAATGATATCAACTTTATTTAAACGACTTTACAAAGGCTAGTATTTCTTCTAAAAACAAAGTCCTACAAGAAGTTTGAACCATTAGTACTAACAGAGCAATTTCCGTTAACATGGTTCAGGGTACACCAAAGTAAGAATTTCATTATACGAGTATCCTCGATAAGTGACGTCAGCATTGGAAATAGACTCTTACTGTAAAACGATTTTTTTCTTAGAATATACCCAGGAATCATTTGCCAAATTATAGTATAGTTGACAAATTAGGAGACACCTAGTATAATAAATATAATTTCATATATCGTATTACAATAAGCTCTGCAAAGCGATGATTCTTAGCTGGTTAAGTATCATAGGAAAACAAGTCTTTATAAAGCTAGAGAATTGTATTTTATTTATGGTTGGTGGACAGATACTCGTACATAATGCCATAGAAGAAAGAAAATGTTTTTCCTGGCCATTTTTGTTAAAGATATTTTCTTAAGAAAATTTAAGTATTTGAAACACTTTAATATAATTATTATTATTTGTTTCAAATACTCTTTAAATTACTTGTGTATGCTGTATAAGGTGGTGGTTAACGTTGCAACGTTTTAAAATCTTGATTCTGTGTTTACGGATTTCATGCAACGACGACAATATCCATCAGGTGAACATATTGTAATATGTTTATGTGGGCTCAAAATATAGAACTTATATCTTGCAACATTATCGCTTTATTCTAAATCGCAATAATTTATAATTCAATCCAATTCAATCCAACTATTTATAACTTTTATCAACCACTTTACGTAGCTGTATCTTTTACAAAAGTAATTGCATGTGTTACTTTTTTATTTAGTAGAATTAAGAAGGCTTCTACTACTTCTATTGCCTGAAAATCGATAACCAATTTTTTTTTACCGTAATTTATGTGATTATTATGAGTAAGATCCAAAAATTAGTGCAAAAATTTTAATGATTTCGTACGACACCGCAATTAATCTTGTGTATTAATTGATTGTTCATTCCGATTTGATTTTAGATGGAAAGCTCCCGTAAGCATTGCGTTATATGCTCCTGGTTATGATTTTAACAAAACATTAGAAGCCATCCAATATGTTCGCATTTGCCTCGCCGAAAGTAAACTCATCGAATATTTTGTTACATTCCACATTTACTTCGAAAACAATCATCTTCCTGAATATATACCGCTGTCGGAAAATGAAGTTCTACAATGCCCGTATCACTGCCCCCTGGGTCCTCCATATGGGTCTATCAACCAAAGTTCAACATACAGACATACTCATGATCTCCTATATCCAATCAATGTGGGAAGAAACATTGCCCGAAAAGCAGCCCTGACACATTTTATTTTAGCTGGTGATATTGAACTTCTTCCAAATCCTGGTTTTGTAAACCAATTTTTAGAAATGATAAAAAGAAATATCAGTGCTTTGCATAGAGTTCAGACTAGGTAAGAAATATGAGTATAACTATCTAATTGACTTCGAGTATCCATGGTATTAAATTTCAATTATTAGAAGAGTATTTCCATTGGTTGCCTTTGAAATTGAAGAACACGCAAAGATACCTGAAACCAAAACACAATTGCAGGCACTTTTGACAAATAAGACTGCAATGCCATTCCATGAACGAATTTGTAGATCATGTCATCGAGTGCCGAATATCACTGAATGGTTATCTGCTAATGAGACAGATCAGTTAAATGTATTTGCAATCGTTCACAGGAATGATAAATACAAATACTGGGAGCCTTTTTATGTCAGTGATAACCAAGAACCATTTTTTGATGAACGTTTTTCATGGGAGGGACAAAAAAACAAACGCATTCAGGTAAGTTCATACTTTTTCCAATTATGAGCACTTACCCAAAAATTTCATTTTAACTTAGGGCTTTGCCATGTGCTTATTGAACTATGAGTTTCATCTACTTGACAACGCATTTTTAGTACACAACCCAGGCATAAAGGTTTTGAAATCAGATGTGGCTCGGCAGAAACATATCCGATATATGAATCTATTAACATATAATGTGATGATACCTGACTACCAAATATTGTATGGAAAACGTAAGGGCTGTGATGCATAAGCACATTTGCTCAATTGTAATTAACGTCGCTTTTTCTTAAAGTTAAAATGTACCTAATTGATTCATATCAATTTAATTTTAGGGTGTATTGTGGGACAAAGAACTATTAAGATTACTCAAAAAAAGTAATTTGTAGCAATATTTATTCGTGTAGTATCTTATAAAAAAATTTGTGAAAATTACAGAGTTATACGAAAATCGGTCCAAAATCCGTTCTTTACTCAAAATTTTCGTAGCTTTTCGCAGAAAGTAGCATAAAGAGAAAGTAATGTATATCTACGAGTACTTGTTTGAAAAGAAATTTAGGAAAACTATCAAAATGTTTTTTTTCCTTTGCAATATAATTAATAAAGTACATTATGGAAGTTGAATATGTTTAGACCTTTTTTAGCGTGTGAGATTTTTATTCAACTAAATCAAGGACACAATTTTGCATTAATTTCCGTCTCTTATCAAATACTGACCTGCATGTTGAGTTTTCCCTTAAGCCGTCCAAACTCATGACACGTTTCAAAACATGTTATGGTTTATAACAATATTTTGCGTGTAGACTTAAACTTCAATTTTTTAGTTTTAACACATTATGTCATTTTTGGTTGTTTTAACCAGTATGTTTTTAGGAAATGGCCACAGTAAGATGAAATGATGTTTCGATAGATCAAGGATTCAAATGGCTCACTACTAACCTTGTTCCACTGTATAAAGGCGTGTCATCTTTACAACAACTACCAATCGGCGAAGCCAAAAAAGTCAAAAGGCAATGAGTGTCTAAGCTAAATAAATGCGCTTGCGTTGCATAAAAAAGCGCAGCGCATTGTATATAAAATTAGAACTCTGCGTGAATTTTTCGAATCTATTAAATTTGTTCCTTTGTTTGTCACTCTTTTCTTAAGAGGCTGTTCTCATTTTTTTTTTGAAAAGCAATTTTAAATTTTTTATTTTGTTTAGATGTTTAGATTATAATTATTGCCTTAAATTTCATTTCATATTCTTTTAAAATTTCAAACCGAATTTCCAACTCCCTAAAATGTTATACGATGGTTACTGATATATATAAGTATAAATATATAAATGTATATAAATGATGACGAATGTCAATATGTTTAGTCCCTGGATGAAATATGAAATCCGCTTTTTATGGTGATGACGATTGCACTTTGGTTGTCGCTCAGAACTCGATTAGGGTTCTGCTTCTTCAAAAGTTCAGCCTTGAGACCACTCCACCAAGTGCTTCCTGTACTGCTGCCGATAGTGCTATGTATTCGACTTCGCATGGTGATAATGTTGCCACTTAGAGCGCCAAGATATAGCTCCTCTTTGAGCAAGGAAAACTTAATCGGTTGTGGACTTCCTATCATCTACGAGTACATTGGCTTCCCAATCAGCATCTGTGTATCCCAGGTTATCATTTGTTTTTATTTTTGCGAAATTCGAGCTTTATCTTTGAGATTCCACGTAAATAGCGAAATAGATAGATGTTTCACCACTTGCCAATGCTGGTGTCCTGGTTCACAGTATATGTACGTAGATGACTTGCGCAGCAAAATTCATAAATTGCATGAAAACGCCTGAGAAAAGACGAAACTAGCGAGCAACCGCATGAGCACTAGGTACGACATCAAGGCGAAACTTTCTGGCATGTCTCACCATAAGCGTAAGCAAGATAATTGCACTTGATATTTCTAAGGCATTTGACAGAGTTTGGCATCAGGCTCTTTTGTCGAAAATGCGTGCATTTGGGATCGATGACTCTCTTCTTCAATTGAATAGAATTTTTTTTTTTTTTTGTATAATTTACGCGCGCCTAAGGGGTTAGATACCCTTTTACGGTTGCCAGGGCGCGGGCGGAAAGATAGAAGGAGGAGAAAGGAAAATTGTTTTTGTAGTGGTTTGAAACTCAGGTGTGTTTGGTTTCTATGTTTGCTCTCCAGGGGTGGGAGTCCGAATAGGACGGAGAGTTTTTCTTCACTCAGAGTGATTCGAGGTATATCACACTATTTTTCTTTTCTGTGCTTGAAACTCTACAACAGCCAAATCTACGTGTCAGTGTTATGCCTTCACACGCAGAATTTTTCTGTCTGAGTTCCAATTACACAATGAAAAACTGACTTGCCATGGGCAGGATTCGAACCTGGACCCTCCGAGTGCGAAGCGTTTACTACTACCTTTACACCACGGCCACCCCTTTCGGAACGTTCAATTCAAGTTGTCTCGGATGGTTTCAAGTCCGATATTCACAAAATAAATGCTGGTGTGCCCCAGGGATCCGTTCTGTCTCCGACTCTCTTTTTAATTTTAATTAATGATCTCTTGTCTGCTACTTCTTATCCAATATATTCCTCTGCTGATCACAGTAATCTCTGCTTTTCATATTCGTTCTCGGAATCACGTCCCTGCTCTTCGGCTGTAGAACGTGAACGGCAGCGTATGTTAAGCTCATTAAATTCCGATATTATCTAGCATAACCATCAAAAGAGTGGAGTTTAAAGCTTCCAAAACTCAGTGCTGTCTGCTCTCATTAAAGCGAATATCCAGCCACGTTGGAATGACCACATATTCGATGTCGTCAAAAATGCTGCGAAATGTCGAAGTTTCCTCATGCGATGTAAGAAATATTTTCACCTTTCAGATCTCAATATATAAGGCATTCATCCGCCCAAAATTGGAGCACAATGCCCACATCTGGTCAGGTGCTCCTAAAACATATCTACACCTGCTGGATAGGATTCAAAACCGTTCGATAAAACTCATAGGTGATACTAATATCAGTCAGTCAATTGACATCCTCGAACCCTGACGTAATGTCTCCTGTCTCACTTGGTTTTATCTCTATTTACACCACCAATGCTCCACTGAAATCGCCGGTAGCATTCCGCCCATTCAAACCTTCAACCGTAACACCCGTCTCGCTATGAATGCTCATCAGTATACCTGCGGAGCTCTCTATTTCCTGGGGCCTGTAACACAATACAACAAGTGCTTGTTAAACAAGTAAAATATAACAATTGTTGAAAATTCGTCTAACACGTAACAACAAGTGTGAGAGCGCTGGGACACTTGTTTTAGAATCTCTCAACAAGTGAGAAATTTGATAAATCTACTTTTTCTGTAACTGGAAACAACAAGTGTTGGAGGAAAGGGAAGGGATAGTCGAGTGTGAGGAGCGTGGCATGCTCGCGATGCGCGGCTCAGCTCGCCGGATGGGGTAGTTCTTGTCCGCACTCTCAACTGTACTACTACAAAAAAACATATATCATGCCATATTACTT
This sequence comes from Volucella bombylans, assembly GCA_949129095.1. Taxonomy (NCBI): domain Eukaryota; kingdom Metazoa; phylum Arthropoda; class Insecta; order Diptera; family Syrphidae; genus Volucella; species Volucella bombylans. Next base: position 45,964,996 of record OX422141.1, read on the forward strand.
ACTGTTTTGCTCTGATGTTGTCACCATATTGAGGATCGCTGGCTGATGTCGATACAGCGATGTTGGATGGGGATTTTTTGGACTACCCCTATCCGTATGTTGAACGCTGTCTTCGGGTCAAATCATCAGGTTGACTCAGCCAACCTTACTTACCCCTGAAAAAAACAAACTAACCCATCTCTAAGCGCATGTGCCTCTTGAAAGTGATCAACATCAATCAGAAAACAAATGACAACATACACATAATACGTTTTAATGTGGTTTTAATTCTATTCTTATACAATTTCATATAACAGTAATTCTTTTTTTCTTCTTTAATAAAACATAAATTTGTTTGCAATTACTTGTGCTATATGTATATATTGTAAAATGTTTGTGTGGGTACAAATGATAGAACTTATTCTTTTCAATAGAAATCGCTTTATTCAGTACAGTTACAATTCACTATTTAATTGTTTCTCTCAGTACAATCCAATTTCTCAACCTCTTATACTTTTCTTATCTTTTACTTAAACCACTTAATCACTTCTCCTAATTAACACTTCAAATTTCACTTTGGAACTGATTTGCATACCTTGGGGATGCTGGTATTTATACTCGAATGACATACTTCGAGAACAATCCTCGCCATCCAGCGTCCCATACAATTTCCAATTTGCTGGAAAATTCGATTCCACTCTCCAGTCGAGACTTTGTTATTCCAGTATCGAAATCGTCTGGTCTTCGAGTATCGACATTTTCTGCTCTGTGAATCTAGATGTCGCTGCTCACATTTAAGTGGTTATCACAATATTGTAAAATGTTTGTGTGGGTACGAATGATAGAACTTATTCTTTTCAACAGAAATCGCTTTATACAGTACAGTTACAATTCACTATTTAATTGTTTCTCTCAGTACAATCCAATTTCTCAACCGCTTATACTTTTCTTATCTTTTACTTAAACCACTTAATCACTTCTCCTAATTAACACTTCAAATTACACTTTAGAACTGACTTGCATACCTTGGGGATGCTGGTATTTATACTCGAATGACATACTTCGAGAACAATCCTCGCCATCCAGCGTCCCATACAATTTCCAATTTGCTAGAAAATTCGATTCCACTCTCCAGTCGAGACTTTGTTATTCCAGTATCGAAATCTTCTGGTCTTCGACATTTTCTGCTAGATGTCGCTGCTCACATTTAAGTGGTTATCACATTGCTCCCTCCCTACAGTTGTTCGTCCCGAACAACTTCGTCATTCAACATCCTGTTCAAATGACACATTCTATCCAAATGGACCACTTTCAATTTTCCTCGATCCCCACGCTGGATCCGGTAGACAACGTCATTAAAGGGGGGTATCACCTTGTATGGACCTTCCCAGTCCTGTTGCAATTTTGGTGATTTGCCTTTCTTACGCTGAGGTTTATACAGCCATACCAGATCTCCTTCGTTGAAACCGGAAGATTTCGATTTGATATCGTACCTAGTTTTCATGCGGCTGCTTGCTAGCTTCATCTTTTCTCTGGTGTCTTCATGCAATTTACGAATCCTGCTGCGTAAGTCATTCACGTACTCGTTCACCTCTTTGGGCTCCGTCGGTGGGGATCCGAATTTTGCTTCACTTGGCAACCGAATTGTTTGACCAAATAAGATCTCGGATGGTGTGTGCCCTGTTGAGCTTGGTAGGCCATTAAGAAGAGGGGTATGTGTCGATCCCAATCCCGCTGGCAGTTGCTGACAACCTTAGATAGATGCTCATTCAAGGTCCGATTGAATCGCTCGACCATTCCATCAGAGTGAGGGTGTAGTGGCGTTGTCCTTGTCTTTCTGATTCCCAAATATTGGCATATTTCCTGGAATACTTTTGATTCAAAGTTTCGCCCTTGATCAGAGTGCAGCTCCATTGGGACCCCAAATCTGCTCACCCAGTTGTTGACTATCTGTTCGGCTACGGTCTATGCCTCTTGATTTGGGATGGCAAACACTTCCGGCCACTTACTGAAGTAATCCATGACTACGAGAGTATATCGGTTTCCATTAAAGGTTTCGGGAAACGGCCCAGCGATGTCGATGGCTATTCGTTCGAAAGGTGCTCCGACATTGTATTGTTGCATTTGTCCATGTGGCTTTACTTTTGGACCCTTGGTAGCCGCACATCTTATGCACTTTTTGCACCAATTCTCGACATCTTGTTTAGCGCTTAGCCAATAGAAACGTTCCCTTACCTTTTCCAACGTCTTGTTTATTCCCAAATGGCCTCCTGAGATTCCGTCATGTTTTCCATGGAGCACTTGGTTGACTCTGGACCGTGGCACAATTAGCTGCATACGAGATGTTGTCCCATCTGCACTTTCCCATTTTCTCTTCAGCAATCCATCTTGCACAAAAAGCGAGTCCAACTGTGCCCAGTATGCCTTCAGAGTTTGGCTCCGATCTGATATCTGCTGCCAGCTTGGTCTTTCCTCGTGTTCTTTCCAGGCCAATATTGGTTCGATGTCATTGACTGCCTGTTGGGAGGAAATTTCGTCTATACTCCAACCCTCTATTGGCTCAGTCCTGAACATTTGGATAGTTGACTGTTCTTTTGCTTCTTTACGATTGCAGTGTTCGCATTTTACTCCGCACGGTCGACGAGAGAGAGCATCAGCATTTGAATGGAGTGTTCCCTTGCGGTGTTGCACTTCAAAGTCGTAGCCCTGCAACTGCTCGATCCATCTTGCAACTTGGTCTTCAGGGTTCTTAAATTGGTGTAGCCATTTCAGAGCTGCGTGGTCTGTCCGGAGAATGAACTTTTGTCCGTAGAGGTACTTATGGAAATGCTTCGTAGCCAGAATTAAAGCCAGAAGCTCGCGCCGGGTTACACAGTAGTTCCGTTCAGGTCTGGAGAGTACTTTGCTGTAATATGCGACCACTTTCTCTTGACCGTCATGAACTTGGGAGATCACAGCTCCGACCCCAACATTGCTAGCGTCTGCGTCCACGATGAACATTTTTCCGGGCGTGGGGTAACCCAAGATGGGGGCATTGCACAGCTGTCGCTTCAGTTCTTGAAATGCTTTTTCGCATTCTCCAGACCACCTGAACTGTCGGCCTTTTTCTGTAAGTTGATGCAGGCTCTTCGCAATGCCAGCAAAATCCTTTACGAACCTTCTGTAATTTTGTCAGGATCCGTTCTTACTCCTTCCGCTGATATAATGTGACCCAGATATTTTACTTCCGGACGAAACAAGGCGCACTTTTCCGGGTTGAGCTTTAAATGAGCACTTCGTAGCCTCTCAAACACTTCTTTTAGATTTTCGCGGTGCTCCTCGTACGTCTTACCTATGACGATGACGTCGTCCAAATATACTAGGCAGGTTTTCCAGGTGAGTCCTTACAATGTTCGTTCCATTAGTCGCTCGAAGTTGGTCGGAGCGTTGCACAGTCCAAACGGCATCACTGCAAACTGCCAAAGACCGCTTCCTGTAGTGAAGGCAGTTTTCTCACGGTCCGTACGATTTATCTCTACCTGCCAGTAACCGCTCTTCAAGTCAAGTGTTGAAAACCATTTCGCTCCAGAAAGCATATCCAAAGTGTCATCGATTCTCGGAAGTGGGTAGCTGTCCTTTTTAGTGACATCATTGAGACGTCGGTAGTCTACACAAAATCTCGTGCTGCCATCTTTCTTCTTCACCAGGACCACTGGTGACCACCAGGATCACTGCCCACGGACTTTGCGATTCTTCAATCACTCCCTCAGCTTTCATCTTCGACATCATTTCAGCAACTTCTGTTTGCATTGCCAATGGAAGACGCCTTGCAGGTTGACGGATTGGTCGATCGTCTCCGGTGTCAATGTGGTGTTGAACAATATGCGTACGTCCATATTCTCCGTCTTGTGTAGCAAATATATCAGCGTACTCACCGATTAGTTTTTCTGCCAGGATTCGCTGATCTTCGTCCAGATTTTGTTCTTGATTTTTATGCTCTGAACTGTTGTGACCGGTTTTGCACCCTTTTTTCCATTGTGGTCGATATAGCCTCAACAGGTACGCATTTTCCCACTATCTCCCCCTTTTTCACCTTTACACTGAATGTCTTTGGATTTAGAATCCTTACAGGGACCATGTTGTTCTTTGGTTCCACTAAGGTCTTTCCCACCATGAAGTTTCTTCTCTTTTCTGGCTCCATCAAATAGAATCGGTGGCTACCAGGACCACCTTCCACTTTTGCCCACAAAATTGCTTCTGACGAAGGCTCTAAACTCTGATTGCTGCAGATGACGACATTTGAGACTGAGATATTGGCGTTTCCGTATATCATTGGTATCTCCATGTTTCCGTATTTCAGGGTTTGTGCCCCCAAGTCGACTACAAGTCCATGTTCTCTCATGAAGTCTGTACCAATGATGCACTCGTCACATATGTCAGCTACCAGAAACGCGTGAGTGAATGTTATTCCGGCCAATTTGGATTTTTATGCGGACTTCACCATATACCTTAATCGTTGCTTCTGTAGCTGTTCGCAAGCTGCAACTGCTAATGTGCAGCCAAGACTTCTGCACAAGATTCCTCCTGATGATTGAGGCCGTGGCACCGGTGTCTATTGTTGCCATCCATTTTTCTTTTCCACTGACTACTTCTACTAGAAGGCTTTCGTTGCATCGTTTTGCCAGCGAGACTTGGATGATGGTCCTGGGGCCGTCGACTCCTGCTACCAACTACTGCCCCGCGAAGTTGGTGCTTAAGCATTTCCCGACTAATGGATTCGGTAAGGTTGACCGGCTTCTTGATAGCTGTTTCTGCTGGTTTCTTCCTCTATTTGCTTGCCACCACAGTGAGGGCAGTCTTTTCGTCGCACCGGTTCTTTACACTGCCTTTGAAGGTGTCCTATTTTATTGCAATTCCAGCAGCGTATTATCCGTCTATCCCGTCGAGTATCTCGTTCCTCGGCACTAATTATTGTGCAGGAGCATTCGATAGATGTTACTTCCCTGACGAAATATGTTCCCCTGGAAGCCTGATTGGCTGCTTCCATCGCCAGAGCAAAGGCAAGTGCTTCAGCAAGGGTTCTTTTCCCGGCCATCCTTACTGCTGACTGTAGCTTCGAATCTGCAATTCCCCTGATAAATGCATCTTTTGCCATTTCGTCGATAATTTCCTGGCCTGCGGTGGGTATGACAGATGTGCAAGTCTACTCACGTCTGCTTGGAGCTGCTGCAGTGTTTCTCCTCTTTGCTGCGTTCGGCTTTGCAATTGGACCTTGTAGACCTGCTGCATGTGGCTGTCTCCAAACCGTTTCTCGATAGCCTGAACTAAAGTCACATGATCTTTATGCTTTTCGATGTCTACTCTTTGCAACAATTCTGCTGCAGGACCGTGCAAGGCCATTGTTAGGGCAAAGCACTTTTCCTCATTGTCCCAGTCGTTTGCACAGGCAGCCATTTCAAACTGCTTCTTATAAGTAGACCATGAGGTCTGACCATCGAATGAGGGAGGCTTCAAATCTTTTCTCCTTGGACCGCTTAAAGAACATTCTCGCAGTTTCTGTTTTCGCACTGTGTCGAGCTCTTTTGCCAGTTGTTCAACTTTGCTGTCCATTCGTTCGAATTCTTCGCCAACATTCTTCTCTATTCTTTCAAATTTGTTATCAACGTTCTTCTCTATTCTATCAAATTTGTCATCAACGTTCTTCTCTATTCTTTCAAATTTGTCATCGATTTCTTCGAATTTTTGCTGGAGAATGTTCTTTTGTTCTTCCAGATTATTCTTTTGTTCATCCATTTCCTGTTGAAGACCGTGCAGATTGTTGGTTTGTTCGTTGAATTTTTGTTCAATGCTGCTCTTCTGCTCGTCCATTTTTTGTTCCAGACTGTTCTGGAGAATGTTCTTCTGTTCGTCCATTTTTTGTTCCAGACTGTTCTTCTGTTCTTCCATATTTTTCTTTTGTTCGTCCATTTTTAACAAGAGGAGTTGCATCATTGCAGCCATGTCATTGCCGGTACTTGTCTGTTCATCCTCGTCAACATCAAAGGAATATGCATCAGGATCATGTCCCTCGTTGTTCAAAGCCTCCTGAAGTTGGGGCACCAGGTCACTTTTTCCTCCATTGGCGCTGAGGCTTCTCTTGTTCAACTCGGATTTGAGTTGGACGAGGGTCAACTGTAATAGTTTTCGACCCATTCTAGCTTTTTCAAATAGTCAGAAAACACTTTTTTTTTTTTATTATTATTATTATTTTTTACACACAATAAGTCCTATCCCACTTCTGACACCAATGTAAAATGTTTGTGTGGGTACAAATGATAGAACTTATTCTTTTCAATACAAATCCCTTTATTCAGTACAGTTACAATTCACTATTTAATTGTTTCTCTCAGTACAATCCAATTTCTCAACCGCTTATACTTTTCATATCTTTTACTTAAACCACTTAATCACTTCTCCTAATTAACACTTCAGATTTCACTTTAGAACTGATTTGCATACCTTGGGGATGCTGGTATTTATACTCGAATGACATACTTCGAGAACAATCCTCGTCATCCAGCGTCCCATACAATTTCCAATTTGCTAGAAAATTCGATTCCACTCTCCAGTCGAGACTTTGTTATTCCAGTATCGAAATCTTCTGGTCTTCGAGTATCGACATTTTCTGCTCTGTGAATCTAGATGTCGCTGCTCACATTTAAGTGGTTATCACAATATTATATCTTCCATCTTTATATTTTATTTTAAATTCACAAAAATACAAATACAAAAGCAGCTTCGCACTGTTTGTAAACTGAATTTTTAAACATACCTCACTTTGCACTTGCTAAATTCATTTGGCCCGTTGTAACATTTAACTGCAATTTCAGTAACTTTTTTGCCAAAATAAGTCGACTGGCATTTTTTTTTTAAGTGCCTCTCTTTTGACACATCAGTCCAGCGAGAACGAGGTAAATAAAAAAATTACCAGCCTGACATGCGCAATGCGTATTTTTCAAATCTCAATTCTCAACCCACTTGCTTTCTCAGCTCAGTGAGTGAATGATACATCCATATAAATTCTCCACAAAAAGTCCCATTACAATTATGCGAGATGCGATACGTTGTTCGAAAACGAGAGCGCATGAACTGTCAAAAATATTTCCGTAACATGTAATTCAATGTGTTCGTTTACAATAATGCGAGTGTCGCAGCGAGCATCGCAGTCAATTTCGAAAATCTGGAAAACTCTCGCATCTCGTAATGCGTGACAGCTAAGTTGTTGTTGTTTTCATTTTGAGCTTGTTATTTGTGAGTGGTGTTTTGACGCATCATTGTAAACAGACGTCCGATGTCTGAATGCGAGAGCCCTCGCATTCGAATTCGAATGTGACTCTCGTATCGCATCTCGCAGTATTGTAAATGGGGCTTAAGTCGAAGACAAGCGAGTTATTTCTGTGCTTAAGAAAGTCCGCTTTCACACGTCGCAAGTTTCGAAAGATTCAAATGAGTGCAAAAGAGAGAAATAATGAAACAAAAAATACCCAATTAACCAAATTCCCACTGCATGTGGGTAGCAATTACATTGCAAGTTTTTGACATTTCTTTTTCTCCTTCTTCTTTCTTTTTCGCATTTGCTTCATTACTTCTTTCGCTGTGTTACGAGCACAACATTTCAGTATGGCGGATGAACTGAAATGGACCAAATAATTAACAAGGGGGCTCATTTTCAATTATGAAAGACTGAGCGCCAAAGATGAAATGAAAGAGAACTGTCAAATAACATGCAAACTCAAAGAAGGGGAAAGTCTTCAGGTAGAGTTGCTCGCATCACTGAATGACAATTCAAAAGAAAATAACCAGAACATTCGCATTACACACTTGCGACGTGTGAAAGCGGACAAAGCGATTTTTGAACAAAGAGATACCGCAGCGAGAAGTAAAAGCAAAAACGGTAAATATATTCAGTAGTTCAAAAACGATTATTGAAGGGTCGGACGTGTCGTCGTGTTTTGTTTTAATTGTGTCGCTATGTTTTTCATCAAAAATCTCACGCGAAATGGACAGATTTTTATTAAATAAACAAGACGGTAGTTCAAGTGATACAGATAAAGCAAAGAAGGGAAAATATCGTAATTACGATGATATCTATTTGGACTTTGGGTTTACTTCAATAGAAGTAAACTATGAAGCACAGGTAATACATCTATACAGATGTCTCATCGCTGTAGAAAAAAATGGTTCAATTTTTGTCGGCTAGCCAACACTCGTCCAGCCGACACGAGCTTTCGGAATAATGTAAAGCTTTTTTATTTTCGCTCTTTCTTGCTTTGTTTAGTCCGCTTTCACACGTCGCAAGTGTGTAATGCGCATGTTCTGCTTATTTTCTTTTGAACTGTCTTTCAGTGATGCGCGCAACTCTACATGAAGACTTTCCCCTTCTTTGGGTTTGCATGTTATTTGACAGTTCTCTTTCATTTCATCTTTGGCGCTCAGTCTTTCATAATTGAAAATGAGCCCCCTTGTTAATTCTTTGGTCCATTTCAGTTCATCCGCCATACTGAAATGTTGTGCTCGTAACACAGCAAAAGAAGTAATGAAGCAAATGCGAAAAAGAAAGAAGAAGGAGAAAAAGAAATGTCAAAAACTTGCAATGAAATTGCTACCCACATGCAGTGGGAATTTAGTTAATTGGGTATTTTTTGTTTCATTATCCCTCTCTTTTGCACTCATTTGAATCTTTCGAAACTTGCGAAGAGTAAAAGCGGACTTACTGAGAGATTTTTTTTTTCTCTCACCACAAGTTGAGGGCAGTGGCAAAAGGAATATGAAAAACAATTGCAAAGGGTTTGCGGGAAGGGGTATGAAGACTTGGCTGTTTGTTTTCATTCGACTGCAATAGGAAATTATGTAATTTTTCATGAATTGGTATTTTGTTTGAGCGTATGGGTGTGTATGTAAGAAAGAACAATTCATAGGCGAGAAAAGTCGAATATTTCTTTACATTTTGTAATTGAAGTTTGACGAGCAAAATATTATTCGTGTTATTAATATGCAATGCATGTAAATAATAAGTAATTGAATTGAATTGAAGTGACGAAATGAAGTTTTCGGATATGAAATTGTTTCGTTTCCCTAAAAAAGGCACTATTAAATATGATGAATGGTTAGCTTTGACGGAAGAGTGAAAATATAAAATGCATTAAAAAACCTTACATTTGCAGCAAACATTTAGAAAATGCCTTTTTGGCAAAAAAATATTTAAAAACAAACGCTTATCCCTCTCTCTTTTTAAAACGAAGCGAGAGTGTTCCGAACTCAGAAGACGGTTCTGTTTGCTTTGATCCAGTCAAAGCTAAGATTACTTATGAAAATTATAAAGATTTAAAACTGAGTTCGAGTCAGCCTACAATAGGGCAACTAAATTTGGCTTCTAAAAATTTATTAAGGACAAAATTCAATGATCACATTGAATTTGCTTGCGGCAATTGTGAGGCTCACGTAAAAAGGCAATCTTTTTACATTAGGAGAATTGAAAAGCTCAAGAAATATAACAATGTCTTGAGAATAACTATTAAAGAAAATCGAAACCACATTTATTAAAGAAAATTCGTCGTTTAAAAGAGGACACGAAAAGGCTACAAGCGCGTGAAAAGCAAAACATTCAAGGGAAAATCGATTCATTGCTTGGTATTCATCAAAATGCTATGACATTTTCGAAGCTCATCTAATCACAGGGTAAAAATGAATACACCGAAGAGGAGAAATGGATTTCGCAGTGCATCTTTTTTCGTTCAGCTGCCGGATACAACTTTTTGCGGGATCAACTTGAGATACACTTGCCGCATCCATCTTCATTGCACAGGTGGATTAAAATTAAAAGTCTGTCCCCTGGCTTAAATAGAAATGTTATGCAGGAAATTAAGGAAATAACCTCGAAATTACCACCAAAAGAAAAAGAAGTTGTGGTTATATATAGGCCAAGAGCAGTCATCAATTGTTATACAGGTACGAGGGGCGTTCAACATATTCTCGGTATCGGGGTGAAGCTGTGGTTGTATATATAAATTGACTTATTTATCAAGTAATACTATTATTTTAGTGCATACATGTAAAATTTCATATAAATGTGATCATTAATTCGCGTTTTATCTCTAGTTAAACAGAATCATAATGGCAACTGAGACGATGATGGTGAAAATTGAGCATCGCGCTGTAATTAAATTTCTCACTAAGCAAGGAAAAAGTCAAAAAACTATTCATGAAGAGATGGTGGCTGTTTACCAGGGTTCCGCACCTTCATTATCAACTGTGCAAAAGTGGTCAAGTGAGTTCAAGAGAGGCAGAGAGAGCATTGAAGACGACCCCCGCTCCGGCGCCCCGGCTACTGCTTGTACGGGAGAAAGCATCAAGGAAGTCGAAAAACTTGTTCTTGAGGATGCCCGAATAAAGGTGAAAATGATGGCAGAGATCACCAAGCTTTCAATTGGTACCATTCACACCATTCTTCGGGAGGAAATTAAAAAGAAAAGACGGGGTAAATTCGCAGCGGGTGTGTTGCTTCTTCATGACAACGCTCCTGTTCACACGGCGCGAGTTTCCAAGGCTGCTGCTCGAGATTGTGGTTTCGAAGAAATCCAACACCCACCCTATAGTCCAGACCTTGCCCCTAGTGATTATTTCCTGTTTCCGGATTTGAAAAAATGTCTTCGTGGAAAAAGATTTTCGGATAATGAAGAACTCAAGTCGGCAATAAATGGGTATTTTGCAGAGAAAGTGGAAATTTATTTTTTTGAGGGTTTAAAAAAGCTTATCTCAAGATGTAACAAATGCATTGATGGTAGGGGAGATTATATTGAAAAATAAAAACATTTAAATTGAATTCGCATTTTCCTTCATATCGATACCGAGAATATATTGAACGCCCCTCGTATATATAGATAATACTATGTACATATATTGGAATATATACTTGGTGTGTCCCAAAAGTAATGAGAATAATTTTTTTTAAACACATGTATCAAACATAAAATGAATTGTCACCTTCAAACTAGGTCCCTTGCTGTTTCCAGCGGCGCTGCACTCCAAGTTGGTTGAGATCCCATTCCACTTGTTCGAACTCCCACATATTCGGCAGTACATTACTGCGTTGTCCCCGAGTCTCGGAATTGAAGATTTTCGATCTTTACATACAAATACTTTACGTAAAGTTTTAAAAACTCCCTTTTACATAACTTGAAAGAAAATGGAGCAAATATGTACTCGTAAATAACATATACGAGGGCGGGTCAATAAGTCCGTGACTTTTGGAATAAAACACAGATTTTTTGATAAAAAAATAATTTTATTTTTCAACGTAGTCTCTTTTGAGCTTTATACACTTTGTCCAACGCTTCTCCAATTTTTTTATCCCTTCCAAAAAAAATCATTTGTCGAGGTCCTCAAAATAGGCCTTTGTTTGCGAGATGACTTCATCATTGGAGTCTAATCTTTTTCCACCAAGCCATTTCTTCAGGTTTGGGAACAAGAAGTAGTCGCTCGGAGCCAAATCTGGAGAATAGGGTGGATGAGGGAGCAATTCATAGCCCAATTCATGGATTTTTGCCATGGCAACTGCACATGTGTGCACCCTTGCATTGTCTTGGTGGAAAAGAACTTTTTTCTTGGCCAAATGAGGTCGGTTTTTTTCAAATCGTCATTGAATCGGTCCAATAAGTTGGCATAATATTCCCCATTGATTGTTCTTCCCTTTTGAAGGTAGTCAATGTGGATTATCCCGCGTGCATCCCAAAAAACAGTCGCCATAACTTTATTGGCTGACAAACCCACCTTGGCCTTCTTTGGCGCCGATTCACCCATAGAAACCCACTGTTTTGACTGTTGTTTGTTCTCTGGTGTGTTGTGATGGATCCATGTTTCGTCCACGGTTACAAAACGGCGCAAAAACTCCTCCATATTGCGATTAAACAACGCCAAACCTTCCTGTGAAGTTGTTACACGATTTTCACTTTTTTCCATTTTCTCCTCAAATTAGTGAGTAGTCTGATAAAAATAGCTGTCAAACACAAACTAACTGACGCAGCAAGTTTAAATTTTGACAGGAGTCAACAGACAGATACCTGTTGACAGGAGCAGTGTTGCTGTTTCAGTAAAGAGGTCAGAAATTCAAAAAGTCACGGACTTATTGACCCGCCCTCGTACATATATTTTCCGAATAAGTTCGATGTTGCTCAATGCTTGGGAATTTATCAAATTTTGTAGGTACTTAATGTCCTGAGCACAAAATTAAAATCGGGAAATTGGTCTAGCGCTCATGTACATACGTATATCTTCAACCCCATAACATGTATTAGCTCTTAACACCTCGTGCTTCAAATATCAACCACTTTTATAGTGTGGTGCAACGTCATACCCACCCCTTCCAGCACCGCCAGATCGCGGACCATCGATCTCATGATCTTCAAAATTATATTCCTACCCCCATTTAATTTACATCGCATAACAAGTTACAAACAAAATAACAAGCACACGTACATAAACCCAAGTAAACCGGTTATGCTGGGCAACGTCAACGTATGTTTTTTATTTATTTCTTTCGTTCACGTATTGTTTTTGCACGATAAAGGACTTTGTATGTGTGAGTGGCAAAAGCAAAAAGCGAAAAGAAATAAAATGATTTTTCTGCTCTTTGCAGCTTTTTAAAAAAAGCTTTTTTTTTTAGTTCGATTTCATTTTCATAGTCCGCTTTCACACGTCGCAAGTGTGTAATTGTGTAATGCGCATGTTCTGGTTATTTTCTTGAATCACTGAATTGTCATTCAGTGATGCGCGCAACTCTACATGAAGACTTTCCCCTTCTTTGAGTTTGCATGTTATTTGACAGTTCTCTTTCATTTCATCTTTGGCGCTCAGTCTTTCATAATTGAAAATGAGCCCCCATGTTAATTCTTTGGTCCATTTCAGTTCATCCGCCATACTGAAATGTTGTGCTCGTAACACAGCGAAAGAAGTAATGAAGCAAATGCGAAAAAGAAAGAACAAGGAGAAAAAGAAATGTCAAAAACTTGCAATGAAATTGCTACCCACATGCAGTGGGAATTTGGTTAGTTGGGTATTTTTTGTTTCATTATTTCTCTCTTTTGCACTCATTTGAATCTTTCGAAACTTGCGACGTATGAAAGCGGTCATAGGACAAAACTTCCTATGAATGAGACATCTGTATAGATTTATTATCTGTGCAATGAAGAAAAACCACAGTGTGTGCTTTGTTTAAAAATACTATCATCTGAAAGTATGCTTCCGAGTAAGTTAAAGCGACATCTCGAGACGATTCATCCAACTATGGCTGAAAAATCGCGTGATTTTTTTCACCGGAATTACAAAATTTAATAAAAACAAAAAACTTGTTCACTCAGCAAGCCTCAGTACCCCCTAACGCACTGTTAGCAACATTCAAGGTGGCATACTGGGTGGCAAAATACAAAAAACCTCATACTATTTTATTTTACCGGCTGCTCTCGACATGGTGAATATTATGGTGGGAGAATCAGCAGGAAAATTAATTTGCAAGGTACCTTTGTGTAACAATACTATCAGTCGAAGAATCCATGACATAGCTGAGGATCTCAACTACCAATTAATAGAAAAAATGAAGGGCAAGGATTTTGGTTTGCAACTTGATGAGGCTACTGACAGTAATAATGATGCACATCTTATTTGTTACTCGTACGTACGCTTTCTGGCTCATAATATTATTGTCGAAGAACTTTTATTCTACAAAAGCATTACCGAAAGTGCGAAGGTCCAAGACTTGTTTAACATTCTTCACAAGTTTATTGCAGAAAATGGTTTGGATTGGGAAAAGTGTATTGGTGTATGTACAGATGGTGCTCGATCCATGTCTGGCAGGTATGGAGAAATACAAGCGCTTATTCGTAAAAAAGCTCCGAATGCTATGTGGACCCATTGCATCATCCATAGGGAAGCTCTTGCATCAAAGTCAATGAGCTCTGAATTGAACCAGGTACTAGAATGTGTCATTGGTGCAGTAAACTACATAAAAACTAGGCCGCTAAAGGCCAGACTTTTCAAAAAACTATGCACAGATATGGGAGCTGAATATACGGCCCTGCTGTATTACTGCAATTCACGATGGCTTTCACGTGGAAATGTCTTATTTCGTGTGTTCGAATTACATGCAGAAAATCGCACTTTTTTACAACAAGAACGTCATGAAAACGCCATATACTTTGCTGAACCAGATATATTTGAGAAACTTAATAAATTGAATATATCTTTGCAAGGCAACAACACGCACATTCTGAAACTATTGGAGAAGATAGCGGCGTTTAGAAAGAAATTGCAGTTGTGGATAAAAAAGATGAATGAAGGTGACGGTCAAGATTGCTTCCCGCAATTGTATAGATATGCGGCATCTAATGAACTGGTTGCCTCACAAGACCTAATGGCCCTTTTCACAGAACACCTTTCGAAACTCATCAAATGGTTTTCAAAATACTTTGCAGATGATGATGTCGAAAAGTTTGCGTGGATCCAAGATCCATTTCATGCACAAGCTCCACCAGAATTCACATCACAAGAGGAAGAGAGTCTCATTGAACTCTCTTGCGACAGCAGCCTCAAAACTAGGTTCACCAGTTCCGGTTTGGTGGAGTTTTGGTTATCGATTCAAAATGAATATCCAAATTTAACTTCAAAAGCTTAAAGAATTTTCATTCCATTTGCAACATCATATTTGTGTGAAGCTGGATTTTCAGCTGTAACTGTAATCAAGAGCAAATATCGCTCAAGGATCAGTGTGGAGCAAGAAATGGAGTAGCAGTGTCAAGCCTTATTCCCCGCTTTGAAAAACTGTGTGGAGATCATCAGGCTCACCCGTCACATTGATTTGACTGAGTAGCTATTGTATGTATATTATTATAAATATAATAAAAAACTCAGTTTCATATTGTGGATGTTTTAATTTGTGTGCCTATCTATCTATTATTTCATTCAACTGTATCTTTTTCAAATAGCTAGGGTAGAGCGTCGTGACAAAACACTAAACTTGTAGGTGCGCCGCGGGCTGAAAAAGATTGGGAACCACTGGACTTTTCACATAAAAAAAATATTTGGCATATAAAATAAATCCAAAATTAAAGAGATAAAAAAATAACTCACCGGACTTTTTCCTTTTCTTTCCTTTTTCCTTCTGTTTTTTTCTTTTTTTTTTGGCTTTCCGCCTTTCGGTATTCTTTTCCCCTTCCTCTTTTCTTTTTTCTTATTTTCTCCTGCTTCACTGACTAACCACCTTTACACGGTTATAAATTTTTTTTTCTAGCTTTAACTATTCCGCACAATTATTCAAAAAATTTTTTTTTGCCCCACTACGTTTTTAGAGAGAACCTCTTGGTTCAGCTTGCACGTCACCTTTGTCCGCCTTTCAATCGCCAAGAAACTCAAGCTTCTTACTCGTCAAGCCAACGGTATCCTCATCCGATTGCATATTACTTGAGTACAATGTACATATACATAAAAAATAAACATGCACGATCCGCTCTCTCGAAATCAGAAAAAATTTCCCTTCTCCATCACTGTTTGAAGGCCATGCTCCCTGAACGGAAGCTAAGACAACCACTCTTTTTAACATCGCCGTTGCTGTTAGTAGGTTTCAGCATTTGAGGCGATGTTTGAATTTTGTCTGCTACATTTGCGAGCGGCCGTTACAAAATGTGGAAATTATACTTAAGCTGTATACTTAATTTGGTTGTTAGTAAGACCTAATGTGTTTGTTTTCTCTAATTTTTCATAATATTATTATTTTCTTATTTGTTTTTATTTTATTTTTTAAAGGATCGGTACAAATGAATTTATAAAGTCCGGGATTTTACGCCAGGGTACTATGCCCATGTGGCATTTGTCAACAGTAGACGGTATACCGAGTTCAAATGTGGTTCTCCATCTAGCTACTTACCGAGCCCAACACTGCTTTATTTCGGTTATCTAGTGGGAACCGGCTCATCGTGTGAGAATAAGTTGTTCGACTGATGAACAAGTCGAGGGAATTTTTTTTTCAACAAGTTTTTGTTGTGATACAGAAATGAAATGTACTTGTTTCACAAAACAATCGCCTTAATTTCATCCTTTACAAAATACAAATAACCAACAATCTTTGATTTAACTCACAATTTATAATTTGTCAACAAAGTATGAAAACTGTGGGAAGGGAAGCTCGGATTTGGTTCTCACACGGTTTTGCTTATGGTTTAGTTTTACAAAGTTGTGTAAAGCAAGCATGTACACAACTTTCAAGAAAAAGGTTTAGTGTTACAATAAATGAATTTTGAAAACCAAGAAAAAATTATTTGACAAAAGAGCTTTATGTGTATGTATGTATAACTGAGGTACGTAATTTTATGTACATAACTAAGATGAAGCGATGACCATGAAAGGTTGTTATTTGAAGACTTATCATCAGCTGGAGCTTCTGAATTTATATCATCTGTTTGTTGAATGATTCCGTCGGCATTTCTTTGTATAGTTGATCAGGTACAAAATTGGCAGGATGATAGTTACTACAACACACATTGGGAGTGAATAATTTTGCTGTTGGTTAATGTTTTCAGCCAGGGTGATAACTTCTGTGTTGGTAAAGTTGTTCGGGGTTTAGTCTACTGATGTTTAATCTAGTCTATAGTATAATAGGAACTTATATTAGTGAATATTGATGATATAATTTGTATTCTATCCCAAAATAAGTTTGTGTTGCCCTTAAATACCACGTTGTTTAGGGTTACATCGCAGTCTTCGTAGTACAGTAAAAGTGTTCCTGATATTAGCTTGGTTACGATTCCACACGTGAAAGCCATTTCTATATTGGGAGAATTTACTAAAAGTATATAATTTTCCTCTGGTTGCATGATGTTGGCTTGTTTCAGGTCTTCTATTAAGAAACAGGTGGCTCTTTTGTTTTTGATTATGTTTGAAATGCATTTGTCCGTTGTGATATTCTCTAGGTTTCCTTTTGCACAGTAGAAAACTTGTTCAATCATTAAACATGGTTCGTCAATCAATTGGATATAACAGTCGTTTAATAGGGCATAGGGTGTGGTTATATTAATTGTAAAGGTTTGGTTTATAGGTAATTTGATACAAGGTGAAGGATTCTTCGAACAGGATTGGTAATTTAATATTAAATATGATATTTTTATCATTATAGTAGGTCTGTAGACTCATGAATTCATATATTTGTTCATCCGAAGAGAACAGTATTTTCTGATTTGCGATATGTTTATGTATAAATTCTACTTCATTCGGATTTAGAATTTGTTTAGGAACTATATTAAGCTTTGCAAGAGTTATAGATTCAGCGATTTCTTTCAAATGGTTCGTTAGTATTTCAATGTTGTAATTAGTTTGATAAACATATTGCATATATTAACAAATTTCTTGATTGTTGAATTCTCTGGAAGAATGCTAATTGGTACTTAGTTAAATAATCTTCCAAATCCTTCTGCTGTGAATTTATACGTTCCGTTATATAACTAAACCTTTCTATCATTTTGTTATTAATCTGGACCTGTTTTGTAATTTCTTTGTTCATGTTGTGTTGATTAGATTATAATAGTTTAATGTCATTATTTATTTGTACAGCGTCATTGTCGTCCATGTTCCCTGTGATACTCTTCATTAGCGATCCCATTCCGTTGATAAACCCTCTTTTATTTCGATATCGAGGAAGAAATTTATTTTCTAATTCCCCAAATTTCATATTTCATATTTGTGACATCTTTCATTGGACCAATGTTTTTATTTTTATTAATAAGTTCTTTTGATATTGCTAACATTTTCTTCATAAGCTGTCAAATTTATAATGTGTATGAATTTTGTATGTGTATCAATTAACCGTACCCGGCCTAATTTCATGGGAAGAAGACCTTGGCTCTTCGAGAGGTCTTGAATTTCGATTCGTTGACTCATGGCCTGTGTTAGCCTGAAATTTGCGTTTTTTTATGAATTTATTTTTATGAACTTTCCTATTATTTTTAGCTAATACAGTAATTTTATTATTAATCACTACCTGTAGCTTCTTCGCTTTAGGAGATATTTTATTTATTTTATTTTTATATTCATATACTATATCATCTGTACTAAAGTTGGGTGGTTCTTCACGATTCCTATTAAATCTATCTATGATCGATCTATTATGGTTTTCAAGCTTGGTTTTTATTTCTTGTCTTGATAAGATCTTAATTTATTTATATAATCAGAGCCATGCTGTATTGATTTCCTAAATTTATATGTTCTTCCTGTTATGAATTCGAAAGGCGTCAAATTTGTAACCGAATGTATTGAATTGTTATATATATATATATTGTCAATGCTTCGTTCAGTATGTCTGCCGGTATTTGTCTATTATTTTTGTCGTAAATTATTCTGTAAATTTTAATCAATGTTGAATGAATTCTTTCGACAGGCGAATTGCCTGTAGAGTTTTGAGGAGAGGTTGTATTGATCAGAAAACTCTTTAAATAAGTTTGAAGTGAATTCGACGGCTGAATCGCATACATTTTCTTGGGTGTACCGAATTGGGAAAAGAATTGCCTTAAATAACTGATCATATTAATACTATAACGTGCAGTTAAGATAAAAGCAGAAGCTAATTTTGAAAATCTGTCGATTATTGTATGTGTTTGTATATTGTGAATACTGTAAACATATATGTGCAGAATATCTAGAGGCTTATTTGGAATTTCAGAAATTTCATATTTTATTTTCGGGGGAACTATTTTTTTTCTTATGAACGTAACAATAATAATAAAAAAATCATCAGCAAGTTTGCAGAAAAACTCATAGATTTTATGATATTTGAGGTGTTGCGGGCAACAAATCATAGACCAAGGGGACAGGTCATTAACTTTCCCCTCGGCAAAATAAAATTTGCGGTTCTCGTCGGCAAAAACAGAAAATTGCTGTTTTCATTTGCAAACAAACAAAACAAACATAGCTCACGCATTCACAGTTCACGCATTCAACAAAGGTGGGGTCAATAACTTGCCGAAATATCTGGGGCCTGATTTATTTCCTATTCTCTTATATTAATGTTAATATAGATAACTTCTCCCTCAGCATAAATTTTAAGTGGACTTTTCTTTCTATTATGATATTGTAAATCAGCTTGCTATTTTTCCTGTAATTTCTTCGTGTTTTCTTGACGTACAAGTTCAAGTTTCTCTGGGTTATTTAGTAGTTATCTACCAAAAAATATGTCTATCGGCTTTTTATTGGTTACGGAATGTAAGGACCAGTTGTACTCATAAATACATTTGTCTAATAGTTCGGAAAAACAAGAGTGGTTGTTATCTGTTTTGAGACAGTGGATCAGTTCAGAAAGTGTCGAGTGAAATCTTTCGATTTGACCATTTACAAAATTTGTGTAAGGTAGAGCTTTAAAACCGTTTATATTAAACTTATTTTTTAATATGAAGGTAATCGAATTAGCGCATAGGGGTTTTTCATTGTCCATGACTATGGTTTCCGGAACACCGAAATCTAATATCAACGCTCAAAGGGGTTCCTTAATATCTGCCGCGGATCTTGATTTCAATATTTTTTCTAAGGCGTATTTCGAGAACTTGTCAATGGCAGTTAAAATAGTACGAGTATGTTTGTTCGTAAAATAAATGTCAATATGAATCATCTGACCGGAGTATGTAGGAATGGGGGTTGGTTGTAGTTCGGGTTTGTTAGGGTGCCTGTCATATTTATTCTCCTTACAAATTCTACAAATTTCGGTAATTTTCTCTATTTTTTGTTTCATGCGGGGAAAATAAAATGTTTGTAAAAGTTGAATTTTGTTTTCGCGAGCGTTACGGTGAGCACGGTTATTATCAGTGAGAACGATGACTAAATTTCTGGCGAAACGCGTTCGGTATTGACGAAAGTGTGTGGGATATATTTCCTGTACCTGGCCTAAAATTCGCTCTTCGGTTTTAATGGCATTAGTTACTGATGGTATTAGCACAGATAATAAATCTATACAGATGCATTCATATGGGAAGTTTTGTCCTATGAAAATGAAATCGAACTAAAAAAAGAGCTTTTTTAAAAAGCTGCAAGTTCTTACAAAGAGTAGAAAAATCATTTTATTTCTTTTCGCTTTCCACTTGTCACTCACACATGCAAAGTCGTTTATCTCCTTCGCACTCCTATGCAAAAACAATACTTGAACGAAAGAAATAAATAAAAAAAAACATACGTTGACGTTGCCCAGCATAACCGGTTTGCTTGGGTTTATGCATTGTACGTGTGCTTGTTATTTTATTTGTAACTTGTTATGCAATGTAAATTAAAAGGGGGTAGGAATATAATTTTGAAGATCATAAGATCGACGGTGGGACATTAAGTACCTACAAAATTTGATAAATTTCCAAGCATTGAGCAACATCGAACTTCTTCGGAAAATGTATATTTACGAGTACATATTTGCTCCCTTTTCTGTCAAGTTATGTAAAAGGGAGTTTTTAAAACTTTACGCAAAGTATTTGTATGTAGAGATCGAAAATCTTCAATTCCGAGACTCGGGGACAACGCAGTAATGTACGGCCGAATATATGGTAGTTCGGACAAGTAGAATGGGATCTCAATCAACTTGGAGTGCAGCACCGCTGGAAACAACGGGCGAAAGATCGCGCCAGTTGGAAAGGCTTGTTGGTTGAGGTTCTGGTCCACCCAGGACTGTAGCGCCACCTAAGTAAGTAAAGAAAATATTGGAAATATGTGTCGGCTGGACGAGTGTTGGCTAGCCGACCAAAAGTGAACCATTTTTTTCTATAGGGATGAGACATCTGTATAGATTTATTATCTGTGCTAGAAGGCTGACAGCGTGATACCAATATTATATGAACGACACTATCAAAGTCCACTGCTTTTTAATGTCACCTAAGATTTTCTATTAAGTAGCACATTGGCGGGCCCGAATATCTGCATTGCTCTATTGAAAAACCTTTATTTAGAACGCTCTGCGGTTAACCATCAGTGAAACTACGATGACATAGAGCTAGAGTTGGGTGGCTTAAGTTCCACAAAAGCTCTGGTGCTTTGTGACTTAAATGCGCCGCTTAATCCTAGAGGTTTGATCGATGAGCACGAACGATTTCGCATCGCTTCAAAAATTGTGAAGAAAAATTGTATTTTCATATCTTTCTTAGCAGAAAACATTAACGACATCATCATACCAGAATCAAAGTAAACACTGACGTCACTTATTTTGGAAGAAGAATAAATAGCACTTTTATAATATAACGAGTTGAATCAAGTCAGTATCCGTTATACTGTTTTATTATTCACGGTTCCCCAGACTTGACAAACTGTAATAGAAGTTGTCAGAGATAACCAGACAAAAGAGCTGTATTGACTGACATTAGATAAGCCGTAGACGTCAAGCTATTGGAGATGAGAATGGATCACCTGTTCAATAAGCAGGGAGGATATGGTGTCATTAAAGGATATCCAGTTATTAAATGTGAGTCAGAAGTAAGAATTTAAACGACTGCCTAAAGCTTCACAACTACAACTATCAATGGTTGTTGGAAAAGCCATCAAGGTAAAAGAACGCACAATAACAACAAATCGTACCTTCTTATGGTAAATTATCACATTATTACTCTTGAAAAAATCGAATACAAACTTTGGGGAGCAAATTACCGAGCACATCAACGAGCCGCTCCTCACTGCAATATAAATTTGGTTTTCCCGCGCCGTTATCCAGCTTCGAGTATTGATTTGGCATTCTCTCATCCGTGACCGAGTGCAGTTCACGTACAAAAGCTACCAAGCTCATGTACGAATGGATTTGGGTGCTAAGCAAGAAACCACACAAACAATATAAAAATGTAAATATATATTTTCCTAAATTTTATATATTTCTACTGACATTTTCCTAGTTTTGAAGTCAAAATAGAATAACATAAATAACTTACAAAATATTGATAGAATAAATTTTTTTTCCGAATTGGTCGCAGGATTTTTTTGTATTAGAACTACTAATTCATACTGTTATAACTGTCATTTTTAAGGGAGCTTTATTTTCGTGTGCCTCCGCAAACGAGTTTACAACACATGCCTTCCTTTCTTTGGCTACAATATCGTGGCAGGAACGTTTCAGAGTCAAAGATAATAAGGTTCTGAAAATAACCCAGGTGAGACGTGCAACTAAGCGCCACAGACGTCAAAACCAGACGTAAATCAGATAAAAATATGGAGGTGACCCAAAAGTATAATACTCTAGGTGGTACTCGCAATGACCGTGGTCTTTTCGACTACGGCCGGGACACGGATTCCGGAGCCCACAACCAACAAAGGCTGCAGTTATAGTGTACGGAAGCGGGTAAACCCATCGATGAAACCAAAATTAGCGGTCCTTTTACAGGCACACGATGTCCGGATAAGGCCAGTGCTATAACAAGTCAGAGTTATAGTTCTGGGTGACGGAAGTCGGCTAACACGGTGAAATCAACGCTGAGAAGCAACTCTGGTGGTGACTTTCCCACAAAAGATCCGGCTGAAACCGTTGCTGCAACCAGCATGAGTTGCGGTTCGGGTAGACGGAACTTGGATATCGCTGGAAAACCATTTTTAAAGAATACCCCGAAACTTCAAAAGTTGCGAGACAGGGCGCATCTATGAGGATGCCGCTTTCACCTCTTTGCACTTCGAATTGGTAAGGTTGGCAATGAAAACAGTCTAAACGACTTTAAGTGCAAACACTGTGTCGATCTACTACGGCAGCTAGCCAAAGCAGAGAACGTTGAAAACGGAATTCTTAGAGTAAAATGCTCCACGCAGCAAACTCTTGAATGGTTAAACAAGTCTGTGCCGAAAATCCCACCCTGGAAACTAAAACTTCCGACGTTTTCAGACAACCGAATCTGACGCGCAAAACGGGAACAGAACCCTGGACTGAACATTGAAAAGTGGAAAATGTACTCTCACAAGTAGAGAAAGAATCAGGAAAACAAGGACTGCTCTTCTGTTTCTGTGGGCTCCAAAACCCTACGCTTGTGTATTTCTAGAGAACGACAACTTTAGGAGTGAAATCCTCGTTAGGAAAACTGGAGTCTCTCTTCCAAGCGGAGATATTCGTAGATGGCAACGATCTGTATTGTGAAGAACAGATGGAGGAGGCGAAACATTTCCATCTGCAGCGACAGCCAAGGTGCACTTAGGGCCTAGCTGAGCTCTCTTACGTCTTCCAATAATGCAGGACAACACTGAACGCAGTCGGAAAGATTAATCTACTGTGTCTTGTCCGGGTCCCAGGTTAGATTGGGTCACGGGAAATTAAGTCACCGATGAACTTGCCAGGCAGGCCTCAGAGAAGAGTTTTTCGGGACCCGAACCTGCGTCTGATCTGCCTGCCTCTTTGGACGCAGGTTGCAAGGTTGCAGTTAATTATAAGGATATATCAACGAAAATAACATATTTAAGGGTAAGTTCAATTTCAGATCTTAATTGTCAAATAGAAAAAATTGTAAAATTATTTAACACATTTGCAACCTATGAAAAATATTCAAAGGAGATTAAAGATACTTTTTATACAGTGCTTGTTAATAGAATTAAACAAATTGTGTCTGGAAATCTGTCACGAGACATTAAAGATAAATTTGTCTTACACGAAATAAAAGATATTCTGTACACATATATACATAGGATTTGACCATGGTTATTTAGAAAAGGAGTTTTTAATAGGTGACCGACGACAAATACAAAAACCTAACAGACAAGACAATTACAGTAGTCCACCTCAAAAAAGCCAACACTCTCAGTCAGAAACAATAACAATGATAGGGAAAAAGTAGACAAAATAGGCGATACCAAAACAATACACCCCAGAATAACTCAGGTCAGTACCAACAAAACAATCATAGAACAAATTGAAGCACAGGACAAAATACCCAACTGGTTTTTAATAGATCAGGGCAATTTAGAAACGCACAACAACACATACAACCTATGGATGTAGGAAAAATTTTACACAAAGAAAACGGAGGTGAAGAACCTATTGAAGAGTCAGCCTTAATAGATGAAGAGGTTCATAATACTGAACCTGCGTTTTTTCTAAGTTAGGCCTCGTAAATAAGATATTTGCAGATTTGACGATTGCAGGACATAAATACGTAGAACTTGTTGACACAGGTTCAACGATGAGTATTATTAATTCCAGTAAGGTAGATTGTAGGAAATTCAAAATTTACGAAAGTGTTAACTTGAGACTCAAAACTATTAATAGTGCAACAATAGAAAAAATAGATAGGGTTATAACAGGTATACGGGAAGAATTTAATTAAGATAAAAAAGGTGCTACACGGTGGTACAAGAGGGATCTAGGCGACAAACCTTATGATCTTCTAGTAGATATGGACTTACTAAGTAGGATTATTAAAACGCTTGATTTTTAGAATAAGCGTCTTATCATAAAAAATGAGACATTAATACCAATTTATTCAGCTGAAAACGAAACAACTTTCGATTGTTTCGAACTAAATTCAACTGAAAAAGAAACAGATCTAAACCACCTGAACGAAAAGGAACGAAAGGAAATAAAAAAATTATTACGAGAATTCAACAATCTTATCTACAAGGATGGTGATTTACTAACCAACACAGACACAATAACACATGAAATCCGGACAACCACGGATCAACAAATAAATGCAGAGCTGTATAGACTTCCCCCGAAATACGAAGAGGAAGTACGACTTCAAGTAAAAGAAATGGAGGTACAGGGCATTATACGGAAATCAAAGAGTAGATATGCTTCACCTATTGTAGTTGTATCAAAGAAAATGGATAATTCCGGAAAACAAAAGTTCCGATTTTGCGTGGACTACCGCAAAATGAAAGAAATTACTATCGATGATAAATACCCGGCAGAGCACAGTATTTTTCATCCTTAGACCTTGAAAAGGGATATCATCAAATCAAGATGAATCCAAACGACATTCCAAAAACGCCATTCGTTACACCCTGTGAACTATATGAATACGTCCGTATGCCGGTCGGATTAAAAAATGCACCGGCGATATTTCAGCGTTTGATGAATGACATCCTAAGGGATTACATTAATAAAATATGTATCGTCTACCTTGATGATATCCTAATATTTTGAACTAGCTTACAAGAACATATTAACTCTATAAAAACAATATTTAGTAAACTGTCCGAACACAATCTCAAATTACAATTTGATAAGTGTTTTTTATGTATAAAAATACCGAATTCTTAGGTCATGTCTTGACATCCGAGGGCATGAAACCTAACCCAACAAAAGTCAAATGTATCCAAGATTGTCCCCTACTCAAAACGGAAAAACAACTAAAAGGATTTTTAGGACCCACGGGCTATTATAGGAAAGTCGTAAAAGATTACGCCAAAATTGCTAACCCTATGATAAAATATCTTAAAAAAGACAAGAAGATAAACACGAGTGATCCAGAGTACATTCAGGCCTTCGAGGCTCTGAAATTAAATGTAACTAAACATCCCATCTTAAAATTTCCCAACTTTACTAAAAACTTTACATTATTCACGAATGCAAACAAATATGAAATTGGAGCGGTGTTAACACAAACTGGTCAGCCCGTGTGTTACGCTTCTAGGTCACTTAACGATCACGAGAAAAACTACTCTGTTACCGACAAAGAGTTTTTAGTAATCGTGTGGGCAGTGACCTGAAATACGTCACTTATGGGGAAAAAGATTCCAAATTCCAAATATTTAAATAAAAAGTTTTCAGGAAAAGAATTTAGTCAACGGACGCAAAGATGGTTACTCAGGCTACAAGAATATCAATTTGATATAGAATATCTTAAAGGCAAAGAAAACAAAATAGCAGATTTTCTAAGTAGAAGTAGAATAATGCAAACACCCATTCACAAGAAGAACAGCAACTTGACCATATTCAAATAAAGGAAACAATAGTAAACAAATACAAAACACAATTGATATTGACGAATGACGCTGACAAGATAATAGAAATATTACACAACAGGCGTATTATATTTATCAATATGACGAAAAACAAAAATTATTGGACAGACCTTCTTAGAAGTTTTATAAAGCCAGGCCACACTGGAATTCATACAGAACTTTCTTACCACGAGTTCAATAAGATAAAAGAACTATTTATAGAGCTCTTTGGGCACGATAAACAAATCAAATTTATAAAACCAACATTAAGAGCAAGGGAAATCAAAAAATTAGAAGAAACACATCAGGTAATTTCTTTATATCATACTCATGAAAGCACCCACAGTGGGATAGTAGAAACTTATCACAGCTTAAAAAACGAAATATATTACCCTCATTTAATTAAAGAAATCACTAGACTGTTAAAATGACCCCTGAAGAACCAATGTTTGCAGACCTTGCAAGTTTGGTTAAAAATATAAAAAAGAGAAACGAACCATAAAACTTAACCAGAATAATCAGAAAACTATCAGGAAAAGAGAGAGGTGATACCAGTCAAAAATTACAAAAGAAATTATTACAAGAATGAACCCAGATATAGATTAAAGCAATTAGAATCAGAACATCCAATGAATATTAAAAGGCCGTATGTATTTACAGGTGACGACATTACTGTTTCTTACACTGTTAATAATAACGAGACAAACAATAGCAACGCTAACAATTGACAAAATTACAACAGATAACGGCTACATAGAAATAAATATGCGACAGACGGAGATAATACAAAACACGAGGACGATAGTATATACATACATATCACAAACACCCAAGAATTACGACAAACAGTTAACACTATTAATGAAAATATTGTGATAACCACTTAAATGTGAGCAGCGACATCTAGATTCACAGAGCAGAAAATGTCGATACTGGAATAACAAAGTCTCGACTGGAGAGTGGAATCGAATTTTCTAGCAAATTGGAAATTGTATGGGACGCTGGATGGCGAGGATTGTTCTCGAAGTATGTCATTCGAGTATAAATACCAGCATCACCAAGGTATGCAAATCAGTTCTAAAGTTGAATTTGAAGTGTTAATTAGAAGAAGTGATTAAGTGGTTTAAGTAAAAGATAAGAAAAGTATAAGCGGTTGAGAAATTGGATTGTATTGAGAGAAACAATTAAATAGTGAATTGTAACTGTACTGAATAAAGGGATTTGAATTGAAAAGAATAAGTTCTATTATTTGTACCCACACAAACATTTTACAATATGAAAAACTTACCCAACAATAAGAAAAGAACTAGAAACCATTTCCGCAAAAATAATAGCAATCGAGCCAGGTAAGAATTTAAGACAAAAAAGAGGACTAATAAATATTATAGGAACCGGACAAAAATGGTTATTTGGAAACATGGACGACAATGACCGAGTAGAAATAACAGGCCACATAAAAATAATAGAAGAAAACAATAGTAATGCAATCAATAACTTAAATAAGCAAATTGAAATTAATTCCCATTTCAACGAAACAATAGCCAATCTTAAAAACATAATAGAAACCGATAGGAATCAGTTAGGACAATCATACGAAGAACTAACAACTAACGAGAAACGACTAATAAAACAGCTTAGAACAGACCAAATACTAAAATTAAAAATATTAGAGGATAAACTAGACCAGATCTTAGATAGTGTAGCATAGGTTAAACAAGGATTAGTACATCCAGGCTTGTTAACAGCGGTAGAAATTAAGGAAATTAAACTAGACGTTTGCAAACTATAGAACGCTAGAGTAACTAAGACAGATTTATTTTAGCATTAAAAATCCAGAACTCCTATAAACTAGTAGATTATTAGTAGATTAATAAAAATAACTTAGAAATTATACATATTAAACGAATTGAAGAAATCCTATGTGTATTATCTACACTCGTTAATTTGAAGCGATTGTGCTGGCTGTTTCCCATACTATATACTATATAAATTGAAGTAAAATAGGCGACCTCAAAACACCGGTGAAATATGTTGCTTGTTCGAACCTGTATACTTTTATTGAAAACTGAATAAGTTTGTTGTCTACCTAATTTAGTTTGTATTTGACCGTGATCCATGACGCGTTTAGTTTGGCCTTTTGTTGCCTTGGTATAAGTGTCGTGGAAAAAAATGAATCGACGTACGAAGAAGTGCCTATCGACCGGAAAAAAAAGAGACTTATTGATGTAGTGGAGAAAGAAGGTGGTGCTTCGAAAAAAGACGCCACGAAACAACTTGGGACTCTTCCATCTACACTTTCCAACATTTTGAAAAAGAAAGACAAAATCGTCGGATACAGGGAAAGCGGATGTAGGAAATGGTGCCGGGAAGGTCAGTATCCCCGTCTAGAGTTAAATGGCTTGGTGAAACTAGGGGACAAAACATGCCAGTTGGAGGATTAATACTAAAAGAGTAGGCTCAGTCGTTTGCAACTTCGATAAGCATTCAAGGATTTACTGCTAGTGAAGGGTGGCTGACCAATTTTAAGAAACGTCACGGCATTATTTTCAAAAAGATTTGTGGTGAAAGTGCGAGCGTAGATAATACAGTTTGTTCAGAGTGGAAGAAAGAACTGCACCGCTTGCTGGAACACTATGTTCTATGCAACATTTTCAACACGGATGAGACTGGTCTTTTTTTAAATGTCTCCCCGACCGAACCTTGGCCTTTAAAGATGAAAAATGCCACGATGGAAAACACAGCAAAGAAAGGATAACAATATTGCTAGCAGCGAACATGGACGGACCTGATAAGTGAAAACCACTCGTGATAGGGAAAGTTGTTAAAACACGATGTTTCAAGGGTGTGAAATCACTTCATGCAACTTACCGCTCAAACCAAAAATCATGGATGACAACAGAACTATTCAATGAGTGGCTTCTAAATTTGAATGACGACACGGCAAAACGAAAACGCAAAATGCTGCTATTTTTGGACAATTGCGTTGTTCATAGCAATCCACCACCACTTTCTCACATCGAACTCCAGTTTTTCCCTCCGAACACCACAACTAAGCTGTAGCCGTTAAATCAAAGTGTTATTAAAAACTTTGAACCGTTTTACCAAAAAAAAGTTGTATGCTATGCAGTATAGACAATGGAACGAAGGCCAACATAACAGTTCTAACTGCCATGACCTTGAGTGATAAATCCTGTAGAAATGTCACCCTAACAACAATTTTCAACTGTTTCAGGAAATGTAGATTTGATAAAGGTACACCAATTCAACAACAACCGGAACCAGTTTTTCATTACTGCTGGGACCTTCTTCCTGACCAATAAGATTTGACTTTCGAGGACTGCATACACTTTGATGATGACATGGGTGTACATGGTCCTCTGTCTGATGCTGAAATCCTGGTCGATTCCGTTGACGACAAGGATGAAGACTATGAAGAAGAATCCGTTCCGATACCTTTCGTCTCACTGAACGAAGCAAGGTCATCACTGAATACTTTTATATGCACTGAGGTGGGTGATTAACTGTTCTCAGCTCTCGCAACGATAGAAAACTCGCTTGACCAGGCACGCTGGGGCTCACTCACTCAAAAAAAAAATTACTGATTTCTTTCAAAAATTATAAATAAACTTGGTTGAATACAAAAATATTTGTATGAATATGAATAAAATATAAAATGATTTTTGAAAAAATGTACTCTGGTTAATTTAAAATGTTTCTTATTTCTTCTCGATAATTAAAACTTTTTTTTAAATAAAACTCTCAATAATTTGAACTTTTTGCCAGGTCCCCACAGATTCAATTTATCCAGAGTCGACTGTCTGACAATAAAATCCAGTATAAAGATGGCTTAGAACCATTAAGTAATTGCATTATAAAAAAACAATTGTAAACTAAAGGAAAATAATGTAGTAGAAGTTAAGAATCTAGATGATAGCACAATAATATGTAAAAACATGAAAAATGTAACTATAAGAAACCAATGTGACTATAGAAAGATAATATTAAAGGGAAATTAGTTGATAACCATTAATAGATGTATTATTATTATTAAAAATTTAGTTACGACAATTTCGAATTCATTGATAGATTTTTTTTACACCGAAATGTACCACATAATTTTACAAAACAAGTAAATTTTGAAGATATCCTTATTGAAAATTTTGTAAATTTAGAACATATTAAATCGCTCTTATTTCTTAATAACATGAATTATGAATTATATTGCTAACTCAACTATGTTAATAATTGTAATTGTCTATTCATTTTATTAACAACTCCTACTAGAAAAAACAAGAATCTTAAGCTTTCAATCAAAAATTGCCGTAATTTAGAATGCCTAAATGCAGTATAATTCAGGAGATGTACCCCATAAAGCACAGAAGTACACCAATGTTTTCTCATAAGTTGCAGCGGATCTAAATTAACCTTTGCGAATTGCATGCATGATATTAGATCCGCTTCAACATTGTCGTCGCCACGGGTTCATTGTTTTACATTGAATACGTGTGAGAACTTAAATGATATTAGATCCGTTGCAACATTGTTGTCGCCACCTTGGATTAAATATGTTCTCATCCTACTGAAGAGAAAAAATTGGTGTACTTCTGTGCTTTATGGGGTACATAACCGATATAAGTGATGATTTATTCGGGAAAGTTGAGTATTTACATGTAATGTAAAATGTACTTTCTATTATTTCTTTTTCTTTTATTTCTATACTTTCTATTATTCACAGTAAAGACGACTTTAATGTTGTAATGTCAGAAATTCTGTCCTGAAATCTAATTGCTTTCTCTCCTCATAGTAATTGTGATGATGACGGCGTAGAATTTTTAAATTTAGATACCTCCCAGACTCAGCCGCACACATCAAGAAATTGTTTAATACGTGAAACAGGCGAGGAACTGTATTTGATATTACTATAAAATGTTTGTGTGGGTACAAATGATAGAACTTATTCTTTTCAATACAAATCGCTTTATTCATTAAGGTTACAATTCACTATTTAATTGTTTCTCTCAATACAATCCAATTTCTCAACCGCTTATACTTTTCTTATCTTTTACTTAAACAACTTAATCATTTCTCCTAATTAACACTTCAAATTCAACTGATGAACTAACTTGCATACCTTGAGGATGCTGGTATTTATACTCGAATGACATAATTCGAGAACAATCCTAGCCATCCACCCCCATACAATTTCCAATTTGCTAGAATATTCGATTCCACTCTCCAGTCATGAATGGTCGAGACTTTCTTATTCAAGTATCGTAATCTTCTGCTCTTCGATTATCGACATCTTCTGCTATGTAAATCTAGATGACGCTGCTCACATTTAAATGGTTATCACACTGCTCCCTCCCTACAGTTGTTCGTCCCGAACCACTTCGTCATTCATCATTCCGTTGAAATGACACATTCTATCCAAATGGACCTTCAATTTTCCTCGATCCCCACGCTGGATCCGGTAGGCAACGTCATAAATGCGGGTTATCACCTTGTATGGAACTGCTCAGTCCTGTTGCAATTTTCCTGGGGATTATACAACCAGACCAGATCTCCTTCGTTGAAGCCGGAATATTTAGTCTTGTTATAGTACCTAGTCTTCATGCGGCTGCTTGCTAGCTTCATCTTTTCTCTGGTGTCTTCATGCAATTTACGAATCCTGCTGCGCAAGTCATCTACGTACCCGTTCAGTTCTTTGGGCTCCGTCGTAGGGGATCCGAATTTAGCTTCACTTGACAAACGAATTGTTTAACCAAATAAGATCTCGGGGGGTGTGTGTCCTGTTTCGGTAGGCCATTAAGAAGAGGGGTATGTGTCGATCCCAATCCCGCTGGCAGTTGCTGACAACTTTAGATAGATGCTCATTCAAGGTCCGATTGAATCGCTCGACCATTCCATCAGATTGAGGGTGTAGTGGCGTTGTCCTTGTCTTTTTTATTCCCAAATATTGGCATATTTCCTGGAACATTTTTGATTCAAAGTTCCGCCCTTCATAAGAGTGTAGCTCCATTGGGACCCCAAATCTGCTCACCCAGTTGTTGACTATCTGTTCGGCTACGGTCTTAGCCTCTTGATTTGGGATGGCAAACACTTCCGGCCACCTACTGAAGTAATCGATGACCACGAGGGTATATCGGTTGCCATTAAAAGTTTCGGGAAACGGCCCAGCGATGTCGATGGCTATTCATTCGAAATGTACTCCGACATTGTATTGTTGCATTTGTCCATGTGACTTTACTTTTGGACCATTGGCAGCCACATACCTTATACACTTTTTGCACAAATTCTCAACATCTTGTTTAGCGGTTTACCAATAGAAACGTTCCCTTACCTTTTCTAACGTCTTGTTTGTTCCCAAATGGCCTCCTGAGATTCCGTCATGTATTTCATGGAGTACTTGGCTGACTCTGGACCGTGGCACTACTAGCTGCATACGAGATGTTGTCCCATCTGCACTTTCCCATTTTCTCTTCAGAAATCCATCTTGTTCCTTCCAGGCCAATATTGGTTCGATGTCATTTGTCTGCCTGTTGGGAGGAACGGATTTCGTCTATACTCCAACTCTCTATTGGCTCAGTCCTGATCATTTGGATAGTTGCCTGTTCTTTCGCTTTCTTACCACTGACTACTTCTGCTGGGAGGATTGCATTGCATTGATTTACCTCTGAGACTGGAATAATTGCCCTGGAGTCGCCGACTCCTGCTACAGACTTCTGCCCCACGAAGTAAGCATTTCCCAACTGATGGAAGTTTGTCCGGCTTCTTGGTAGTCGTTCTTGTCGGCTTTTCCTTCTATTTGCCTGCAACTCCAGTGCAGGCAGCCTTTTCGTCGTACCGGTTCTTTACAATGCCCTTGCAAATGTCCTACTTTATTGCAGTTCCAGCAGTCTCCCCCGCAGAATATTTCGTTGCATAGTAGTTAGTCTTGAGCAGGAGCATTCACCAGATGCTATTTCCCTGCCGAAATGTATTCCTTTGGCAGCCTAATTAGCTGCTTCCATCGCCAGAGCGAAGGCAAGTGCTTCAGCGAGGGTTCTTTTCCCGGACACCATTACAGCTGACTGTAGCTCCAAATCTGCGATTCTCCTGATGAATGCGTCCTTTGCCATTTCGTCGATTATTTCTTGGCCTGACAAATGTGTCAGTCTACTGACGTCTGCTTGCAGCTCTTGCAGTGTTTCTCCTCGTTGCTGCATACGGCCTCGAAATTGAACCTTGTAAACCTCCCGCATGTGGCTATCCCTAAACAGGTTTCTCGATAGCCTGCACTAAAGCCATATAGTCTATATTCTTTTCGATATCGATTGTTTGTAACAATTCTGCCGCAGGACGGTGTAAGGCCATTGCTAGGGCAAAGTACTTCTCATTATTGTCCCAGTGGTTCGCACAAGCAGCTATTTCGAATTGCGTCTTATACGCAGACCATGAGGTCTGGCGATTGAATGAGGGATGTAAAAAATTTAAAAAAATTGCTTTTTGGGTCAGTTTTTGACTACCAGGAGGCAGATGCGTATGTGTGTGAGCTTTCACTTTTTCACTGTTTGACTTTTTTGCCAAATGTAGTTCGTACATTATTTGTTCATCACTTTTTAAAAATAATTTGGAACAATTTACAAACTTGTTTTTATAAAGCATTTTAAACGCCAGATATCCTGTAAAATAACGCATTGCAGTCGTTTCCAATGAAATTCTATTTGTAATTTTGATTTCATTTATCACTTTTGCGAACAAAGTATTATCAATTGCAGTTTGCTCACGTGTTTCACGTAATAAAAAAGTTCTTGATGTGTGCGATTGAGTCTGGTAGGTATCTAATACTCAACTTTCCCGAATAAACCATCACTTATATCTTCACTAAGTAATAAAACCCCGTTTAATGTCCGTACCATTCCTTTCACACAAAAGTTCCTTGGAAGATTAGTAGACTCTTGCATTGATCTTAAGTAAGACAAGAATTGTTTAAGGTCATTATAAGCTGGATTTCCGACCTGAACTCCACGCTTTACAATATTGTAAAATGTTTGTGTGGGTACAAATGATAGAACTTATTCTTTTCAATACAAATCCCTATTTCTATTATCCCTATCACTATTTAATTGTTTCTCTCAGTACAATCCAATTTCTCAACCGCTTATAATTTTCTTATCTTTTACTTAAACCACTTAATTACTTCTCCTAATTAACACTTCAGATTTCACTTTAGAACTGATTTGCATACCTTGGGGATGCTGGTATTTATACTCGAATGACATACTTCGAGAACAATCCTCGCCATCCAGCGTCCCATACAATTTCCAATTTGCTAGAAAATTCGATTCCACTCTCCAGTCGAGATTTTGTTATTCAAGTATCGAAATCTTCTGGTCTTCGAGTACTGACATTTTCTGCTCTGTAAATCTAGATGTCGCTGCTCACATTTAAGTGGTTATCACATTGCTCCCTCCCTACAGTTGTTCGTCCCGAACAACTTCGTCATTCAGCATCCTGTTGAAATGACACATTCTATCCAAATGGACCACTTTCAATTTTCCTCGATCCCCACGCTGGATCCGGTAGACAACGTCATTAATGCGGGTTATCACCTTGTATCTACCTTCCCAGTCCTGTTGCAATTTTGGTGATTTGCCTTTCTTACGCTGAGGATTATACAGCCAAACCAGATCTCCTTCGTTGAAACCGGAAGATTTCGCCTTGATATCGTACCTAGTTTTCATGTGGCTGCTTGCTAGCTTCATCTTCTCTGGTGTCTTCATGCAATTTACGAATCCTGCTGCGTAAGTCATTCACGTACTCGTTCACCTCTTTGGGCTCCGTCGTTGGGGATCCGAATTTTGCTTCACTTGGCAACCGAATTGTTTGACCAAATAAGATCTCGGATGGTGTGTGCCCTGTTGAGCTATGGACCGCGTTTCGGTAGGCCATTAAGAAGAGGGGTATGTGTCGATTTTTGATTCAAAGTTTCGCCCTTGATCAGAGTGCAGCTCCATTGGGACCCCAAATCTGCTCACTCAGTTGTTGATTATCTGTTCGGCTACGGTCTCAGCCTCTTGATTTGGGATGGCAAACACTTCCGGCCACTTACTGAAGTAATCCATGACCACGAGGGTATATCGGTTACCATTAAAGGTTTCGGGAAACTGTCCAGCGATGTCGATGGCTATTCGTTCGAAAGGTGCTCCGACATTGTATTGTTGCATTTATCCATGTAGCTTTACTTTTGGACCCTTGGTAGCCGCACATCTTATGCACTTTTTGCCCCAATTCTCGACATCTTGTTTAGCGCTTAGCCAATAGAAACGTTCCCTTACCTTTTCCAATGTCTTGTTTATTCCCAAATGGCCTCCTGAGATTCCGTCATGTATTTCATGGAGCACTTGGTTGACTCTGGACCGTGGCACAATTAGCTGCATACGAGATGTTGTCCCATCTGCACTTTCCCATTTTCTCTTCAGCAATCCATCTTGCACAAAAAGCGAGTCCCACTGTGCCCAGTATGCCTTCAGAGTTTGGCTCCGATCTGATATCTGCTGCCAGCTTGGTCTTTCCTCGTGTTCTTTCCAGGCCAATATTGGTTCGATGTCATTGTCTGCCTGTTGGGAGGAACGGATTTCGCCTATACTCCAACCCTCTATTGGCTCAGTCCTGATCGTTTGGATAGTTGCCTGTTGTTTCGCTTCTTTACCACTGACTACTTCTGCTGGGAGGCTTTCGTTGCAATGTTTTACCTGTGAGACTGGGATAATTACCCTGGAGTCGAATCCTGCTACAGACTTCTGCCCCTCAAAGTAAGCATTTCCTAACTGATGGCTTCTGGAAATTTGACCGGTTTCTTGGTAGCCGTTTCTGCCGGTTTTTCTTTCTATTTGCCTGTAACCCCAGTGCAGGCAGCCTTCTCGTCGTACCGGTTCTTTACAATGCCCTTGCAAATGTTCTACTTTATCGCAGTGCCAGCAGCGCATCCTTCGTCTCTCCCGCGGGATATTTCGTTGCATGGTAGTTGGTCTTGAGCATGAGCATTCACCAGATACTATTTCCCTTACGAAATGCATTCCTTTGGAAGCCTGATTGGATGCTTCCATCGCCAGAGCGAAGGCAAGTGCTTCAGCAAGGGTTCTTTTCCCGGCCATCCTTACTGCTGATTGTAGCTTCAAATCTGCAATTCCCACAATGAATGCGTCCTTTGCCATTTCGTTGATTATTTCTTGGCCTGCGGTGGGATATGACAAATGTGCCAGTCTACTCACGTCTGCTTGGAGCTGTTGCAGTGTTTCTACTCGTTGCTGCATACGGCCTTGCAATTGAACCTTGTAAACTTCCCGCATGTGGCTATCCCCAAAACGTTTCTCGATAGCCTGCACTAAAGCCATATAGTCTCTATTCTTTTCGATATCGATTGTTTGTAACAATTCTGCCGCAGGACCGCGTAAGGCCATTGCTAGGGCAAAGCACTTTTCCTCATTGTCCCAGTCGTTTGCAGCCATTTCAAACTGCTTCTTATAAGTAGACCATGAGGTCTGGCCATCGAATGAGGGAGGCTTCAACTCTTTTCTCCTTGGACCGCTTAAGGAACATTCTCGCAGTTTCTGTTTTCGCACTGTGTCGAGCTCTTTTGCCAGTTGCTGAACTTTGCTGTCCATTTCTTCGAATTTTTCGCCAACATTCTTCTCTATTGTATCAAATTTATCATCAACGTTCTTCTCTATTCTATCAAATTTGTCATCAACGTTCTTCTCTATTCTTTCAAATTTGTCATCGATTTCTTCGAATTTTTGCTGGAGAATGTTCTTTTGTTCTTCCAGATTATTCTTTTGTTCATCCATTTTCTGTTGAAGACCGTGCAGATTGTTGGTTTGTTCGTTGAATTTTTGTTCAATGCTGCTCTTCTGCTCGTCCATTTTTTGTTCCAGACTGTTCTGGAGAATGTTCTTCTGTTCGTCCATTTTTTGTTCCAGACTGTTCTTCTGTTCTTCCATATTTTTCTTTTGTTCGTCCATTTTTAACAAGAGGAGTTGCATCATCGCAGCCATGTCATTGCCGGTACTTGCCTGTTCATCCTCGTCATCATCAAAGGAATATGCATCAGGATCATGTCCCTCGTTGTTCAAAGCCTTCTGAAGTCGGAGCACCAGGTCACTTTTTCCTCCACTGGCGCTGAGGCTTCTCTTGTTCAACTCGGATTTGAGTTGGACGAGGGTCAACTGTAATAGTTTTCGACCCATTCTAGCTTTTTCAAATAGTCAGAAAACACTCTTTTTTTTATTATTATTATTATTTTTTACACACAATAAGTCCTATCCCACTTCTGACACCAATGTAAAATGTTTGTGTGGGTACAAATGATAGAACTTATTCTTTTCAATACAAATCCCTTTATTCAGTACTGTTACAATTCACTATTTAATTGTTTCTCTCAGTACAATCCAATTTCCCAACCGCTTATACTTTTCTTATCTTTTACTTAAACCACTTAATTACTTCTCCTAATTAACACTTCAGATTTCACTTTAGAACTGATTTGCATACCTTGGGGATGCTGGTATTTATACTCGAATGACATACTTCGAGAACAACCCTCGCCATCCAGCGTCCCATACAATTTCCAATTTGCTAGAAATTTCGATTCCACTCTCCAGTCGAGACTTTGTTATTCAAGGATCGAAATCATCTGGTCTTCGAGTATCGACATTTTCTGCTCTGTAAATCTAGATGTCGCTGCTCACATTTAAGTGGTTATCACAATATTTTTATCGTAATGAGACCCACTATCTATACAGTCGAAAGCATTATTAATTTTTAATGTAAACGCTTGTGTTGCTAGAGCTTAATTTGAACTATTTTTTAGGCAATTAAATTGATGAGCAGTTTGTATTAATGAGGCCGTTGTCCTACTAAAGGTTTCCGTTGCCAAGCGAACACTCATTTTTTCAAATGCATTTGGGGCTATGTGTGACCTTGTAGATTTCAAACATGTTTTAGCCATATTCAGCCCTATTCTGCTATACGCCGGGGAGAATGTTTATGTCAAATACGAATTTTCCGATCCTGCTATCCGTTCGAAGTGAAACATTCATTTGTCTGTAACGTTGGTCGGTGATCCGCTATATCCGCACGAATCGAATGTCCTCATAAAAATGATTAGAATCTCTTGTTTCCGATTCAAAATTGAAATAAATTCCCACTGCATGTGGGTAGGATTTTGGACATTTCTTTTTCTTCTTCTTCTTTCTTTTTTGCATTTGTTTCATTATTTCTTTGGCTGTTGTTACGACCACAACATTTCAGTAGGGCGGATGAACTTATATGGACCAAAGGATTAACAAGCGGGCTCATTTTCAATTATGAAACACTGAGCGCCAAACATGAAATGAAAGAGAGCTGTCAAATAACATGAAAAACCAAAGAAGGGGAAAAGGCTTCGTGTAAAAATGCGCTCATCACTGAATGACAGTTCAAAAGAAAATAACCAAAACATGCGCATTACACTCCTGCGCTGTGTAAAAACGGTCTTAATTGGGTATTTTTCGTTTCATCATCCCTCTCTTTTGCACTCACTTGAATCTTTCAAAACATGCGACGTGTAGAAGTGGACATACGACGTGTAAAATATGACAAAATATGTTGAAGAAAAAAAAAGTATCTCTTGCTTAAAAAAAATCTTATTTTGCTTTTTTAATTCATTTATTTATTTTGTTTTTCTATTTATGCATACATATATTCACTTATGTATATGTATTTATATGTACTTAAATTTACATAAAAAATGATATTATATAAATTATAAATATTTTTTTTTCCAATATTCAATGAGCTTACGCAATCCATTAAATATACAAGTTTTATACACATACATCATAATTATTTCTATATTTAGGAGAAAGTAATTCTTCATTTGCTTAATGATTTTATGAATACAAAAATTAATTGTAAATATATTATATAAAAGCTAAACTCTTATTATTTTGATTTATTTTTCGTTTTCTGTATTTTATCTATAATAACATTAGAATATAAATAAAACTATAAATTCAAACAATATACATATGAATATTTACAAACAAAACACAATATAATATACAAGCTACATGTTCGAATCAAAAATACAATAATTGCAGAAGAAAACTTATGAATTGATGAGTGATGTTGATTTTATAAATGTATGTATTATGATATTACATTCTATTACATTTTTATGTTATAGGTTACGTTAATTATTGAGACTTACGGTTTATTTTACATTTTCATTTATTTATTTGTAGGATTATCACATCACGTCAAATCTTATAACAAAGCTAAAGAGACTCGGAATGTTGTTCTAACCTTCCTTTCATTTAAGTTCAATTGTTGCTCTATTTTTTCGTAATTATATTTTGAGTATATTTTAAAATTTAAATAAAAAACTGTATTAACGTAATACAAACATATTTAGTTGCTTTTGAACTAAATCGTTTACCAACATGAGCAGTTCTATTTTATGAGAAAAATGGGCGCAATTCGGTACCACTAAATTTTTGAATCTATTGGACGGATATTAAACCATCCAAATTTTATTCAAATAAAAATAACTTGATTTCGCATAATCTATGTTTGATAAATATGGAAGTATTATAGAAAAGGATAAAAAAATATGTCGACAGAAATGTATCATTCAACAACAAATTAAGGGCGATAAGCGATATTCACTCAAATTGAATTGCAGAAGGCACCAATCAAAAAAATTATTTACATATATTGGAAAACAATAACATATATTTATGTGGCAGCACGTTTCATTTATATGTGAAATTTAGTACAGTTCCATTATCATTCTCATTAGGAAATAACACTTTTAATACAATTATGTAACATTAACTATTTCACACTCAATCCTCATCCATTTTAATACACATATGCATACATACTTCCTGTGACAAACGACTAAGAGATAGCCCAACCCAACTACATGTATTCAAATCGATATTATTTATTTTCAATTTAGAAATTATTGGGAATTAAAAGAATTTCACAATGCACAAAATCGAGTTGTTTAGAGCTCAAAGAAAAGTCTCTGGCTAGTGAGTTAGGTTATTTCAGCTTTAATAATAGATAATTGTATCTAAATTTTGTAAAGACCAATTATTTTGCAGTTTAAGAAATCGGGTCAGAAAACAATGTTTTCGTCAATTTAAATCAATACCATCTAATATAAAATAACTCACAGGCATAATAGTACAATAGTGAGTTATCAAAACTTAACTTATGTGTATGATTCCAAAAAAAATCTCTACGCTTCCTGAGAGAATGATTTTAAGGAAATGCTGTTATTCCAAACAAAAATAAAAGAGACGAATAAACAAAGATAAACGGGTAAATTATTTACCCATGTCTTTTTATTCTTATTTGAAAATAAATTCCTAAAGGTGTGCACTAGGTTTTTTTTTATATTTTTTTGTATACATCATAAAGTATTTTATTTGTATCCTTTTAATTAATAACTGTGAAGTATTTCTTCTCTCCGATTGGAAGGATATGTTATAATCTTCTTTTACGTTTTAGGCTAAACTTCGAAAAGCGCCATATTTAGCGCTTTACTTGTATTAAGTGTTGCATCCTTAATAAATGAATAACATTTAATATAGAGTCTAATCAAAATAAATTATATCACAATTGAAACACAAAGGAAATTAAAAATAATAAATTACAGTCTACTTTCAGGACATTAGTTATATGTTGCATGCAAAGAAAGAATTTTAAATTTTAAGATAGAAACAAGTTAAAACGAAAAGTCACTAAGAAACGGCTATAAAGGAAAAAATGTAAACAAATCAAATGGTATCCAAATAATTTCGGATATAAACGGTGGTCTTCTGGTGCAGAGTTCGCTTTTTCGCCCTTGCATGCCTGTACTAACCAGTTCGGATTTAACATGTCCTTTTAGCGGTATATTTTATTTTACATTTAATACTAACTATTACTAAGGGCTTTTTTCTTTCTTTGTACTAAGATATCGTAGAATGGATTATGACTAATTGACTGAGTAAGACGTTTAATCCATTCTTGTTGGTCCTCTTCTGTTGCTGCAGACATCCGATAAACAGTGTGTTTGCCTTCAACAACCTGTAATAAAAATATTACTTTATTTCTTTAAAATAATCTCAAACAATTTAAAACATGTCCCAATGAAAATGAAAATGTAAAAAAATTAATTTAGTTAAATTTTAACAAATGAATGAGAAAAATTTAGCCAATAAACATCTAAAATTGGAACAGATATTTTGGAATACATTCTAA
This sequence comes from Volucella bombylans, assembly GCA_949129095.1. Taxonomy (NCBI): domain Eukaryota; kingdom Metazoa; phylum Arthropoda; class Insecta; order Diptera; family Syrphidae; genus Volucella; species Volucella bombylans. Next base: position 46,006,177 of record OX422141.1, read on the forward strand.
TTTTAAGTTTAACATACCAGACTAATCTGATTATTACCTAGTTTATATAATAGCGCATTGCTTCAATACGCTCATATAAACACCACTCTAAATTTTAGTACACATGTTACGCAACTGAGTGAATGACTTTGCCAAGAAAATGAGTAAAGAAACTGATTAAACGACAAGCATTGAGCAGGTTATTACTGTGTAATTCTTTTTCCTTGTTGAATAAAAAGATGTAGGTTCTTCTGATCAGGTAGTGGTTTGGTAGATTCATAAAAAAGTTTTACGTTATGAGTCAGGTTTTTAGTTCAAGTGGTGGTCTGGTTGAGGGATGGAAAAATATATTTCCAGCGGGATGGTGGAGTGATTGTGGTTGATGGGCGGAGTGCAAAGGGGGTGTACCGTGGATATGGTTAGATTTGTTTTTGTTTGAATTTTATTACTCTTCCATTCGGATAAGTATGTATAATGTCTATCTACAACCGATTTCTATATAATTCAGATATTCTTTTCAACGTCACCCAATGAGGCAGAATATAAAACGCGTTTTTTTTAAGGTGTCCCCTGTAGGCATAGTAAGTACTAAAGAAATAAAAATATTCATAAAATAAATAGTAACTATCCATTAATAAAATATGAACTAAAAAGAAAAAAATAAGTCCGTTAGTCCATTAGAATTCTGTTAAGAAATATTAAATAACCACACCATTGAAATAGTTTCATGGTGGAAACACACATAAAACAAATAATAAATTCTAATGCGGAACTTAGCAACAGTCAGGACCCATTAAATATCTAGACCAGCTCAAATCTCCCCAATAATAGTCCCCTATTATCATCCCAGCACTTGTAATTGAAATTGGCAGTTGTTCAGCAATTGCTACTTGCTGGGCAAAAAGTACTGCCTCATCCTTAAAGCCTTGTTGCCCAAATCTGCTACCTAAACGGACCACTTTCAGAAATGGTTTTATTCTTGAAATCGTTTTTCCATTTTACTCAAACATTCCAGTTCTGGTGGTATAGTAGATAACGTCATGTTATTCCAAAAATAAGTTTGTTGCGCATCAATTACAACAAATAAATTGACTTGGACAATCTGATGGTAAAACACTCGACTAGTTTTTAGAAATCGGCCTTGTTTGATTTTGGTAACATAATTTATTGCAAATGTGACATACATAGCTTGCTATTTGTATAAAGAATCATTGAATATTGATGAGTCATGTGAGAAAAGTTGTTGACGTGTAAGTCATCTCTTGATGTTGGGGATTCGTCGTCGCATATCTGAGATGCATGTGCCCTCATAGACGACAATCTTTGGGATCGGGCTGCCGAAGATTCCTTGTCACGTATTTGAGACACATGTTTACTTATCCTATGATGCCTAGTAGTTTGAAAAAAAAACTGATGGCTCTTGGACAACCTCAAGTGATGAATCACTCAACCTGTTTCTGGACACCTCGCATAACGCACTGGCTATACATCTCGGTTATAAGACTGATACTTACTTACGGGGTGGTTGTTTGGTGGACGGCCTTGGAAAATGCAATCAACTGCATTAAACTAAGCAGAGTCCAAAGAACAGCATGTCTATGCACAAGCGGAGCCTTGCGGTCTACCCCCTCTGCGGCATTAGATATTCTGTTTCACTTGACACCACTTGACATTGTTAGCAGGCAAGTAGCTACGACTGCAGCTATTCGCCTTAAAGCGACTAAACAGTGGATAATAATTCATTTGGCCACGCCAACATTCTTAATACATTAGGAATCCTCACAGAGAACATCGATTACACTATACCTGAACTTTGGTTTGACAAAAACTTCCAGCTTCCCCTCTATATCATTCTGGGAGGAAGATGCTTTCATCGAGGACAAGTCAATCCATCTCTACACAGATGGATCTAAAACCGATAGCGGTGTTTTCTCAGATAAGCTAAATCTAAGCCTCTCTTTCCGTCTTCCAAATGTAGCGTGTTCCAGGCTTAAATTTTGGCGATTAAAGAAGCTCTGTACTGGCTGAAGAAAAACGTGATATCCGCATATTTTCACTCTACCTAAACTACCGGAAAAGGGTATTATGGGTAAACTAATCGCTACGTGCAAACTAACATAAAAGAACAGACCTTAGGTGGACTGCTGGGCAAACATGTCTAGCGACCAAACAGATCTGGCCAAAGCTGGATCTGAATCGCTCTAAGTGTCTCATTATTTTAAATAGGAAACATCTCAGCGCCATAATAGGTGTCATCACTGGACACTGCCTCGCAAGCACGCAGGAAGGCTTGGCGCTTTTACAAATGATTTGTGTAGAAGCTGCATGGACGAGGAAGAGGAGAAGACAATCCTCCACCTACTCTGTACATGTACAGCTCTCTCCCAGATGAAGCTTTCTTCTACAACGACCTAAGCGACCTAGAAAACCTAGACGTTAACGCTTTATTATAAGCTCAAACTTATCATAGATCCACGTGGCATCACAATGGTTGGTATTTCCAACAGCCACTCTTACCTAACCTAACCTAACCTTACTCATAGACGACAGTCGATGATATCGTGTCGTTGGCGATTCTAACCCTTCCCATTATAGGAAGATTTGAGCTGGTCTAGATATTTAATGAGTCCCGATTGTTTAAGTTGCTAAATTTCGCATTAGAATTTATTATTTGTTTTATGTGTGTTTCCACCATGAAACTATTTCAAGGGTGTGGTTATTTAATATTTCTTAACAGAATTCTAGACTACTGGACTTATTTTTTTCTTTTTAGTTTATACTTGAAGTCCATTTTTTACTTAGTCGGGTTTTTTAATTTTTTAAATTAATTTTTTTATTTTACACTTTTTAGTTTTTTTTTCACAATATGACGGCTGGTAGTCGCCATATTGAATTTTTTCACAATATGGCGACTGGTAGTCGCCATACTGAATTTTGTTTTTGATTAATTATTCATTACTATCATGTCTTTAGTGACACTCGCAAGGTTATTTCACAAAATGGTAGCGGGTAATCGCCATTTTGAATTTTGATTAATATCATGTCTTCAGTGACACTCGCAAGATTACGACAAATCGATAGATGTAAGAACCATCAAAATCGGCCCACGCGTTTGGTCTCTCGAGTGCCACAAAGGAACAAACATACATATGTACATAGTTTCACAAAATGGCGGCTGGTAGTCGCTATATTGAATTTTTATCAATATCGATTTCCTCAAGTGATAGCAATTTTAATGGACTGCAGAGTCTCGCTATGTAGTGAAATAGGGTGTCGATTAGGGTTGTTTGTATTTAAACTGTAACTGTTTAAGTTGTCGGAAAGATCATTCATTTTGCTTAAAAAAGTTACCGTTGAGGCAGAAATCTTCTTATGGGCTTCAGTTTTAAAACAATTTGCTGACATTGCGTTGAAGACTCCAGCAGCAACATTAGCACTAAAAACTTGGGTAGCCAATTTCACTGACAATTTTTCAAAGTTGTTCGGGTTTATACGACTCTTGGTTAGCTTAAAGTACACTTGAAAGATGTTCTTCGAATCCTCTTTAAAAAGTTTGACAAGGATTCCCCATGAAAAAATATCTTCAGATATTATAATTGGATTATTAAGCAAACAATTTCGCACACTTTTGAATAAGTGAGGGTAGTCATATAGAAGAAAAATTCGTTGAATTTTCACTTTTGTTAATTTTGATATTGTTAATTTCAATATCTCGGCAATTTTATCACCTTTCGGGCATCCTACATAATAAGATGTAGTTTGCTTCCAATTTTTATTTAATCCCCTAAGGGTAAAAACCATTACTTTGGAGACTACAGTGGCGCGTCTACCCAGCTCCCCGAAGTCAGAAAAGCCGTATACCATGTCATTTTTAATGTTGTAATCAAGTTCAGGTTTGATTGCCATTTCATCAAAAATTGATACGCACCTTTTCTCTATGGTTGACATCGTTTCTAACTTGCTCTTTAAAAGATTAATCATTTGGTTTGAAAAACCGGTAAACTTAACGAAGAATGCCATCGATAGATTGTGCTTATAGATCGTAAATTAAATCTCGAGCTTACCATATGGGAATATAATGAGGAAGACTTATAAAAAAAAAACTTCAGACACAAATCTTTTTCGTCATTCGTTCAATGTGCATTTGCCTTATGAAAAAGTTGCATATTTACAAAAGTTTTTACGTCGTCGGCTTATTTTACAATTGCATGTTAACGTTTTTCTCCAAGTTATAGTTCTTATCAATCCTTAATCGTTTGGGCGTATCGAAAATGTACCGAGGTATGGTATTTACTATTCGCTCATTATGAAAACTAGATTCGGGAGAAGGAGAAATTTGCAAACTATTATTTTCAAGGCTAGGTAGAGAGAAATTTCTAATATATGTCATAGAACTGTCTGAAATGACCGGTGAAGGAAGCTTTGTGCCTCTGATGTTATCCATGATTCTAAAGAAAGGCTGGTCGATAGATACAACAGACCAACTGCACACTGACATCGATGACATTGGCAGGGCATTTTTACATAGCAGTTTTCGATCTGCTTCCACCTTTACAACTTTGCTATAAAAAAATGGGTTTCACAATGAAAATTTGTTTTTTCAATGTATTACATTGAGAATGCTTTAACCAAACATCCCTTCTACGATCTTTAGGAACTGCAAAAAATGACAAGGAAAATGTTCTTTTGATATTGTCACAATCTTTGTATGAACATTTAGACATCCTGAAAATTAAATACAAGTGCGTGCAAATTAAAGGAAGCAATAATGTTACCAATGAATTATAATTTGTTTGTATGTACATATGGTATATCAGTAATTGACGAAATGCACAAACAAAACTAAGCAAAAAGGAATTTGCTATGTATTTTTGAGCACATTCTTTTGGCTTCATTTTCATTATCATTCAGATTTATGTTCAAAAGGATTGTGCACCTACCACACAGCAACTGACAGTGTAGCACTGCGTTGTGTTAGGCCGACGAGTTATTCAAATTGCAAAGTGGGGTCGGGTTTGTGCATAGTGAGTTACTGGCATGGGATTGGTTAGATTGGAGAGGAAATGTGTTATGCACTTATGCCTTATGAGTGCATATGGAAATTGTTGAGACAAAAGAGCGTAATATTTTTGTGGTACTCAGCGACGGATATTCACTTTGGCCGCTAGAGGCACCACCATCAATTTCCTCAAGTGATAGTACTATCAGTTCTATATACAATGCCTGTATACATTTTTAATTTGCTACTAAAGATAAACACCCTACCAACTGAAGCCAACGACAAGCTTTACGGTATTACATACTCTAACGAGAGATATTATAGTTTACATACAATAGATATCGCACGATGAAGGAAAAAAAATACGAAAAAAAATTTTCTGATGAAAATGCGTATTTTTTTTATTATTTCAATTGGACTCTAAAATATTGTGATTCGTTCCTAAGCCGTACAACTCGCTAATATATATGCTCGAAAAAGTAATTCAAAATTGGACTCTCCGTATGGAACACTTCAAACGTAGTCTTGGTCAACATTTATATGAAATAACCTTTAATCACTTACCTGTTGAGCCAAAAAACGACATGAAATGAACTTGTAAACAAAAACATTACTGCTCGTGAAACGGCAAGTGATTGCTGAAAACCGTTTGGGTGGATACGCAAGTACGTCTGTACGAAACTTGAAACGCAAGTTTACCAGAATATAAATAATATTAAATTAAGTATTTTAAGTTATAACGTAGCTGGATTGAAAAATAAATTATTATTCACACATTTTTCTAATTATGTCAAAAAAAATAGAAATTGAAGAGAAGAGATTTGAAAACATATTTTTAAAATACGAATTGAAGTAGTACCTGCAATTAAATGGGCAATGTTTGGAAGGGGAAGTGGTGGAGAATTGTATGGCTATCGGAAATGTCTTGATTACGCAGAGGTTAGTTTTAAAAGAATAGGAGAATCACATGTCCTCGATGCAAGAATGAATAACAGCGCCCCGTTTATAATGTCCATTTATTTGAACGTTAGTCAATGGCAACGCGATTATGAAAATCTTAAGGAAGTACTACAGAATTTAAGGGAAACAAATTTGATGCTCATAGGTGACTTAATGTTCGGCTAGGACTTTCTCAAAATAGTTTTGTGAGTGGTTACAAAACATCCACAAAGCGCATTTCCAAAGATGAAATTTGTGATTATAAGGGTAGAGAGATACTTGATCTTGCGGATGCATATGACTGCAGTATTCTAAATGGACGTTGTGAAGGCGATTATTGCGGAGAGTACACATTTATCGGTGAAAAAGCATGCTCAGTAATTGACTACTGCTGCACCTCTGGAAATTGGAAATTCCTCCTTAGCGACTTTCGGATACGAATAGAAACTTTCTCAGACCATATGCTACTCGAAGTTAATTGTTTGGTATCTTGTCTCACGAATGAGAGGAATGTAAGGGAATTAAGACTTTTACCAAAACTAGTATGGAATGGCCGAACGCGAAATATGTATCGCGGTAATTTAAATTCTGAACTTGAACGATTACACATAGTGGATATTTTACTGGATTCGCCCCTACTGGTATGATTATATATAAAAAAAAAAACATCCCAAAACAAAAGTGGTTTCATTATGAGTGCCTGAGAGCTGGAAATAACTCTTTCAAATTACTAAAAAATTTTAGGGAATATAATACTAGCATATTTAAAACACTCTATGGCTAAGCAAATAAGAACTTCAAGCGTATTTGTTATGAAAATAAGATAACACTTGAACAGCAACGTATGCTATTATAAACAGTTCCACATCTTCAGCAGAATTTTGGAAAGCTGTAAGATATATAAATGGACAAACAAATAGCATCGCTACATCGCTTAAAGCAAGACAGCTGAGGGACCAGTTTATCAATCTGCTTAATACCCCACAGATGTCACCACCACTCCAATACGCAGCTCCATTCATTATCGATGAATTACTAGACATTCCATTTTCATGAGAAGAAATCAAAGCAAAAGCAAAAACAAGAAAGCCCCTCGGAGATGATAAAATTCCATACGAGTTCTATAAAAACTGCAAATATGAGTTCATGCCTGCGCTCGTAGGGGAATTCAATAGAATCTTTGAATCAGAAAATATTTCAGAAAGTTTTAAAAAGGCAATTATCTATCCACTGCACAAAACAGATGACTATGACGATCCTACAAACTACAGAGGAATATATTTCTTGAACACCTCTGCCAAGTTGTTTGCCGCCCTTATATACTCGTATAACAGACTTACCTGTTGGGTTGAAAAGAAAAAAGTTTTGCGGGAGTTTCAGGCAGGTTTTAGAACGAATTACTCGACAGCCGATCAATATTGCTTAATATTGCGGAAATATACGCGTATATACTGAAACACAAAATGCCTTGTTTGTTGACTTTCGAGCAGCCTTCGACACCATAGCGCGAGAGGCTCTGATTTACAAATTGTATAATATTGGTTTCTCAACGAAAATAATCAATATTCTAAGAGCAATATATGCAAACAATGTGGCGTATGTATGGAATGGGGAGTCCATATCTGCAGAATTCACAACATCTTGAGTGCTTTACTGTTTATCCTGTTCATCAACGACATATCAGGTGCTGTAAAGCGTGGAATCGAGTTCGCCAGTTCGGGATGGGTTGCAGCTTATGATGAATAGGCTTACTGTAAATACTGGAACCGTGAACTTGAATAAATCGAAGGTAATGGTGTTCAGAGGCGGCGGTGGCAGATATTCTCAAAGTGAAAGGTGGACGTATCAAGGTGAAACAGTGGAAGTTGTACGCGAGTGCAAATACCTAGGAATTTTGGTGTCTTCACACTTAAATATGAAGAAACATCTATAAGCCAAACGAGCAATCTCAGCGGTATGGGGTCGCTGCATCAACAACAAGTATGTAACCCATAGCTCGAAGCATAAACTCTTTCGCTAAACTGCAGTATTAGTTCTTTTATATCGAGCGCAGGTTTGGGGATACTGTTCTTTTGTTGAAGTTGAGAAGTTTTTTCGGTATTTCTTAAAGTGAATGTTCTGTTTGCCAAGTTTTATACTGCATATAGAGACTGGTGCACCACCCATGTTTTTGGACACATTAAGGCTACATTTGGACTAAACAGGGTGTCCCCTAATTCGTCAAGGACATTCCTGGGTGTATTCTATGAAAAAAATCGTTTTACAGTAAGATTAGTTGACATTACTTTGGTGTACCCTGACCCATATTAACAGAAATTGCTCTGTTAGCACTAATGGTAGAAAGTTCGTGTAGGACTTTATTTTTTGAAAAAATACTAGTCTTTATAACGGCGTTTAAATAAAGAAGTTTTAGTCTTTAGATAACCAATTTCTAAGTCTGCTCCATTTTCATTGCCCATGCTAATTTTTGATTTTGAAGTCACTTTTCTCCAGAAAACGATTAATTAACATAACGTTTTACAATTTTTTTCTTATAAAAATAACAATAATAAAAAAAATCATCAATAAGATTGCAGAGAAATCCACAGATTTTAGAAAAACCTGAGCAGGTAAAATTTATCAAAAAGGGTTTTTTTTTTGCTTTAAGCTCCAAAAGCTACGACTCAAAAATGATTTTGTGTGGTCTTAGGTAATTTTTATTTTATGTGTGTACTAAAACAGTTATAACAGATGCTCAAAGTGTCCTCCTTGGTTTTGTATTCATGCTAGAGCCCGTTTTTGAATATCACTGCAAATGTTTATTGATGTTAACTGCTGCCTTACTTTTGATGACGCTTAGCGAATACGCTCCTCCAATTCAATTAAAGTTGCTATTTCGGTTGAATAAACAAGTTCTTTCATTCTTCCCCATATAAAAAAATCCAATACTGTAAGGTCAGGATATCTTGCAGGCCAGTGAACTGGTCCATTTCTTCCTATCCCACGGTTACCGTACTAGTCAATTGTTAACGTTACGACCATAGTGGGCTGGAGCAACGTTCTGTTGAAAATATGATGAAGCTAGTTGAATCAGTGGAATGTCCTCCAATAGTTCTGGTAAATCATTTCGCAACAACTCCAGATAGTTTTTGTTTTTATAATTTACGCACTCCTAAGGGGTTATGATACCCTTTTACAGTTGCTACGGCGCGGGCGGGAAGATAGAAGGGGGAGAAAGGAAAACATTATTGCGATGTAGTGGTTTGAAACTCAAGTATATTTGGTTTCGATATTAGCTCTCCGGCGGTGGGAGTCCGAATAGGAAGGAGAGTTTTTTCTTCATTCAGAATGATTCGAAGTTATCAATTTTCGCGCTTGTTTTTGTGCTTGAAACTTTACAACAGCCAAATCTACATGTCAGTGTTATGCTTTTACACGCAGATTTTTATGACTGAGTTCCAAATACACAAATGAAAAACTTGTCATGAGTAGGATTCGAACCTTGACCCTCCGAGTGAGAAGCGATTGCTCATTCATTCATTCATTTTAAATGCATTTTTATTTTTTTCAATTCATTAACATTTATACGCTATACAAAAAAAAACCCTTAAAAATTAGTTTAATTAACTTAAAATTATCTTATTCTAACTTACTGGCCCCATGCGGGCACTCTAAATTAAACATAATACTTAATTAATGTCTTTCGACGTTTCGAATGATTAAAATTTTTTTTATTTTTTTTTTCTATATTTATTTAAACTAAAACTAAAAAAACAATTTTATTTAATGCAAAAACTTAGTATACGGACTTTTTTTTATAATATCTTAAAAACTAAAACTTATAAACTATCTACATATAAATAAATCTTAACCTACTTAACCTACTTAAACTAGCTTATTGTATATATCATAAAATTTTTATTTTTATTGTTTTTTCTTTTTTTTTTCTAGATGTGTTACCATTCTTTTAGAGAAGCTATTACTCATCTTAGTTCTTAATAAAAATTGTTTGCTTTTTTTTATTTTTAATTTTTTTCTCTTATAACTACCCTCGTCCTACCTAAATCTATGTAAGCTGGCCATGACTAAATAATTAGGCTAACCGATTTTGCTCCCGAATGAAGCTATATTATACTAGAGGTATTCGTCGTAGAAACTTCCTCTCCTCCCATAAGCCACCAAAATTATTTGTGCTGCCGAGCAACATCCCTCATGTCGCGACTCCCTATCGCCCTACTGAACCGGAGAAGCTCCGCACTGCCATGTGCGACGTCTCTGTCGTAGTTGAGTCGTCTGTCCGCAGCTGTTCGAGCAACGTGGAAGATTAGCGGCACCGCCAATCTGTCCTGGATCAGACCTTTCATATCTAGGTAGAGGAACGCTTCTGGAGGAACAAAGCCGTCAAAGCGAACTATCTCATGATACATATAATTAGGATAGTAAGCCCCGGAGATCAGGCTGTTTGATGAGGTCATTGCTCTTGCAATGTGCCTTCGAGTCAACTTAATGACGAAATTGTCCACTCTTATTAGGTTCGCCCTATTGCACAAGACCTCATTAGGATAGAATTTTATGTACCCAGACACTGGTGTTCTGTATAAGCGAAGACAAGTCCTAAGACAGGCCCTCTCAAACACCCGAATCTTTTCCAATAAACTTGCTTATGTCGTCTGCGTACGCTATGTCATGGTGAAGTGAACCTATCAGATCACTTGTGTAAATGTTGAATAGGATCGTCGAATTTACCGCACCTTGTTGCAGACCGTTTTTGATGTTAAATGTTCCAACAGAAGTCACATCGCCATTCTTCACGATGAACTGTCTAATGGAGAGCATATCGAAAAGAATTTACAGCAGTGGTTTACTGATGCCCAACCTGTCCAGCTTGAAAAAGAGTCCTTCTAACCATACGGTATCGAAGGCCTTCTGCAAGTCAATCAGGCAGGCACCAGTGCACTGATTCTTACCTTTGTTCCATTGGATATCAGAAACCAGTTTAGACGCAGCATGAATAACATCATGCCCCGCCTTGAAACCGAATTGATTATCCGGAACTATATGTTTGTCCTCAACCCACTTAGTCAGGACTCTATTGATCACCTTCTCAAAAACCCTACTGATGTTTGGAAGGAGACTGATCGACCGGAGATTCGCCGGATTGGATGTGTCTATATCCCTTTTGGGGATGGGGTGTACCACCGCTGTTTTCCAATGCGCTGGATAATATGCATCATTCATTGCATTATTAAACAGGGTGGTATAAATGTACACCGCTTCTAGTGGGAGATGTCGAAGCACAATGTTCGGAATTTCATCGGTTCCCACTGATTTCTTACTTCTAAGCGATTCGAAGAACGTTTGGAGCTCTGCTCTCGAAATGAACGGTGGTATTACCATTTCATTGGTTATGACATTATTTGCCATATTCTCGTCACTGAACTGGGTGAAACCCGAGCTCTCAAATCGCCAATTCACAATTTCATTTCGAAGGTAGAAATTGTGCACAAGGACTCGATTTTCCAGGTCGTGGTTCGGGCCAATGATGTCATTCGCCTTGTATACTTCCTGGAATGTCGCTCCTAGAGCCTCTACCTTCTCCTGCGGATCCTCGATCACAAAGAAGTTGTCATCATCAACAGCCTCATTTGGATCTATGCCTGCTGCTGTAAGTATGTTCTCGTTGTCCGTCGTTCGGGCGATTTTAAAACACGAAAGGTCGTTTTGATCTATTCTACGAAATATTTTATTTTTATTTGCGGAAACATATTCGTATTGCTGGTGTTTACAGCTCGAATTTTGTTGTTCCAATACAAACTTACAGATGCTCTGTAATTTTCTTAGTATTAATACCTGGAGGTTTTTCATCGACGACTTTAGCGTCATAATCTCCGGGTTATGTCTGTCAGTAAACTGTCTGTACAAGGTTTTTAGTCTTGACAGCAGCCTACTTTTATGTCGGTGCAGTGCGTCAATGCGTTGCGGAATAAGTGTTCGTTGTCAGTGTATTGATACCGAGGTATCGTTTTGTAAATTGCTCGTTTAATTGTCTCGTCCATTAGTTTTAGATACCTGTCAATCTCCTCGTTTGACAGATTTCTATTGGACGGTGGGTAGAGCGAATTCGAGGAGAGTACTCTAGTCAGTGTTCTGGAGAAGCGTGTCCAACGCACCCTACTACAGTTGTAGGAATGCCTTTGCACAAACTCATTCAATTCCGCAACTTCGTTCGGAACGGTTTTTCGGTACTGAGACCGCAATGGGCACTGTCATACACAAAGGTTCGTAGACCGTTTATGGTTTGTTGGTTTGTGCATGTCAGGTATATTCGTGTGTCGAACAGCAGAAGATCCAAATAAGACCCGTGTCTGGGAAACGACGGACTATCCGTCGCCTTAAGGCCGAGTCGATACATTATACTGTGCTGACCCCACCAATTGAATAGTAGGTTCCCTCTAGTATTTGGTGCATTATTTCCCCAATCTCTATGTTTTGAAATCTCCCCCGATAATAAAGTAGTTCTCCTCCAATTCCAGTCTTAGGAATCGAAAAAGTGTCTCGAGCTCTGAGATGAATAAAGTGGATTGAGTAGCCTTAGGTGCATAAACAGACACCATGTATAACCGCTTTCCAATACGGAGAGGGATATACACGATGCATACTTCCAGCACCTGGAACCTACGTACTACACGGCTGTATACTCTTTTGAAACGCAGTCCTTTTCTTACAAAGATTGCAACGCTCCCTTCCTTAGTGGAGTTTTGTCGGTTTCTCCGTACTATTTTATATCTTTTGTGCCTCATTTTGTGTCTTTTGGTAAGCTTAGTTTCGCTAACCAAGAGCACATCAGGGGCTTGGTCTTTAAGCAACTTAAACAGTGTGGTTCTTCGTTCGAACCTAATCAGTGAATTAACATTCACTGCAAGGACCTTCAGGGTTTGCTCCGCCATGTACGTACCCATTACGACTGGAGGTGCGTTAGGCCTGGCAGCGGTGCGTATATTTGATCTACCCGCTTAGCCTGTTCCTGTATTTGACGCTGAAGCTGAGCCATCTGCCCCTGAATAGAGAGCAAGATAGCCAGCATGTCAGGCACAGGTTCCGGTGCTCTAGGCGCTGGGGCCTGAGAAGCTACCTTTGGTTGTTGTACCGTATTTCCCCTACCTGCCGCCATTTGGGCGTAGGTAACGTGGGGAGTAACGGCTGGTGTTTGTGCCTGCACGAGTGGACGTTTAACTTCCACTTTCTACTGCCGAGCCAGATTTACTCTTTTAATGTATTGGAATTTGGGACAATCCCGATAGTTTGCGGTGTGTCCCGTGGTCCTACATAACGCACAAGAGAGTTGGCTTCTTTCTGACGTTCCGTCCTTACCTAGAGCGCATTCCTCGGATTTTTGGTTCTTTCCACACTTCATGCATCGAGACTGCATTTCGCAGTTCGACGCGGCGTGCCCGAATCTTTGGCAGCGAACACATTGTAAAATGTTTTCGCTCCTCTTCCCAGTGTACAACCTGGTAGTCTAGGACTTTGCTATTGGGACTTAGCTGAACCAGGAAGAACGGTAGTTTCCGCTTCTCACTTTTGACTCTAGCCGTGACGAATGGCTTAACCCCTACGAATTTGAGCTCTTCACACTCCTTCTCTTTGAGTTCAATCCCCCTCAGCAGCATTGTTTGCAGCTTGTCCCCCTTCGGGGTGTAGAAGAACTCCGTCGTCGATTCCTTCAGTAAGTTTTTTATTTTATTATAGCGCTCCACTGTGTTACAGTGGATCGCATGCCTATCTTGACTTAGTCTTTTAATAAAAAAATTGTTGCGAATACTTACAATGACTTACATAGTTCAATGGTGTCCTTCAGCTACAATTTGAAAGTGTTAATTGGAGGCACTTTCTGCTTAGTGGGTTTCTGCCCTTGCTGTTGTTGTTGTTTCTGCTGCTGTTGCTTCTGCGGTTGTTGCTGCTGCTGTTGTTTTTGTTGCTGCTGTTGTTGTTGTTGTTGCTGCTGCTGATGTTGCTGTTGTTGCTGCTGCGATTTTTGCTGCTGATGCTTTTGTTGTGGTTTTACATGTTTCTTTGTAAGTTCTTGCGCCGATTTCTGTATTCGTTGTTGTTTTAACGGCTGTTTCTGTTTTTGTGGTAGCTCCTCGCTTACATTTGGTTGTTTCTGAGGGCTCTGGATTTGTTGTTGTTTTCCCACCTCCCTCCTTGCCACTTGCTTTGCCTTAATAGCAAGCACTTTTTGCTCTAGCTGTTTAATGGTACTATTAATAGCTTCGACCTCATCCTCTTCGTCATCTGACTCAGATGCAGCTAGGGATGCGAAGCTATTGACTGCTCCCATGTAGTGGCCTTCCCCACCATGCGATACGTGCGGGTAATCATTATTATCCAACACTTGCCTCCTTGGCTCTAATGCTGCCCTTGCTGATGTTGTTACCGCCGTTTCCCTCGCTCCACCATGCAGCATTTCTGAGGAAGCTGATAGGGAAGGGCGCTTTACGAGATTCGGAGTCGGCCTCAGCTTTCTCCTTCTCTTTGTAGCTATTTCTGTTGTTGTTGATTCTGTTCTTTGGGCTGGCTGTTCATCAGATGACATCATGCCATCTGCTGACCCCGCTATTGGAATAGCTCACTTCCACTCATCACACGATCGATCACACTTTCTGTTTGTGCCGTTGTCTATCGATTTAAACTTTTTTTAAAAATAAAAATTCGATGTAGTTTTTTCGGGAATCGAACCCACGACCCCTGCTTTGTCGGCCGACACCACTACTGCTGCGCCATCGAATCACTTGGCCAAAATGTTCTTAATTGTTCTTTTATTACTTTTACACTATTTCACTTGAGAATAAGCCGAAAACACGTCTGTCCCCTATCGAGGTCTATGAACGAATGAGAAGCGATTGCTAGTACCACTACACCACGGCCACCCCTGTTTGTAGAATTCAGTTTGAAGGGGCCGATTAACTTGTTTCCAAGTGCACCTGCCCGCATATTGACGCTGAATTCGTGTTGAAATATTTTATGTCTCATTGTATGTGGATTGTATGCAGCCCACGTATGAAGATTATGAAAATTTGTGATCCCATCACTTGTAAATTGAGATTCGTCTGTCCAAAGAATTCTGCTAATAAACACTTTGTCATCCAAGCTCCGCTCCAACAACCAGTTAGAAAACTCAAGTCTCTTTTCCAAATCATCGTGAAGCAGTTCTTGCACATGTGTATGGTGGTATGCAAATAGATTTTCTCTATGCAGTACATTATAAATTTTATGTCTGGACACATTGAATTGCAAAGCTAAGCGTCTAATGCTGATTGATGGATCAGTTGTAACAGCTTCCACTATTCTTTAATCAGCCGAAATTCTCCTCACTTGTGGAGCTCCCGCGTTAGGCCGTGTATTTGAAACTGATCCCGTTTCTCGAAGCCTTCGATAAATACTTCCAAATACTCCTTTATTAGGAAGTCGTCGGTTAGGATAATTCATGGTATCTTTATATTTATAAACGTAAATAATGTCTGCGTATTCTTGGTTTGTAAATGCAGATATTTCAAATAGCGTTTCTAAGCAACTGTAACCTTAGTGTAAAAAATTAAAATGATGCATTTTTTTTTTATGTAATCTTTTTTTTTTTTTTTTTAAAGAACTTAACACCCAAGTGGGTATTATTACATTTAAAGTGCCTGAGTACGTGTTAAGATTTTAGGAAAATGGGACAGAGAGAGAATGAAAGATGTTTGGGCTCAGTGGCTATTTCGCTATATGGGTGGCATCCAATATTTAATGGGGAGACTAAATTATTAGTGTAATTGGACTTGTTGTTGTATTATAGGCAACCATTCGTCTTACGTGAATTAAGTTTCCTGAAAATGTCTTTTGGGCGAGGCTGGGATTCGAACACCGAACCTTCCGATTTGGAAGCCAATACACTACTTGTGCCACGGCCACCCACTTTTATACCATTTTTGTCTGGTAAATTTTTGAAATAGGCCTTCAAATCCCAAACCTAACTCTTTCTGGCAACTTTTAAGGAACAAGGTAAGGAAATGAGGGTGTTGACAGGTAGTTAAATAAAAGAGCACACTTTAAAATTTTAAAATTAAAGAAAATTAGTAATTCTTGGAAAACCACTCTTACGAGTATTGTCAACTGTGGTTAGAAACGTTGGTAAAAAAATCATAAATATATGGGTTTTTGTGCAAACTTGATGACGATTTTTTTTTATTATTGTAACTTTCATAAGAAAAGATAGTAAAACGTTATGTCAATTAGGCATTTTCTGGAGAAAAGTGACCTCAAAGTTAAAAATTAGCATGGGCAATAAAAATGAAGCATGTTTAAAAATTGGATATCTAAAGACTCAAACAAGGTATCAACTTTATTTAAACGCCGTTACAAAGGCTAGTATGTTTTCTAAAAATAAACTCCTACACGAAGTTTCTACAATTAGTGCTAACAGAGAAATTTCCGTTAATATGGGCCAGGGTACACCAAAGTAAGTCTTTTCTTAAATCCTCGATAAATGATGTCAACTTTGGAGATAGACCCTTACTGTAGAACGATTTTTTTCTTAGAATATATCCAGAAAGCATTTCCCAAATTATCCTTGACGAATTAAGGCACACCCTGTATAGTAAAAGTTATGGCAATGATTGATGATGACTGTTAAAAGTTGTACTCGAGAAGCAGAGCAAGTTTCATTCAAGAATGGGAACGCCCTGCATCAGACTGTGGAGAATGTATAAGTATAACGCCCGATGAATATTTTGAACATCTAAGAGTACAACTCTGTCTTATTGGAAAAAATAGGTCGAAGTATGTATGATTGTTTTGTAACGGATGCATGATCTTTCCAGTATATGACATATTATAGTAAGCTGAAATACCATCTAGCAGAAAAAATTTACTTTCTAGACTGCAATTCAGTAGAGAGGATCAACATTATTTTTAAAATCAGAGGAGAGCTACTGAATCTGAATTTCATTCAGAATTGCCTATGTTGTGCAATCTTTGCAATATGAAGATGCGGAAGATGTATTTCACTTCCTCGCAATATGCCCAGTTTTAAAATAAATTCGAGTGAGATTCTTTAATTCGTATATTCTGGAAATAGATGAAGCAATTCAAATCTTAATGGAGTCCGGGGTGAGATTTACTTTAGAACTACTGCACAACCGCCTTCGTTATAGAAAATGTATAGTTGAAGAAGATTTTTAATGCTTAATGTATGTACGAGGGTTGTCTGAAAAGTTTCCGACCGAACAATGATACAAGACATTTTTTCTCAATTTTTTTTTATTTTTCTATATAGTCTCCTTGTAACTCTACACACTTCTCCCAGCGATGCTCCCATGTCTCTAACCCGTCCAAATAGTACTTGGCGATTTTCTCTGCAAAATAATTGTTCACGAAAGTGATTGCCTCCTCATTTGACAAAAATCTCTGTCCTCCGAGCGCAGTTTTAAGATAATGAACAAAAAGAAGTCGCTTGGGGCTAGATCTGGTGTATAAGGCGGATGGTCAAGCAATTCAAACCGTAATTCATGGATTTTCGCCATGGCATGGAAATGTTCATTCGAACACGTTTTTGGTCTAGCGTAAGCAAACGCGGCACGCAACGCGCGGACAGCTTTCTAATGCCTAAAACTTGATTTAATATGTAACAAACACGTTCTTTGGACAATTTCATAACCTCTACTATCTCTCTCACTTTAATTCGGCGGTCGTCTAACACCATTTGGTGAACTTTAGCAAAGTTATCATCAGTGGTTGCAGTTTTTGGACGTTTTGAACGTTTATCATCTCCCAAGCTCTTGCGGCCACGTTTAAATTCAGCTACCCAACATTTCACTGTGCTAAATGTTGGTGCAGTCCCCATACACAGAGTCCAACTCATTTTTAATTTGCGAAGGCGTATTGCCTTTCAAAAACAAGAATTTAATAACAGCTCGATACTAAATTTTTCCCATTTTCATGTTGTTTGCTCCATTTTCCATTATATTACATCTCAGAAATAATAAATAAAAGTATAATAAAATAATCATTTATCAAACTTGAACTAAAAATTGCCGAATCTCAATCTTAATTTGTGAATTAGATAAATTATGTTTTTTTTCTTTTTTTTTTTTGTAAATAGCTATTACTCACAATATGTACTCACCTTTCCTTCTGAGTCAGTCTTGCATGCTTTTATAATATCAGCTCCGCCTGTTGCAAATAATTCAAAGCAGTGAGGTTTACTTCTGTCATGAATTTCTCTCACCTAAGTAGCAAAATATACACATACAGTCACATACAATCACGCTTAAGAAAAAAACAATAGTCTATTACTTACAGATATATTCTCAAGAGGAATTATACCTCTCGGCTCTTTATCTGTTGTGTACTCAAAATAGTATAAACAATTGTCGTTCAATATGAACCACCGCCTTTTCCAAGACTTGTACCTTCAAAGTATTTTATTTAAATATGTTACACAATTTTTTTTTAGCACATACCTGCCACCTTGTTTCCATAACCAACCCTCTTTATCTGGATTAAAGAATGTATGCATTAGATCGTTTCCATCGTCCTGGGGAATTTTAAATGGTTCCGTTCGTATAGATTCATACAACGATTCTAACAAACCTCTTGGAAGATCACCCCCGTTATTTATACCACGATTCATCGAAATGAATTGTTCCACGGTTGGTTTATCCTTTACCTAAAGAATATATTAAAAAATAAAGCTGTTTATTAAAAAAAAAGAGAAGAAAAGAAAGTCCAGCAGCGAAATTTAATCTCAATCGTAATCAAAAATAAATGTTTATTTCTTTTTGGAGAAAAAATATATCGTTAAACAAAACACACACCACGTCGATATACATAATTCACATATTTTTAATAAGAAATAAGCAAATGTATAATTAGTAAAATGTGCATACTGTACATCTACATCAAAAAATGTTTTAGGGTAGGTTTGTCTTGAAAATAGAAGCACAACTGTGTAGTTGGTTCCGTTGTTTCCTATATGTAGCTTCTGCAACTATACTGATGTTAATTATTTTTATATCTACACTTACCGACGGATTATGCAGAGACGTGTTAAGCATTATAATTGCAAAGCTGAGAACATAACAGGTATCTGTGTTAGTAAAAATATCAGGATTTAGTTGACAGTATCGCTGAGCAAAGCACTCCATCATCCTATCTATTTTCTGAGCTTCGCCAGGCAATCGAAATGACCATAAAAATTGTCTATAAAGGTAAACAAATAAAAATTAATTCCTAGTCACATAATTGTTTGAATAATAAAATATATTATTACCTTAAAGCTTGTACTAGGATGAGATTCGTAAAATCATGAAGCGCCACAAAAGCTTTTAGAACATCTTCATTGAGATCATTTTTTTCGCCAAGATAGTCACCTTTAAAAAAACAAAACAAACTTTAAATATCTCGTGATTTAGACCAAGTAGTAAGTTTTTTCTGTTTGGGAATTATTATCGTAATTTGAGCTGATAAAAAAATGTTCGTAAATAATTTGGTATATGAATTTTAATAAGCATATTGTGATAACCACTTAAAATCTGAACAGCGTCAACTGTATTTGAATAGCAGAAAATTCAACCAGGAGAAAGGAAATTTGTAGCGAATATTCTAGTACAACTTCTACCGCGAGCATCGAACTTGTCGAGTTGTAGAGGCTGAGTAGGGTCAATGAATCTCGAGAAGAAATTCTCCAGACGAGTCCTGAAACCAAAGGATGCTCCCCCCCCCTCCCCAACTCCCAAAGCACTCCATCATTCCCCTGGGCTGGATCAAGGTGTTATACGACCCGTGCTGAAGATCAACCTGGCTGAGGGCCCAGTATCTCCAAAAATAGCTCAGTCGCGAACGGAGTATCCGGATACCTGGCGACCTCAGGATTAGCTAGCCTTATCTGTATACAGCGGATCTCTGTACAGATGGACACCCCTTTCTCCGCTACTCGTGGGACCATTAATGGAAAATAACCAAAAAACAAAAACCGAGGCCGGTACTCCTTCAATACCGGGCGGTGGAACGGTGACTACACCGACTACCGGCAAGGCTCCTACATTGCCGAGAGGAGGCAAAACTGTGGCAGGCCATGGTGCGCCATCCTCTAACGGCAAACAGAACGAGCCAAAAAATAAGAATTCAGGAAGTGTTAGGACTGTGGAAAGCCATGGTCCTATCACTTCCTCCACCCCTAGCAGCAGCAAGTTTGTGGCAGGCCACGGACTTGTCGCTGCTACCAAAACTCCTTCAGGGAGTGTTAAGACTGTGGCAAGCCATGGTCCTATCACTTCCTCCGCCCCTAGCAGCAGCAAGTTTGTGGCAGGCCACGGACTTGTCGCTGCTACCAAAACTCCTTCAGGGAGTGTTAAGACTGTGGCAAGCCATGGTCCTATCACTTCCCCCGCCCCCAGCAGCAGCAAGTTTGTGGCAGGCCACGAACTTGTTGCTGCTACCAAAACTCCTCCCTCCAAGGAGGAATCTGGAGCTCAGCCGCATCGGCAAGCTCCATCTAAGGCGCTCTACATAAGACGCCGAAATGCTTCACGCATCATCAAAACCTTCGGATCCATTCCGGAGGTTGAGAGAAGTGCGGAAATAAAGAGCAAGGTTGAGTGGGCTAAAAACATCCTAAAAGACGGATTTCCCACTGCTTCTACTGCTCCCAAAACGTCAAAAGACTCCTCTAAGCGCCAGAGATCGTTGGAGGAAACCGTATCGGTTTCCAAGAGGCCCAAAACACACAGTTCTTCAACCCCTGGGCCATCCAACAGCAGATCTCTGAGGTCTTACAATGAAGTCCTAAAGGACGCATTGGTGATCGCGGTGATCGACAGGAGCGATACCGACGGTTCCATTACACCGGAACGGTGGCAACTGGTCAAGCTGAAGCTCTCGAGCAACTTCTTGGCCATCATGCGGGAAAATCCAGGACCACCTCCTATCACAAGCGACGCTGGCTGGCAACAAGGCCATGTCAAGCTCATCGCTTGCTCCAACCAGAGATCTCTCGATCTCTTCACCAAGGCCATCGATGGTTTAGGAGAGATTTGGCCAGGTGCAAAACTCGAGGTCGTATCTAAGGAAGACATTCCTAGTAAACCTCGAACTCGTACCTGGATTCCAGCCGAACCCTCCTCTCCAAAAAGTATTCTGGAAATCGTCCGGCTCAGCAACCCGACTCTTCCGATTCATGACTGGAAAGTCGCGAAACTGGAGGAACTAAAGGGTTCTTATAGATGCGCGTTAATTGTGATCAATAAGGAATCCCTTAATCCTCTGGCGCAGATGAAAGGCATGATTCGGTTCGGATTCGAGTCCATTCATTTAAGGGTGTACAAAAAGGATGAGCTGGATGCTGATAAGCAACCTCCTCCTCCTTTAATACCTGACATCACAACCTCGGATCTTGGAGCGTCGATATCCTTTCCAGAATTGGATAGCGACGACTCCAATCTGTCCGAGGTGACTACCAAGCCGTCGGTCTTCTCTTCTGACACACTGTCGGAAATGGAAACCGATGACGAAGCAATTAGAGGTTCTACACGATCAGAGATAGAGGATGAGCTCTTGGGCACATCTTCAGAATCGGAGGACCTCAACAACACCGTGGTGGAGGCGACTCTGGAAGACTGTAGCAATGATACGGTTTCTCCAGATTAATCTCCACCACTCAAAAAAGGCTTCGGCCGCACTCATTCTGCGTTTTTCCAAAAACGCAGAAGACATAATCCTAATCCAGGAACCATGGATTGCAGAAGGCGTGGTTCGTGGACTTAGGACACCCACATACGCTCCGCTCTATACAAGAGACAAAGGTAAGAATAGAACTTGTATATTGGTGAAACGTAGCCTTAATGAATTTCTACTTCCCAACCTCAGTGACCCCGACCTAACCGTTGCCAGACTAGAGACTGTCAAAGGCTCTTACTGGCTGGCATCGGCTTACCTTGGCCACGACCAAGTGGGCCCTCTCCCTGGTGATAACCTGGAAAGGGTGGTACTGGAAGCGGGAAGTCAAAAAACTGGATGCGATGCTAACGCACATCATACGGTCTTGGGCAGTACCGACATTAATGATAGAGGTGAGTCACTTTTAGACTATATTTTAAGTAGTAACCTCTTAATTTGCAATATTGGCAATGAGCCCACTTTTATAACAAAAAACCGACAAGTGTTAGATATTACTCTTGTTTCCGACAGCATCACCCAAAGACTAACAAACTGGATGATATCGTCTGAACACTCCTTTTCAGACCATAGATACATCCAATTCAGTCTGAGTGATGCTCCCCCCGCCAACCAGCTTTCCGGAACTACCGGAAAACTGATTGGACAAAATACAGAGGAATACTGTCGAAAACGATATCCTCTGAACTATCAAGTCCCCCGCGTGACACCAATGAGCTCGACATGAAAGTCAGGGAATTTACTCTGACTCTCAATAAGGCTATGGCCGCTTCCTGCCCTCTTATTCAACCAAGCGGCAAGAAAAAACCACATTGGTGGACATCGGCACTGGGACTGCTCAGAAACGCCTGCAGAAAACTTTTCAACGCAGCAAAAAGACAAGAAAAGTGACCGACTAGGACTCATATAAAGAATCAATCAAATTATACAAAAAAGAACTGAGGAAGGCAAAGCGACAATCCTGGAGGTCATTCTGCGACAAAGTTACAGAAACCTCTGAGGCATCGCAGCTAAGAAAAATCTTCTCCACAAATCCTATGATGCCCAGCTGTTTGAAAAAAAACCGATGGCACTTGGACAACCTCAAGTGATGAATCACTCAACCTGCTTCTGGACACCCACTTTCCAGGTAGCTCCCAACTCGCGGCCAGTAGCAGCCCAAACAGGCCTACTGCAACCGTGACCAAAATTCATGGTTTGATTACGAGAGACAAACTGCTTTGGGCGCTGCATGGCTTCAAACCATACAAGTCTGCTGGTCCGGACGATATTATACCTGCCGAGCTACAGAGGTCCTCAGATATTATTCTACCAGTGTTGGAAAATATTATGAGGAACTGTGTAGAACTTATCCACATTCCACTGTTATGGAGAGAAGTGAATGTAGTATTCATTCACAAAGCTGGAAAATGTTCTCATGTAGTCCCAAAGGACCTCAGACCTATAAGTCTATCATCATTCCTTCTGAAAACTTTAGAACGACTGATTGATATCCATATTCGAGCCAAAGTTGATCCAAGACTTCTGTCTACGGCTCAACATGCCTACTGTAAAGGAAAGTCGGTGGAAACGGCTTTGCACTCTCTGACTAGCCACATCGAACGATCCCTACAATATAAGGAGTACACAATGGTTGCTTTCCTAGACATAGAAGGCGCCTTTAACAACGTCAACACATCCGCAATCACGTCTGCGCTGTCAACTCTGCAGGTAGACGGCTCACTTGGGGAGCTGATTAGTTGATTAGGATAATCAACTCCAAACTGGGTGAGACTTCTGATAAAAGATATGTCAGTAGGGGTACGCCGCAAGGCGGTGTTCTATCTCCCCTTCTCTGGAACTTAGTAGTTAACGAACTACTGATATACCTGGAAGCGGGTGGTAGCAGAGTGATTGCCTATGCGGATGTCGTTGCCATAGCCGTCTCAGGAAAACATCTAAATACCATTAAAGAACTCCTCCAAGTAAATCTCAACAGATTAACCCGCTGGGCAGATCGCTGTGGATTGGGAATAAACCCCCATAAAACTGATCTTGTCCTCTTTTCTAGGAAATATAAAATTCCAATCATAGACCCTCCTTCAATAAACGGTACCAGTTTAGTTTTCTCCGATACAGCAAAATATCTGGGTCTCATTTTTGATAGAAAACTAAACTGGAAACCTAACATTCAAGAAAGAGTCAATAAAGCTACAATAGCTTTATTCTCTTGCAAAAAAGCCATTGGGAACAAATGGGGCCTTCAACCTCGCATAACCCACTGGCTATACATCTCGGTCATAAGACCGATACTTACTTACGGGGTGGTTGTCTGGTGGACGGCCTTGGAGAATGCAGTCAACCGCATTAAACTAAGCAGAGTCCAAAGAACAGCATGTCTATGCACAAGCGGAGCCTTGCGGTCTACCCCCTCTGCGGCATTAGATATTCTGCTTCACTTGACACCCCTCGACATGTTTAGCAAGCAAGTAGCTGCGACCGCAGCTATTCGCCTTAAAGCGACTAAACAGTGGACAAATAATTCATCTGGCCACGCCAATATTCTTAATACATTAGGAATCCTCACAGAGAACACCGATTACACCATACCTGAACTTTGGTTTGACAAAAACTTCCATGTAAGCTTCCCCTCTAGATCATTCTCGGAGGAGGATGCTTTCATGGAGGACAAGTCAATCCATCTCTACACAGATGGATCTAAAACCGATAGCGGAGTTGGTGGTGGTGTTTTCTCAGATAAGCTAAATCGAAGTCTCACTTTCCGCCTTCCAAATCACTGTAGCGTGTTCCAGGCGGAAATTTTGGCGATTAAAGAAGCTCTGTCCTGGCTGAAGAAAAACGTGATATCTGCAAAGGATATCCGCATATTTTCATACTGCCAACATCCTGGACTTGTTTTTAACTTCTCATAAGTACACCGTTGATGTGCTCTCCCCTCTAGGCTCGTCGGGCCATTGTGTCATATCAGCTAATTTCTCGTACACCAACCACACAGTTAGAGAAAAAAGTTCTAAAAGAACAGTATGGCAATACGAGAAATCCAACTGGAGCGGTCTTAACAGCTTGTTTAGGAATTTTAACTGGTCGTTATGTTTCCTCGATAACGACGTGGATGCCGCTGCTGATATGCATGATCACTGACACTATTCTCCTTGTAATGAGATATTTAATCTCTTATCGGATTAAGAGTATCAGACCAAAACAAAAGCCATGGTATGACTCGAACTGTAAAGAGGCTGTCAGGGTTAGCGAAATGGTTTTTCAGTGCTATACCAACCCGGCATGAAAAACGAAAAACGTTCAAACGAGCTAGGAATGACTGCAACGTCTTTCTCAAGCGCGTGAAATTTCAATATGACTAAAAATTGATGCAAAAAATACTATAATGTCCCAAAAGTAGTAAAAGTTGTTGGTCATTCGTCAAAAATATTAAAAATTCTGCCTCATCCTCCATCCCAACGCTCATTCACAATGACATTCCAGCTGTCAGTTCTTTGGATAAAGCCAATCTGCTTGCTGCACATTTTGCGGCCAGTTTAACACTTCCAGATTGTGCTTTGTCTCCACCTACACTTGAGTGCGTCCAATCATCAATGGGACGAATTCACTTTCGCACTCGTGTAGCAGCAAGAGTACATAAAGATATCAACATACATAAATCCGCTGGTCCAGATGGTAGTATTTATCCCCTTCTTCTGAAGAGGTGTTCTTCCGCGCTGGCAAAACCACTGCGTAAGCTTTTTCATCAATCCTACTCTTTAGGACTCTTCCCGAGCAGATGGAAAACAGCATTTGTTAGTCCGTCCCTAAAAAAGGCGAATCTTCTTCTCTCTCCTCCTACAGGCCCATTGAACTTACGTCCCTTCTTTCCCAGGTCATCGAAACAATGATAAAACGTCAGCTCATGAAAATCTCGAAACACGAAAACTTTTTAATGACCGGAAGTACGGTTTTCGTAGCAACAGGTCCACTCGTGATTTTTTTTTTTTTTATAAATTACGCGCGCCTAAGGGGTTAGATTCCCTTTTACTGTTGCCAGGGCGCGGGCGGAAAAGTAGAAGGAAGAGAAAGGAAAATTGTTTTGTAGTGGTGTTTGACACTCAGGTGTGTTTGGTTTCGATATTCTCTCTCCAGAGGTGGGAGTCCGAATAGGACTCAGAACTTCACACGCAGAATTTTTCTGTCTGAGTTCCAATTACACAAATGAAGATCTGACTTGCCATGGGCAGGATTCGAACCTGGACCCTCCGAGTGAGAAGCGATTGCTAGTACCACTACACCACGGCCACCACCAAAAAGTGGAACCAAAGCGTACATCTATCTGGCGAAAGCAAGATAGTTGCATTTGATATTTCTAAGGCATTTGACAGAGTTTGGCATCAGGCTCTTTTGTCGAAAATGCGTGCATTTGGGATCGATGACTCTCTTCTTCAATGGATTAGAAACTACCTTTCGGAACGTTCAATTCAAGTTGTCGTGGATGGTCTCAAGTCTGATATTCACAAAATAAATCCTGGTGTGCCCCAGGGCTCCGTTCTGTCTCCGACACTCTTTTTAATTTTTATCAATGATCTCTTGTCTGCCACTTCTAATCCAATATATTCCTTTGCTGACGACAGTACTCTCTGCTTTTCATATTCGTTTCCGGACTCACTCCTCTGCTCTTCGGCTGTAGAAAGGGAACGGCAGCGCATGTTAAGCTCATAAAATTCCGATATTAACAGCATAACCAATTGGGGAACTATCAACAGAGTGGAATTTAATGCTTCCAAAACACAATGCTGTCTGCTGTCGTTAAAGAGAAATTTAAACACCCAGCCATTATCCACGAATGGCACTTGCATCGTCGAAACCGAAAACACTTTCCATTCTCGGTACGTGTGTCAACGACCAAATATTTGATGTCGCCAAAAATGCTGCGAAATGTCTATGTGTCCTCAAGCGATGTAAGAAATATTTTACCCCCTCTGACCTGGCTTCAATATATAAGGCATTCACCCGCCCAAAACTGGAGTACAACGCCCATATCTGGTCAGGTGCCCCTAAGACCTCTTTGCACCTGCTAGGTAGGATCCAAAATCGTGCGATAAAACTCATAGGTGATGACAGTATTACTCAGTCATTCGACACCCTCGAACACAGACGTAATGTCTCCTGTCTCACCTTGTTGTATCACTATTTTCACCACCAGTGCTCCACCGAAATAGCCAGTAGCATTCCATCATTTCTAACTTTTAACCGTAACACCCACCCGTCTGGCTAAGAATGCTCATCAGTATATGAAATATCGCGATTCGTTCCTAAGACGCACAACTCGCTTGTGGAATGCCCTGCCGAGCTCTTTATTTCCTAGTCACAACTTGCAAACATTTAAAACCAACGCACATCGGTATCTCTCTTTTTCCCCTCGCCCGCGCTATGTGCAAACATCTTAAGGGTACACAAAATCCCTTGTGCGCGCGCCGCTTATAAAAAAAAAATAAAATACTGACGTCTCAACGATGTCACTAAAAAGGAAACCTACCCGAGAACCGATGAGACTTTGGATATGCTTTCTGGAGCGAAATGATTTTCAACTTTAGACTTGAAGAGCGATTATTAGCAGGTAGAGATAAAACGTTCGGATGGTAAGAAAACTGCCTTCACCACAGGAAGTGTAGTTGGACGACGTTATCGTCATAGGGAAGACGTTCGAGGAGCATCGCGAAAATCTAAAAGAAATGTTTGAGAGGCTACGAAGTGCTCATTTGAAGTTGAACCCAGAAAAGTGTGCCTTATTCCGTCCGAAAGTAACATATCTGGATCACATTATATCAGCGGAAGGAGTAAGGACGGATACTGACAAAATCGAAGCCGTGAAAAGTTGGCCTGTCCCAAAAGATAAACACCAACTAAGAAGCTTCTTGCGACTCGCCACGTTCTACAGAAGGTTCGTAAAGGATTTTGCTGGCATTGCAAAGAGTTTGCATCAACTTACGGAAAAAGGCCGACAGTTCAGGTGATCTGGAGATTGTTTAAAAGCGTTTAAAGAACTGAAGCAACAGCAGTTCAATGCCCCCATCTTGGGTTACCCCACACCCGGAAAAATGTTCATCGTTACATTGCAAACGCTAGCAATATAGGGGTCGGAGCTGTGATCTCCCAAGATTATGATGGTAAAGAGAAAGTGGTCGCATGTTACAGCAAAATACTCTCCAGACCTGAAAGGAACTACTGTGTAACGAAGCATTTCCATAAGTACCCCTACGGACAAAATTTCATTCTTCGTACAGACCACGCAGCTCTGAAATGGCTACTCGAATTTAAGAACCCTGAAGGCCAAGTTGCAAGATGGATAGAGCAGTTGCAGGGCTACGACTTTAAAGTGCAACACCTCAAGGGAAAACTCCACTCAAATGCTGATGCTCTCTCTCGTGAAAACACTGCAACCGTAAAGAAGCGAAAGAACAGGTCAATATCCAAATGAGCCAAAAGAGGGTTGGAGTATAGACGAAATCCGTTCCTCCCAACAGACAGACAATGGGACTCGCTTTGTGTGCAAGATGGTTTGCTGAAGAGAAAATGGGAAAGTACAGATGGGACAACATCTTGTATGCAGCTAATCGTGCCACGGTCTAGAGTCAGTCAAGTACTCCATGAAATACATGACGGAATCTCAGGAAGCCATTTGGGAATAAACAAGACGTTAGAAAAAGTAAGGGAACGTTTCTATTGGCTTAGCGCTAAACAAGATGTTGAGAATAGATGCAAAAAGTGTATAAGGTATGTGGCTGGTGTGGCTTTAAAACTAGGACTTAAAAACTAACAAGAGTTAAGGGTTAGGAAGTAAGGGAATGGTAGAGGAGATCAAATTTAAAACGAGAAGTGCTTAGGTTAAAATAAAAAAGGGGGAGGTTTGAGTTGACCTTACGGAGCATGCGGGAGATTGGTTCGTTAGAGCCATAAGAGGTGCGGTGGGTTGGGATATAGAAGAGACGAGGACAGCGTAAATTACGAGGGTTAATGTTCAAGGAAATAGGGGTCATTCCATTGTGACTGGTGGGATATCTTACTCTAGGCTAGTGTATATTATTACTTGTAATAACTGTTTAAACAATAATTGACGTGTAAAATAAATACGAAATTATAGCTAATAAACTGTTATATTATAATTCCTCCAAAAAGTGACAGTCAACAATATCTTCATCAAGCTAAAGTGTTTTGAAACTGTGTGACTGGTGGGACATCAAAAAATCCCACACTTCTACTTATGTTACTGCCCAAGACAATTTCAGTCCAACCATATTACATCCAAGAAATCTTTTTTTTTTATTTATTGTAACGCTCTTGTTACAATAAAGAAAAAAATTGCTAAAAATTGTTTATAAAAAGATATTTAATTTATAAAATGAAACTGGTGGGACACGACTTTGTGACTGGTGGGACAAGAACAAAACTGTAAAAAGGATTTTTTTTTTATGTTTTATTTTTCAAAAGTTTTAAAAGAAAAAATATACTATTATGGATTAGTTAAAATTAAAAAAAAATTCAGAATTTCCAGACTATCGTTGAATTATGCAGTATTTTCTCAACTCCTGTGATGTTGCAGTCAAGCCATTTTCAATAGATTTATCGCCATGGTATCGGAAATAATGATGCCTCTGCACATTTGGAATAGGCTCAATATCATGCCATCTTTGGTCGAGATTTTCATGACACCTTTTTATATCTTCACTCGAGACATACAAAACCCGTAGTCCAATGGCATTATCATATAAAAATTTAAAACAGGCATAGGCGTCTTCTAGCAATGCTTCTCTGGTCATTATTGCTATCCATAATGCTCTCTTTGCTGTTGCTCCGATGCCATCTACAGCACCCTTACCATGAAGAGGCAAGAAAATTCCAGTAGAATAAATGATGCATGATAATGCATGTTGCATGATAATGAATGCATGATTTCTGGAGTACGCTAATTGACCGACAACAGTGCTGCCAAGTTAGTACAAATATTTCATTAATTTTTTTTTCATGGAGGAAGCATTAATAAGGGACTCAAAATAATTGTTGGTTATCTTTTTACATTAATTTTTAAATATTGTTAAAATGAAGCTATTACGTCACAAATTTACCCTAAAATAAAAATGATTAGAGGATTTTTTCAGATTTTCTTGATTTCCCAATTTGCTTGGAATGACCCATAGAATTGTAAAGGGAAGCGCAGTCCACAGAACCTGAGAGTTGTCGATGAATGAAGAGAATGTCAGCTACGTCTCTGCGTTTTTCTAGGGTATTCAGGTTAAGAAGTTTGAGGCGGTCGCGATAGGGAGGTAAGATAAATGGGTCACTCCAGGATAGTCCACGAAGAGCAAACCGAAGAAAACGACGTAGAATGTTCTGGATTCGGGATATATGAATTCGTTGAAGGGGGGACCATACTTGGCTGGCATATTCAAGGAAGGGCCGGACAAGGGTAATGTAAAGTGACCTTGTCACATAAGGGTAGCAAAATTCTTTAGACCAACGTTTGATAAAACCGAGCGATGAGTTGGCTTTAAGGATTATCTCATCAATATGCGGACGGAAGTTTAACTCTCTATCATATAAAATTCCAAGGTCGCGAAGGGATTGAACCTGGGGTACAGGTTGGTCATGCAGAAAATAAAGTCGAGGGGGGGATTGATTGGACTTACGAGACAAAGTCATGGATTGGCATTTGGAGACATTAAGCTCAAAGTAATTTTTTAGACACCAAGTAGAAAACCTATCGAGGTCTTCTGGAAGAAGAATAGAGTCTTGGGGTGAAGAAATAGTTTTGGAGAACTTAGTGTCATCGTCGTAAATGGATACGGAGCAATGTTTGATTATCTTCTCAAGATCGTTTATAGTTAGAATAAAAAAGAGGGGACCTAGATGGCTGCCTTGTGGGACACCAGAAGTGGCTGGAAACGGGGTTGAGGAGGCTGACCTAAAGCGATCGCTATAGTAACGGTTCTCCAGATAGGAAGATATCCATTTTAACAATATGGGGTCAAAACCGAGGGAAGATAATTTGAAAAGGATCAGTTGATGTGATATTTTAACGAAGGCCTTAGCGAAATCTGTAGCAATAACGTCAATTTCGTTGCCATTTTCTAGGGCTGAAAGCGCAAAGGATACGAATTCAACTAAGTTTGTAGTAGTTGATCTACCTTTTAGAAATCCGTGCTGACTGGGTGATATAAGTGACTTGCACTGAAAGCTTAGAATTTCATATAAAAAAACTTTCGAACATTTTGGGTATGTGAGAAAGCTTAGCAATGTGACTGTAATTGGTTACTTCATTGTTTGATCCCTTTTTGTGAACCGGGGTTATGAAAGAGGTCTTCCAAACTTGGGGGAATTCCCTTTGTGTGAGGGACAGATGAAAGAGGGAGGGAAAGTGGATGCGAAATATTAGAGACACACTTTTTGAGAAATATTGCTGGGAGCCCATCTGGACCGGATACAAATTCATCATTGAAATTTTGTAACTTTTCTTCGATATGGGTGGGATCAAAAGGTTTAGATAGAGAGGGGCCAATGGAGAAATTGGGAAGGTACTTAAGGGGATCAAAAATATGGACTGGGGCCCGTGAAACCGAGGGAGAAGGCGAGCTATAAGCGGGATTTAAGATATGGATTTAAAAAAAAACCTATTCGGGGACCAGGAGTTTTTAATTTTATTTTATCATTCGATCGTTGATTATAATCATCTTTATTGTCACTGTACTACACAATATCATTTTCCCAAATAGTTAGCATTTATATGTGCAAATATCGTGTTTTGTTATTTTGCTTAATTTTATTTCATGATATACCATATATACACATATACCAGCCGGATATGTACATCAAGAAGATAGGTTACATTTTTTTTAACACTGAGATACAGAAAAGTAATTCTTTTTCTTACATGTTGGTATCGATCCACCTTAAATAATAACAGAATTCAAAGACCTCAAATCCGAAATTTGACTCGAGCAAGAGTGTATAATCTACTTACCTATTGCAGTTTTATTTAGTCCCTCGCCTTTATATAAAAAGTGTGCAATATCTTGAGGATCCATGCGCAGAAGTCTATTCTCTACCAAATATTCTATACCTAAAAGAGAAAGAAAAAATGTTAACAAAATAAACCAAAAACATACAAGGGCAAGCCCTGATTTCAACGACAACAACGATTGGCAAGGCTGGAAATTAAACAGTTCGCATGCGAAGCATTAAAGCTACGCGCTTGAATACCCTCTATTGGGTATTGAATTGAATAGATTAAGAAGCAACACAGTTCACTTAAAGGTTCTAAAATTGAACGTCAATATCTTAGCAATTTACTTCCTGCGTCAACGCCCTTCTGTGATTCATGGAATACAGTGTTACAAAACTCTATAAAAAAATAAGTTGTTCGCGTAACAACTGCAAGAAAATAAATATCGTTCGCTGGCTAAATGCCAATGGCACACAATTAGTAATACTAATGTCACTCATCTAAATCGGTGGGACATTTACAATTTTAAATAGGGGGAGGGGGAAAACACATACACATATATGTACGTATATAATAAGGTGATGTTGAGCTTATATTGTTGCAACTTACCTTTCTTTGGGTCCATATTAAACTTTTTACGACCTATCGACATCTGTTTATCTTTGTTGGAATGTTTACAATCTTCGGGCACATCTAGAGCCTCCATTTCTGAGACCACTTCACACAGTTCATCTTTGATTTGCTAAAATAAAAAATATTTAGTTAAATATAAATATCATTAATTACGAAATAATATTATTATTTAGAAAACATAGAACATGGAAAAAGTTGGCGAAAATAATCCATTAAACGGATTGAGTACAGTTAAATCTAAGTGCATACATTGAAGTATCTTGATCCATCAAATAACTTAGTAGGTTAATTGTATGACAGAACTGTGCTTATTTATGCATTAAATTAAATAACATAACCTACGTATGCTTGTTTTCATCAAAAATTAATTAGGGTTTAATACAACTGAATTTTATAATGCGCATGGTAGCGATTGTTAAAAAAATGACCCAACTTCGCTTAAGAGCTCATCATAGAAAATTGAATTGGTACCACAAATATATCTATAACTCTTAATGGCAGTTCATCTGTCGATTGGTGAAAAAATCTAATTTATTTTGAAAATATGTTGTTGGCGGAATGTGTCGGTTGCCGGAGTGATATGTCAAATGTTTGACATTTCTGAAAATTCATCGCAAACGAAGAAAATAAAATATGGAAGCGCTAATTCATATCCGCTAAGATAGCGTATATAAATTAACTTAGCGTACAACTCTATATTATTCTTGTAATTTAAATTCAAATATTATCAAAGAAATAGTAGATTTACTTTAAATATGTAAATCTACTATGTACGAGTAGGTACATATGTATATACACGTATGTATATATTTGTTTTGAAATTGCCTTCTATGATTAAAGTCAGTTAAAAATAGAATTTGAAGAGATGTTATTCAGCTTTGATTTTATTGTTACATTTTATATAACAAAAATTTAAAAGATCTGTATTGAAACTTGCCAATCATAGAAATATTTTTGTACGTTTATTTTTATCACGCTTAAAGAATAAAACGAAAAATATATATCTGCATGTAATTGTATGATGAAATTAATACTGTAGGGGAGAGAAGTACTCGTTGTTATCGCTGTTGTGGTTGAATATTTTCATTCAACGCAAAGCTGATGATGTCATCGATTTCAGTGGCAGTTCAAACGAGATATTGTTCATTAGAACCTGCAATATTTGCAAGCTCGTTCTTAAATGCGTTAACTAGTTTAATTGTGTATATACATGTATGCATCTTATACTCGTATATTGTAGCAGTTAAGTTGATAAACATATATGTTTCCATATACCGTAAAGCTACTGAGTTGAAGAAAGGTCAATATAGTGTTGCTATTATAAAGTTACAATTAATTTAAAACAGTATGTGTGGATGGTGGGATACCACTTTCAAATTGCATAGTGTGTATTTGATAAAGAATAATTTATCTAAGCATTACACATTACATATGAGATGAAATTACGGGGAAAATTTATTTCTAAGCAAGTATTATTATTATTATTATAATAATTTATTACCATATAAATAAACTTACATGGTAAAAAAAGAGACCTCATCGAATAAAACCAGCCAATCTTTGATTTTGAAAGATCTGATTGTATTAAAGGGTTTTCCAATAGGGACTTGACAACTTTGAATTTAATTTGTGAACGCACTCTTTCGCTAATCATCAAACTGTGACTGTCAATTTATTCAGTAAACTCAACATTTTCATCATGGTAAAGTACACGGCATCGCTCAGACCACATTATGGCGTATTTTGCATAAGGATCTTGGTCTACACCCATACAACATCAAGCTGACTCAAGAATTGAAGCCGATGGATCATTTGAAGCGACGTACGTTCTCCGATCGGGTTCTGGAGAAGATGCGCCAAGATGATGAATTTCATCGCAAAACCATCTTCAGTGACGAAACTCATTTTTGGCTCAATGGGTTCGTCAATAAGCAAAATATGCGTTATTGGTCGGGTGAAAATCCACATGTGCTTCATGAATCACCACTTCATCCACAAAAAATAACTGTTTGGTGAGGTTTGATAACGATCGTCACGTTACTGTGAATGGTCAGCGTTATCGCGCCATGATCACCGATTATTTTTGGCCCGAATTGGAAGATATGGACTTGGACGACATGTGATTTCAACAGGATGATGCCACAAGCCACAATCCACACAGCACACGCTACAAACGATTTATTGAATAGTAAGTATGATGAGAGTGTTATCTCAAGAAATGAGACAGTCGATTGACCGCCTTGTTCGTGCGATTTAACTCCGCTTGATAATTTTCTGTGGGGCTACGTTAAGTCGTTGGTTTATGACAACACGCCGATGACGTTGAAAGAGCACAGAGCCAACATTGAACGCGAAATAGCGCCGTTTCGGCCGTGTGGCCAAGTCGTTGAAAATTGGGTCCAACGAATCGACCGCTGCAAACGTGCCCACGGTGGCCATATGAACGAAGTCGAGTTCCATTCATAAATGTTTTGATTGTACTTCAAGCCGATAATAAAGTTTTTGATATATCTCAAATGGTTTGTGTTTTATTTTAAAAAAAGTTGCCAAGTTCTTATTGGAAATCCCTATATTTTAATAATTTCAGCACTTTTTCTTTGCTGCTGAAATTTTGATCAATTCTTCACGTAAATTTAGTCAATTTTTAAACTTTCGAACTTTGTACTCGTTATTCCCTTATTCTACCTATCAATATCATAAGACTGGTTAATGGTTAAAGCTGTAACTGTTAGTACTATATCTCATCATATCATACCTTTGTTTTCCCCATAGAAGAATTCTCCCAATTGTTCCTGTTTTGCTGCATAACATTTCTGCAATTTTGACACAATTCATTATTATTGTTGTTATAGCCCGCCGATAATTGTTCGTCCTTAACGTTTGTATCACTTTGTGATGTCGAACTATCATCGATATATTTTAAATCACAGCATCCAAGATCTATGGAAGAACCCTTCAACGTTGATGTATGTGAACTCTCATCACTTCCATCAAGAACACAATCCAGACTACTCGACCGGTGCTTTTTCATCCGTGATACGATCTCACCGCGATCGTTAAGTCGCAGCTCTACTGGACGTGTTATTATCACAGTGTGTGTTGTTTTTTGCGTTGTAGTTTGTTTGAACTCCGAACGCTTGTTTAAAATAATCGACTTCTTATCCGTGCTTGCCAAACGAGTGATTTTTACATCGCTTTTTTTGTCAGACTCGGTTTCGTATTGAAAACTATGTTCTCGACTATATGGAGACCGTGATGATGGTGGGAAAAAAGGTGAAGATGGTGGTGTTGAATGCTGCTGTTTCGGTTGCAGATGGCAGCAACATTGTGAACACAATTTGTTTACTCTCTTACCATTAACAAGACTTTGTTTATCGTCGTCATCCATATTATCGCTGGAAGTTGCGCCTGTAATAGTTGACGCGGTAGAAGATAATGGTGATGTTGGGAGTGGACTTGGTGGCAATGGCTCTATATAGAAAGTGCTTTGTGATGTTAGGTCAATGCAACTTCTTTGGAATTTTTTGTCGGCTTGTATGCATTTGTTCTTGCTGTTCTTTGGTTGTCTTCGAAGTGATGAGAACCAGTTGGAGACGCTAGGTCTCTTTTGTTGTAATGATGACATTATATTTAGTTCTTGAGTTTACTTCTGATATTCACTTTTTAAATTTAATTTAATGTAACTTTAAAATATATTTTTCATGTCAGGAGCAATGTATTATATTTATTATTTGTTCTTTTATTTGAAGATTTCAATTAAATTCGAGGCGTATATTGTAGAAATATAAAAAGGTACACACAGAAACGGATCCAAAGAGAAGATATAACAAAATACGACGCATTATGTTAAAATGTATGTTAGTTGCAAATTTTACCTTCATGAAATAAATTAATTTTTTTAATTTTTTGATATACCTACGAGTACATACCTACATACATATGTACATATTATTATTTTTTATCTTATAAGCATAATGGAATTAAATTTAATAAAAATGCGTTTAAAGCGAAAAATATATTCAAAATATACATATATATATATGTATGTATGTTTACTCAAAATATATATTTCCCTTCCCCCCTTACTTTTCATTTTCGTGGTTAAGCATTTGCAATTTCTTGGTTTAACTTTAAAATATATGAAGAATCCCTAACTTATGACAAAAGTTAATTAAGGCCCAGACGGCAATGGACAGGCCAGTACTCATTAAAAAAAATTAAGTATTAATTAAGTAGCTTGTTTAAATTATAAAGAATTTGGAAGGAGCTACAAAATGTAACTTCAGCTAAATTAGAACACAAAAATTAGATTTACGTGTATACATTTTACGTATGTGTGCCTGTGTGCATTTATGTATAATACTTATTTTCTTGGTGGCATATAGTAGGACTGTTCGCGTACTGTCCAAAATTACGAAAAACTACAAAAAACATATTTTGTGTCCCTTTTCGCGGAAGACAGCGAAAAGAGAGAGCAATTCATTTCCCCTCTTTTGTCGATTTTAGTCCACGAAATTTTTTCGGGCAAATTTGTAAAAATTGTCAAAACTTTTTTTTTATTTGAAATTGTCATCGGCTTTCATTGATATTGATAACTTTGTTTTGCAAAAAAAAGAAGTGATATT
Source organism: Volucella bombylans (assembly GCA_949129095.1). Classification (NCBI taxonomy): domain Eukaryota; kingdom Metazoa; phylum Arthropoda; class Insecta; order Diptera; family Syrphidae; genus Volucella; species Volucella bombylans. The sequence continues at coordinate 46,043,027 of OX422141.1, forward strand.
TAAATAGAGAATTAATTAATAACAAAAAAAATTAATATAAGAATGTTTTTACAAAGTATTTCAAAACTAAATAGACTGGCAAATACAAATAAAATGGTCTGCAAACACATTCAGGCATCTACAAATGGCATTTAGATGAACAATACAAAAAAGAGTTATTAGAAGAACTTATCTGAATTTCAGACGTGTCTAGGCTTAAATAATATTTGCCTTAATTTCAAGATTTTAAATAAAAAAGTGTTAACTTCTTGAAATTCTTTAAAAAAATTTAAATAAAGACAGTTGACATTTGTCTCTACAAAACTCCATTCGCTTAAGCGCAAAAGCCACCAAGCAACCGAAACTGAACCTTTTTTATTTTTTCATTTTTCTGTTCATACATTCCCACCGAAAACAGTACAAAAAAAAATAATAAAACGTCACATTTGACATTCAGTGAATTGAGAATGAGAATCTATAAAAAAAAACACAATTTTGTTGTGTTGCGTTATATTTTGCATTTCTTAAATCCTCGATTAATGATGTCAATTTTGGAGATAGACCCTTACTGTAGAACAATTTTTTTTCTAAGAATATAGCCAAGAAACATTTCCCAAATTATTCTCGACGAATTAAGGACACCCTGTATATGCATGTATAGGCGAAGGAAAGTTAGGGAGGAAGGAGAGATACCGATGCACATTGGTCTTGAATTTTTGCAGATTATAATGACTAGGAAATAGAGAGTTCGGCAGGCATTTCATAAGCGAGTTGTACCGCTTAGGAAAGAATCACATCACGATATTTCAATGTACGTCCGAAAGTAGGCTTGAGGGTAAATTGATAAGTATTCATAGCGAGACGGGTGTTACGGTTAAAGGTTTAAAGGGGCGGAATGTAACTGCCAAATTCAATGAAGCACTGGTTTAATATAACATAATAATTAAAGGTGATCGGATGCCTAACTATGGAAGCAAGAGGTACCTTTTTGCATTGCATAAACGTAACGGCGGCACGGGATTTTATAGTAATTGCCTAGCAGAGAAGTTAATGTAACATTCTATGAAAATATACGAGTGAGTTCTAGACAATCGATAAGCACAGTCGGCAGTCGGAGAGCGGCATTGCTTTGTGGGAAACGACATGATTCAAAGTTTACGAATAATAAAAAAGATGGTGAGGTTTCGAAAGATCTGCATATCGTCTTCATCAATGTGGAAAATGCTGTCGATAGAGTTTCCAGAGATCTTAAATGAACGGCGCTAAGCTCCTAAACCGTACGCAACGTGCAAATATAAAAATGACATGTGATATGCACTGTGACGTTTAAACGAATGTTACTCGTAAATGCACAGGGGGAATAATTCTAAATCCAAATTTAAGGGGGTAGTCTCATGTTCGATCTTCAAAAAATCGATTTTTTTACATATTTTCGAAGTTTAATAAGTTGAGAATATACTGTGAAAATTTAAGACTGATACACTAAGTCATTTTAAAGTTGCAGCAAATAATAGGGGAGAGCGTAAACTTCAGCTGCGGGGATAATAACTGATTTCATATCGAGAGGGCTGTGATTCACGCAGATTTTTAAACAAACGACTTTCAAACTTTTTTTTTTTCTTTCAAACTTCCAAACTTTTGTTGTCATTATTTTTGTTTATGATTTCTAAAAGCTTTCAAATGTAAAAACATAGCTTTTTGGGTCAGTTTTTTACTACCAGGAGGCAGATGCGTATGTGTGTGAGCTTTCACTTTGCCAAAAAAAACAGTCGATTTTTTTTTTAATTTTTACAAGGCCGCCATTTTGTTATTTTTCACCCAAATCTTTCAAATCTTCTACGGGACAGAATGACAGCCCTACTGAATAATAATCTTTTTGAAATTTTGATTTCGGATGATTACAAAAGGAGCAATCAGCCAGCCACCTACTTTTTTTTTAAGAGACCTACTTTACGTCACCAAAATGACGCTAAAATGTTTTTTTTTTATTTAACAAACATTTTTTTGTATTATTCAATAGCTAAATAATAACATGTAATTATTATAAGAAGTTTGTATTTCATTTTCCGCAAAAAAAAAATGTTTAAAAACCTTCAAAATTTAACCTCGGACATGAGACTACCCCCTTAAAATTGGATTCCATTGCTTGTTAATGTCGTGTAAGATTTTTTACTGAAGCACAACATTGAGTCATTTCTTATTTCGTCGATGATAGTGCTACCAAGCAACAACGTGACAAATTTCAGGCAACTCTTAATTATTATTGAGTAAGCGTGCAAGAAAATAACGTGCTAGATTGAAAACCTGCGAAACCGTTTTTGGGAACCCACAAAGCGAACTCCTGCAATCTAAAGGGTCCTCCATCTAACGTTTTTTTTCAACTAGTGCTTATTTCGTGAATGGTAACACTTAGCTCATGTCTGATTTGACAGATAATTAGTTTTATCCTTCCGCTGAACGAATATGGTTGTGTATACGCTTGAACAACGCTTCGCTAAGTGGGCCTGCGATCGACTTAGAGAAGATGCCGATTTTGCCAAAAAAATCATCTTTTCAGATGAAGCTCATTTTGATCATGGCGGGTATGTAAACAAGCAAAATTGTCGCATTTGGGGCACAGAAAACCTGCACGCATACATTGAAAAGCCGATACACCCAAAACGAGTCACTGTTTGGTGCAGATTTTGGTCCAGAGGCATAATTGGGCCATTTTTCTTCGAAAATGAGCAAGGAGTGGCCGTTACAGGCAATGGCGATCGTTATCGGGCCATGTTGAACGAATTTTTGTTCACAAAAATTGAAGAGGAGGATATTGGCAACATTTGGTTTCAACAGGACGGCGCTACGTGCCACACAGCCAAAGCTACACTCGATGTTTTGCGCCCTGTTTTTGAAGATCGCATTATCAGCCGCAGAGCTGATGTCGTTTGGCCACCTCGGAGCTGCGTTGGACTATTATTTGTGGGGTGCCGTAAAAGATAAGTGTTACGCCGACAAGCCAGAGACATTTGACGCTTTAAAGGACAATATTCGTGAAGCCATTGGTGAAATACAGCTGCACACAATCGATAATGTGCTTAAATATTGGACCGATCGTGTAGGCTACTGCATGGCCAGCCGAGGCAGCCATTTGAATAAAATTATTTTCCATTATTAACCGGAAGGATAAAACTAATTATCTGTCAAATCAGACATGAGCTAAGTGTTACCATTCACGAAATAAGCACTAGTTGAAAAAAAAAACGTTAGATGGCGGACCCTTTATTTAAAAAGAGTCATTGTGCCGAAGTGTGCAAAATAAAAATATTTAAAGCAAGCGTGGTACGTACGTTCGGCTGAAATATCTGAAACGAAACATTTTTCATATAGAGCTTCCCCTTTAGTGACAAAAAAATGAGACAACAAAGAATATGTATGTATATATGTATATAGGTGTGTATGTGTTGCTTCAATTCAATAAACTTATTAAATCAAGTCAGATCCACCGCAACTTTTAGCAGAAGTTTTAGTAGCATATACTACATTGTTAATATGTGAACATCAGCAAACAACAGAAATAAGATGTACTTATTGCGCCATGAATGTAAAGCATGCAAATACAATGTATTCTAACATACCAAAGACTTAACAAAAATCACAAGATCAAGAATATTACACTCGTAATAGCTCCATATTAATTTTGCATACATTACGAATAGTCCAAATACCTTATATATATATATATATTTTTTTTTTAAGAACTTAACACTCAAGAGGGTATGACTACTCCTAAAATGTTGAAGTACGTGTTAAGTTATTCGGAAAATTGGATAGAGAGAGAGAAAGATTTTGGGCTCAGTTGCGGGTGGCATCCAACATTTATTGGGGAGACTAAATTATTAGTGTAAATTGACTTCTGCAGTAGTTTTGTCAAATACATGGTACGAGGGGCGCTCAACATATTCTCGGTATCGGGGTGAAGCTGTGGTTATATATATAAATTGACTTATTTATCGAGTAATACTATTATTTTAGTGCATTCATGTAAAATTTCATATAAATGTGATTATTAATTCGCGTTTTATCTCTAGTTAAACAGAATCATAATGGCAACTGAGACGATGATGGTGAAAATTGAGCATCGCGCTGTAATTAAATTTCTCACTAAGCAAGGAAAAAGTCAAAAAACTATTCATGAAGAGATGGTGGCTGTTTACCAGGGTTCCGCACCTTCATTATCAACTGTGCAAAAGTGGTCAAGTGAGTTCAAGAGAGGCAGAGAGAGCATTGAAGACGACCCCCGCTCCGGCGCCCCGACTACTGCTTGTACGGGAGAAAGCATCAAAGAAGTCGAAAAACTTGTTCTTGAGGATGCCCGAATAAAGGTGAAAATGATGGCAGAGATCACCAAGCTTTCAATTGGTACCATTCACACCATTCTTCATGACCATCTTAACCTTTCAAAGGTCAGTGCAAGGTGGGTGCCACGAATGCTCACATCGCCTCAGAAAAAAGTGAGAATCGCATGCTGTAGAGAGCTTTTGGAGATGTGTAGTGAGAACGCGGACGGTGTTATGGATCGAATTGTTACTGGGACGAAACATGGGCCCACCACTATGACCCTGAAAGCAAACAAGAGTCCATGCAGTGGCATAAAAAAGGAACAGACTCCCCGAAGAAGTTGAAAGTCACTCCGTCTGCCGGGAAGCTCATGGTCACAGTTTTTTGGGACTCAAAGGGAATCTTGCTCATTGAGTACAAAAAAAAAGGTGAAACTCGCAGCGGGTGTGTTGCTTCTTCATGACAACGCTCCTGTTCACACGGCGCGAGTTTCCAAGGCTGCTGCGCGAGATTGTGGTTTCGAAGAAATCCAACACCCACCCTATAGTCCAGACCTTGCCCCTAGTGATTATTTCCTGTTTCCGGATTTGAAAAAATGTCTTCGTGGAAAAAGATTTTCGGATGATGAAGAACTCAAGTCGGCAATAAATGGGTATTTTGCAGAGAAAGAGGAAATTTATTTTTTTGAGGGTTTAAAAAAGCTTATCTCAAGATGTAACAAATGCATTGATGTTAGGGGAGATTATATAGAAAAATAAAAACAATTTAAATTGAATCCGCATTTTTCTTCATATCGATACCGAGAATATATTGAACGCCCCTCGTATTTCGAATGATTATAACCCTAGCCTGTTCACATGAAAAAATCTTTTCGTACAAAAGTCAGAGTAAATAGTGTAGCCTGCCCATTTTAAAGCTTGTCTACAATGATTTATTGAAATCAAAGCTGCAGTATGGAATAACTTGTTGGGGTGGTACGTATTTCAATAATATAAAAGATCTTTTAACGAAGCAAAAACACACGATCAGAATTATGTGTAAAGTCAATCGTCGAACTCCTAGTTTTGATTTGTTCAAAAATCTTGAAATTCTCCCTTTAAGACATTTCTATTGTTCTAAGGTTCTAAAAATATTTTTTGATAATTCCGGGTACTATGCTGTTAGACTTAGACAGAAAATTACAATTTACGAGTCAACACTAGGAATTTTGTGAATATGCCCAGAATTAATAAAACACACTTTTCAAGATTTTATTTTGTTACTGCGCCTCGTCTATTTAACTTATTACCAGAGAACCTTAGATGTGAGAGAGTGAAAACTGTGTTCTTATATAATATTAAAAAATGGTTATTCTCTTTCAACCATTGCGCAATTGATATGTGCTTTATGCCTTTTGATTAATTTGAGTTTTGTTTGGATTTTCTTTTCTTTTTCTTTTGTAACAACATTCTGTGTTTTAACTTTTTGAAATTTTTATATATTTTCAGTTAAAATTATATCTAAAATGATAAGTACATTCGCCTCTTGTTCTGTACAATAGATTGTACTTCACTATTTTGATCAAAAATGAAAAAATATTTTGAAATTGTGTTTATATTTTAGCTTTCAATTTTGATATGAAATAAAGTTTTAAAAAAAAGTCATAAGGCGGCAGAACAGTGCAGAGTTCTGAACTTTTATATAGCACTAATAACTGCAATTAGTACGAGTATGTTAATACTCGTATCTGACATATATCCTTTGTAACCTGAAAAACTGAAGGTAGGTATACATATGTATAAAGTTTTGTAAACAAGCCTCTTTATTTTGATTGGTTGTGGTGGTTATATTTATTAGGATTTCTTTTATATAAAATGGGATTAAGTTAATCATTAATAACTGTCGACAATATTATTGTTTCGCTTTGAATTTATTTGAATCGCTCCCCACCCCTATATTATTAACAGTCACAATTTTTATTTTTTTGTGACAGATGCGACCCTCATTATTATACTATTACTGTTTATTTATAACTTAGCAAACAGATTCAAAGTCACGCCCCGTGTAACTTGTATATAGCAACACATATTTCAACTGAGTTACTTTAAGATTCATTGAACCCACTTGCGATTTGTGGGTAAAGTACGAGTTAAACCAAAAGGTTATCTTTCAGCAGAAATGGCTTTACAACCAATTGTCAATGATATAAGAAACCGTAAATATTTTAAAATATTTTTTTCTCTTTTATTTTACTCATTTATTTTCGTCATATATTACACTTATATCGCTAGGTGGTATTCAAATGAAAATTTGAAGAGAAGGAAACCAATCATCACCCTCATTCAATTGTTTCTTTAATTACTTGAACCACAATTGATTATGGCTAATCATACAATTGGTAACAGTTAATTTTGATTGATTTTCTCTTACGTAAAGAAAAAAGAAATAAACGAAGAAAAGAGACATTCCAAACTAAAAGCAACATTAAGCTTAGGGAAGCGAAAAAAAGATCATAGTGCCAAAAAGTTAAATATACGTACGAGTATGTTCAAATTCGTATCAAGTTTTACTTGTAAAACCGTGCTCCGCTCTTACGCACTTTCATATGTATATTCTCTCGATTTACGAAAACGAGCCAGGGAAATATGTATGATCTTACATTGCTCGTATGAATCATAATTTTTTGTAGTTCTGAACCTCAAGAATGCGGGAAATCACATTTATTCTGTTTTTGATTTGGATGTGTCATATTGCGTTTTTTTAAATATATACGAATAATAAAAGTATCGCAAATAGACACATAGATGCAATATGCAATCCGGGGGGTACAATTCAGGAAAAATAACAGATGAAAAGCTTACGGAGTAGTTACTTTATGTACGAGTAAGTCAAAAATAATAGCGAATATGTACAGAGGGTGTTCAAAATATTAGGAACACTGCATTTTTTTCACATATTTTTTGTTTATTGCTGTGGATTTTGATTTTGGAGCATGAAATAAAAAATTAAACTTTATAGTTTTAAGATTTATCATATTTATTCATTATTTATAGAAGAAACAATTTTTTTCTTTTAATATTTTGTCACGCCTCCCTTAACTTTTCTTAAGGCACAAATTCGTTCTGCCATTGTTTTCATATTTTTAATCAAATTTTTGCAGTGTTCGTAATATTTTGAACACCCTCTGTATTTACATATTAATGAAGCTTAGCAATAACTTTATTCTGATTTGTTCGAACTGTCATTGCTTTTTCCTTGCAAAGATATATTTTTTCAAAACAAAAAATTAGTAATAATTATAATTTCATATTTTCTATCGCATGTTTAAATAACAAAGCATTAGTATTAAGGATTACTACTATAAGTAGAATTCCTCAATATCCACTGTCAGTTCCTTGAGAAAGTGTATGCTCTTATAAATTGTTATTTATCAAAAATTTGAGAAAAACTAATTTTTTTTCTTCTTCCTCTTTTTTTATGTGACGCTACACTCTGTGGTGTCCCTGGACCTCAACCAAGAACTAGGCTGATTGTCTCTTTACAACAGCTAGAGCCTTACTAACAACCAAATTAAGTATACAGCTTAAGTACAATCTCCACATTTTCTAAAATGTTTGTACCAATAACGAATTTAATAGTCGGCTTTAGTGTTAGTATGGAGTTAAATTTTAATGTAGAGAAAGTCATGTCTAAGTTTTTAAATATGACATTAAAGGACAGAGTGATGCCAATGTACTAATTTAATACTAAGAAAAATACTGAAACGGATTTGATTTGGTATCTAAAATACTAAAATTATGCGTAAACTGCTAACTGAATTTAGTTGAAATTGTATAAATGTTATTTAACTTTCATGAATTTAAAATTCCTTTATCTTCATTATAATTTAGTTAAAGACTGGTTAAAATGTGTTTTACGTAAATGTTTTATAGAAGCAATAAACTAAAATGCAAAAAATAAAGCGTCTAATTTGGGTACACTCTCCGTTCTTAAATTTTAATACAGACCAATGAAAAAATGTTAATAACAAGTATAATTCGTAGCTGAACCTCGAAAATGTGCAAGCAATTAAAAGTGAATAGTCAATGGAAAATTTAAAACCGAAAGTAAAATTTTTTCGTAAAAATTTCGTTATTTAAACATTAAAAAAAGCATATTTCTTATCAAACCATTTAAAGTTTTGTAGATTCACCGAAAAATTAAAAGAAACACACAATAATTTAACACGATTTATCCAGTCGTTTTCTAATTGTCATGTGCTCAGATTCGAAAAACGTTGTTTCGAGCAAAACACATTTAAAGTTTCAAACGATATGCATGTGTGCGTTACATATCATCACTATCAGCGTTAAACAGTTTTTTTTTTTTTTTCAAAATCGCATTAGTGTTCACATCTGCTTCTATTGTATATTTTCTTAGGTCTATTGGATGCCATAAAAACATGTACGTTGTACGTTGCTACCCTTCTGTATCATTTCTTGATTCTATAACTCGGAAAATATTTCAAATACGTATTAATTCTACATAACCTTTAGAACATTTTAAAGCAATAAAAGAAAATTATTCAAAATTTTAGGATTTACACAGCAATGTCCTCTTAATTACTTCATATTTCGTTATACGAAGTTATTGATTGATGAAGGTAATGTTGATTTAGAGTTTTAAAAAGAACACTTATGGAATCCAATTTCCATTTAGAAGGAAAAACGGAGCCAACAAAGAGTATAACGTCAGTACATTGGCATCACCTTTTCATATGGACAAACGAAGAAAACAATCTCAGGTGATTTTGTTGATTTCGACTCTCCAGTGCCAGGAGTAGGTATTGGCTTTTGCTGATGTACATATCTATGATGTATGTATGGAGAGAAGAGAAAGATTTGCTAGTTAATTTTACCCTTGGCGAAAGAACAGGTTCCGCAAGTAATTGGTTATCCATATATTATACAAATAAATCTAAATCAATTTAAATACAAACATCAAACCAATTTTATGTAGTAGATTCAATGAAAATGTAGTAGTTTCTTTGAAAGAGCGAAGTTCAAGTAAAAGCTGACTATTAAATAATTTTTGGTACACTTTAGACTTAAGTCTGTATTAATATTTAAGTCGACACCTTTTTTAAGTCGCAACTAACGAGTCGTTGTTAGTAAGGCCCTTAGTATTTTAAGTGTTTGGGCAGTTAATCAGTATAGTTTTTATGGGGCTATATATACACAGTTAGTACTCCTAAAATATTTTCCTATATTGTGGTTACACTAAGCTGCACACAGTGAGATATCAATGGCAATAAAATCTGTTTTGAAAAGAGAACTCTTTTCTCAAACTCAATTAACTCACAAAGCAAGTAATATTACCTAAGAAAATAATGCATACAGGGTGCGTGTTAGATTCCAGTCCAATGTTGTATTGAATAACTTAAAATCAAGCACCATTTTTTCCATTTATTTTACATAGTCTCAAGCATTGTATATGAAATATGATGATGATCAAGTGATGAACTCCTTCAGGCATTTTTGTTTTTGAAAGATTGAGCGTGGTCAAATTAGAGTCAGTTGATATTACCACTTCTTGATATTATTGGAAAGGGGAAACTCACTCGCATAATTTGCACAAACTGCGTGTGATAAAAGAAACACTTCCAACTAAAGCGTTCATCAGCAACTCTCAAAGCGTTACTTCACGCGTCCTCAAAGAAATATGACCCAAACAGCCCATCACACAGACGGTGTTGGAACGGTCTGACGGCTATTCTGCTTATTACAAAGCCAACCAACAATTTTAGTTTTTTGGTTACAGCCTGAGAATCGAACCCAGGCATGACATTATAGCATATTTACTATTAACAGGGATCTATGCTTATAAGTGGTTAATAATGAAACAAGTATTATCTTAAACTTAAAAAAAAGAATAATATATACGGCTTTATCTAACACAGTTTTATTATCCACAAAAGTTTATTAACCAAAAAGAGTATAGTTTAACTTTGAAAGAGGCAAAATGAATTTTGATGCATAATGAATAGTGTCTTCTATCTGAAAATTCACCCTACTTGTTAAAGTTATATAAAACAATTTCTCTTACATAATTTTCTAAAATATATGTTGTACATACATGTTAAAAAAAAAATTGCATGTTTAAAGCCGCATGATTCTTATGTAACTTTTTTTTATCAAAGCAGAAAATCGTCATAATTTTACTGAAAAACGCTCTACTTAAATGTACTGTACGATAAAACGCTTCCTGCCTAAATGATATTTAGCAATGTTCTCGCCTTATCTTTGAGTGGCTGTGATGATTGCAATAGCGTTTAAACACATAGCAAGCAAGTTCAAAAAGAACAACTGTCAACAACAACTAATCTTGTTGAATTACATGTTATATGATACAAGTAAGAGAAAAAATTTAAGTTTAAAAAAATCTTTTAGAAAAAACGCAAGCATTTCAGTGTTATTCCCTGTGTAAGTTTATTTATCAGACTTTAAGACTTGCAAATACCTTACTAATACAATTTGATTATAGGATTAACTAAGAATTAAAAGTTTAATTTAACTGCAATGTACCACTGTAGCAGAATTTATTTAATTTCATAGTTTTCTGTTAAAAGCTGGGGATACGGTAATCAAAAAATGAAATCGGTTTTGTTTTATTTAGAGTCAGAAACGATTAAACATATGGTATAAGACTGGTGGAAGTAGACAAAAATTATATTACAAAATAGTCCATTTCGATAGAAAAATTGGTATGTAATGCTTAAGTAATGGCTGGAAGGAGATTATCTTTGTAATCTGTTCTTATATAAGCAAGTGTTAGAGCCAGGATACAATACTGGCGTTGTAACAAAGGAACGAACGTAAAGCTGAGTTGGAATAGACTTGACTTTCATGGATTCTACTGCTGCCGAGCTGTGCTGGGTACACAAATGCAACTAATTACATATAGGTATTTTTTTCTTTCGTAGGTACAATAGTAAACTAGATTAAGGTATTTAACCTACCATTTCAAATTAATCCAAATTTCAATCACTTGATTATTGAGCTTCACAGACCTGAGTTGGAATTTCATATCAACTTGAGTTTTTAATTCACACTAGTGTAAATAATCAGGATACAACATATTTGTATATATGGTATACCATAGATATCGTCCTTACCCTCGGTTTGATTTCACCTTTTATTCTTTCTTCTTGTATTTGCTACCTCTACCTCTTTTTGGTGTTTGTATTCATAGTATTAAAATTGACGACACAATTGTACATATGAATTCACAACAATCAATACTGAACTCGTGTCCATTTAAATTGCTTGTAATTAAATTAAAGGCCAATTAGTAACAACGATTTTATTTCAGTTCAAGGACATTGCCTTTCTGCTTTTCTTTTTTTTATAAAAAAAAAATAATGGGTTATTTTACATAATGAATGGTCGCTATTTTTGTAAATCTACTTACATATGTATTTAATGGTTTATTCTCAATTTTTATTTAAATACTTTTCAATTTGCTCTAAATCAAAAGACAAAATAAATAGTTTATCCAATAAGCGTCACTTTATAAAAGTCGTAAACTTACCAGTGTTTTAAATTTAAAGACAAAAAGATATACAAACAAAAAACTACTCATTTAGTGTTTGTCAATATAAAAATAAATCATTATTGAAGGATAACAAGATGTTTACTTCAATCTTGTTCCTACGTATCTGTAAACATATGTATACGTTGAATATTATGTATGTACATATGTACAGTACATATATGGAATGCTTAAAGGGCTACCCAGGAAGTTTTATAGCTTCATAATTTAATTCTAAAATTACCATCACATTATTTGTAATAACTTCTTTTTCTTTCGTTAAAATGATGTAAGTACGATAAAATCAATTAAAATAAAAATGTGAGTTGGTTAATAGAAAAATGCAGTTTGTTAACTAAGAGCAAAAGAACAAAACAGTTAAAATAAGTCGACGTGATTAAATTTGCAATATAACAAGGGATACAAGTACAAAGCTTTTTGTCCCAGATTTCTGAACAAAAAATATGCAGAGTTTATAATTATGAGAAAGCTAGTGAAATCTGCCAACTAATGCTGTCTTATAGGAGGCTAGTTAACTGATCTAGGAAGCGCAACATGTTCTGTACATATTTAGGCTTTCTGGCGATTATTGAATCCTTTCAGTTCAGGGTGGTTTATAATAATTAGAGTCCTTTTTTATGGGGTATAAATTCATTATCTAAGGAAGTATGGTAATAGTACCAAATTCTACGATATCTCCAGGATGGTCTTTTTGTACAAACTGATTTATCTGTAGTACATTACTGTGGTTCAATAGTCTTAGAGAGCAAAATGCAGAAACGGAAGGAATACCATTTGAATTTCAAAAAATATAGCCTAAACGAGCACAATATCAACCCAACATTCACCTCAGAAATATGAAGCTGCATAAACTTCAAGACAGATTTGATACAATAAATCGAAGACTGTCCGAATTCCAAACACAAAATTATACGAAGCAAAAAACAAACCCTGAACCATGTCGTCGGCATCGCTCGAACTCTTCCTGAGACAAACCAAAATTGTAAGCTAGTTATCATGAAATCGAAGACATAACATTCAATTGTATGTAATTAATTTTATATGCGAATAATTACGAATAGAAAAATGGTATGATATAGTGTACAAACTACTTGTGTATAATTTATAAAGGATGCTTCGAGACTTTAAGCAAAGTCTTACGCTGCCCTTATGCGCGTAAGGTAACAAATGTGATATAGTTGAACTCGTAATTATAAGTACTTTAACTACTGCAAAAAAAAAATTTGCCGTAAATTAATCTTGTAGCACAGCTATTATTTTATTATTTTGTTATAAATAAATTATTAATTGTTTTGTGAATTATTTAACATTATTTCAGTTTTAATTAACATTTAAATTTATGTACCAAATAAAAAATAATGATGTGACAACATTTAAATTTATGTACCAAACAAAATATAATGATGTGGCAACTGTCAACTTTTATTTGTGTCGCATCATATAATTCACACTCACTTCAAGTACCAAATTACTCTAATAGAAGAATAAAATTTTATTATATTGTGAAAAATCCACGTAAACCGTTGTTAGTGTTTTATTTAGAGAACAGCTTTTACAAGTTTACGCTCCGATTAAAAGGAATCACTCATACGTTTCGACCAAGACTTGGCCTTTCGTAAGTGATTTGGAGGTTTAAGTTTATTCGTGTGTCTTCGACCAAGTTTTGGTCTTTTCACATAAATCAAAACCAATTTTCACAAGTTTCATCGAGAGGACGAATTTTCCCTCTACAATCTGTTAAAAGTTATTAAAGATCAAATGTAATATTTTTCTTCAACCTAAAATTTTGAATCTTTTTTTTCGGAAAAATATCTGATAAGTAAAAAAAAATATATATAAGTGCACGTAGATTTTACAGAAAAAATGAAATCAGGTAATTATATTTGAAGTCAGTAGTTTTAAAAATAAGACCCAACTTATTGAATCATTAAATTAAAAATTGTTAAAAATGTAAGGAAAAAAATCCAAATATTAATTGCACATTTTTATTTTTATTTTCTTCATCAAACCTTGTATCATATCAATTGTTCGAAGGGCAAACAATGTTAACTCTTTTTAATTCTTCTTGAACCTTCGCAGCAGCCTCGCCAATCCTATGTTTCAAATCATCCAATATTGTTATTTCTAACGAGTAAACAATGTGATTCATCCGTCGCCATAAATAAAAGTTCATTGGGGCCAAGTCTGGCAGAGTAGGTCCATCCCGCCCTATCCACGAGTTTTCATACACGCGATCTAACAACTCTCTAACTGAATGACCATAGCGTGCGGGAGTGTTGTTCTTTGTTCTAGTAATTGGTTTCGCAAAAATTCCAGGTAGAGATTCGAAATAAGCCTTGGAGTAAACCGATAGGACCCGATCAGCTTGCTACCGAATATGCCTGGATCACACATTGATGCTGTACTTATGCTGAAAAGCTCTGTGTTTTATGAAATGGGAGTTGCTTTCTGCCCAGGTAAGAGAATTATAAATAGAGTTTTGTTCCTACATTTCTTTTAAACTTTAATAAATACTTTTATTAGACTGTATCACATGAACCGTTGCTCTTAAAACATCGTCGTCAACTAACGTTTCCGGCTTCCCACGTGGTTCATTTTCGAGGTTGAAATCTCCCGAATGGAACTTTCCAAACCAACGTCGTATAGTGCGTTGCGTTTGTTTACCGCTACATCCTCCAATGCGTCATTAATGTTTTTCATTGCCAATGACTCATTATGTCCCATTTTAAATTCGTAAAGGAAGCGGGTTCGAATTTGAACTGCCAAACCTTAAAATTGTCACACGTCAAGCGCACGTACCACATTATTTTATAAAAAAAGAAAATTTAACGTTCTGGCACAAATATCCACTAGAGAACTTCTTATTACCGACGAACGAAAGCGAAAATCGTGGTACAACCCAATATATTGATTTGGTTCCCACATGTATGTAAATTGTAATAGTGAATTGGGACTCATCCATCCACAGAGTCCAGACAATAAAGTTGTCTTCCGCAAAGTGTCTTTCCAGAATGTGATTGCAGAATGCATGAAATCTTCTCTGAGTCTGCGGGCTGTAACTACTATACTGGTATATGATGGAATGCATGCATGCGTTCTGAATATAGAATTCTCCAGATCTATGTCCGGCTTAAAACCTCTGTTTAGTAGCCTAAGAGTGCTATTTGGATGGTTTCTGACGTAATGTAACATAAAACGTCTTCGTAGTTGCGAACGCCTTCTACTAAAGCAGGATGTGAGTCTCTCGACGATTTCCGCGTTGTACCTGTCTCCCTTAAGCTGTAAAATGTTCTAATAAATGTCGTGCCATTTGGATCAGTTATATCAGGGTACCGTCTCAGATATCCCAATCTCGCTCGTTGACCGTGACCGTTGCAGAAACCATGGACATAAACCAATTCTGCGTATTCTTGTGTTGTGAGTCCATCATCGAGGATATTATGAATTAAGCATCAATATCTCTGTTAAAAACTACAAACTGGTTATGCAAATAATTTTATATTCTTTTTATAACATTTCGTAAGAGATCTGCAGTAATAATAATTAATTTTATTGGGCTGTTATAAAAGAATATCCAATTTTTTAGTTTTAAAGTTTGAACAAGATGAATCGTAACGTTTTCAAGATATTGAGTTGAAATGATTTGCAATTTTTTTTACACATTATGTTTTTGGTGTGTTAAAATATTAATAATAGATGGGACGTGCGTAACACTGCACGGTTGAGGAAAAAGCCTTCGTTCCCATAAATCTTTGTAAATCACTGGAGCGATCAAAGAATTTCGTGGTGAACGCACTTGATCCGCAAAGAACAGTAGAACATAGAGCATACGAAAAACAACGCCTACCACGGTCGCCTACATTACAACACTGGCTAAGCGAGATCCGTTTATGTCTCTAAAAGCGATTGCAGCTGGAATTAGTAACCAAATATCAGCTAGAACTGTGCGGCGCCGACTGGGCAATGTGAATCTACCAGGTCGAATAACTCATAAGGTTCTCTTCCTTAGAAAAGCAAACATACAGAAGTGTAAAGTATTTGAAAATTGTCACATATTGAAACCAGAAGGTACAAAAAAAATAGCAGAATATACTCCAGAACGACGAGACCAAAATCAATTTGGGAATGATGCTGAATGGAATTCAGACGTCCTCGGGGACAAGAATTTAACCCAAGATACACGAAGAAGAAAGTAGAACACAGAGGGGGCAATCTATTGCATTAGTGATACCATGAGGAAGTTTGTGTACAAGACCATGCTAGAACATGTCATGTTGTCTTTTGCAGAGGAGGAAACGCCACTTCGCTGGTGTTTCCAACAAGACAGTGATCCTAAGCACTTCCCAAATTTGGTAAGTATTGATTTCAGCAGAACGTTGTTAATGTTATGCAGCGGTCCAGCCAATCACTCGATGTATACCCAATAAATAATCTTTTGGGAGACTTAGAAACAGAATTGGGGAAAAAAATTTGTCCAAATAAGATTGAATTGTGGCAAAAACTAAAAGAATTATGGTATGCCACTTTTAAAGGGATCTGTCGCAAGATTATCTCTTCTATTATTCTATTATTTCACTCAACAGAGTCAAAAATGTCATCCAAAACAATGGTTCACATTGTGATTACTAATAGAAAGAAGTATTTTTCAACTTTTTTTCATTGCTTCCCTACGTCTTTTTTCATTATTATACTCGTACTATACACTGGTTTACATCGAAATTGTTGTTCTTCATTCGTATTTTCACAAGCTCTGTTTTCTTCTTTTGCTTGCTTTTAAACGCTGTAGGTGGTGTTGCTATATGTAAATGTACCACAAGTTTATTTGGTTAAAATTGTTTATATGGATGTGAAAATGCGTGATATAGAAATCATTATATAATATAGAATAAGCAAATACGAAAACCCCTGTAATTAATTATACCACTATTATACAGAATCCATTTTCATAAAGTATAATGTTGGATGTATTCAATGATTAATATTTTTAGAACAGGTAAATATGATTAACATAAGATACATTTAAGACACAAGAGGAGGTACATAAATGCTGAAAACTAAACAAACATGTACATATATATGTAGAGAGTTTAATAATTAGGTTTGAAACCAAATTGTATTACTAGCTCTTCTTGGCCTGAGGTTAACTATCATTAGGTTCTCCGACGCCTTAAAGGCTCGATTTCACATAAGTTGCAGGTAGTAATTAAAAATAAGGTCTGATTAACAAGAACACTTTTATGATGGTATATATGTAGGTAGTTGTAATAAAAGTTTTATGAAACAGTCATCTAATGCAAGAAAGTGTTTTTGTTTTCATTTCTATATAAATAAAAACTGTGAATTTATGAACTCTGAGTAAAGTCATCGCTTGGTGTAGGAGTTTTTAATTTAAAATAGCAAAGCTTTCGAAGAAAACATGGTGAAAGCTAAGTTTTTGGATGTTGTCAAACGCCATAAAGACAAACTTGATATGCACGTGGTAGATAACTGGCCCAAATGGCCGAACACAAAGTACTATGATTGCCGCCTTATCACTGCGAGCTTAATCAAATAGAGTTGATATGGGTTCAAGTACAATAAAAAGATTCGTAGAAGGCCAGAACAAAACTTTCAAAACAAAATACGTTAAGCTACTATTAACAGAAGCACTTGGGAAATTGGGTACAGAAAAATGGCTCAAATTTCAAGTTGAGCATGAGATGGGGGATGCATATGTTTTCTCTGAAACAGCAACAAAGGAGATTGTTATAACTTTAAATGAAGAGAACGACAGAAGCAGTTAATTTTCTTCAGATTAATTTGCTTTTATTATATCATATTATCACGTTTTACACTATTTGGTAAAACAAATAAAAAATAAAAAACAAATGTAGCTTATGCAATTTATTTTTTTTCTCAAAACCATGGCAACCCTATGGTAACAATCTTTAGAAATTCCTGTCGACAAGTATATCACAGTATCCCTATGAGGGATTTTAAGAGCGGAGTGCTTATGCATTTCACTGTAACCAGAGTGAGAGGCCAATATTCCTATTTTCCTTATACTGCAAATTTTTATTGAACAGGGTATAAACAATTTCGTAGCTATTTTAATGACCATATGAATATTGACCCTTTATTTGTATTTGTTTGTACAAAATTAGAATATTGAGTTTTATTTTATCTTTGAATTTGTATTTATGTTTGCTTATGTTTAATTAAATAAAAGGCTCATACATTTTCACATTAAAAGAATTTAAAGAATATTAAAAGAATTCGTTAAAAAAAATACAATTTAAAAAGCAATAATAATTAATAATTAATAAAAATAAAACAAAACAAGTAGCGGTCCATTTTTACTGTCAATTTTATGTCATAAAGGCGCCATCTCGTCGTTTATGTGCCATAAGGAAAATATTTGTTACCGAATTTTTGTTAATATCTGTTTTATACATATATTTCTCTTAACTACAACGCAATCCTGAATTTTGATGATCTGGATTGAAATTGGTAAATAACAATTAATTTAACTTAAATAAATTAAAATTTATTAAAAAGGGGACAGTTTTGTCGCGAATATGATCACGTATTTCTCTTTTCAGAAATATGCGAGTATGTACATACATAGTACAATTTTGAAAATGGTAATGTTCATATTTGAAAATAAAATGCAGAGTAAGCGTGACTTCTATTATCGTAACATTATGACAAAAAAAATAATTTAGGAAGTAGAAGTAAGTAAGACCTTGCCGATGTAGTGGAATAATCATTTTATTGTGAGGATTATTCATTTTTTGGTTTCAGGAACTAGTATCCACCTGTACATATGTATATATATCCACTTTGACTACATTTTAAAAATTATAAAGGGTCCGCCATATAACGTTTTTTTTTTCAACTAGTGCTTATTTCGTGTATGGTAACACGTAGCTCATGTCTGATTTGACAGATAATTAGTTTTATCCTTCCGGTTAAAAAAAAAATAATTTCATTCAAATGGCTGCCTCGGCTGGACATGCAGTAGCCCACACGATCGGTCAAATTTTTAAGCACATTATCGATTGTGTGCAGCTGTATTTCACCAATGGCTTCACGAATATTGTCCTTTAAAGCGTCAATTGTCTCTGACTTGTCGGCGTAACACTTATCTTTTACGGCACCCCACAAATAATAGTCCAACGGTGTCAAATCGCAGCTCCGAGGTGGCCAAACGACATCAGCTCTGCGGCTGATAATGCGATCTTCAAAAACAGGGCGCAAAACATCGAGTGTAGCTTCGGCTGTGTGGCACGTAGCGCCGTCCTGTTGAAACCAAATGTTGCCAATATCCTCCTCTTCAATTTTTGTGAACAAAAATTCGTTCAACATGGCCCGATAACGATCGCCATTGACTGTAACGGCCACTCCTTGCTCAATTTCGAAGAAAAATGGCCCAATTATGCCTCTGGACCAAAATTGGCACCAAACAGTGACTCGTTTTGGGTGTATCGGCTTTTCAATGTAAGCGTGCGGGTTTTCTGTGCCCCAGATGCGACAATTTTGCTTGTTTACATACCCGCCATGATCAAAATGAGCTTCATCTGAAAAGATGATTTTTTTGGCAAAATCGGCATCTTCTCTAAGTCGATCGCAGGCCCACTTAGCGAAGCGTTGTTCAAGCGTATACACAACCATATTCGTTCAGCGGAAGGATAAAACTAATTATCTGTCAAATCAGACATGAGCTAAGTGTTACCATTCACGAAATAAGCACTAGTTGAAAAAAAAAAGTTAGATAGCGGACCCTTTATCTTTTATATTGGGCTGTACCCGTCGGAAATAAGAAGTTCTCGAGTGAACATCTTCGAACCCTTTTCCTTTACGAATTTAAAATAGGACATGATGCATCATTGGCAATAAAAAACGTTAATGACGCATTTGAGGCTGTAGCGTTAAACGAACCCACTATACGACGTGCGTTGGTTTGAAAAGTTCTCTTAGGGGGATTTCAGCTTCGAAAATGAACCACGTGGGAAGCCGGAAACGTTAGTTAACGACGATGTGTTAAGAGCAACGGTGGATGCGGAGCCAACGAAATCGGTGCGTTAGATTGCCCAAAGCATAGGAGTTCCCAATGACAATAAATCGACAACTTTCTCGCATAGGAAAGGTAAATAAATTCGATAAGTGGGTACCCCATGAACTGAACGAATCCGAAAAACTACGGCGCCTGGGGATCTGCGCATCGCTTATATTAAGAAACCAAACTGAACCGTTTTTGCACCTGATAGTCACATGTGATGAAAAGTGGATACTGTATGATAATCGCAAAAGATCTGGGCAGTAGTTGAATGCAGATGAAAAGGTTATGGTGACAATTTGGTGGACATCGAAAGGACCAATCCACTTTTCATTTCTTCAAACAGGAGAAACGATAAACGCTATCAAATATTTTGAGGAAATAGACATATTGCATGCCAAATTGGCTGAAAAGCAACCTGCGTTGGTCAATAGGCACGGTCCGATCCTTTTGCATGACAATGCTAGAGCCCATACCTCACAATTAACGGTGCAAAAACTGTTGCATTCTTCTTTGGCATCTACTGCACTCTCCTGATATTTTCCCAACGGATTACCATCATCTCCGCAATCTGGATTCATTTTGCCGGCAGAAGATCTTCCGGAACCGAGCAGAGGTCATGAAAGCCTTTGAATATTTCATTGCCTCAAAAAGTCAGCTTTTCTACGAAAAAGGAATATTTGACCTTGCATCACGTTGGAAGAATGTCATAGATGCCAAGGGATCCTATTTTCATTGAATAAGAATTTACGGAAAAATAATATTGGCTCTTAAATTTTTATGATAAAATTTAATGTGGTACAACCCAATACTTATCCTGAGTGGCTCGAATTATGGTAATGACGCACTAGTTTGAGAATTTTACACTTTACCCTTTATTTTTAAAAAATAAATGAAAATAAGGAGTAGGTTTTTTAAAAGAAAAAATAAAAAAACAAGAACAAATTTAACGAATGCCGAACATTAGTAACTGAGTATGTGTTTTTTTTTCATAAGAAAAATAGTTCAAATGCTTTCAAGATGTATTGGAATAGCAAAGTCGGGTAAACACGTTCAGTTAAAAAAGACAGTAGTTGTAATGAGGCTATCAGGGTTAAGGGGGTAGTCTCATGTCCGAGGATACATTTTTAAGGTTTTTAAGGATTTTTTGTTTTATGGAAAATGAAATACAATCTTCTTATGATAATTATACGTTATTGTTTAGATATTGAATAATACAAAAAAAATATTTTAACGTCATTTTGGCGAGGTAAAGTAGGTCTCTTCAAAAAAAAATAGGTGGTTGGCCCCCTGATTGCTCCTTTGTAATCATCTGAAATCAAAATTCCAAAAAGATTATTATTCAGTAGGGTTTGTCATTCTGTCAAAATGACAGAATCGATTGTTTTTTTCGGTTTAAAATCGAGATAAAAAAAAAACTGGATAAAAAATCTAATTCTGGTATAGGACAGAACCATTCTTGTGTAAAATATTGTGTTAAAATTTCAGCCGAATCGGTCCAACAGTTTTTTTACTCATCTAGGCCGACGGATAAAAAGTAGTTTCGAGAAAAATGCGTTTAAAATTTGGTACAGTCCCCGCAGCTGCAGGCTACGCCTTTCCCTATTATTTGCTGTAACTTTAAAATGACTTAGTGTATTGGTCTAAAATGTTCACAGTATATTCTCAAGTTATTAAACTTTGGAAATATGACCAAAAAAATAGATTTTTTGAAGATCGAACATGAAACTACCCCCTTAAAGAACACAATTTCCTGGCCTACAATGAAACATTTAATTTTAAACTCAAATGTGCAGAATTTTACCTTATGACTAAGGAAGACATCGACATCGCCGCCCTCATCCAGGAACCTTGGATACCCCGAGGCAAAATAAGAAGGTTGAAATCATCAGAATTGGTCACCTACAAGACCGAATCAGGTAATGAAAGTAGAATTAGGGTCTGTATAGTTGCAAAATCTAATATCAAATTATCTATCTCCAAGCTCCTAAGCAATGACCAGCAGGCAGTAGTCAGCATTGAGTGGCCGAATAAACCGCTGCTCAAGCTTGCCGCAACATACTCGTGCATGCCATATGTATCGACTGACGAGTCCCCTCCAGCAATACTTAGTAGAGCAGAAAATGTCCTATTTGATCGTTGGATGTGACGCTGATTCCCATCATAGAAAATGGAGTAGCACGGACAGATATTTGACCATAATCTTTTAATTGCCAACCATGGAAATGAACCAACGTTTATAGTTAAAAATAGACGGCAGGTGTTAGATATCACCCTACTGAGTAACTCTGAGACCCTTGTCGTAAGCAACTGAAAGATATCTTCGGACATATCATCATCAAGTTCAATGTCAAAGATACACCCATAAATACCAACTGGGAACACTTTACAGCAGAGATAGACCAAAAACTTTATGTTCTCAACGGACTCAATATGGAAACCCCTGTCGTAATAGACTATGCAGCGGCAAAAATTGGGCATGATCTTCACTCATGCTTTTAACCAAGCATGCCCTACGAAGATCAAGAAATCTATGAACTCCCCATACTGGTGGACTAAAGAGCTACAATAATTAGGAAAGAGGCAAGGAAATTTTTAAATGCAGCCAAAAACTCAAACTTGTGCTCCGACTGGCACAAATATAAGGCCAGTCTGAAGAAATACAAGAGCGCAATCTGCAGCGCTAAAAGACAATCGTGGAGAAAGTTTTGCTCCAACATTGAAAACACAACACAGTGTGCGAGGCTAAGGAATGTCATTACTAAGGAACTTACAATAGTTGGTGTTCTACAACTACCAGATGGTAACTAAACGAAATCCAACACTGAAGCTTTTGGACTCATGTTAGAAACCCACTTTCCTGGATGCACTTCTGCTACAACACCAGTACCAAATTCAGACACATTCTTCCCTAGTCAATATGAAATCCCAGAAGGGATACTAGATGAAAAGAAAATAAGCTGAAATTCCCTGAACTGAAGGAAATCATACCAATCATTCCTCAAGAAAACAAAGCAGGCTCTGATACCATTATTAAAAAGATTATTCAGCAATAGCATCAAGTAAGGATATGTACCAAAATGCTGGAGACAGGTAAAGGTAGTTTATATTCTCAAGGCAGGTAGGCCCAGCCATACCCATCCAAAAGACCTCAGGCCCATAAGTCTTATATCACACATTTCAAAAACCTGCCTGAAAAATTGCTGGACGCTCATATTCCAAGTAATCTCTACCAAGAAGACTTAGCATCAACCCAGCATGCCTACACAAAAGGTAAAGGCACGCAGACCGACCTAAATTAAGTTGTCAGCACAATTGAAAAAATTATGTGATGATGTGATTCCCATTGCCACCGGCAAGTTCCTCTCCACGATCAGTGAAATCCTAAACTATGCCCTTAGAATCCTTGGAGACTGGGAGTCAACACGCAAGAAACAGAGCTTATTCCATTCACACATAAAAGGATAATACCGCAATTTAACCTCCTTTTCATAGATGGGACAACCCTCCGACTATCGAACAGTGTTAAATACCTATTTGAAGCTCGATATCGAAGAACGTGTAAAGAAAGCAACGATCGCCTTCTACGCTTGCAGCCGTATGGTTGGGAAAAAGACAGACCTAACCCCAAGATTATCTTATGGATGTACACGGCTATCGTCAAACCCATTTTAACCTACGATTACTAAGCTGCCGTGATGGTAATCTACAAATAAAACTAGTAACTTTAGGTTAATAATAAAAGTACAGAGGATTGCATGCCATGAGAACGACGCCAACGGTCGGACTGGAAAATATACGTGGACTGTTTACAGTAGATCTGCAGCGAAAAACGCTTTAAGATTGAGTCAGCTTAATGGTTGGAAACCAAACCCAAAAGGCCACGCCTCAATCCTAACAAGTGACCTGGGTTTACGCTTCAATAAGGCCTACATAATACCCCATCACGACTTCGAAATATCAATCGCTTGCATTTTTGCAAGCAGAGAGGAACGAGACAGGAACCAAATGGTACCAGACTCGATATCCATTCTCACGGATTGGGCAAAGATAAGACACAGGAACCGGTGCCGGCATCTTCTCCGATCAATTGAACTTACGATGATCACGACGCCTGCCGGACTACAGCAGGCTGAGATATTGGCTATATCAGAAACAGCCAAACTTGATATTACTATGTTTATTGAGGGAGGAAATTTCAAGAAAAGCTTAAGCCGACTTATTTTGACTCATATTGAAGAAAACATCTTTCAAATTTATGCGTATGCGGTAACAAATGGGGTATCGTTAAGCTCGTAATTATGAGCACTTTAATTGTTTCAAAGTAAATGTTTCCCTAAAATTAATGTGTGAAAGTTATTCAAGATCAAAAGTGCTCTCTTTTCGTAAACTTAAAATTTTGACTTTGTCATAATTTTTTTTCGGAAAAATATCTTATACTTTGAAACTTCAACTTTGAAACATGTACATGGTATTTATAAACAAGAAAATGCTGGTCATTTCATCTCAAGTCAGTGGTTTTCAAGATACGACTTATATGGAGATCTGTAACCACGGATGATGACCAGTCAGCTGCAAGTACACACACTCATGCACACACTTGCGGGAGTAGGTCGGGCAGTAACAGACTAGATCACAACACGTGAGTAGACTTATGTTGTGAAGTGAAGAAAATAAAGAATGAAAAAATTTAAATATTTGGTTTAGCATTTGGTAGTTTTATTTGGATAAACCACGGGTCATTACATTGGCGACGAGGTAAATTTGCATATCTACTGTAGATAAATAAGAGTAACAGATAAATATTATTGTAAAGATAAGATAAATAGTGTTTGGATTCAATTTCGTTTTCATATTTAGTTTTGACAGAATTGGTGTTATTTAATTGGCGATTCCAATTAGTTGCATCAATTGCGGGTACAGAGATATTCAAGTTCACAACAGAATGCAGCAGATGTGGCTCCCGCAGACATCTAGCGTAGACTGATAGATTCAGGGTCTCGCCATAATTTTCTTAGAGAGAAAGATTGGGAAGATCTTTGCAGGGAAAAGGCAGCCGTATGGAATCTTCGAACGAAATCGGAAAACCAGTTTCGAGCCTTTGACGGAAATGACTGGCTAAAGGTAAAAATGGTTTTCGAAGAGACGGTAGGAGTGAATAGAAACACTGATTTGATTTCCTCATTCTATGTAATTGAGAATGGGAGACAATCGCTTTTGGGTCGTGATACAGCCATTAAATTGAATGTCCTGAAACTACGACTTGATATCAATCGAGTCGATAACCTTCGGAAATTTCAAAAAATTAAAGGCATAACTATTTCTCTATCAATCAATGAGTCATTGAAGCCGGTTCAACAGCCGTTGCGGATTCCATCTGCATTGGAAGATAAGGTGGAGGCTAAATTGATAGAGGTAGTAACTCGAAATATCATAGAACGGGTCTCTGGACCGAGTCCCTGGATATCTCCTATCGTGGTAGTTTTTAAGGAAACTGGGGACATCAGGTTGTGCATTGACAAGAGGCGAGCTAAGGTTCCACTCATTTATGACTAGATTAAAAGGTGCAAAATGGTTTTCGAGGTTTGCGTTAGACGAACGAAGTCGAGAAATAACAACATTTATCACGTCGAAACAGATATTCAGATACAAACGATTGCTATTTGGAGTTAACTCGGCCCCAGGGTGAAAGAATGCTTTAAATTTTATAGATGACATTGTAGTTTTTGGGTTGACCGAAGAAGAGCATGATGCAAACCTGAAGGCTGTATTAGAAGACTTTAAAGAGTATAACTATTAAACAAGGATAAGTGCATTTGGAAGGTTAAGATAAATGTAGTCCCTGAGAAGGTAAGAACTGCCATGGAATTCAGACCACCATCCAGCAAAGAAGAGGCAAGGAGTTTCTTGGGAAATTTATCCCTGATCTTGGGGGTATAACGAAACCGCTCCGGAAGCTTAAATTCGTATGGAGGTTGAGCCAAAACGATTCTTTTCAGAAACTAAAAGAACGATTGGCAAGGATACCGACTCTAATGTATTTCGATCCGAAAAAACGAATTCGATTAATAGCTGATGCGAGCCCAGTAGCGTTAGGCGCTGTCCTCTTACAATTTGAGGGGGATAGCCCCCATGTTATATCATTTGCGAGTAAAAGCTTTTCCGAGTTCGAAAGAAGGTATTCGCAAATAGAAAAAGAAAGTCTTGCGTTGGTTTGGTCGATGGGTCTTAAGGTCTTAAGGTTGAAGTCCTTCAAGTTTAATTGCAGATTCGTTCTCTAAATTATGAAGAACTTTAACGAGTAGTGTGAGCAGAATATTTGTGCAGTGATCGAGAAAGCTATACTAAAAGCACTTACCATAGCTGAAGTAGTAGAGAACGCCTATACAATCGCACAATTAATGGCAGCAGTAGAGAATGTTAAGACTAATTCCTGGATTCGATTCTTCCCATTTCTCCCAGAGTTGTGTATATTAGCGAACCTCTTGCTACGTGGAACTAAAATAGTGATACTCAATTCCTTGAGATAGAAAGACTTAGATCTGGCGCATGAAGGGCACCCGGGTGAGACAGTGATGAAACGCAGGAATCGCTCGAAGGTATGGTTGCCATTAATTGACAGGAACGTGGAAAAATTGGTAAAGAACTGTAGGGACTGTTTGGTGGTACCAGCCTCGATGAACAGACACACATTCCCGGATGCGCCATGGTTATGTTTGACGATAGATTTGATGGGACCCCTACCGAATCATGACTATATTTTTGTAGTCATCGATTATTATTCGAGGTATCACGAGGTCAAGTTCCTTAAAAGGATAACATCAAGCGTCATCATTGAGTGTTTGGAGGAGATATTTTCGAGGTTAGGATATCTTAAATCGATAACAACCGACAACGAACGCCAGTTTATGAACGAAGAGTTTAAATAGTATTGTGCGAACAATAATATACAACTTATTACTTCACCATCATAGTGGCCACAAGCCAATGGGGAAGTAGAAAATATGAATCGGCTACAAATAGCAACCCTTAAAGGAAGTGATTACAAAAAGGAGATTCAAAAGTTCATTATGATGTACAACGTAACTCCGCATGGATCAATCGGAAAGACCCCTTCAGAGCTGTTGTTTAATCGCACAATCCGAGAAAAAATACCCTCGATCCGGGACATCGGCGAGAATATTTTAGACTCTAAAGCACGAGATCTGGACCTTATGAATAAGCAAAAGGGGAAAGAGAGAGCAGATAGCGATCCAAGAGCGAGGATCTCTGAGATAGGTGTGGGAGACAAGGTGGTCCTTCGGAATATCATCTTCCCAAACAAACTAACACCCGCTTTTGGTCCGCAAGAGTTCAAAGTGATTGACAAAAAATGAAACGATGTGGTGGTTCGGGGACTTTGAGATTGTAAAGTGGTTAGGAGGAACATTAGCCATCTTGAAAGAATACCGGTTTCTCGTGGATCAGATCAAATTTCATCGTGTAATTCTAATCTTAATTTCTCTAGCGTTGCAGGTGAAGGTACAGTTCACCCAGCGAGCGTCGATGACACAAATGCTGACCCCCACGACTTCAGGGAACATCGCAAGGCGAGATAAATGGTCCACACTTGAAGCTGAAGCTTAAGAACATGGGAGGGGTGTGAAGATCTGTAACCACGGATGATGGCCAGCCAGCTGCAGGTACACACACTCATCTCGCACACATCTAACACACACTTGCCATGCACACACTTGCTCATGCACACACTTGCTGGAGTAGGTCGGGCATTAACAGACTAGATCAAAACACGTGAGTTGACTTTTGTTGTGAAGTGAAGAAAATAAATAAAAAAATTTAAATATTTGGTTTAGCATTTGGTATAACCACGGGTTATATTTGGATAAACCACGTATCATTACATTAAACCACCGGCCATTACAACTTAAATTATTGAAACAGGTAAAAAATTAAATTAAAAATTGTTAAAAATTACAGGAAAAAATATACAAATATTGGTTGCACATATTTATTTGTATCTTCAACCATAACACCCGTCACGCTATGAATGCTCATCAGTATACCCTCAAGCCTACTTTCGGACGTACGTGATTCGTTTCTAAGCCGCACAACTCGTTTATGGAATACCCTGACAGGCTCTCCATTTCTTAGTCGTTATAACTTGCAAACATTTAAGACATATATGGGTATCTCTCTTTTCTTTCCCCCTAAATTTCCTTCAACCGCACTGTGTTCAAACATTTTAAGGCTATCAAAAACACCTTGACCGCGCGCTAATTACAAAAAAAATAAAAAATCGCTGAGGTATATCACCTAATAGTTCTAGCAATTTGATTCACAAAAATTCCAGGTAGAGATTGGAATTAAGCCTTGGAGAAAGCCGATAAGGTCCGATTAGCTTGGTGCCGAATATGCCTGGACCACACATTTACGTTGAACTTATGCTGAAAAGCTCAGTGTTTCATGGAGTGAGGATTGCTTTCTGCCCAGGCATGTAAATTGTGGAAATTAGTGATTCCATCCCTGGTGAATTGGGACTCATCCATCTATAGAATCCAGGCGATAAAGTTGCCTTCCGCAAAGTGTCTTTCCAGAATGTATGAATTCCAAACGCTTCTCTTAGTCCCTGATTGTAGCTGCTGTACTGATATATAAATGGAATGCATGCATGTCTTTTGAATGTAGAATTATCGTGATGTAAGTCCTTCTTAGATTAAAATGTCTGCTTAGTGGACTAAAACTGGAAACTGGATGGTTTCTGACGTAAAGTAAAGCGTCTTCGTAGCTGCGAACGCCTTCTGTTAAAGTAGGACGTATCTCTCGACGATTTCCGCGTTTTTCATATCTCTCTCAACTTGTAAAATGTTCTAATAAATGTCCTGCCATTTGGGCCAGTCCTATCAGGATATCCTCTCAGATATTCCAATCTCACTCGTCCTCCATTACCGTTGCAGAAACTATGGACATAAACCAAGTATGCGTATCGATTAAAAACTACAAGGTACTACAATAATTTTACATTGTTTTTATATTACCTCATAAGAGATCTACTTATTTTTTTTTTAAGAAAAAGGACCTGTAATAATGAAAAAATAGGCTCTATCTGCCCGAAGTGCTCCCTTTTTCCCCCTTTAAGGAATCATAAATGAACTTTTTTTTTTCATTTACATTCGCAATAATAAACTTATTTTACGGGGAAAAAAAATCCAAAGCTCCTGTTAACTACAATAGTTAATTTTATAGTTTGCACAAGACGAGTCGTATCTTGAAAACTACTGATTTGTGTTAAAATGACCTGAACATTTTTTTTACACGTTTCAAGGTTTCAAAAAGTTGGGGTAATTTAGATATTTTTCGGAAAGAAATTATGACAAATAAATAAATTCAATAACTTTAATTAATTTTAAGGCAACATTTATTTTGAAACAATTAAAGTATGTACTCATAATTACTAGTTCAACGATACCCCATGTGTTACCACACACGCAAAAAGTTGAAATATGTTATTTTCAATAGGAGTCAAATCAGTGTAGCGTAAGCCTTTGCTTATAACCTCTGTATTTCGGAGACGATGCATTTCCCCGTTAATACGATTTTTTTTCTCAAAATATGTCAAGGAATCTCTCTTTAAACCCTTCGACCCGGTATATTTTGGTACACGAAAACATGTTTTTTTGTAGTCATGATGACATGTCTCACGGAAGAGTGCATCCAAAATATACATACATGCAAATTGAACTCGATATATGGCTTTGATACATCAAGCTAATCTGCCTGTCAAATCTTATGTAATGAATCTTTTATTCAATAGACTAGAAATTCGATTCAAGTCTGATATTAACGAAATCAGTCTTAGCTCTGTTTCCGACACTCACTTTTTTGCTTTTTGTTATCTTAAACATTGCTTTACTAACGACTGGTCTTTCTGCTTTTCATATTTTTTCCCGTATATATGTTACCTTCTTGCTTTTCGTCTGTTAAACGGGAACGACAGCGTAGGCTTAAGTGATTAAATTTCGATATTACCAACAAAGAAAAGGGCTCAAAAAAAACTCCTTGCTTCAAAAACACAATGCTGTCTCCTTTCGTCAAAGCGAACCTTGAGCATATTAATGTCGCTTACAACAAGGAAACCAAACAGCTCTCTATTTTCGGTTTGCAATACACATGTGTTTTCGTAATGGATTCAGATTTAATAAATTTATTAATTACTCTGAGTATATTTATTTTATTTGAATTGACTCTAGTTCTCATGATAAATTGAACTACAGAAAATATAGATTTTGTTTTATTCTACGTAAATCGTGACAAATTTTTGTTGTTGTTTATCATTTTTAATTGGTAAAAACAACCTTATAAAATCCTTGAAAAATAGTATCAAGGTAAACTACTCATGTAGTTTGTTTTTACGCACTCCTTTTCAAGTATTAGCACAGTTCAGTGTAAAAAAACAATAACTGAACGGTTACCTCAGTCATGTTTTTTTTTAAATGATTGTATTTGGATCAACTTGAAGGGGAGATGATATACAAAAGTGTAAGTTCAAGAAAATCTCTTTTCATAACATTTTATGTCACATTTTTCGTTAAATTTAGGAAATATAAACTCCGCAAACGGGAGAATTTTCCAAGAATTTTCGGTCATTAATTTGTCTTATTAAGTGGTATTATAGCACAAAAACGGATGAGTTTCTCAAAGAAGTCTTGTATTAATAATATAATACAATAGTAAAGTTTTGGGTGCACCATACCACTTGTAAGTCTTGATAAAATTCTAGCCAAATCAGACGACGTAAAATATTTATGTTCATTCATTCTTGATGATATTTCATCCCACCAATTCACAAAGCAAGTTATCAAGTTAGTTACTTTACTACATCTATTGATAAAATCCAATCAAAAAACAGTCAACATAATAAACGTAGTAGTGCCCGATGAGAGACGTTTTATCCAGAATCTCCGTTCTAAGGGAAAGTCATAAATTAATTGCACAAATTTTTTCCTGCTCAAAGAATGTGATAACGAATGCACTAAAGCAAAAAAAAATTCAAAGAAAATAGAGGAAGAAAGAAGAAAACGTCTGATACTATAGACATATGTCTGATACTATAGACATATAGTGCGAATGGCTAAAAATTACAATTTTGTTACTTCTTTAGAAATTAAGAAAACACTAAATCTAACTGTTACGACATGAACTGTTAGAAATAGATTATTAACAGCTTAGCTGTGATCTGCAACCTCTAGGAAGAAGCCCTCTGTATCAGAAAAAAATAAAAGCATTTACAGGCGACCAGGGGTACAAAGATCTCCTACACGTGATCGAGCTACTCATCACTGTGAAATACATACACATTTGAGTATCGTAATTTGACATTACCTCATCCATGTTCGAGTGCTATTCCTGTACGAAAGCTACCAACCTCACGTACAAGTGGATTTGGGGTCTAAGGAAGAAAAAAACGATCAGTTACATTGATACGAGTATGTTGTTCCAAATGTTATGCATTTCTACTGGCATTTTACCATTTTTTAGTCAAAATTATTTTATTTAATTTCTTCAACCGATTTCAAAATATTGGCAGAGTAACAACTTGTTTTGAATTTGTTACAGAAAGTTTTTTTTTTTTCTAAGTACTACTAACAAAAATTATTTGTAGTAAACTTTTACTATTACAATTTGAAGTTTCCATTCGATACGTGAGCTATCATGTGCCAATATCCCAAAGATGAGTGACGAAACAAAAGGCAATTTTTTTGGTTCGGATAGTAGGCACTATAATGACCTTCTAGTAATGAATTCAACCCCAAGTACAGATAAAAAAAACACCATTAAGAACGGTAGAGTAAGTATAATGATATGAAATGGTTTTTCCTGGTATGGTGTGGGATCATTATTTTGGATTAAAGAGATCACGACTCAAGAAAAATTGTTGAAATACTAGAAAACGTCACACAGCCTTATGCCGAAGATGCAACGGCAGCTTTGAAATTTCCAACAAGATAACGACCTCAAGCAGACTTCGAAAATACCCAAAGCCTGGTTTACCATTAGTTTTCGATTAGCAAGCTTAGTTGTCCAAATTAAATCCGATCGAGAACTTGTGGTCTGAAGTCAAGAAAGAGTTGTGCAAAAGTTCTTAAATAATGTCATTAATAGGATTGTGTTAACTTTTGATTTTCATTTATTTTCCGTTCACACAACATGCATTCTCACATACAACACATACATATGTATAATAACAGCATTTTTATATAACTTTTTTGCTTGGTTTTGGAAAAAAAAATTTTCCTAACTAAATTTTTTTCTGCGTTTGTAAAGGAAATTATGTTCGAAAGTTGAGTGTAAGCCTGCCATTTACTCACAGGTAAAAGTGTTTGTACAAGTATGTAAGTACTCGTATATCCAAAATATGAAGTTAAATTATTCTTCGGGTGAATTTAACGCCGACATAAGAAAAGATAACATCATCGATAGTATAGAAAAGCATAGACCTCACGACTTTTTTTTTATAAAGTAGCGCTCTCACACAGCGCGGTCGAAGGAAAATTAGGGAGGGAAGAAAGATAGGTACCGATGTACGTTGGTTTTAAATGTCTGAATATTATAATGACTAGGAAATAGACAAGCGAGTTGTTCGACTTAGGAATGAATCACGATATTTCAGAGTACGTCCAAAAGTGGGCTTGAGGGTATACTGATGAGTATTAATAGCGAGACCGGCGTTACGGTTAAAGGTTTGAAGGGGCGGAATGCTACTGGCGATTTCAATGGAGCACTGATGGTGGCGAGAGCCACCGAATTTAATGAGCTTAGTGGTTTTGCCAACGTGGAAGAACACCTCTTCAGAAGAAGGGGATTTATACCATCTCTACCAGCGGATTTATGTATGTTAAGATCTTTAAGTACTCTTGCTACTACACGAGTGCGAACGTAGATTCGTCCCATTGAAAATTCAACGCACTCAAGTGTAGGCGGAGACAAAGCTGACAACTGGAATGTCATTGTAAATGAGGTTTGGGATGGAGGTTTTTGACAAACGACCAACAATTTTTACTACTTTTGGGATATTGTAGTATTTTTTGTCTCAATTTTTAGTCATATTGAAATTTCACGCGCTTGAGAAAGACGTTGCAGTCATTCCTAGCTCGTTTGAACTTTTTTCGGTTTTCATGTCGGGTTGGTCATATAGCACTGAAAAAACATTTCTCTAACCCTGACAGCCCCTTTACAGTTCGAGTCGTACCATGGCTTTTATTTTGGTCTGATACTCTTAATCCGATAAGGGATAAAGGATCTCTTTACAAGGAGAATAGTGTCAGTGATCATATCAGCAGCGGCATCCACGTCGTTATCAGGGAAACATAACGACCAGTTAAAATTCCTAAAGAAGCTGTTAAGATTGCTCCAGTTGGCTTTCTCGTATTGCCATACGGTTCATTTAGGAATTTGTTCTCTAACTGTGTGGTCGGTGTACGAGAAATTAGCTGATATGACACAATGGCCCGACGAGCCTAGAGGGGAGAGCACATCAACGGTGTACTTATGAGAAGTTAAAAACAAGTCCAGGGTGTTGGCAGTATGACTATCAACGTCTACTATTTGCGTGGGCTCATTTACAAGCTGCGATAAGTTGTTTTAGGCACCGAAGGTCTCAACACACTGTTCTTCGGGTGTTGTTGGTCCAGAAAGTCGAAGTCACCCAGAATTGTGTATATACAATTTTTTGAATGGAATCAGACAGCGCATCAAACTCGTTAAAAGTCGAATTGCGGTCCAGTTTGGAGCTTCTGTAAATAAAGCAGTAGTGGATAATTTGCTTACGGAGATGAAATTTTAACCACATGAAATTGAATTCCGGATTGGAACAGGGACTACATTGTGGTGGAGTTTGGTAAGCTACAGTACGCACGTAAATGGCGAGACCGCGGTGAGAGAAGAATAATGGCACCAGTTCGTAGCCAGGTAGCTTCAGATCGGCGTGGTCTGACAGGTGTGAGCGGGGATCTACCTGTGTTTCACTAAGTGCCAAAACAGCTGGTCTGTATTTACAGACGTGGACGTACGCAGAAAAATGGTTGCTTTTAAGCCCGCGAATATTGGCTATATCCACTCTAAATTTCCGCGTCATTATAAAAAAATGTCAAACATAAAAAAAAACACAAACACCGACGATACTAAGCGCAGCTGTTAAGTAAAAATTCATTGGTTTTGCGGCAGAAAATTAATACAAAAAACACACGGTTTCCACGCCGTAATTTTTTATTTTTTTTTTATAATTAGCGCGCTCAAGGGATTTGCAAATTAGGGAGGAAGAAAAGAGAAATACCAATGTGCATTGGTCTTAAATGTTTGCAAGTTATAACGTCTAGGAAATAGACAGCTCATCAGAGCATTCCATAAGCGAGTTGTGCGGCTTAGGAACGTATCACGATATTTTAGATTACGTCCAAAAGTGGGCTTGAGGGTATACTGATGAGCATCCATAACGAGACGAGTGTTATGGTTGAAAGTTTGAAGCAGCGGAATGCCGCTGGCGATTTCAAAAGAGCACTGGTGATAGAAATAAGGTAAGCCAGGAGACATTACGTCGGTGATCGAGGATGTCAATTGACTGACTGATATTAATGAGGTTAACATACGCTGCCGTTCCCGTTCTACAGCCGAAGAGCAGGGACATGAGTCCGCGAACGAATATGAAAAGTAAAGAGTACTGTTGTTTATTGGATTAGTAGTAGCAGACACGAGACCAATGAGAAAAATTAAAAAAAAAGAAGAGAGTCATCGATCCCAAAAACACGCATTTTCGACAAAAAAGTCTGATGCCCAATTCTGTCAAAGGCCTTAGAAATATCAAGTGCATCTATCTAGCTTTCGCCAGATGTACGCTTTGGTTTCATTTTTCGGTGAGACATGCCATCAAATCACCAATGGACCTGTTGCTACGAAAACCGTACTGCCGGTAATTGAGAAGTTTTCGTGTTTCGAGATATTTCATGAGCTGACGGTTTATCAACGTTTCCATGGCCTTGGAAAATATGGACGTAACGCAGAGTCTGTAGGAGGAGAAAGTAGAAGATTTGCCGTTTTTAGCAACGGGCTGGATAAATGCTGTTTTCCATCAGTGTGGTTAGGGGTTTTGTGTATCTAGCGGTAGTTACTAATTCTGAAAATGGCACCTCGTCACAAATCAAACAAAGAGTTACACTTAACAATCGCAGTTTCCTTGTCAATAAAAGGCAAATCCGTAAAAGGGTCACATCATCCCAATCATGATGGAGGCTTCGTTTGCGTTGGCGGACTTTGGCGAAAAAGATTGCCATACCAATTAGTTAAATCGTATATATACACTTTGGCGTCCGTGTGGACAAAACCTCCGAGCTTAGCTCTGTAGTTTTATGTTCTAAGGTTTTCTTATAATTTTTTGAAAATATGATGTTTTCAGCTGAATCATTACTCATGGAATAGTTAACATTTTAAATACTTATACTAACAGGATAGGGCCTGACATTTTATAGACCATACAAAGTAATTTACATAAAAATATCACACTATTAAATGCAATTTTCTGTGCACATTTTTGAGGATGATTTTAATAATTATCTACATATTTTACAACACATTGTACAGTAACTTTTAAAAACATCATCATCTAAATATATTAAATTTTAACTTCCAATTTATTTATTCGTTTATTTTTTTTATTATAATTTATTAATTTATGAATATCTCAGACCAGTACGTTTGAACGTAAGTTACTGAACTTATTATCAGCCCTACACAAATTTGGATTCCCAATAAAGAGGCAACCAAGAAATATTACAACTCGGCTTACAGTCTTGTGCAAATTAATCTGAATAAACACTTTTTTTTCCAAAGCTAGTATTATTTATTTAAAAAGTAAAAATAAGTAATAAATTATAAAAATTAATATTTAATGTATCCACCCTTGGCTTTTAGCACTATTTTAACTCGCGTTGGCATGGATTCCACCAGTTTTTGACAGTTGTCAACGATTTTTGGATCCCGGTGCCACACTTAAATAACTGACTCAATCAGCTTCGTTTTCCATATTTCTCAACCTGGTTTTACATATAGCCCATAAATTTTCAATGGGATTAATGTCAGGCCAATTCAAAGCCGTAATACCAAACTCAGCGAAAAACTATTTGACTTTTTTTTGACGTATGACACGGGGCCAAATCTTGTTGAAAAATTGGGGTTGCTGCTTTCAATTTCGACAGCTCAGGCACCAGACGTGTTTCCAGTAATTCAATATATTTTTCACTGTTCATCCATCATCCCTGTTATTGGAACTAACGATCCTGTTCCAAAATAAGAGAAACAACACCAAAACATTTGCTTTACAGGATGTTTCACTGTCTGTTGGATATGGGCTGTTGAAAGTGGCTCACCATCGGACTTTCCAACATACGAGTATTGACGTTTCTTATCCTGCACAAAAGTTACTCTCGTCCGAAAAAAACACCTTTTTCCATTCATCCACTGTAGATTCTTTATATTTTCGAGCACAAGTCATTCTCTTCTTTTTCATAGGAACAGTCAGCCAGGAGTTGTTTCTTCAGATGTTTTCGTGCTTTTCGTCTAACCCCTAGAAGACGTCGCCGAACTGTTGAGGCATCCACGACTGTTCCTGCACCCGCAAGATCTTTTTGTAAGTCGTTACTGCTTTTACTTGGATTAATCCGACTGTTTCTTATAAGCAGAGCGTCTTCTTTCTTGTTGTTTTTTTCGTTTTCATTCACATTCGTCCACTCAAGGAAAATATAATATGTTCAAATTAATTTGCACAAGACTGTAGTACATTCATTATGAAAAAAAAAAAACTTAAGTCGCATATGATCTAATAGAAAAAAGTCGATTTAAACTAAAAGAAATTTACCTAAGGTTCCAAATTTCCGAAACGGCGATTTTTAAAATTCTACATGATCACATTTGGACATCAAATATGTACGAGTATGTTCGTCTTTCTTATATTATTTCGCGGTCCTAAACAAATTCCTTCCTTATGCATGTAATATATATCAAAATAGGTTTGGCAGCACAAATACACAATATTTTTACACAAAACAAAAGTCCTGATCATTTGTGTATATACGAGGGTGGGTCAATAAGTCCTGGAAAATTAAAACAGATGACGTTGTCACCTTAAATCCAATATGTTCCCAGTGAAGAAGCATCTTTCAAAAGAACGCACCCAATCAGACAAATCTGATAGATAGTTTTGTTGTGACAGCCATTTGAAACAGACGCCTACGAGAATGGAAAAAAGTGAATTTCGTGGGCTCTATTTTTTTACGCAAAAAAAAACATCATGCAAACCAAACAAAAGATTGAAAATTGGAATCCACCACTGGTTCACTCAGTTTCGGTGCGGTCGTGCCAGCACAAGTGACGACGAACGTTCTGGTCGCCCAATTGAGGTCACCACACCAGAAATGGTCGATAAAATCCACGGTATAATATTGGACGGTCGGCGAGTATTGATACGCGAACTTGAAGAGGGTAGAGTCTTATCACATGCATTCAGCACAATGCATCGGAGACCAAGGAACAGTGATTAATCGAAGCCGAAGAAGGTCAAGATACGTCTGGCGGCAGTTTTTTCGGATGCGCGCGGTGTCATTCACATCGATTACCGATTACCACCCACGTGGATGGTTGTGACTCAAGTAGTAGTGTATTGGCCTCCCAATCGGACGGTTTGGGGTTCAATACCAGCCGCGCTCGAAAAACATTCTTTTTTTTTCTCGTGAGATGAATGGAATGAAGGAAAAAAGTTGTCTTCCACCAGGACAACCCACCGGCGCACAAGTCCACAGTCGCAATGGCAAAGTTTCTCCAGATTTAGCCCCCTGCGACTATTTCCTGTTTCCAAACATGAAGAAATGGTTCGGCGGTAAGAGATTTGGGTCGAATGAAGAAGTCATCGATGAAACAAACGTCTATTTTGAGGGCATCGAGAAATCGTATTATTTGGAGGATATCAATAAATTTGAGAAACGTCGGAAGAAGTATATGGAGCTAGAAGGAGATTATGTTGAAAAATAAAACATTTTTTGTTGAAAAGAGTGTTCTCTATTTTAGTTTGCAGGGGCTTATTGAGCCACATTCGTATCTTCTTCTTCTTCTTTTCCTTTTACTAGCCCTTTCCTCGCTACACGAGCTTATGCATAACGAGTTTCCCATTTTTACTGCATCGCCACTGTTCCGCTTATGGGGTTGGCTAATGTCGCAGATCGCAGAA
Organism: Volucella bombylans; assembly: GCA_949129095.1. NCBI lineage: Eukaryota > Metazoa > Arthropoda > Insecta > Diptera > Syrphidae > Volucella > Volucella bombylans. Next base: position 46,081,201 of record OX422141.1, read on the forward strand.
CGCGTCTGCATACTACTCGGTCCTGTATCGCTTCGGCGGTTAGCCCCAGGCGTTGTTGTGCATTTGCCATCTGAGAAATCCAGGAATTCTTTTTCCTACCTAGTTTTCTTTTAGTAGGAGCGACCGTAGTTGATATTGCCTTCTTAACGGGATTTTCCGGAGATCTTCTTTGAACGTGGCAATACCAGCTAATTCTATCCGACTCAAGTTGTTCGATTACCGAATTCTTTATGTGTAGACTTCCTCTAATGTGCGTAGATCTAATGCAGTCGCGTTTCGTAACTCCAGTCGACATCCTCAACATTTTCATCTCTGCTGCCGTCATTTTATTTTTAAACGCTTCGTATATTGTCCAGCACTGCGAACCATATGTAAGAGCTGGCCGAACCACCGTGGTGTAAAGTTTTCCCTTCAATTTAAGTGGAAATTTTCGGTCACAGAAGATTCCCGAATTTTCTCGCCATTTCATCCACCCCACACTTACTCTGTGCCTTACGTCGTCGTCACATTTCGCTTCTACGTTAACGATTGATCCTAAGTACTTGAATCTAGTGGTTTTCGGAAGAACTATTCCGTCCAACATTATATCTGGAATAGGTCGCAGTGGATCCGAAAATGGGCAGGTCAAATGTTCCGTCTTTGAGCGACTTATTTTAAACCCGTTTTTCTCTAGCGCGTCTTTCCATTTACTTAGGACGTTTTGTAAATCTACGGCATTATCGCTTAGAATAACTGCGTCGTCGGCGAAGAGAATCGATGTTACATTTGCTTCGTGCATGCAATCTTTCAAAAGATAGTCTAGAACCACGTTAAAGAGGAAAGGGCTAAGAACGCTTCCTTGATGCACTCCGACATTTACCGGAAATTCTCTCGTAAGTCCGGCGGTACATTTAACAGCAGTTTTGACGTTTCGATACATGTCTTGTATCATTCGTATATACGTTTCCGGTACCTTTTGGGACCTCAACGCGGTCCATATGAGATCTCTAGGCACACGATCGAATGCTTTTTCTAGATCAATAAATACCATGTGCAGATCTTTTGACGAATCCCGATGTTTTTCCATTAATATTCGCAAGCTTTGGATTGCGTCCACCGTCGATCTTCCTTCCACGAATCCACACTGGCTATCGTCGAGCTTTATGATTTTGCGAAGACGTTCGTTTAAAACTCTTTCAGCGATTTTCATCGTGTGTGACATCAGCTTGATTGAGCGGTAGTTGTTGCATTCTCGCGTGTCGCCTTTGCCTTTGTATAACGGAACCAAAAAGCTACTTCTCCATTGATTCGGCATAGTTTGTCCGCATTTTATTTTATTCAAGAGTTTCAACAGCCATTCACTGCCGATACATTCCATCTTCGACCAAAACTCTGATGGGATGTTGTCTGGTCCCGCCGCTTTCCCGCGTTTCATTTTTCCGATAGCTATACGTATTTCTTCTGTTGAAAAGTCAGCAATTTCTTCTTCGAATGGATCAGCTGCAGGGACGCGATCACGTGGAAACTGTTTGTTAAGTAGGTCCTTACAATATTCAAGCCACCTATCACAGATGTCCTTTTCGTTTGTTAGTAATTGCCCGTAGGAGTCTTTAATGTATTTTGGCGACGTTATTTCCATCGCATTTTTTCGCCTTTGCGCAGCGAGTTTAAAAATATTTGGCACTTTACTATTGTACGACGTTTGAACTTCTTGAATAGCTTGTCTTCTATCTGCCGATCGTGAGGATATTTGTTCCAAGTCTTGGTAAAGGTTTTCCGCTGCTGCCGCTCGGGTTTGGGCCAGAACTCTCTTTGTGACGTTTTTAAGTCGCTCATATTCAAGTGCAAGTCGAGACTTTTCGATATCGTTGCTCCGATCACATTTTGTCCACGCTTGAAATGCTTGCTTCTTGTCGGTCACAACTCGTTTGGTTTCGTCATTCCACCACCATGTTTCTTTCTCGATGTGATGATGTCCTGATATCGTTCCTAGAAGGGACTTTGCGTGTGTCATGCATGCCTCGTGCATGCTGTTCCACATTTCTTGACGGCTAAGTGAGTCTGCGATAACGTTTATATTAATCTCTAGCGCGTGCAATAAATCTTGTGCCTCGTTCTTTCGATAAGTTATACCACCGAATTTTAGGCTTTCTAACAGGCTGTCGTGTTTTTGGTGGTTCCGCTGTGAAGAATTCTGTAATGAGCAGCCGGTGTTGGGTAACTAGCGATTCTCCAAGGATTACCTTGCAGTCCTTGACACTGTTTCTCATCGATCTTTTGCAAAGGTGGTAGTCTATTTGTGTTTCGTGGCCTCCGCTGCTATAGGTGATAAGATGACGTTGATGTTTTATAAACGGCTTTACATGCTGCAAGGATGTCTTCACCAGCAGAATTTCTGGTTCCAAAGCCTTTACCGCCGTGGCAGTCCTCATAATCTACGTTTGATTCTCCAACGTGGCCGTTTAAATCTCCGCCTACGAAAAGCATCTCCTCGATGGGTATATTTCTGAGTAAATTACCGAAATCTGGCCAAAATTTAATCTTTTCCGATTGATCGCAACCGTTTTGCGGGGCGTAAGCGCTAACAATGTTCCACATTTCATTGTTTATAATGAGTTTTACACTCATCAAGCGGTCCCTTATTTTTGAAATACCAACGATATTATTAAGAAGATTTGTCGCGACAATAACATCGACACCGTTTCGTCCATTGACCGTTCCATGGTAGAACATCTTAAATGAATTAGTTTTTAAATCAAGAAAACGCGCTTTATTTCCGGTATTACACCACTTCGTTTCCTGAACGCACATGACATGTAGAGTTCTGCGACGCATTATTGCTTCCATCTCCAAGCTTTTTGAGGTCATCGATCCGACGTTCCAACTTGCAAACCGAAGTTTAGTAAAATTTAGAAACTTCATTTTGCCCGCCCCCGGAATCCGTCGGGCTCTGACACAAGCATTTCTGCTTGCCCTGGGATCACCCGAATGCGTGGCAAGCGTGGTGCCCAGCGGGGTAGTGCTACCATTTGCGATCATTTCCATGAAGTTTTTTTTTTGTACTTTCGTACGAGATTGATTTGACACACGTATGCTCAATTGAAGTTAGTTGACTTTGCTTTTATTCCACCGGTAGTCGCCAGACGTGGGAACCCACTGATTGCATACGAACATTCGTATGCATGTATATTTTACTAAAATCATATAACTTGATGGAATCATATTACCTACATATTGGGTTGTAAAAATGATTCCTATTTTCATAATAAAGGAACTGACCGAAAAAATCAACAAATTGTTATCTACCTAGATAAAAAATTACCTAACGAAGCAATGCTGTCATATCTGTTAATATATATATAAATAACGGGTGACCAGATATAAATGATAGTTTTTCCAATTGTTATGTTTCAACAGCTGTCAAAGTTACCAATAACATTCAGCTGTCAAAATATTCAGTAAGGTTTGCCATTTCATCGTGCATCGTTTTACGCTTACCGAACGTGCGGAAATTATTGAAAAATATTATCGAAATTCCGGCTCAGCTATAAATATGCAACGTGAATTTCGTCGTGCGGTCGGTTGCCAACAGGGCTTCAATGTGCAGGCAATTCGTTCCACCGTAGAAAAGTTTGAGCGTGAGTATATTATTTTGGATCTTAAGCCACCAACCAGATAGAGTTGGTACGAAATCAAGAAAACATAGCTGCTGTAGCGGGCAGTATCGAAGAAGACACAGGAATGTCGATTCTGCGCCGATCATCGGTCTACATCGGTAGAAGATTATAGACGAAAGAATTGAAGCCGAACGACCATAGACAATACCGTGAGTTCGATAATTGGGTGCTGGAAATGTTGACCGGAGATCCGGATTTTGGCCAAAAAATCATCTTCTCGGACGAAGCCCATTTTTGGCTCAGCGGCTACGTCAACAAGCAAAACTGCCACTACTGGGGCGAACGCAATCCACAAGTGTTCGACCAGGCGTCAGTGCATCTACAAAGATTGACTGTGTGATGCGGTTTATGGCATGGCGGCATGCCATGAACTGAGGAAGAAGACATCGTTACCGTCAATAGTCTCAGGTATAGAGCGTTGTTAACCGACTTTCTGTGGTCAGTGTTCGATAACCTCAATATATCCGAGCTGTGGTTTCAACAAGACGGCGCTACATGTCATACAAGCGACGTAACGCTTGAAGTTATGAAGGATAAATTTGGCGACTGATCATCAATTGGCCGCCGCGATCATGCGATTTGACACCGCTCGATTATTTTCTGCCAGAAGTCTTTTTTGTTGTCACCCTAATTTTTATTTAAATGGAACACTTCGGACTTTTATATTTTAAATATATTTGCTTGCGAATCAATTTGAACACCCAGAGTAATAAATTTGCCGATTGCACGAAAACAGAAATCTAGTTTGACACACAATACTATTTGACGTTTTTACATTTTGACATAAAATCGAGGGGAGAAATGTTGATTCTCAAATGGAAACGAGAAGCGAGATTTTGATTCTGAAAAAATGAGGGGAAATGGTTTTTCGTCACTTTTGTTCTTCGGAACGCAGAGAAAAGCCCAAACGAAAACGACATTAGTCTGCACTAACAAGCCAACCACTTTGGACGAGTTCGAGGCCAACATTCGATATGCTACTGGTGGAATAACTCCGCATATATTGGACCCATCCATCAAAATTGGACCGCTTGAAGCACTGCCAGCGGAGTGAGGCGGCCATTTGAGTGATGTGCTATTCCCCACATAATGGCAATAACGTAGCTTCAAAATAAAGTCAGAATCAATTTTATGTCTCACACCATTGTTGTTAATTTTTTCCCCCTCTATCGTTCTTATCCCTTAAATATTCCTTGTACGATTCACATATATATACATACATACGTACATACATAAATATGTATAAACATAAACTGAGTGAGTAATTTTAAAATTAAAATTTTAAATTTTTTTTAATTTTAATTTAAAATTTTTAAATAAAAATTTTAATTAAAAATAAAATTATTAAATTTTTTTATAAATTTTATATTTTGTTAACTGTTTGACAAGTTAAATACAATACATTGTAAATATATAAATGTTTAAGTATGTTTAGCCTCAAATATTTCGGGTAATATAATAATAATGAGAAAATGTATTCTCTTATTTATGTTTCACTAAACATGTGTACCTACTGAGCTTTTGTATGAATTACATTTTCTAAAATATTCCTTTTTTTTACTCATCAATACTACATATGAATTTACAAACAAAAGCAATATGTCACTTTATACATACATACATACATACATACATATGTACATATGTACATACATGCTTCAGTGGTGAATACTAAAATATGAGAATTATAAATATCATGAAGGCGACGAACAAATCTTTCCCACAAAAATCATCATTATTGTCGCGACATCACTGACTATGGCCACTTTTTGCATATTATTCCTTTTGTGTGTTTGCCTTAGTATTTTTGCTGCGTATTTCCGAGCTTTATACTTTATGAAAAATGCAAATAATTCTCGATTACTATATACTCGTACATTACACAACCGCTTTAGAAGGTAAATTTTGAACAGAATACATTTTTATAAACGACAATGCCCATTTGTTTTATTTTTTCTCGATTCAAATTAACACTACACTCCTATTTTTATCTGTATTCATATGTACAAGTGGAATCAAGTATAATGGCGATGCTATTAGCCTCAATGCAATTTTAATGAAGTGAATACATTTTGCTTGGCATAAGAGAATTAAATACCAACAATATTACTGCAAAACCGATAGAAAATTTTAACCACGGCGTTTCAATGAATTGATATACTTTTTTCTTTAAGAGTATTTATACACCACTACCGGATTACTCAGAAAAGAACGTGAATTCAAAGAACTAGAGCTACTAAATATTTCCGCGGTCTATAGAAACCAGATATTTGACCAACACATGAGGAAGAAAATTATTAAAGTTTTTCAATCTGATAAAAGCGATAAACATTCAAATGACGAATATTACATATAAAAAAAAACACTTTTGCACAATTTTGCGATTTTTTGTTATCAACACGATTCTTCTTATGGAATTTGTATGCGATAAACGAACGAATAATAATTTAATTTACCATAAATACTTAATGATCATATATTTTGTTTTTAAGTTAATGCAAACTACTGCCACCGCCCGTTACACACAGTATATTCTAATAGCTAAGATTCAACTGATTGAAATCTGATGATTTTTTCTGGCCAGCAACTAAGAGACTAACACAAGAATAGTGGAAGAGATTTCCTTATAGTGTGATTGTCCGTACTGTCATTACACTTCAGACAACACTATACATACGATACAACACACTGTGTTTACGTTCCCACTTATTGCGGATGTGGGTTGTTTTTTATTATTGTGTCTGCTTATAAGAGAGACCAGAAAGAGAGCTGAATTAGATTGAACAATTTATTTTAGAGATCAAGATTTTTTCTTTGTCGGAATAAAGAGAAATAAAGAAAGATAGCGTATCCGATCTTTCGTTCAGTATCAGCACAATTCAAAACACCCTCAATGTAGAACGAATTTTGACAGCGAGTATGAGTGAGTAATAAAAACAGTTTTTGAGAGAGACGAGCATTTTGCAATTTTATACACAAGAGCAATTTTCGATCGATTTAATTTTTTTTGTATTTTAAATACAATGCGGTGTAGGTACACATTTAATTAACATGTCGAAAATCAAAAAAAAGAAAGTTATACATTCATATGCAAAATTACTTGTATGTTTGTATGTACATATATATGAATATTAATATAATAACAAGTGATTTCAAATTGTACACAGGCTGGCTAATATGTTTAAATTCTTGCTTCATTGACATATGAAAGTTTCCAACGTGGCAGGAAAAAACGTGAACATGAATTCCTATCTGCAGAAAACATATTAGTCATCTACCAGTCATTTAAAATCAACAAGCTTGCTTTCTTTCACAGATGACTAATTATATGTACGTATGCATATCCATAGATATGATTTAAACATTTTTGACTACTACATCTAAGTTTAGAGGTTTGAAGTTTAAGTTCGATTATACACAAACACTATACCTTAAAAGTGTAAGCCCACCACTATTTTTTTTTTGTTGCATTATTCCTACATCATTTGCATAGTTATCTTGCACGGCGGCGAGGTGAACTGACCACCAAGGTCGTGCGATTTAATGCCGTTTTCTAAAGATGGGCCCATTTAAACTCGCAGCTCCATGCGAATAAACTGTCATAATAAATAAACTATCTGTCAATAAACTATCTGTCAAATTCATCCAGATTTGTGCGACACAGTCATCGAAAATATTATCTCCGGAATACGTGCCACCAAGAAAAGCCGCGGCGGACATTGGAACCACATTATATTATATACTTAATGCCATAAAATGTTCTTTCAAATAAAAAAAAGAAGAGAGTATATCTCAGACACAACTAGTTTTATTTACATTCAAAAATCGAACGCCTTAATTAAAAGACCCTTTACATGTCCATTACACCATCAAGTGATTTAGTGAAACCAGGACGAGAAATGGAGTGGCAATACCCCAAAACACAAATATTATAATACCTCGGGTGGGAAGTAAGAAGAAATAACCCGAGTGGTCTAGAGCTCACCAAAATCTGTCACAAAAAGGACTGGAAAAACGTTATTAACGTCATCATTAATCAGCGCCGTGATTACAAATAAGTTAATCTTAGGTAGATTAAATACATTGTAATAGATATGTCCATAGTTTTCGAAAAAAAATTGTAAGGCATCCTTAGATCCTTTCATCCTTTTTTTAGGTAAATTTTCTTTTAAATTCTTATTATACAAAGTCCGGTCGAAAGTAAACAGGACTTTTTAAATATATTGGGTTGTACCACATGAAATTTCCGATTTTCGCTGAGTCGGAAATAAGAAGGTCTCGAGTGAACATCTTTGCCAGAACGTTAAATTTTCTTTTTTTATAAAATAAAGTGGTACGTGTGTTTGACGAGTGAGAATGTTAGCGTTCGTTACAAGTACCGTGAATTATTTACCGTGCTGTCGGCAGTTCAAATTCGAACCTTTACGAATTTAAAATGGGACATAATGCGTCGTTGGCAATAAAAAACATTAATGACCCATTTGAGGATGTAATGGTAAACGAACGCACTATACGACGTTGGTTTGGAATGTTCTGTTCGGGAGATTTCAGCCTCGAAAATGAACCACGTGGAAGCCGGAAACGTTAGTTGACTACGATATTTTAAGAGCAACGGTGGATGCGGACCCAACGAAATCGGTGCAGGAGATTGCACAAAGCATGGGAGTATCCCCAATGGCAATAAGTCGACACCTTTCTCTCATAGGAAAGATAAAGAAAATATTGGCTTTTAAATTTTTACTATAACATTATGTGGTACAACCTAATAGATATTTCTGGTGAGGCTATCTATTGGTATTTACATCACTGATGTACTGTCAAAATTTCACGAACTTTGCACTATACTTGCGTCTTCGGTACAAAAATGGCCGACGACCAAAAATTGCTCAGAATTCGAAGGACATCATCAAGGTCAAAAAGAACAAAAACTTCCTTTTCACCATTGTGACTGGTGATGAAACGTTGTGTTATCAATATGATCCAGATCAAAATCATACGATAGGTAATTGTTACACCGAAGGGTAAAGGTCTTATAACATTATATTTAGAGCACTCGGAAAGAGCCAGTCAGCTAGAATAAATAACTTTCATTGTTAAATTAGATTTAATTAGTTTTATCACAAAAGTTAATTAAAAGTGAAAATCATAAAAATGATTTTAAAATAACACTTTTCTAAAATGACTTACGCCCACCGAAAAACATGGAGATGGTTCGATTTTGTGTGCGGGGAAATTTTCCACAAATGAAACTAAGGATTTCATTCTGATTGAGCAAATATGACTAATATACTAATAATAAATGACTGTGTTATTCGGTATACCGAAGAAGGGTTTATTTTTCAACTGAGTAACGACCATAAAATAATTCTACAAATCATGACTACAGAAGCCGGAACACAGAACACGTTTTAATTTTGTTGGGATCACTTGGACAGACACGTTCGCGAAATGTGTTGTTCTTCTACACCTTTTGGCAACTGAACGATACCTGGAATAGCATTCAAACCGTTTAATCTGTTATAAGAGCTAGAAGAGTTCTCTTCTAAAAATTAGTACTTTTTTTAATTATTAATTTGTGTATAAATTCAATGAAAGCAATACGAAGTTAACTCTAAAAAAAATAAGAAAGAATTGGCCAACCGGTTTTTTTTTAATAACACATTTTTTTCATATAATTACTTCGTGGCCTTGTACGTTTGAACGGTAGTAGGCATCCGCCAAATGATAAAAATTGTAGAAAGTGAAGCAGTCTGTTTGAATATACATGACAAAAACAAAAAGTGGCAGTAGCAAATAATTGTTCACACTTTTCAAAAATGTGAATGCATGTGTGTCAATCATGTCAACCGAAAAGAAAGCACTGGACTAAAAATTCAGCTTGAACCATGTGGCCAGAAATCGTACACAACGGCGCATAGGAGTAATAGGACCTACAAGTTAGTGTAATGGATATAAACATAGATGAACTAGTCAGTGAATGATTTGCTCAATATATTATCATTTACTTGGTCTAAGTAGAACAGGAAGTGGATTAAGATTAAGTGGAAAGTGTATGGTATAATATTTCAGTCAGTATTTATATTTAGGAATGTTTCAATGGCCTGAGAATGGCTTCTTTAATAACTGAAAACCTTTGAAGAAAGACTTTTGTAGATGTTCCCTCAAGCACTACTATCCAGAACACAGCTATTAATTTTTTTTTAAATTATAGCCGATGTCGTTTCGAATCTCAAATTCAAGAGAAAACTTGAGTGTCTACTTTTCATAATAGTAATTTAGTTGTTGCAATAGGCCGCATAAATTCTAAGGTATTTTAAAATTTAAAGACTTGTGCCTCTAATTTGGATATTATAGGATGAAAAATAAAATGCCTAACGCGAATATGCTGCATACTATGATGCCAATTACACATATAGAGTTAAATAGATTGATAGTTTATTTCATATACAAATTCCATTTATTTTGTTATCGCATCGTTTACATTTAGAGATTTTATAATTTATTGCATTTCAAATGATGCATTATTACAATTGTTTTGAAGTTATAGAAAAAAAAGGAAAACCAAGAAAATACGACAAAAACCTCTAATTTAAATAAAAGGAAAAGCTATACTAGAATTTCGAAGAAATTATAAAATATATAACTATATAGAGCTTTTATATTGCTTATAAATATGAGAATATATTTATTTAACACGATGACTAAGCAAGTAGTAATACATATATGTATAATGCAAATATAGCAAACTGTATTGAATGGCTTTTCTTTTTGTTTAAGGAGAACCATTCCAGTAGAATTAGGTAATGAACGACTGTGTTTTGTGTGATTACAGACTCTAATAACCTAGCGTTCTAACCAAAATGTTATGGAAGTGCCTGGGTATATGGATATTATTTTCGCAGATAAAGGTTTTAATTTTCTGTTTCAAGACCTTGTCATTTATCTTATTAAGATTGCTTAATAGATTTATTGGAACGTAATACTCCAGATATTTAGGGGGCTTACTACAAAAGCTTTTATAATAGGTTTCTTTATTGAGCTTCCAAGCATAAATGAAGTACTGAGTAATTAGCCAAGTGTGCTCTGGCCCCAATTACAACTTTGAGTAAATATCAACACCGTATATTTTTCTAATTTTCAAATTGTATTCTTTAGTACCGAAGTCTCAAGTAGAGCTTTGAATGGAATTGTTTATAAAGTTTTGGATAGAATTTGGCCAAATTATTTTTATTTATGCGTATTTCGCCTATGTAAGTTGAAGCGATATGATTGAAAAAATTAAATGCGTTAGCTTTTCCCACCCCTGAATTTTTAAAATGAGTTTAATGTCTGTTTCTATTTCAAACTACCTTAACAATGCTTTAGAATGGTGAAACCCTCAAAGTGTGCAGATCAACTTGTTTTCTCATATTCAACAAATGTGTTTGAAAAAACAGATGCAAAAGGCATTAGAGGCAGAGGTTCCAGTCGAAGTTTGAAGAGTTAAATTTAATAATTTTACCATTCAAAAGCAAAACCGCCATCAAACTCTTCATAATTAACAGGGTAATAGAAAATAATGCGCTCTGTATAGTATAAAGATTAGCAAATTTAGCCAACCGTACAAATAGCGTATTAACAATGCAGATACCTTGGACATTTTTTTTCATTTTCATAAGGTCATTGTGGTAAAATTGAAAATTTTCATGTTTTAGTCTACGTAGCACAGAATTATAAGATTCTACACTTTCACAGATGATTTTTATTCCGATAGATAGTTATTTTGACTCAATAATCACAAACATGTATTTAATGATATCAATTAACTACGGATATATGATTTGGAAAGCGTTTAAACGTTACACTATATGTTTTTTTTATAAACTTTTTCTACAGATCTCGTAGAAATTTTAATCAAATTTTTATGATTTTAGTTTTTGTCCACAGAATTGAATTTGCTCAAAACTATAATAAGGTGTAAATCATTTTTTTTAGACAGTGCATAACGAGCTACATAGTAGGGACATAAATACTGTTACACAGAAAAATCAGCGCCAAATGAAAACGAATTAACGAAAAAACGAATTAATATTTAAACAATTTTTTTTGTTTTTATTGGGTTATTCAATGGCTACAAATCTTAGAACAACTTATTCGAAATGACTTCCATTTGCCTTCCAACACGACTTAAGACGATGTGGCCACTCATCGATTGCGAGACGTACTTCATGCATGGGGAAATTGTCCACTGCACGGACAAGGGCTCGCTTCAACGACTCAATATTTGAGTGTCGAGTAGAGCAAGCCATGCCCTCTAATACGGACCAAAACTTGTAATCCAAGGGGTTGAGGTCTGGACTACCAGCTGGCCATTCATCCGTTGATATGAAGTCCGGAACGTTGTTTTTGAGCCACAGTTGAGTCGTAAGCTGGAGCAGAGTCTTGCTGGAAATTCCATGGCTTGTTGTTGAATATTGATGGGTTGAGAGACTTCATAATGGGTTCCAACACGGTCGATTGATATACTTTGGCCGATGTTTTCACTCCTTTCTCGCAAAAATAGAGCGTGGTAACGCCATCGTAGCACACTCCCCACCATACCATTACAGACGCGGGATGGTGCTCTCTTTGCACCCTCGGGATGAGTTGGGATGCTTCTCTGGATGACCGAGCATACACACGATCGTTCTGCTTATTGAACGATTCTTCTACTGTGAAGATTTTCTCGTCAGTAAACAGAATTTGTCTGTGAGCGTTCTTCGCGTACCGGCTGAGTAAAGCTATCGATCTTCGCTTGCGTTTTTCCTTCAATGCGGCCGTGAGCAGGTGTCCAGTGTGTCGCTTGTACGAGCTGAGTCCTAAATCTTCTTTGATAATGCGAGACATGGATTTTTGTGAAATTTGCATTTCCCGCGACAAGATTTTCTGTTTTCGCAACGGTTGTCGGTCGATTCGTTTCTTCACGGCTTTGATCGCTTTCGGAGTTCTCACAGTGCGCGGACGGCCGGATCTTTGACGGTCTCGTACTCCACCAGTATTATCAAACAACTTCACAGCATGATACACAAAATTGCGAGTGATTCCAAGCGGTCGCAACGTCCTAAAGATATCGCCTTTTTCCATGTTGGATTTAAGTAGGCCAACTACAACAATACGATTTTCGATGTCGCCCCATTCCATAATTGTAAGCAATTAATGTCAAAAACTTTTTACGTCACAATGAAGCATAAATATCAACTGTCAAATCGCAATCAATACGAAATGGATGCGCCCAGTGTTGCATTCGTAATGAGAGAATTCAGTTGTGTACCAGTATTTATGACTTGACTAGGTATAATCTTGGTACGGTTGTTTTTAATGTTCTCTTTTGGTTTATGGCTTCAAAATAAAGGTTTGAGTATATTGACCTTCCTTCGAAATTGCAAATATTCAGAATATTGGAAAACTGTGTCATTTATCATTTATCTGGTTGATAACAAACTGTCAACAGGATACCTAATTTGATAAGGTTTGCAAGGTATGTATGTATGAAACTTACGTAAAACCTCTTTAGAGCAGTTAAGGTGTTTTAACTGCAAGCAATATATTTAACTCCTTCACGAGTACAAATATCACTTGAATTAAAGTATGGAATGATAATAAAGCGTTGAACTAGCTACGAAGTCCGCAATAAGCGGACGAATATTTTTTAATCTTTTGATATTTATGGATTATTTGTTCTTATTTCATTTAAGAATTCAATATACAAAAAAAAACGATCTAATTACTTAAGTCGGTTTGGCATATGAAAGTCTGGGGGCCAACTATGTAAATCGATTCTACTTTCGATTTTACTCGAAATCAATTTCTACTGTCTACTTTCTACTATCTACTTTCAATTGACACTATGTAGTAAATTTAAATCGGTTATGCCAATTATTTTCCTTAAAATTTCCGAGCTTGAAAAAAATATTGTGATAACCATTTAAGTGTGAACAGCGTCATCTAGATTTACATAGCAGAAGATGTCGATACTCGAAGAGCAAAGACTCAACCATTGGTGAACGGAGAGTAGAATCGAATTTTCTGGCAAAATGGAAATTGTATGGGACGCTGGATGGCGAGGATTGTTATCGAAGTATGTCATTCAGGAATAAATACCACCATCCCCAAGGTATGCAAGTTAGTTCACCAGTTGAATTTGAAGTGTTAATTAGGAGAAGTGGTTACGTGCTTTAAGTAAAATATGAGAAAAGTATAAGCGGTCGAGAAATTGGATTGTATTGAGATAAACAATTAAACTGTCAATAGTTACTGTATTCAATAAAGCGATTTGTATTGAAAGGAATAAATTCTATCATCTGTACCCACACAAACATTTTACATTGGTGTCAGGAGTGGGATAGGATATATTGTGTGTATAAAAATAAAGCGTATTTTGTGATTGCTGATTGCTTGAAAAAGCTATAAGGGATCGAGGACTATTGCAGTTGATCCTCATGCAACTCAAATCCGAGTTGAACAGGAGAAAATTCAGCGCCAGTGGAGGAAAAAGCGACTTGGTATTCCGACTTCAGGACGCCTTGAACAACGAGGGGCATGATCCAGATACGTACTCCTTTGACGTTGACGAGGAAGAACAGAAAATTACCGGCAATGACATGGCGGCGATGATGCAACTCCTCTTGTTAAAAATGGACGAACAGAAGAATAGCCTCGAACAAAAGCTGGACGAGCAGGAGAAAAATCTAGACGAACAGAATAACAGCATTGAACAAAAATTCGACGAACAAAAGAATAGTCTAGAACAAAAACTGGAAGAACAAAATAACGTTCTACACCAAAAGTTCGAAGAAATCGATAACAAATTTGAAAGAATAGAGAAGAATGGTGAAGACAAATTTGATAGAATAGAGAAGAATGTTGGCGATAAAATCGAACAAATGGACAGCAAAGTTGAGAAACTAGCAAAACAGCTCGACACGGTGAGAAAACAGAAACTCCGAGAATGTTCTTTATATAAAGGAAAAAAGAGTTGAAACCTCCCTCATTCGATGGCCAGACCTCATGGTCTACTTATAAGAAACAGTTTGAAATGGCTGCATATGCAAACGACTGGGACAATTAGGAAATGTGCTTTAGCCTTGTGCAGAAGTCTTGGTGACATATGTGACGAGTGCATTATTGGTACAGACTTCATGAGAGTACATGGACTAGTAGTAGACTTGGGGGCACAAACCCTGAAATACGGAAACAGGAAACATGGAAATACCATTGACGCTTGGCGATAGCAAATGGTAAACAATTTTTATCGAACAAAATGTAAGTAATATAGGTAAAAATTGTAATGCAGGTCAAAACAAAAAACGAATGGAACGGTTGGTCAAATTTATGGAGGGAAACATTGATATCGCCAAGGGAGTTTGTGTGTCTCAGCTGTGGATCTATTTCTGCCAAAATTTTAACAAATGCTTCTTTTGATAGGCGGAAATATTAAAAAAAAAAACTGTAAAAGATTATTTAAAAGCAAACGTGAGTACATTAAAAGGCAGTCTACTTATATTCTTTGCTCCAATTCCAGCTGATTAGAAGCATCACTTATTTTTCGCCTTTTCCTAACGATTTCCACAGGACTCCGAACATTTTCAGATTCTGAGTCGGAAAACCAAATTTCTACACTACTCATTTTTCATAAATATTAATATCTTTATTAAAATTTACTTTGAAACAATAAAACCGCGAATAAAATTGAAATATGAAAATTTTAAACATCTGTCAAAAGTATTCGTTATTCACAATATTCATGCTGCTAGTTCACAAGAGCACAATCTTTTGTCGATTGAGTTACATAATACCAAAATCAGAATCAATCGATGCGATCGATGCGATTGTCAAGTCGAATTTTCCATTACTTCCTCTCGGCTGCTGAAACGCGTTCCCTGTAGTGGTTTTATAACTCGATTGAACAGAAAGAAGTCACAGGGAGCCAAATCAGGTGGATTCGGTGGCTGTTGAATGGTATTTGTTGCATTTTTCGTCAAATAATTACGAATGATGATGGCACTGTGCGAACGTTGTAATCCATGAAAACCGTCAGTATTGCCTTCTTTTTTGACTGAAAACGACGTGGTTTTTTTGGTCTCGGCTCATTTGGTGAACGCCATTCACTTGCCTGATGTCTGGATTGCGTGTCGTACTCATAAACCCACGTCTCGTCTCGAGTAATGATCCTTTTGATGAATGTTGGATCGAATTCAGCCTCGCAAATCATCTCTTTTGCGACGTTAGCACGGTCTGTTTTTTGCATGAAATTGAGGTCTTTTGGCACCATCTTTGCTGCTACACGACGGAAACCCAAATCATTAACCAAATGTCTTGAACGGATCCATAGGCAATGTTCAAGTCCTCCGCCAACCCTCTGATGGTCAATTTGCGGTTACTGACCAACATTTCTTTTACTCCATCAATGTTTTCGTCGGTTTTCGATGTCGATGGTCTGCCACTGCGTTCATCATCTTCGATTGACTCACGACCACTTTTGAACCGCTTGTGCCACTGGTAAACGACGGTTTTCTTTAGAGAAATGTTGCCGAAACACTTTTCCAACATTTCCAACGTTCGCACACCATTAAATCCGTTTTTTTACGTAAAATTTAATACAAGTTCGTTGTTGCAAATTTAAATCCACTTCTAAAATTGTAAAAAATCGCCAACACATACAGAGATAGTTGTACTCTTGGCTACGTAACTTTTGCAAATGTCAAGCTATGACTCTAAGATTTAGAGGGAATGTCAACAACAGATTTACCAACTTAACAAAAAAACAGAACTCAAATCGGAACAATGGGAGCGCCAAATGGTTATTCCGGGAACTTGTTGTTCAAGGTGGTATTTGCTACACAAGACGGAGAATATGAACGTGCGCATATTGTTCAACACCATATTAACACCGGAGACGCTCGACCAATCCATTAACTATCTTCCATTGGCAAAGCAAACAGAAATTGCCGAAATGGTCTCAAAGATGAAAGTTGAGGGACTGATTGAAGAATCGAAAAGTGCGTGAGCATCTCCAGTGGTCATCGTGAAGAAGAAAGATGGCAGCACGAGGTTTTGTGTAGACTACCGACGTCTCACGATTTCACTAAAAAGGACAGCTAACCACTTCCGAGAATCGATGACCCTTTGGATATGCTTTCTATAGAGAAATGGTTTTCAACTCTTGACTTGAAGAGCGGTTACTGGCAGGTAGAGATAAATCGTACGGATCGTGAGAAAACTGCCTTCACTACAGGAAGCGGGCTTTGGCAGTTTGCAGCGGTGCCGTTTGGACTATGTAACGCTCCGACCACCTTTGAGCGATTAATGGAACGAACATTGCAAGGACTGGCGTGGGAAAACCTATCTAGTGTATTTGGACCACGTTATTGTCATAGGCAAGACATTCGACGAGCACCGCGAAAATCTAAAAGAAGTGTTTGAGAGGCTGCGAAGTGCTCATTTAAATCTCAACGCAGAAAAGTGTGCCTTTTTCCGTCCGGAAGTAAAATATCTTGGTCATATTATATCAGCGGAAAGAGTAAGGACGGATCCTGACAAAATCAAAACCGTGAAAATTTGGCCTGCCCCAAAAAATAAACACCAACTGAGAAGCTTCTTGGGACTCGCCACGTACTACAGAAGGTTCGTAAAGGATTTTGCTGATATTGCAAAGAGCTTGCATCTAAGGCCGACAGTTCAGGTGGTCTGGAGAGTGTAAAAACGTGTTTCAACAACTGAAGCAACAGCTGTGCAATGCCCCCATCTTGGGTTACCCCACACCCGGAAAAATGTTCATCATTGACGCAGACGCTAGCAATGTTGGGGTCGGAGCTGTGATCTCCCAAGTTCATGATGGTCAAGAGAAAGTGGTCGCATATTACAGCAAAATATTCTCCAGACCTGAAAGGAACTATTGCCTAACTCGGCGCGAGCTTCTGGCTTTAATTCTGGCTAGGAAGCATTCCCATAAGTATCTCTATGGACAAAAGTCCATTCTTCGGACAGACCGCAGCTCTGAAATTTAAGATCTCTGAAAGCCAAGTTGCAAGATGGATAGAGCAGTTGCAGGGCTATGATTTTGAAGTGCAAGACCGCAAGGAAAGCTGGCAGCAGATATCAGATCGGAGCCAAACTCTGAAGGCATACTGGGCACAGTGGGAATCGCTTTGTGTGCAAGATGGATTGCTGAAGAGAAAATGGGAAAGTGCAGATGGGACAACATCTTGTATGCAGCTAATCGTGCCACGTTCCAGAGTCATTCAAGAACTCCATGAAATACATGACGGAATCTCAGAAGGCCATTTGGGAATAAAGAAAACGTTGGAAAAGGTAAGGGAACGTTTCTATTGGCTAAGAGCTAAACAAGATGTCGAGAATTGGTGCAAAAAGTGTATAAGGTGTGCGGCTACCAAGGGTCCAAAAGTAAAGCCACATGGATAAATGCAACAATACAATGTAGGAGCACCATTCGAACGAATAGGCATCGACATCGCTGAGCGGTTTCCCGAAACCTGTAATGGTAACCGATATACCCTCGTGGTCATGGATTACTTCAGTAAGTGGCCGGAAGTGTTTGTTATCCTAAATCAAGAGGCTAAGACCGTAGCCGAACAGATAGTCAACAACTGGGTGAGCAGATTTGGGGTCCCAATGGAGCTACAATCTGAAGTGTACAAGGAAGTGTGCCAATATCTGGGAATAAGGAAGACAAGGACACCGCCTCTCCATCCTCAATCTGATGGGATGGTGGAGCGATTCAATAGGACCTTGAATGAGCATCTGTCCAAGGTCGTCGGCAACTGCCGACACATACGCCTCTTCTTAATGGCCTACCGAAACGCGGTCCATAGTTCAACACGACACACACCATCCGAGATCTTATTTGGTCAAACAGTTCGGATGCCAAGTGAAGCAAAATTCGGATCCCCACCTACGGAGCCCAAAGAGGTGAACGACTACGTGGATGACTTGCGCAGCAAGATTCGTAAATTGCATGAAGACACCAGAGAAAAGATGAAGCTAGCGAGCAGCTGCATGAAGACTAGGTACGACATCAAGGCGAAATCTTCCGGCTTCACCGAAAAAGATCTGGTCTGGTTGTATAATCCTCAGCGTAAGAAAGGCAAATCACCAAAATTGCAACAGAACTGGGAAGGTCCATACAAGGTGATAGCCCGCATTACTAACGTTGTCTACAGGATCCAGCGTGGGGATCGAGGAAAATTGAAGATGGTCCATTTCAACGAAATGATGAATTACGAAGTTGTTCGGGACGAACAACTGTAGGGAGGGAGCAGTGTGATAATCATTTAAATGTGAGCAGCGTCATCTAGATTTACATAGCAGAAGATTTCGATACTCGAAGAGCAGAAGATTTGTATACTTGAATAGCAAAGACTCAACCATTGGTTAATGTAGAGTGGAATCGAATTTTCTAGCAAAATGGAAATTGTATGGGACGCTGGATGGCGAGGATTGTTCTCGAAGTATATCATTCGAGTATAAATACCAGCATCCCCAAGGTATGAAAGTTAGTTCACCAGTTGAATTTGAAGTTTTAATTGGGAGAAGTGATTAAGTGGTTTAGCTAAAGATAAGAAAAGTATAAGCAGTTGAGGAATTGGATTGTATTGAGATAAACCATGAAATTGTGAATTATTACTGTATTGAATAAATTTGTATTGAAAAGAATAAGTTATACCATTTGTACCCACAAACATTTTACAATATTTTTTTATCTACTCGCAAACATATTTGATGTAGAATGATTATTTGCGAATTCGAGTGAATTTGACATTAACATGATTTGATTATGATTGATTTTATTCTTTTCTTATGATTTTATGATACAATTCAATATATAATAAATATCATAATTCATGTCACAGGAAAAAAAAGAAAGTAAGAAAAGTTGGTGACATTCCATATTTTAAGTTAAAAAAAAAATAGAGTCGAATGCCACTTCAATGGTCATATACAATAAAAGATAAGTTTTAGGTGGGGTGACCGTCAAAAGGAACTTCATAAAAAATGTTAATCAAAAACGCATTCAAAATTAATTGCTGAGAGAAGCAGTATCAAAATAATAAAAGCAAAAGATATAATTATTCGAGAATATCAGAAATTAGAGATTCTAAAACAACAAAATTAAAACTGAAAATCCACATTTTAGCGCATTTCACAAACGTTAAAGGTATTGATATTGCCCTGTTCGACTGTGGGAGTTTATTAAACAACCGATAAGATAGAAATAGATAAAACATTCCAATTATGTAGTTCCCAAATATGCGAACAAAATATCAAGCAAAGGTGGCACTACTGGAGCCCTTCGTTTTTCGTTTACTTGAATATTCTAAAAGATTTCGAATATTTTTATTATAGAATCGGATTACAAAGTTGGCCCCTGCTAATTTTTGCAAATTGTTCTTTTTCAGAGTGTTTCTCGGAACATTTGTTAACGAAACGGGATGATCCAGACTATAAGTGAAATGTCCACAAATCGAATTGAAATATCTTTGAGAGCGTGGTTAAGGGCATATTTTTGAGTAGCAATACCAACATCTTGAAACATTAATAAAGTCTTAATTTGTTGACATTAAAATTGTTATTATTACTTAAAAGAATTGCTTTGATTATTTGTCCCTCTTTTCTTTCGTTAAAATTTAGAAGGTTTCAGCATTCGGGCGTTTGTTTTTTCTTCAAAGTACTCGTAAGACTTATTGATTTTAAAACTAATTATTATATATATTGGTCTTATGGAAGCCCTATGCAATGTAAACATCTAGTAATACCTTATAATAAGCCATTGCTAATTTTATTGCTTAAAATGTTTCTTAAGTGTAAACGCATGAATCAAATAACATATATATGTATTTTTAATTATAATACGCCAAACAAATGAATGCATGCACATACATAAGAATATATTTGTATTAACTTCGGTGTGAATGGCCGAGTATGTTCTAGTTTTAAACAAATACGAACACTTTTGACGGGGTCATTGGCATGGAGTTGTTTGCTTTATCAATTCCACTCACCTGAATTTCAAGTAAAAGTTCCTGCTTTCGTCTTTTTAATTCTATCAGCAGCTTTTGTTGTTCTGGAGTTAATTCTGAAAAACAAAAAAATCGATACACTGACAGGCGAACAAATTTTTATTCGAAGAAAATAACTTCAGTTCAACTCAGAATAACGTCGCTATTATTGATCGTCAATGCAACTCAAAATTGGGCACAATGACTTCAATTAAATGATGAGACGGTGGCCGTAATTATACCACGAACTTTTATGGTAAACAACAGTTAAATAATAACAAAGCCTAATACAATTTTTTATTACATACAGTGGGTATATTCACTACGCAATATTGTAGGGCGTTTCTTTATACTACAACCCAAACCTTATATAAAAAAAAGGACTTCAAGGTTTTTGTTGACATAAAAAATTAATTACACATGAACCGATATTGAAAGAGAAAAAAAAAACTAAAAGTCTCGATTGAAAACTAACCTGCGGTTGCAAATTCACTTCGGCCGTTCGACTTTGCAATCGCACCATACGACCTATTATCCATTGTACTAATCATAGTTTAATTTGAAACACACTTTTAACACTGATAAACAATTTAACAGGACATATTTGTTGAATTTAGTAAACGAGAGCACCAAGAAAATATCCAAGAATTGTAATATTCTAGTCGCTATCTGTATACAAAACACTACCCAAGCCCGCCATCTTTAAATTTGTTGTATTAATTAAAATGTCACTTTTCGAATTCGAATGCCAATAATAATAACAACTTTTATGGTGCAAGCACATGTATCATACTAAAGGGTGACTAAATAGCAATGATAGGTTTTCCAATTGTTATGTTTCAGCAACTGTCAAAGTTGCCAATGACATTCAATTGTCAAAATATTCAGTAAGATTTGCCATTTCATCATCGTTTCAAATTACTCGTATTAAAAAATATTATATTAATTATTAAAAAATATTATCGAAATTCCGGCTCAGTTGTAAATACGCAATGTGAATCTCGTCGTGACGACCAACATCATGGCTTCAATGTGCAAACAATTCGTCGCACCGTGGAAAATTTGAGCGTGAGTATACTCTTTTAGACCTTCAGAGAGAGATTGGTGCCAAATGAGGAAACCATAGCTGCCGCAGCGACTAGTATCGCAGAAGACCCACAAATGTCGATTGGGCGCGGATCAGCTGGATTGGCCATCGCCAGAGAGTCAAACCGGTTTATTTCGCGGATGAATTTGGGCCCACATCCATATCCCAAATTGTGGGAGAGCCGGATTTTGGCAAAAAATTATCTTTTCGGACGAGGCCCATTTTTGGGTATGGCTCAGTGGCTATGTCAACAAACAAAATTGCCATTTTTGGAGTTAAGAAAATCCACATATTGTGATAACCATTTAAATGTGAGCAGCGACATCTAGATTTACATAGCAGAGGATGTCGATACTCGAAGAGCAGAAGATTTCGATAATTGAATAACAAAGTCTCAACCAATGATGACTGGAGAGTGGAATCGAATTTTCTAGCAAATTGGAAATTGTATGGGACTCTGGATGGCGAGGATTGTTCTCGAAGTACGAGTATGTCATTCGAGTATAATTACCAGCATCCCCACGGTATGCAAGTTAGTTCATCATCGAGTATAAACACCAGTACCCCAAGGTATGCAAGTTAGTTCATCAGTTGAATTTGAAGTGCTAAGTAAAAGATAAGAAAAGTATAAGCGGTTGAGAAATTTGATTGTATTGAGAGAAACAATTAAATAGTGAATTGTAATTGTACTGAATAAAGCGATTTGTATTGAAAAGAATAAGTTCTATCAATTGTACCCACACAAACATTTTACAGTATGTTCGGCCAAGCATCAATGTATCCATAAAGATTGACTTTTTGGTGCGGTATATGGCATGGTGGCATCATCGGATCTTACTTCTTTCGAAATGAGGAAGGAGGCACCGTTACCCTCAATGTGAACAGCGTCTAGTCGAAGATGATGAAGAAGATGCCGATACTTGAATAGCAGAAGATTTCGATACTAGAATAGCAAAGAGAAGTAACGTGTTACTGTATAGAATATTCTCGAAAGAGGTCAAAAACGGTTGATAAATTGAATTGTATTGTAATTGTATATTATGTAATAAATTGTATAAAAAAAATAATACACAAACATTTTACATAGATGTCAGAAGTGGGATAGAAATTATTGAGTGTAGAAAAAAGTATTTTGTGATTGTTTGAAAAAGTTATGTATAATGGTTCTAAAGCTATTGCAGTTGACTCTTGTCCAAATAAAATCCGAGTTGAACAAGAGAAACCTCGCGCCAGTGGAGGAACAAGTGACTTGGTTCTCCGACTTCAGGACGCTTTAAACAAAGAGCGACATGATCCAGATTCATACTCCTTCGACGTCGGCGAAGAACAAGTAAGTACCGGCAACAATATGGACGAGCAAAAGAAAGATCTGGATGAACAGAAGAACAGCCCAGAACAAAAGCTGGATGAACAGAAAAACAGCATTGAGCAAAAGAAAAATTTAGGCGAACAAACGAACAGTCAAGAAGAAAAGCTGGATGAACAAAATAAAAATCTAGACGAACAAAATAACAGCTGGCAGGGACTTCAACAGAAAATGGGCGAACAAAAGAATAAAATAATAATCTGAAAGAACATTCTCCTGTAAAAGTTCGGAGAAATCGATGACAAATTTGATGAAATAGAGAAGAATTTTGATGAAAAATGGACAGCAAGAAGAAATGGGTTGAAGCCTTCCTCTTTCGAAGTTGGTAGCAGGAATCGACGGCCCCAAGACCATCATCCAAGTTCCGCTAGCAAACAGATACAATGAAAGCCTTCTAGTAGAAGTAATCAGTGGAAAGGAAAAATGGAAAGCGAATATAGTCCCACGGCATCAATCATCAGGATATGGCGCAGGAATCCCGGTTGCATAACACCAGCAGTTACAGCTTGAGAACAGCTACCGGAGAAACGGCTAAGGTATATGGTGAAGTCCGCATAAAAATCCAGCTGGCCGGAATGATATTCTCTCACGTGTTTCTTGTAGCTGATACATGTGACGAGTGCATCATTGGTATAGACTTTATGAGAGAACGAGTAGTGGACTTTAGGGCACAAAACGGTCCTGGCAGACACTGATTCTATTTGATAGACCCAGAAAATAGGAGAGACTTCATGGTGGGAAAGATCTTGGTGGAACCAAAAAACAACATGGGTCCTGTAAGGATTCTAAATCTAAAGATATTCAGTGTAAAGATGAAAAGGGGAGAGATATTGGTAAAATGTGCACATATTGAGGCTATATCGACCACATCGGAAGTTTGTAGCGCAACACCGGTCGCGAGAGTTAAGAGTAAGAAACTTACAAGAAGCAGTTTGCAATGGCTACGAACAACTGAGATAATGAGCAGATGTGCTTTGCCCTAATTCAATTGAATTGAATTCAATTTATTCATTCATTAATGGTACATTAAGATATAAATCTTTTTTAGTACTTAGTAACTAAATATTGGAATTCAAGTTGACTTACGGCCACTACATTATAATATAAAACTTAAAATTAAATGATAAGGATTGATGGAAGGATTTTGTAGGTTTATTGCGGGTGTATGGAGAAATGTCGTAGGACTGCACTTTTGAACAGAGAATTATTACGTAGGGATCTGATAGATTTTTTTTTTTTTTTTTTTTATAATTTACGCGCGCCTAAGGGGTTGGATACCCTTTTACTGTTGCCAGGGCGCGGGCGGAAAGATAGAAGGAGGAGAAAGGAAAATTGTTTTTTTTGTGTAGTGGCTTGAAACTCAGGTGTGTTTGGTTTCTATGTTTGCTCTCCAGGGGTGGGAGTCCGAATAGGACGGAGAGATTTTCTTCACTCAGAGTGATTCGAGATATAATTCCCAGTATTTTTTTCATTGCTTGAAACTCTTATAACAGCCAAATCCACGTGTCAGTGTTATGCCTTCACACGCAGAATTTTTTTTGTCTGAGTTTCAAATATACAATGAAAAACTGATTTTGCCATGGGCAGGATGATGGTAATGAGTTCCACAACCTAACAGTGTAAATGAAAAATAAACGAGAGGAATTAAGAAAATTCCAATGGTGAGCGATTAGGTTAGTTGTTCTAGAAGATCGAGTGAAATTGAGTCGGTTAAATAAATACGGCGGACAGCGTGTATTAATAATTTTGTGTAAAAAAACACAGTTCCTGGCATCGAGGTATTGTTGCAAGCTGCACACAAGAAGTTCCCTGGTGTAGAAGGAAATATGTTCGTGCCTACGAATGCCATAGACATATCACACACAATCATTAAAAGCGACTTGTAATTTGCGCTCGGACAATGAGTCCAAGCTACGATAGACTACTATAGACTTGAGAGTTTGCAAGAATAAGGCGAGCTGCTTGGCATTTTAAATACTCTTTTCATAAAGCCACGACCTCTTCGAATGTACGACATCCCCATACCTAAGCTCCGTAAAGCATAATGGAAGATGCAGTCATTCTACAAGCGAGTTGTTCGGCTTGGGAACGAATCATGATATTTCAGAGTAAGTGCGAAAGTGGGATTGAAACAGATGTGGGCATTATACTCCAATTTCGGGCAGATAAATGCCTTATATATTACGGACAGGTCAGAGGGGAAAAGTATTTCTTACATCGTTTGAGAAAACCGTTTCGGAAGCATTAAATTCCACTCTGTTGATAGTTCCCAAATTAATTATTCTGTTAATATAGGAATTCAATGAGCTTAATATACCGCTGCTGTTCCCGTCCTACAGCCGAAGATCAGGGACGGGAGTCTGGAAAGAAATATGAAAAGCTGACAGTACTGTCATCAGCAAAGGAATATATTGGATTAGAAGTGGCAGACCAGAGATCATAGATACAAATTAAAAAGAGTGTAGGAGACAGAACGGAACCCTGGGGCACACCAATCATTTATTTTGTGAAACCATCCAAGACTACTTGAATTGAACGTTTCGCAAGGTAGTTTCTAATCTATTGAAGAAGAGAGTCTTCGATCCCAAATGCAGGCATTTTCGACAAAAGGGCCTGATGCCAAACTCTGTCAATATCAAGTGCCACTATTTGCTTTCGCCAGATTGATGTATACTTTGATTCCGCTTGTCGGTGAGACATGCCATCAAATCACCACCTGTGGGGTGGCGCGGACTCTGGGGACGTCACCTAAGGCGGAGTTGAAGCCACCCACCAACGAATAAATTTCCCTAAGGGAGTTTTCTGTCCAACAATTGTTTGACAGTTAAAATTTGTATATAATGTGAAAATAAAGGTAGAGGTGTTGAATATTTGGCATTATAACGTTTAAGTAACAGTTATTTTTATTTCACAGTAAAAGCAGCACTTGCTGTAATATTGAATATCGGTTTTTACGCTTTTGTTCTTTTTCATATCCCGAACATTGGTCCATTCGATCCGTTGTGTGTACGTTATCCGAAACTGAACGTACATCATTAAGCAAACCGGTGCATAGTTTTTTCCGTAAAGAATAAAATATTCAGGTGCTGTTTTTTTACTGAGTCGGACACGCTTATTTTTGAAAGCCCATACATCCTGGAAAGGAAAAGATATTACTCATTATCATCACTACCAGACTGCAATATTTCATATGACTGCGTCCTGGATACAAAATTCAAGAAGTCCATCTCTTCAACAAATTCACCAGCCCAGCTGGGAATTTCTCCTGAATACGAACATCAAAAAGACGTCCATCTCTTCAACAAATTCACCAGCTCAGCTTGGAATTTCTCCTGGACATGAACATCAAGAAGACGTCCATCTCTTCACGAAAGATTCACCAAGTTCATCAGTCCAGACTGCAATTCTCCTGGAAGCAAAGTGAGTTAAGCATTTGTATGTGTGTCTTTTTTATTGAGTTTCAAATAAATATACAATTGAAATGGAATATAAGGTGTTAGATAGATTATTTAAACAAATAAGCAAGGATTTGAATTTTCAAAAAACGGGTTCATCTCGGCGAACGGTTTCAGTTTTCAATGCATTTTATTTTCTTAATCATTAACTCTTACATACTAACAAGAAATGCTTAAATGCTAATTTAAAATTTCTTAACAATCTTATACTAACTTACTGGCCCCACACAGGCACTCTAAGCTACTCTAAATTCTTATATCTATGTCTTTCGACTTTATTTACATTTTACTTAGAACTATTTATTTTGTATACTTAAGGCACCTCGGCGAACCGTTAACTATCTAGATGGATGTTTGGTTCTGTTGGAAAGGACGATGCAGTCGGCAACTGATGCTTGCGAGAAGCTCTTAGTAGAGAAAGATGTTGATTATGAGAATATTGAAAAGGTTGAGATAGTGTTTGAGCAGGTTAAAGAAACGTACCTAGATTATCGGGGGGATTTTTTAGATGCGTTGGATAAGGCCAAAGCAGCAGTTGAAAATTCGAATGGTCACAGTGTGGAGGAGTGCAGGGGAAACAACAAAAATTCTCCGAACGCGTCAAATGAGGTTGATATAAGATTGCTCAACATCAATCTTCCCATTTTTAGTGGTAGCTACGAGACTTGGCGTCAATTCCACGATCTCTTCGTGTCTCTAATCCACAGTAATGACAGTCTATGGGAGATTCAAAAACTTCATTACATGAAATCAAGTATCTCAGGGGAAGCTGATAAATTATTAGCTCACCTGGCAATTGATGTGGGAAATTACGTGAAGGCCTGAGAGATTTTAATATCCAGATACGACAACAAACAGTTCCTTGTAAACAGCCATCTGAAGTGTTTTTTCAACCAACATTCATTCTCGTAAGAGGGAGCAGAATCCATTAAAAACATTTTAGACACATCAACAGAGGTTGTACATAGTTTAGGTAACCTAAAGGTATCTGTTGAGCATTGGGACGTTCTTTTAATTTTCGTGCTTCTGCAAAAATTACCATCGAAAACACAGCATCTATGGGAAGATAGGTTAGGGGTCAAAACAGATAGCAAGGAATTACCAACTTTTGTTGAATTTACCGGTTTTTTGGAAACAAGGTTCCGCACGCTCGAAGCCGTCGACCATCAGCAGACCCGTAACTCTTCAAAAATCACTCGGACTATTTTTCATAGTACTGCGAGTAATTCTAAATATTCTTGTCAGGTTTGCAACAAGGGGCAACACGCACTTCGTAAATGCAGTCGTTTTTTGGGGTTTAGCCTTACCGATCATTGTAAGCACGTAAAACGTTTAGGGGTTTGTAGCAATTGTTTAGCGTATAGCCACACTATTGAACAGTGCCCTAGCCAACGACGATGTTATCACTGTCAACAAAACCACCATTCCCTTCTGCAGGTTTCTTCTCAGTCAGGTACAAAACGGGAGAACTCCTCCAATACACGAGGCTTTACTCAGGCACAACCCTCTTCTTTGATGAATGCTGAGGCATCAACATTCCAACCATCTGAAAGAGAACCAACCCATCTAAACCATTCCAATGTCAACACATTTTATTCAACTCACTCAAACACTCAAATTTTACTGGCTACTGCTGTGCTGAAAGCATATTCGTCATCCGGAGAAACATTTTCCTTACGGGCATAGTTGAACTCAGGTTCGGAGGCCATCTTCATCACTACAGAAGCAGCTCAGCTTTTACGTCTTCCGCCAAAATCGACCTCCAAATTGGGAACACCTAAGGGGGTTGGTGTTAGCGGATCCCAAATTTCACTTGCCTGGTAAGGTAGATCTAATTTTAGGTAGTGATATTTAACCGATGTTTTGCTACCAGAGATAGTAAGATCACACAATGATCACTTACCGATAGCACAAAAAACAAAATTAGGTTGGATACTATTCGGCAGAGCTCCATTGGAATCGAACCACGTTAAAGTTTTTCATGATACCTGTAGTATAGAGACACAGCTTCGCAAATTCAGGGAGGTAGAAGAGCTTGCTTTGCAGCCATACGCGAAACCTGAAGACTTCGAATGCGAGAAACATTTCGTCAACACAATCCAGCGTTTATCCGACGGTCACTTTGAAGTGGGGCTTCCGTTCAAAGGGAATGTACATCCTAATTTAGGCAGATCCAAAGAAGGAGCGATTAGACGATTTATGAGTCTGGAGAGAAAATTAATTGCTGATCAGATCTTCCGAGATAAATACACTGACTGCATTGAAGATTACCTGCAGCTTGGTCACATGGAAGAAGCTGAAGAAAATATGACTGATAGACCGCATCATTATTTTCTTCCCCATCTTGCAGTCATCATAGAAGGAAGCTCGACTACGAAACTCCCCGTTGTATTCGATACCTCATTTAAAACATAGCTCGGAGTCTCGTTAAATGATCAGCTAATGGTGGGTCCCTCGCTACAGCAAAATATTACTAGCATTTTGCTTAGATGGAGACTCTATCGGTACACATTCACTGGGGATTTAGAGGAAATGTACCGCCAAATTTGGATTAAGGAAAAAGACAGAAATTACCAGTTAATCTTGTGGCGCAAAAAACTTATCGACTTAAAACCGTGACATTTGGTATGGCATCGGCTCCGTATTTGGCGATTCGAACCATGATGGCATTGGTCGATGGTATTTGTGAACACCATCCTCGAGCAGCAAAGATGATACAACAAGAAATGTATGTCGACGATTTGATTTCCGGCGCAGATACACTAGAAGAGGCAAAGGACAAAAGAGATGAAATCAATAAGTGTTTTACAGGAGCGGGGTTTCACTTACGGAAGTGGGTAGCAAACGATGAGGAGCCGTCGAGGCGAACGAGAAACATCATTCTTTTTACCCTCAGATGGTATGGATCGAGTGAAGACGTTAGGTATTCAATGGCTTCCTAAAATCGATAAATTTTCTTTTCATTACTCCATTCTAAAATACTAGCACCCAACAAAACGATTAATTCTATCCACTATAGCACGCTTGTATGATCCTATGGGTTGGATTGCACCTTGCATTACCAAAGCAAAGCTCCTGATGCAACAACTTTGGATACACAAGCAGGCATGGGACGATCCAATCAACGGCGATCTCCTACACAGTTGGACAATATTCCAGGATGATATCCAGGCGATCAACAACATACAACTCTCTCGTTGGGTACGAACAGTTGGTAGGAAGAATCGTTTTCCACTGCACGGGTTTTGCGATACCTCTAAAAGGGCATATGGCACAGTAGCTTACCTAAGGGTGGAAGACGAAGACGGCCAAGTTCAAGTTCATGCGTATTCTCACGTCAAAGTCGAAAATTGCACCAATAAACCCAACCACTCTTCCCTGCTGTCACACTGCCCAAACTTTTAAATTACATAAAGCAGACTCTTGGGTGGAATAGTATTCCCACTTTCGCTTGGACAGATTCCACTATTACTCTGTGCTGGATTGGCGCTGATCCTTCGAAGAGACTTTTGTGCAAAATAGGGTTGGGGAGATCCGACGTCTGACAGATGTCACTATATGGAACCACATTCCTACCCAACACAACCCAGCTGATTTAGTTTTCCGTGGAACATCACCATTGACTCTAGCAAAATCAACACGCTGGTGGAATGGATCATCAATTTTGCTCAATTCGTGGGATTTCGAACTACCAGGACAGTTAAATGACCTCATGACCGACGAGGAGAAGAAGGAAGTCAAAGTTTGCCATACACAAATCTCCGAAAGTATTTTTATTAAGCTGATTCACTCTCTTTCTAATATAAAACGAGTACGCAGAATAACAGCGTACTGCATCCGTCTTGCGACCATTAGCCGAAAAGTGAAGTCCGAAAGAACCTTTGGGAGTTTGCAACCCCAAGAACTGGATGCCGCGACTAACTTTCTCGCTCGATGTGCCCAACGCGAAATGTTTCCTCAAAGAGTGAATAAAACAAGAGGTATGGCGCCTTTAACACTCTGGCAAGACAAGTATGGTATACTTAGCGTCGGCGGTAGATTAAAACATGCAGATCTTACCTTTGAACAACGACATCCGATCATACTGGAACCAGGTCATCAATTTACGAGGCTGATCATTCGAGAAGCCCACACTGCAACCCTCCATGGCGGTATCCAATTAATGATGGGGTACCTGCGGAATAAATTTTGGATATTCAGCCTTAAGAGAGCGGTTAAGAAACAAATACACGAATGCATCACCTGCTTCAGATTTCGCGGCAAAACTGCTCATCAACTGATGGGGGATCTACCCTCGCAAAGAGTGCGTGTGTCAAAGCCGTTCACGCACACCGGAGTGGATTATGCGGGACCAATCGAGATCCGGAAATGGAAAGGTCGGGGGCTTAAATGCTTAAAGGGCTATCTAGCGGTCTTCAAGCGTTCTTGGCTGCATTTCGTAGATTCACAGCACGACGAGGAGTATGCTGCCAACTGTCCAGCGACTGTGGGACGAACTCCGTCGGGGCTGATGCGGAGTTATCTCGCTTGATGAAAAACGCCATGCATGACTGGAAGCAAATCGCAGAGTTATTAGCAAACCAAGGGACACAGTGTAAATTTATTCCACCAGCTTCCCCTCACTTTGGAGGATTATGGGAAGCTGGTGTAAAGAGTATAAAGTATCACTTAAAACGAGTTGTTGGGATCGGAACACTAACGTTAGAAGAGCTCGCCATGCTTCTGACATAAATAGAAGCGTGCCTTAACTCGAGACCTTCATGCCCTTTGTCCGAAGACACAGATGACTTCAGAGTTCTAACTCCAGCCCATTTCCTCATCGGCCAAGACCTACTCACAGTTCCTGAACCAAACCATCCGCCAGAACAAAAAAAAATCAACAATCGATGGAAAGCAATACAAATGCGTATGCATACCTTTTGGAAACAGTGGCAGGAAGAATATCTCACCCGTCTCCAACAAAGGCCAAAATGGCTAAAATCACAGCCGTAGCTTAACATCGGAGAACTGGTTTTAATTAAGGATGAAAGAGTACCACCTACTAGTTGGAGTCTTGGAAGGATCGAGGAGGCAATTTACAATCCACACAATTCAATATAACGCACGATGAATTCCAAACACAACACACACACACAAATGCATGGCTTCCACCGACGCCACGGAAATTTTTAACAAAAAAAAAACTACCAAACAAATGAAAACGTAACACGTAAAAATAGTCATTGTTTAGAATAATCATTAATTACCAGCTATGCACTCACCCTGATGGTAACAACGCCCCTAACAACAACAACTGTGCTTAAATGTCAATATAAATGTTAAATGTCAAATTAAGAATTGCAATAAAACACATTGCTTTTCATAACGTTGGAAGGAAAGGATCGTTTTATTTTTACGCATTTCAACACTTAACATTTGTGGTCCTTATTTAAATATTCAACACGTAACATTTTGTCCTGTCGAACCGTAATAGTGAATCGGTTTTTATCTTAAAAGTAGAACAATTGCTTAATAATTAAAATTAATGTAAATTTAATGAGTTTAACAACACATCGAGGACTTAACATTTTTAACATTTGGACATAATGTAAAAGTGCAAATCGGTTTCCCGCGTCGATTAATTTAATTCAGTGTTTAATATAATATTGTACATCGTCTAAGAAAAAAAAATTAATTCTACGCAATTTTTCCGTTTGGGAGAAGACCCTGATTCCGTTTCTGGTGACCGTTTTTCCAGCGTACGGCTTTCATACCCTTTGGAATCAACAGCAACAGTTACGGTACAAATACCGGTGTGAGCTTCATAGGACACTGCTTCGTGCGGTACATATATCCGTTGACACCAACCGCAACAATTACTTGGCAAAAACCGCTGTATATTTTGCTGATATTCAGACTTTCTTGAAACGGAAATCTGCAATTAAGTTAGAAAGTAAGTACAATTTAGTACATTAGAAAATCAAATCTCTTTTCTTATCTCGAATTAATTTTTTTTTTTTTGTGACACAATGAGCACAATGGAGAAATTGCAAAAAAAAAATATCTTCACTCAAATGCAAAAAGATTTTAAAAATTTTGGGAAACGGCCTGAAGCACAGCGTACAAAAAATTATCTCAGCGCCTGGATAACCATCTTGGATAACAACTTCAATGCTAGCTCCGAGTACAACAAGGAAGCAGTTTCATCAACGGTGAGTTCAGTGGAAACAAATAAAGGTCATTCTAGAGATTTAGAATTGCCTGCTATTAAATTACCTACGTTTTCTGGGAGTTACGAAGATTACAGATCATTCCATGACATTTTTGTGTTTCTTATCCATACAAATCGTCCCTTTCTGAAATTCAAAAACTCCATTTTCTAAAATCGACTGTCACAGATGAGGCTGATAGGTTAATACAGCATTTAGGAATTACACAAGGGAATTATGAGAAGGCATGGACAATTTTAACTTGGAGGTATGATCACAAACGCATGCTCGTCAATGCTCAGCTAAAGCTTTTCTTTAATCACCCATCTTTAAATCAAGAAACTGCGACAGGGATAAAGAAGCTAT
This sequence comes from Volucella bombylans, assembly GCA_949129095.1. Lineage (NCBI taxonomy): Eukaryota > Metazoa > Arthropoda > Insecta > Diptera > Syrphidae > Volucella > Volucella bombylans. Next base: position 46,114,352 of record OX422141.1, read on the forward strand.
TGGATACAACCACAGAATGCCGACATTCACTCCATAATCTTGATCTTCCGGTTGAGCAATGGGACTCAATCCTCATTTATTGTATGCTGCATAAGCTTCCTGTAATGACTCAACAGTTGTGGGAAGAGAATTTAGGGATAAATAAGTCTTTACCTACTTACCGGCAATTTTCGCGGTTTCTTGAAGCGAGATTTAGGGCACTTGAAATTGTAGACGAGCAAAAGAGAAAAAGAGGAAGCAACCATAGGAGCTTAGAAACAAAGACCAGTTCTTTTCACGTTAAGCCAAAACAAAAGGATCAGTTCCGGTGTAAGGCCTGCAACAAAAATTCAAATTCCCTTCGTTCGTGCAATCGTTTTGTTAGGATGGATATAGGTTTGCGTAAAACAACTGTGGAGAGAATAGGTGTATGTAAAATTGTTTCGCTTATAGCCACAGTACCCAGCATTGTCCAAGTCGAACGCGCTGCTATTTTTTCCAGTAGCCACACCATTCCTTGCTTCACTACTCTGAACATTTGCCTAACACAAACTCACAAAACCCCCCTATACACACTCAACATACTCCACACCGTTCTACAACTTACAATCAACACAACACTACACACTCTAACTTACTACATAACTCAACATCCTATCATAACTCTGCAAATGGGCACTCAACTGCGCCTACTACACAATCCTGTCAAGTCCCTACTCTTAGTGCCAATACCGCGTCTTTTCACCCATCTAATCGTGTTCAGGAGTCAACACCCAGCTGCTCAGGACTAAACACTTTCCACACTTCTAACAATAACATCACCCAGGTACTTTTAGCCACGGCTCTGGTGAGGGTAAAGTCCGCGTCAGGAGTATATCACACCTTGAGAGACTTAATAGATCCTGGTTCGGAAGCAACCTTTATAACAGAATCTGCCGTCCAAATTTTAAGATTGAAAAGTCGTCGAACATTCTTTGAGGTGTCAGGGCTGGGGTTGGTCAGCAGCGGTTCATGTCACAATTATGTTGACATTGCGTTTGGATCTCTACACTCGACTTTTGAGACAAACACACTCGCTTACATATATAAGTCGCTGACTGGCCTTCTTCCGGCCAACAAACTGGCTTTCCAGCCATGGAAGCACATAAAGGGTTGGTATTAGCAGATCCCGCTTTCGATAAGCCAGCCCGAATTGATGTACCTTAGGTACATAGTGATGTCTATACTGACTTTATCCTTCCAGAAATTGTTCGAGGAGAAACATTTGCATCACCTATCGCCCAAAAAAACCAACTTGGTTGGATATTAGTAGGATAAGTTCCAACGAATCCTCCACGAAAATGTCTAAGCCTAGAAGAGCAACTAAAGAAATTTTGGGAAATGGAAGAGACACCAGGAAGACCAGGCCTGTGAGCTACACTACATGCAACACACTAAGCGACTGCCCGATGGGCGATATGAGGTATCGTTACCATTTAAAGACGGATGTAAACCTGGGTTTGGTCCCTCGAAGTTAGGTGCCTTACGTAGGTTTCATCAACTGGAATGAAGATTCCAGAAAAACCCCACACAGCACAATGAGCATTCCAACTGTTTACAGGAATGCAAGAAGCTTCGTCAGATGCCAAGCTGGAAAAAGAGACAGAGGTCCACTAACGGTAGACGCAATCGGCACAAGAATATTCGAAATTGCTCAAGGAGACACTGCCGTGGAGAAGGTAATTTACCTTGAGCAAAGGATCTATCAAACGATGACTAACTACTTTTGGCGCAAGTGGAGTGAAGAATACCTGTCCAGGATTAAACAGCGCCCGAAGGGGACAAGACGAAAACCGGGATCAAAACGCGAACACTTAATTCTCTTCAAGGACGAAAACCACTGCCATTGCAATGGCGACTCGGACGAATCATCGGCGCACATCCCGGAAAAGACGGACTTGCTCGAGTGGTTACGAAACTAACCGAAACCAGAGAACTTAAAAGGTCACTCGGAAAAATCTGCAACTTGCCATCAAATATCGCAAGCGAAAAGGAGACATTGCAATAACACAACACAACATTTGAACAACACTACACAATATTTGAACGACACAACACAGCATTTATAAGACCCACACTTTAAATAAATTCACAATTAAAATCAAAGACATTTCTTTTCTTTTAAAAGCAATTTATTGCTTTAAATAAATACAAATAATTACAAAATTACTTATCCTAGATTTCCCTACACAATACAACACACATACATACAGGGCAACGTTGCGGAGTTCCGAAATTCCGACGGGAATTAGAGAATCAAAACCCCGACGGCATTTGAAGCTTCTAGTGAACACTCAACGTTATCCACAGAAAACACATCACATACCGGACAACGTTGCGGAGTTCCAAAATGCCGACGGAAATTGGAGAATCAAAACTGCGACGGCATTTGAAGACTCAGTAACTTCACCAACGTTGTCCACTCAAAACATAACACAACACTTTAGCTGGTATCATATTTTAATAAATATCTCAAATTTACTTTATTATTATTATCAAACACATATATTCAAATTACAATATTATACATTATACAAATATACTTAAATTTACATAAATACAGTCCATTATAAATGTTAAAGCACACAAATATTAAACACAACACTTTACAAAACATACATACAACATTAACATATGATCTAATATATATGTGTGTACATACGCACAACTCAAATATAGGTCAAACGTGCAATCTCTATGAAATCAAATCTGGGTCATTCATATACCCAAAGCACATACATACACGCACACATACCAAACTCTACACAAATCAAAACAAAACAAATAACCAATTAAAAGGTAAAAAGAATATATTAAATTATACAAAATATAATATATTTTTATATAATGTAACAAAATCACTCATCTGGAACATTCGTTGATTATCTTTGATTTGCACACAAACTACAAATTGAAACCAATTGTTTACGCACTCGTCGTTGTAATTCCATTTAAAGTATTGAGTCATAGGAGTGATAGGGACAACCGATGTCTTTCTTTGTTTGTTCTGTCGGCCATTATCATTGTCATTTTCGTTAAGTTATTCATATTTAATCAAGTTCTGTTTCTTTATATGTTCCGAGCTAAATACCAAATATGTTATGGAGGCTGTATGCATAAAATTACAAACTGGACACTTTTGTTAAATGGATGGTGGACGACGTGAATGTTGAAGAAAATCAGATCGAGACTTGCGAGCTTCGCTCACCGGGGGGGAGAATGTTTAGAATAGTCATTAATTACCATCTATTCACTCACCCTGATGGTAACAACGCCACTAACAACAACAACTGTGCTTAAATGTTAATATAAATGTAAAATCTCAAATTACGAATTGCAATAAAACACATTACTTTTCATAACGTTGGAAGAAAAGGATCGTTTTATTTTTACGTATTTCAACACTTAACATTTGTGGTCCTCAACACGTAACAGTCATACTTATGAATTTCAATACTCACCTGAATTATTTAACCACACAAACCCAACTGAATTCACAAGAAAAAACTCCACGTATAAATAGAAATTAAATACTTGCCAAAACCAACGCACTGTCTTGGGCAAGTCAGAATACAACAAATAATAAGACTGGAATCGATCGTGGGAAATCCAACCCTCACTACATTACCATCACAGAAGTTCCAGTCCACAGTTCACATGCCTTTATACTCTTCATCATTCATTGTGCTTATTCATCATGTTCTGTCCACTTCATTGTTATGTATGTACCTCAGTATTAACCAAATTGTCTATTTTCATGTACACCTATTGCATTATGAGTCAAGCTCAGGGGTATCAGCCAGCAGCATGATGTCACAGAAAAAGGATGTTCAAGAACTTTGTTCATCGGAGGGGGAGAATGTTGGACTCTGGTGACGTCACCCAAGGCGGAGTTGAAGCCACCCACCAACGAATAAATTTTCCTAAGAGAGTTTTCTGCCCAACAATTGTGTGACAGTTAAAATTTTTATATAATGTTAAAATAAAGGCAGAGGTGTTGAATATTTGGCATTATAACGTTTAAAGTAACACGTCTTTTTATTTCACAGTAAAAACAACACTTGCTGTAATATTGAATATCAGTTTTTACGCTTTTGTTCTTTTTTGTATCCCGAACAGCCATTATTTGCTTTCGCCAGATTGATGTATACTTTGATTCTACTTGTCGGTGAGATATGCCATAAAATCACCAGGGTACCTGTTGCGACGAAAACCGTACTGCCTGTCATTGACAAGTTTTCGTGTTTCGAGATATTTCATGAAGTCCTTTCGTTACCTCTTTTCTTTCACCTCGGAAAACAACCCACATAGGTTCACGGGCGGTTTTCCCTGCAGAGGATAACGAGGAGGTTCGGTCGGTGAAGCCTTAAGGACGGTAGGGAGACTCACGACGAACCAGAAACTCTAGGGTGCGACAGGAGGTCCAACACGAACACCGTTGTCGGAGCCCATAAATAGACGGGAGACTCGCAACGGGCAGCATCAGACAGGACGTCTGAAAGTCGCCGACGGATGGGGACGGACGGTCGTTTCAATCCAGACACCCTAACACAAAGATGACGGGTGGTGGAAGACGATCCCTGGAACCTACATCCAAACGAAAGCCAAACAACAGGAGGCTAAGGGAACATCCCATCCCGCTACCGATATGGCTACGAGCACCAGCATCACATCACTACAACGGATGTGGATGCACCGATACAAAACCCCAACGGGGGAGCAACAAAGGAGCAACAGTGGTGTACAGGCGGATGGCCAGCATAATCGGGCACACCCGAACGACGTACCAGCTTTAAAAGTTAGGTTCGATGGGTGAAGGGATGACTACCCCTTTTAAGCCAGCACCCCACCGATCGAGCACCGAAGGAGCAGCAGAGGCGTGTAGGCGGACGGCCAAGTAATAAGACCGCCTCCACCGAGGGAACAGACACACATACATACAACATAAACATGCAGACAGAGAAACACACAAATAAAAACAGACAAAAATAAACATCGCGCATATTAACGGCAATCGAGCAGCCTACAATCCAACAACAAACAGCAGTGCACGCCAATCCCCACACACAAACAACACCAGGTGGCCATAAACCACAAACATAGACCAAACCCAATTGCTGGGAAAACCACTACCACGGGCGACAGGCAGTCGAATAATCCGCTTCACGCGGCGCGAAGAAGGACACCATAAAGAATTGCAGCCAATAACATTCGACCATTCGACACAAATCTGACGAGACAATGATAACGGAACCTGCGACCGACATCCGTGCGAAGTGCATCTGCATTGTACACAAATTGCGTGTGACGAGTGTCACCCTCTCGTCACTTAGTTTTCGTTGTTCAACCAGAGCGGTTATCTTAAAGTTTACAGTCCACAAAATAAAGATATGTAATTTTATTTAATCTGTGCATTTTTATTTTTATTGAACTATCCGAACATTTTGGTCCTTCAAGCCGGATCGGACAAGAGCTAGTGCAATTTTCAATATCTTTTTTAAAAAAAATTCATCAGTGCGTTGCTCTGTATTATTCTCTCTGAGCAAATGTGCAATAAAAGCCATATGTGCGGCCATTAACATGTGTGTGCAGTGCGTAGTCAAATAAATCAATATAATCAAATACGAACTAAGATCAGTCGCAATCTTACAGTGCAAAAAATCGAACTTGTGCAGTGCATCTGAGTGCACCTAAATTCAAACTCTTGTGAGTACGTCTCAAACATCTTTGTGCAGTGCTGTTGTTTAAAGACAAGCAATTAAAGAGGTCATTCCATACGTAATTCTAGCAATTTCAGAAGGGTCGACCTGAATTTCTACGAGTGCGTACGGTCTTACGGTCAGAGCAATTTTGAGCACCAGTCAAATTACCAATTCAAAACGAGTGCAACGGGCGATACAGTGTGTAGAGATGTTTTTCGCTCGTCTCTAATGCGTGTTGCGAAATTCATCGACCAGCCAGGATTTGAGACAACAGATCAATCACTATTGCTAACAGCGATCGAAAGCGCATACAGCAAATTGTTAGAAGAGCATCTGTCGCTGGTGGATAAGGCGGCGGATAACAAGGAGCTGGAAGTCCACGACATCTACTTAGGCACAGTTGAGGACGATTTTCAAATCACTACGGTGAAAATCAAGGCGCGCATAATAATGCTAGAGCGGCAGAGCACTGCAAATGCAGTTGTTGATAGCGCATCAACTCCGACAACAAATGTCATTCAGTTGCGGCAGGAGCGGCCAACCAAAATTAATACGTTTGAGGGGGACATCACGAAGTGGCGCGAATTTCGTGACCTTTTCATCACAGAGGTATATGCACACCCGGTATTGGCTAACGTGACCAAGATGCGCGAGCTCTCGCTGGCGCCTAAGGGACAGCCTACAGGTGATTGGCAGATGGAGAATAACCGCAGACAACTCACGCTTGGGCGTGTTGAAGTTGAAGTCTACGACAATGAGCAAAACATCGTGGATGGGCTTCCAAACGCGTTACATGACATTCCGGCGCTTGATCGAGAAACCTCAAGAGCACGTGGGATTCGTGAAATGGTGAACGAAGCCAATGTGCACCTCAGTTCATTGCGTGCACTCGGGCTCGACATCACAACATGGGACCCAATCATTGTCAACATGTTGAGGGCAAGATTGGACCCCGAGACCAATCACGCACGGCAGATGAGCAGGGTAGACGTACGTCAGATCGCTACCTTAGCTGAATTTTTCACATTCCTGGAGCGAAGAGCGAGTGCGATGGACTCAGCAGAACTGCGAATGGCGGCAGCAGAGCTTGGGCACCGCCGAAGTGCCCCTGGTGCAGAGCGACACACCCGCTTTATCGTTGTGCAGATTTCCTGGCGCTTTCAATAAAAGGCAGGAACACAGAAGTGCTAAAATGGAAATTGTGCTCCAATTGTCTAAAAACTGGGCACATTGCGCAAAACTGTTCGCAAGGAGCATGCCGCTGGTGCGGCAAGAATCATAATAGCATACTCTGTGCAGAGCAACGTACACCCAGTGCCAAAATGGCAGTTATGCCGGAGCCAGAGCGACAGCAGACGTACACTACAAAGCAACAAAGAGCATAACAATCAACGTGCGGCCTATAAGCTAAAACCGAAGTAGGTAAGTTTGGGACACCAAAGTGCGGTGGCAGAATTAGGCCAAGTGGAGCGGAGCAGAGCAGCGGTGTAGGACTGTCAAGCAGTGTGTACAACCAGAGCAGGCCAAGTGCAGCGGAGCAGAGCATCAGAGCAGGACAGTCTACCTGTGCAGACACACAGAGCAGTACAAAGAGAACCAGTGCGCTTTTAGCAACAGCCCGGGTCAAGGTGAGAGTTGGAGTAGAGCGAACAATTCAAGCAAGGGCGCTACTTGACAGCGGAAGCCCAGTTAACCTCGTTACAGAGCAGTGCATTCAACGAATGGGCATTTTAAAGTGTAAGTGTAAGTTGCAGGTGAGCGGCATCGGAGCTGAAGCCAACGTGCGGCTAACAGGCGTCATCCAAGTGGATATACTATCGGAAGTCGAACCGACTTTCTCATTGAGCTGTGAAATGTTCACTATCAAGAAGATATCTTCGTGCCTGCCAGTAACAGACCTACCACAAGGGCAGGCATTCGACTTCGACGGAATGCTGCTGGCGGACCCTGGATACACCAACCAGCGAGGGTAGAGCTTTTACTTGGAGCTCAGGTATGGGCAGATGTTATCAAGGAAAAAATCACGGAGCACCAGACCGGACTGACAGCCCAGGATACACACTTCGGGTGTATTGATTAACGAGGAACAAGCATTACGAGCGATGGTGGTACAAGAGCAGTCAGATGACCTACTAGACCAGCGGATCAAAAGTTTCTGGGAAATTCAAGAGCTGAGCAGGGCAATAACGATATCGGCAGACGATAAATGGATCGAGGATAATTTTCGAAACACACATTACCGGGCCCCATCTGGGCGATACGTTGTCACGATACCCATCCATCCGAGAGCAAAAAGCTTGGGCAGTTCAAGGGTGGTAGCCCTGAAGAGGTTTTTCCAACTCGAGAAGAGATTGGAACTGGACCACATGAGAGCAGTCAGCAAGGAGACAAGACCAGACGAAACCACCTATTACATTCCTCATCACTGTGTTACAAGAAAGTTTCGAGTCGCCTTCGACGCATCGAACAAAACCGACAGTGGCGCTTCACTAAATGACGTGTAGCTTCCAGGAGCTAACCTTCTGGACGATCTAGCAGTGATTGTCACGCGTTTTCGGTGCTTTAAGGTGGCAATAACTGCGGACGTTAAAAAGATATACAGACAAGTGCGAATCAACCCCAATCAGTGGAACCTGCAGCGAATATTCTGGAGAGAGCATCCAGATGAAGAGCTTCGTGAATTTTGGCTGACGGTAGTAACTTACGGTATGAAATCGAGCAGTTTCAACGCAATAAGAGCAATGAACCAGTGTGCGGAGGATAACAAAGATGCGTATCCTCTGGCGCTTGAACCAATAACAAACAATTTCTACGTGGGAATCCTTCCGCGAGCTATTGCCACACCTAGCGCAAATTCGCGTCCCTAGATGGTTGGGCACAGAGCAAACCAGCAAAATGCAACTCCACGGTTTTGCTAACGCATCAACTAGAGCATATGGAGCGGCCGTCTACTTGCGGTCAACCTTAAGCAACGGCTACTCGAGCTGCAACCTGTTAGCTTCAAAGAACAGGGTTGCACCCTTAAAAACGATCTCCATACCGAGACTGGAGTTATGTGCGGCCGAGCTCTTGTGCAAGCTCATGGAGAAAGTGGGCAATTCAATGAATGTTCAACAGATGCCCAAAACTTACTGGACCGATTCAATTGTTGTGCTATTTGGATCAAGAAGATTCCCTTCGAGCTCAAAACTTTCGAATCCAACAGAGTTAGTACGACCCAAGACCTATCTGGGAGCCATCTCCGGAGGCATGTACCATCGAGTGACAACCCAGCAGACATAGCATCAAGGGGGATTTTAGCGGCGCAGTTGAAGGATGCTACAATCTGGTGGAAGGGGCCACATTGGTTAGGATGTCCAGAGCAAGAATGGCCGACCGTGCAGTTGCCCCTAACTACCAAACAAAGAGCAGGAGCAAACGCAGCCTTGAAACCAATCATCATCGAGGGATTTACTGAGCGCAGAATAAACGAGCTAAGGATAAACGACACGAGTTTTTTAGAGCAAAGATCCACATTGCAGAGCGTGCTAAGAGTTACATCCTTGGTTTTCCGGTTCACACGAAAGACTTGTGAGCCAAGGCCTAACGGAGCAGTGACACTAAAGGAGATGGAGGAAGCGCTAACCTATTGGGTGAAGGTTTCGCAGAGAGAGACATACGGTAAGGAGCTTCGACAGCTGGCGCACAAAGGGCCAGTTAGTATATCGAGCAGCTTAGCCACACTAGCCCCATTTGTGGATTCGAATGGAGTAATAAAGGTAGGAGGCCGACTACAAGATGCAGAGCAACCGTATTCATCATCAAGTGTAGAGAGCAGCGCGACAACGTAGTCATTGGCGATTTAGTGCTAGTTAAGCATGAAAACAGGCCACCTACGTCATGGCCTCTCGGATGAGTTACCGCAGTTCATCAGGGCAGAGATGGACTTGTGCGAAGCGCGGATATCAGAATGGAGCATACGACACTAGTGCGTCCCGTGTAAAAATTGTGCATCATGCCCAAAGACGATTCAGCGACCGAGAATTGACGACGGGCCTTCAATTGGGGGCGGAATGTCTAGAATCGTCATAAAATAAACATCGCGCATATTAACGGCAATCGAGCAGCCTACAATCCAACAACAAGCAGCAGTGCGCGCAAATCCCCACACACGAACAACACCCGGTGGCCATAAACCACAAACATAGAGCAAACCCAATTGCAGGGAAAACCACTAACACGGGCGACAGGCAGTCGAATAAACCGCTTCACGGGGCGCGAAGAAGGACACCATAAAGAATAGCAACCGATAACATTCGACCATTCGACACAAATCTGACGAGACAATGATAACGGAACCTGCGACCGACATCCGTGCGACGTGCATCTGCATTGTTCACAAATTGCGTGTGACGAGAGTCACCCTCTCGTCACTTAGCTTTCGTTGTTCAACCAGAGCGGTTATCTTAAAGTTTACAGTCCACAAAATAAAGATATGCAATTTTATTTAATCTGTGCATTTTTATTTTTATTGAGCTATCCAAACAACATAATTGTAAGGAGTGACACGCTATTGGTCATCCCTACTGGATTATGTCTATACTTTCTTCCTTCAACCCAACACTCCAGTTACCTTTCCACCGAACTACTTTTGTCCTTCGCGGTCGTTTTGATTTTAGGAATAAATTTTATTGGTGTAATTCGATGGGGAAAAATACCCGGGCAGAAGAAGAGAGAAACTCTGCTTTTCGCAATTTAATTGTATATAGAAGGTAATGGTAGGGGAAATAGTTAGGATCCACAGTTTCCATAAACGCGCTCAGTGGAGTTCCCAGTCATTACTGGAAGTGGGAGCGAACTCCGAGACTGTCGAGTTTAGTACGAATGTGGAATTGTATGAGTGAGAAGCCTAGTCGGACACGGGTGCACACACTAGCAAAGCTTGCCAGTGTTGTAGGTAGAAATCCCGTCGTTTGGTCCACTAGTGCTGAATGAATGTGTGAGAGTGTGCGTGTGAATATGTATTGTTCCGGTGGGAGCTGTGGACCACAAAAGATCTGGAAGTCACTTTGGTTACGACCAGCATATTCGCGAATTTTTTTGAGTATTGCGAAAAGCAAGTTTCTTGAAAGTTTGGGGAATTTTTTTTTGTAGAGTCGATTTTCTTTTGGAGTTAGAGTCGCGAATTTCGGGCTTTGGCAGGGAACAAAACAAAGGGAAACCAACAAGGGGAAAATGAGAAAGGGAAGATCAAGGACGTGTGTTTGTTGTGGTGAATCTAATTGTAAGATATTTCCTTTTTTTTAACCTTTTAATAAATTTTGTGTTTGAAATAAAAAAACGACTTTACACTTGTAAAACGTTATAAAATATATTTCAGTTAAAAATAGCAGTTTTAAATTACTGTATAGTTTTCTGTATAAAATGTTGCTTTTGCTTTTATTCAATGTTGCTAAACATTACAATACATTTTGACAATTGTGTAGGCTTGTTTGTTTTTGAATATAATTTAGTTATGCTATAATTATTCATTATTGAATACATAGTATTACTATACATTATACGTTAACATACATTTTGTACATAAGTATCAAATCTTTCAATCTCGAACATTCTCCCCCCACAGTGAACCAAGTTCACAATAAGGTATTTAACATTCTCGTGTCTTGATTTTTGGTTTGATCTTGTGTCTAGTGAACATTCGTCCCATTTTGCTTCCATTAATTTCCGCCTTAAATTTGTGACCTTACTGCCGACCCTGATGTCCCTTTGGAATATATTGTCATCTCAGAATATGTAAAGACAAACAGCATTAGCATATGAAATAAACATGCAAAAGGGTGACAACAATAACAAAAAGACATAGCAATCAATTCAATTCATAATTGCAAACTACGTCGATCACCAACCGCACCAGTCGTACTCATGCTGACCAATGGCTATGCGAGTACATGTTGTCCTCTTCATGGATTACGATACGACGAGTGCAGTAATTGCTTTTCAGTTGTCAGTTTTAATTTATGGAGTTGGTGGCTGTTTTTTTTTTTTTTTTAAATGCGTTGTTGTTTATTTTTTAATTGTTGTTTGTTATACGAGTATATTATTGTAAATTGTGTGTTTGAATCTCGCAGGAATTTAGGTAAGTTTAGTTTTATTGATATTTTGTATTTCTTTTTATTTAATAAATACTTCCTTTGATTTCACGATCGGGTTTGTTTGAGTGTGTGTGGGCATGAATATGATCGCAGCCGAGTTAGTTTTATTTTTGATTCAATTGTTTTAAGAAATTAATTGTTTATAATGTTAAGATAAGTTTAATTTGTATTTGGTGTGGGGAGTGAATTTAGGTAATACTTCTAGGATTCAGATATATTTTATGTGCATTATTTTTATTTTTTTTTTTTTGAATTCATTTTGTGGAATCCAAACATGGTGTTGCAAATATGTTGTCGAATAATGGACTGTATAGATTTTGTATCATGAGAGTTATTGCTAGGGTTGTTCTCGTGGAATTATTGTTTTTATTTTTGCAACTATCTTGATTGAAGTTTATAATATATGGTGTTGATTTATGAATGTTGTATGAATGTGCCTTATTTTTGAATGTGGAAAAGGATTTGCTGGACGTTTTAGATTTGAAATGGGAGTGATATTTGCTAAGTTATATTCTGTGTTGCATCGATCCTGTTGTGGAATTGTTGCGGAAATGATTGCCTCCTCGAGCTCCTGCGATGCCTATGGCACGAGTACTGTCGAGGAGGGGCCATTTGGCTACACAATCAAAATTCCGCTTTATGTTATTATTGTTAAATAATTTCTGCAAGTGTTTATAAGATGTGTTGAGTCAGTTTGTTTTGTGTTGCATTTGAGAGTGTGTTGATGTCGAATGAAGATTAATTTTGTTCTTTACCGAATGCATTGCTGGGTAGTGGGCAAATCTTCGAAATCGGACGTTTCAGCTGTGTTGTTTCCGTTTTAAGGGTTACGACTCGTACTAAATTATCAGCTCCGGGATGAAGTTTTACTATTCGGCCTAAGTTCCATTTTAATGGAGGCATCCGCTCATCTTTTATTAGTACCAAATCCCCTTCTTTTATCTGTGTCTCAGTCTCTCGAATCCATTTTGGGCGTTGTTGTAGTCTGGACAGGTACTCGCTGCTCCACTGCTTCCAGAATGATTGGGTCAAGGCCTGTACTCTCTTCCATCTCTCAAGATGAGATATTCTCTCCATCTGGTATTCTGGTTCGGGGGGACCGATGAGGGGTTCTCCAACAAGAAAGTGACCTGGTGTTAGGGTATTTAGGTCGCTGACATCTTCTGACTGTGGACATAATGGTCTAGAGTTCAGGCAAGCTTCTATTTGTGTTAGAAGCGTAGTGAGCTCTTCGAAGGTCAGTACCTGGCAGCGAGACATACGTTTGAGGTGAAATTTTACAGATTTCACACCCGCTTTCCATAGACCACTAAAGTGGGGAGAAGCCGGGGGAATAAATTTCAATTTGGTGCCCTCGTTTGCTAATACCTCTGCCACATTTTTCCAATCTAATTTTGCTTGTTTGAATTGGCGTTGAAGTTCGCTGTTACCACCTACAAAATTTTTCCCGCAGTCGCTATACAGTTTCCTGCATATACCCCTTCGGGCAACCAATCTTCTATACGCTCCTAAAAACGCCTGGGTAGTCATGTCGCTGACTAGTTCAATGTGCACAGCTTTTGTTGCCATACACAGAAATATTGCGAAGTAGCCCTTTAGTGTCTTCGCATTACGTCCTCTTCAAGTTTTGACATCGATGGGTCCTGCGTAGTCTACACCGGTGAATGTGAACGGCCTTGAGATGATTGTTCTAGCTGTTGGAAGATTCCCATTAATTGCACCAACGGTTTGGCTCTGAACTTAAAACAAATATTGCAGTTGTGGATTTGTGTTTTAACTGCATTTTTCAGATTAAATATCCAAAACCGTTGGCGTATGTAAGCAATCATCTTTTGATTACCACCGTGTAGGGTTTTTTCGTGGGCGTCATCAATAATGCGTTTTGAAAAAATGTGATTCGATTTTAGTAGTATCGGGTGCTTTTTATTGTATGTTAGGGTGGAATTAGAAAGTCTTCCTCCGACTCTTAAGATGCCTTCTTCATCTTTAAACGGGTTGAGTGATTTATACCCCTTCGTTTTGTTCTCTTCTTCTTCCGCAGTAAACATCTCCTCTTGAGTCAAACGAACAATTCTCATCAGTGCCTGCTCCAGTTCCTCAGATGATAAAATAGCAAAGTGCTGCTGACAATAATTGCTTTTTTGTCAAAATCGTAAGCAGTATGCAACTATTCGCAATGCCTTCCGTAGTGTCGAAAATTTCGACTAAATCTCGTTAATTAATGTGTTATTTTTGTTTTCAACGCAGTGATGCACGATTGTAGGACGAGCCTCTTGAAACGTTTCCAAACAAGATGGTTGTGCTGGGTGAATTGCATCCCACTGATGCCGTAGAAATTCCGGCCCTTCCCACCAGAGGTTGTTTCCGATGATCATCGAAGGGAGAGTTCCGCGCGATACTGTGTCTGCAAGGTTCAGCTCCGATGGAATATGTTTCCATATGATGTTACTGGTGCATTTTTCGATACGGGACACCCGGTTACCGATGAAAGTTTTCCATTTTGATGGAGGAGCTTTAATCCAGCATAATGTGATGAGTGAATGAGTCCACGCATAAATATCAGCTGGGGCGTTCAACATACTCTCGGTATCGGGGTGAAGCTGTGGTTGTATATATAAATTGACTTATTTATCAAGTAATACTATTATTTTAGTGCATTCATGTAACATTTCATATAAATATGATTATTAATTCGCGTTTTATCTCTAGTTAAACGGAATCATAATGGCAACTGAGACGATGATGGTGAAAATTGAGCATCGCGCTGTAATTAAATTTCTCACTAAGCAAGGAAAAAGTCAAAAAACTATTCATGAAGAGATGGTGGCTGTTAACCAGGGTTCCGCACCTTCATTATCAACTGTGCAAAAGTGGTCAAGTGAGTTCAAGAGAGGCAGAGAGAGCATTGAAGACGACCCCCGCTCCGGCGCCCCGGCTACTGCTCGTACGGGAGAAAGCATCAAAGAAGTCGAAAAACTTGTTCTTGAGGATGCCCGAATAAAGGTGAAAATTATGGCAGAGATCACCAAGCTTTCAATTGGTACCATTCACACCATTCTTCATGACCATCTTAACCTTTCAAAGGTCAGTGCAAGGTGGGTGCCACGAATGCTCACAGCGCCTCAGAAAAAAGTGAGAATCGCATGCTGTAGAGAGCTTTTGGAGATGTGTAGTGAGAACGCGGATGGTGTTATGGATCGAATTGTTACTGGGGACGAAACATGGGTCCACCACTATGACCCTGAAAGCAAACAAGAGTCCATGCAGTGGCATAAAACAGGAACATACCCCCCGAAGAAGTTCAAAGTCACTCCGTCTGCCGGGAAGCTCTTGGCCACAGTTTTTTGGGACTCAAAGGGAATCTTGCTCATTGAGTACAAAAAAAAAGTGAAACCATCAACGCCACATCCTACGCTTTCACTTTGCATAATTTGCGGGAGGAAATTAAAAAGAAAAGACGAGGTAAACTCGCAGCGGGTGTGTTGCTTCTTCATGACAACGCTCCTGTTCACACGGCGCTAGTTTCCAAGACTGCTGCGCGAGATTGTGGTTTCGAAGAAATCCAACACCCACCCTATAGTCCAGACTTTGCCCCTAGTGATTATTTCCTGTTTCCGGATTTGAAAAAATGTCTTCGTGGAAAAAGATTTTCGGATGATGAAGAACTCAAGTCGGCAATAAATGGGTATTTTGCAGAGAAAGAAGAAATTTATTTTTATAAGGGTTTAAAAAAGCTTATCTCAAGATGTAACAAATGCATTGATGTTAGGGGAGATTATATTGAAAAATAAAAACAATTTAAATTGAACTCGCATTTTCCTTCATATCGATACCGAGAATATATTGAACGTCGTAGCTTCAGAATTTTTGTCGTTTCTTGAAGTAGTTTGGCCAACAGTACGGCTCCACACAATTCCAACCTTGGTAGTGTAATTGTTTTTAATGGTGCTAGATTATTAAACTTTTTTTTTGTTTAGACCTACCGCCAACATACTAAAAAAATTGTAATAAAAAATTGTCTACTACCAACACAACCTGGAAGCAAACACCTGATACAGCACGCAGCACAATCAAGTGATCATCAATCAGCAGCAGAAGTGGTAGAAGACCGCCTACATCAGCCCACACACCACGCAAATACTGTTCACTGGCCGGAGAGTATACATAAGGTAAGTGATTATGTCATTTCGAAACAAAAAATCTCGTACAAACCAAACAGCCCCACGATCACATTCCCTTCCATCACATGCGAACAACGAAAGTTCCAACTGTAAACTATGTGAAAAACCAGATAGCGCCGATAATATGGTTCAATGCGATCTCTGTGACCATTGGTACCACTAGAGCTGCGTAGGAGTAACAGCGGACATCGAGTTTAGAGATTACACATGCGAAAAATGTAAGAGTATCAACTCATCTAACCTCGCGCACACTCAACCCAAAAGCCAAATTCCAGAACCAAGTCCAACTACCCTACAAACCTCAATGCCGTTTCTTCAAAGTATCTGGGAAGCACCGATTTCAACGAAAAAACAGTCTCTTCAAACACCATAATATGGAAAGATGTGGCTAAAATAAGAACTCCAGAGATTCAAGAAAAACTACAATGTGAACTAAACCATAACAGGATAAATTGCGGCACGGCAAGTTATGCCAAAGATTCACCTGTGTTTTCCGGCAAACCAGAAGAATGGCCTTTATTTTTCAAGGTTCCTAATGTCATCGATACATTGCAGATGCTTTTTGGAAAGCCGTAGTGAGCCTGCGCCAAAAGCCGAGAAGTTGGAAACACTGGTAACCTTTGCCCTTGCAGTGCAGAACATTTGTGCCATAGTGGAAGCACACTTTCAAAACCATATAAATAATCCATGTCTGCTTCAAGAACTCGGTTTCCACCGATGTTAAAATTAAATTTGAGTATTCACAAACAAGATTATGAGAACGTTAATTTAACACACTTTAGTTCTTGGCTATTTAATTTTGCTCAAACTGCATCGGACCTGTCAGACCCCACCGACAGAAAATCACAATCAAATTCTAAGCAACGGGCCTTTCCAAACATCCACGAGCAACACGGTTCTACTGAAGCAAGTTGTAAGATATGTAGTGGGAGTTGCCAAACCATCGAGGAATGCAAACGATTCCTTGAGGTGACACTGAACCAAAAATAGAAGTTTGTCAAGGAGCTCTATGTTTGCCGCGCTTGCGTTCTCACAAAAACCAACGATGCTCTGTGGAAAAAAGATGTGGTGAAAGTGGCTGCGCGTACAAGCATCATGGTTTATTGCACAATCAGGACGACAAAAAACTAAATCTCTTACATGACAAAAGCGTGACAGCTGATGGAAATTTACATAATTTTAATAACGCTTCTACGCTTTTCAGAGTTGTTCCAATTACAATAGCTTGAAAAGAAATATACTTTGACACATTTGCTCTACTAGATGACGGATCCTCGGTGACTCTGATGGATGCTGACTTAGCAGATCATCTTCAACTTGAAGGCGAGGTGGATCCACTGCGCATGAAGTGGATATCACACGTGCATAGATCCGAGAATACATCAAGACGCGTAAGTGCAAGAATATTAGCCGTGGGAAAAAATAAACAGTACGAAGTATGCAACATCCGTACAATTAAATCTTTAAATCTCCCCGCGCAAATACTCGATGGTGATAATACCATATGCACCTGAAAGGAATTGCTTTACAATCGTTTAAAGTGATTAAACCGAAAACACTTATTGGTTTGGAACATTGGAATTTTGCTGTCCCATGTCGTGTAAGAGAGTGTTTATCGTTTCAACCTATTGCAACCAAAACACTTTTAGGTTGGTCAGTGTGTAGACCATATTCTGCTGCAAAAAATGACACCTTACTAAATTTTCACGTTTGTAAATGTCATCAAGATCGTGACAGCAAACTCAATGAGTTAGTGGAAGAATATTTTTCCGTCCAAGCGATAAACACAAAATCCAAAAGTTTATTACTTTTGAAATGTTAGGGAAATTCACCACGTGCGAAAACGATCGATACACAGTGCCGCTGTTATGGAAGTTTGATCAAATATACATGCCCAATAACCGATCAACAGCTGAGAGAAGATTACAATTACTGGGAAAAAGGTTGAGTAAAGAACCTTTGTTAGAGAAAGCCTAAATCAACAAATCAGAGAATATGAGGGAAAAGGTTACGCTCGCAAATTATTCAAAGCGTAGGCATCGGACGTAAATTAGCGTACATGGTACTTGCAAATCTTCCCAGTTTTCAACGCAAATAAACCACGCCAAATACGCATAGTGTGGGAGCCAGCAGCAAAGACAGATGGCATCTCTTTAAATACAATGTTTCTGAGAGGACCTGATACCCTTCCTTCATTGATCTCTGTTGTGTATGTATTCAGGGAGCTAAGAGTTGCTTTATGTGGAAACATAACAGAAATATTCCATCAAGTTCGAATCCGCACATTTGATCAATGCTCGCAAAGATTTCTATGGAGAAATTCTCCCACGGGACAGATGCGGGTATTTGTGATGCAGGTTTTAATTTTTGCAGCAGCAAAAATGCACATCCTCGTTGTGCTCAATACACAAAAACCAGTAATGCTCTGTGATTTATCAATGATTATCCCAAAGCTGCCAATGCGACAATGCTTTGATATGGAGGAAGAAACGAGGGAAAATATGTACACGCTAAAGGAGGTTTTCAAATTGGCAAGTTTTTAAGCAACAGCGATAATGTGATAAATGTAATTTGGATGCAACAAAGAATTAACAAACTGTGGTAATTTAATGTTTGTTGAAAGAATCCTGGGATTGCTATCGTCACCAGCCTATGACAGTTTTTCTCCTCACTGCAACTATGCTTAGTGGCAATATTTATCCAACAAAAATAGAATTACTTACGAAACTGATGTCGATTATTGACCCTTTAGGTTTAATTTCTAATTTTACTATTCTTTTAAAAACACTTATGCAAGTAGTATGGGCTCTGGAATCGCGTGGGACCAGAAGATAATCGAAGAGCATTGCGCCCAATGGTAAAAATGGTTAGAGTTTCTATTTGAATAAATGTTATTTTAATAAAGATGCGGATGTTTAGCTGCACACGTTTGTAGATGCTAGAAAAGATGATTACGCCGCTATTATGTATTTCCGTGCACGCAATAACGATTGCATAGAAGTAGCTCTTGTTGGAGCAAAGGCGAAAGTAGCTCCCCTAAAAGGAATCTCGATTCTACAACTAGAACTCGAGCCAGCGCTATTGGGTGTTAGATTGGCGAAAGCCGCTGTAGATGGACATTCGATAAAAATTTCTAGCAAAACCTTTTGGATGGACTCAAAGACAGTCTTATCTTGGATCAGCGGTGACTACAGAAAATACAAACAATTTGTTGTTTCGCGAATTTGTGAAATATTGGTGGAAACTAATAAAAAGGACTGGAGATGGGTTCAAAGTAAAGAAAATGCGGCACACGACGCACCAAAATGGAAAGCGAATACCAACTTTCAATCTGCATCTCGCTGGGTTTGTGGTCTAACCTTTCCAACCCTCCCAGGTTCACCAGTACTGAGCGAAGCTGTTCTTTCAACACCGGAAGAGGCTAAAGCTATCTTGCTTCACCATACTGTAACAAATGAATGTATCGTAAAATATGATCGAATATAAAGATGGAACAAGTTAGTTCGAGTTATAGCCTACGTTTTACGGTTCATTGAAAAGGCACGCAAACTGCAAAATAATTCCTCGGTCATTCTAAATCCTTCAGAGCTGTCAAAGGCAGAAATTCATCTGTACAGATAATGTCAACAGGAATCAGATCTTTTAAGATCCATAAAGCTAAACCAGTGTGAAAGATCCTTGGACAAGAACAACATCCTGTCCCTATATGGACGAAGATAATGTCATTTGCATACGAGGACGAACAGATGCGGCTGATGGAGTTCCAGTGGATACAAAGAGACCAATATTTCTTCCAAAAAACCATGCTGTTACTTCGCTAATAATAAACGAGTACCACTTACAATATCATCACCAATACAATGAAACAGTGATCAATGAATTGCGTCAAAAATATTGTATCCCTTCATTGAGAGTCCTGCTAAAAAAAAGTAAGGGCGAAATGCCAATTTTGTAAGAATCTAAAGGCGAAACCGATCTGTCCAATAATGGGTGAACTTCCAGCTATAAGACTCAAGTCATTTATAAAACCATTCTCATATATTGGCATGGCCTATTTTGTGCCTATGAACGTAGCTATTGGTCGTCGTATTGAAAAACGTTGGGAGTCATAATAACATGCATAAGTATACGATCAATTCACGTTGAAATAGCTCACAGTCTTACCAATGGCTCATGCATATTGGCGTTGAAATGATAGGCGTGGAATACCGATAGAGACAATGACGGACAATGGGACGAACTTCAAAGGAGCGTCAGAAGAGCTGCGAATGGCAATAAGGAATATTAATAAAGAAGAGTTGGCAAAGCAATTTTGGATTTGAAAATCAAATAGTCGTTTATACCCCCATTGTCCCTGCATATGGGATCAGTATGGGAGCGCATGGTGCGCTCTGTTAAACAATCGCTAGTCGTAATTAAAGTGACAAAAAATCAATTCGATACCTCTGATTGTGCTGTTATACTCAAGAAAAATTGGATGTTTGCCGAACAGTTTTCAAATCAATTCTGGAAAAAATGGATCTAGGATTACCTACCGTCACTTACCAGGCGAACAAAATGATTTGCGCCTACGAAAAGTTTGGAAGAGGGTAATGTGGTAATCGCAGTTGATGAAAATCAGCCCAGAAACGTGTGGCCAAAAGCGAGAATCATTCAACTCATCCGTTGAAGAGATGGGCGTTGCAGAAGTGTTATCATCAAAACCTCAAGTGGAATTTATACAAGGCCAATGTCGAAACAAGATGGTAACCCGAACTAAAGCTCTGCTTACCAAACCTAGCATCACTCAACAATGCAGTGGCTCATGTAACCATGATCTTAAAGGTCGCCACGAAGCTTGCTGGCTTCCACGGTTTTGTGCTTTTGAATGGCGGCATTGGAGAAAAAAAGACACAATTTTTTTAACTTGCTAAATTATTAAACGTTTTTTTTTGTTTATACCTACCGCCAACAACGATTGAGAAAGCTAAAGCGATTTGCTTGGATCTCCTGCAAACGAATGACAGCTCTAAAATAACTGCAGCACCTCAAATAAGCTCTGGGAATAGAACTGCAAATGTAAATAGTTGTAGAATGGCTGTCTATGATGATGTTTTTGGTGTGCTTCGAGCTGAATCTAAATTGCATACCACTGGTACGTCTACTTACAAGGATTATCCAGCGGCATCAAGAGAATGCAGAAGGCAATTAAAGAAGTTTATTTCACGAAGCAAGGGCATAAAAGTTCAAATACGAGGCGAAACTCTTCAAATAAACGAAAACAAATTTTATTTTGATAGAGGTGGGAAACCGATCTCTGGTCATGAGAATGGTTTGTTATTGATTTAGCCAATACTTGCGGATGACACAACTGAACTGACAGCGCACAATAACAGTAGAATGGTGAAATGGTGGAACCCCATGTGATGGAAGCAGCAGTAGCTCTCAAACTGTCGAAGATGTTTACACGAGTCGCTTTTAGTTGTAATGCTGTCTGCCATGATTCAATCTCTTTGTTCAGGCGGCAACCCTAGCTCAAAATTGTAAATTACTTCTACTACCTAATCTATATTTGATGTAACTGACCTACGACACAGTCGATTCGCGCTCTCATACGGATCACACGTGCTCTCTTAAATACCTCTTAAATAAAATACGTTCAGTATTAAGTCCTTGAACTATTTTTCCTTTCATTATCAACAAAGTGAATGAAATTCCAAATAAGGATTATTTGTTGTATTATCATTTCGAGTTCTTATCTTACAGAGAAATAACCAGCGATTCCTTGGTGCTCGCACATTTTTGGTCATTCGAGCCGGATCTCCGAAAAGGGAACTCGTTTATTAATTCGTTAAATTATTTTGATTTCTTTAAGAAAACTTACAAAAGAGCGAAAACTATTTGGTGCGTGGTGTGGTGCAGTTGGTGGTGTCGGTATTGTTTGGTGGTGACAATTAAATCGAAACAGGTGGAAAACTCAAAGTACGTTCCCCAATTATTAACAAGAATAATTCGATCATCATTATTATCATTAATATAATTGTGCGATATTCGAATCAAAAATTTGAAATGTACAAATAACAGTGACAAGTTTACATTATATACAAGTGGGTTAACATTTGGGTTTCTCATCTCGAGGAGAAATAAATATAATAAATATAACTGCATTTCGCGTGAAAGAGGCAAGTGTATTATTTCCGTGTGCGTAAGTAAATACCCAAAAGGAAGTGTCTACGTATTTTAGGCAAAGCTATCAAAATAAAACGTTAGTTATCGTAAGTACATATCTCTATTTTATTTCAATTATATTGCAATGGATGCTCTACCTAACCTTCGTCAACAACGTGGCCAGATCTTAAGAAAACTTAAGATTTTATTAAATACGCTCGCGCAGGCAGATAAAGACTCTCGCACAATTTCTAAAGAAGAAATTCAAGTGCACCTAGAACAAGTCGCTGACGGTAAGTAAAAATACGAAGACATTCAATTGAAAATTGTTAGCAGAGACGAAAATCCTCCAGTTTCAGATGATTTCGCCACGAAGAAAATTTTGAAACTAAGCTTTTTGACTTAAAAACAAATTTATTAACCCGATTAAACGCACTTAATTCGGTGTATCCCCCTTCCACACCCAACGGACAAGCATCTGCGGAACTCGATAGTACAATACGTGACTCGAATCATCAGTTTTATCGAATCGTAGAACAACAAAATAGAATCTTCGAGCAATTGAATGATTCGGTATTACAAATGACAATTCCTTCTCCGTCTGAATTAGAACATAAATTACCCGCATTACATATTCTCAGCTTTATCGGAAAGGCCGAAGATTGGGTCTCGTTTCACGATTTGTACGTTAGTTTAGTTCACGGAAACGATAGGTTATCAAATATCAAAAAGTTTCAATATCTAAAGACACTTGTTAAAGAAAAGGCGGAAGGATTATTGAAACACACATTGGTGTCTGATGCAAATTATGAAGAAGCGTGGGGAAAACTAAAGCAACGCTATAGTAAAAAAATTCCCATCGTCACAAATGAAATTCAACGTATCTTAGATCCAGCCATCAAGAAACCTAATGACGCAATTGCAATTCGTCGTTTATACGATACATCGGACGAAGTCGTTAGGGTGCTAAAATCATTGAAGACTGAAGGACGTGATCCGCGGTTGGTTCACATTGCATTGTAAAAACTAGACAACGACACTAAGCGGCTATGGGCTCACAAAAATGGGGATAAAGATTACGATTGGCAGTCTTTCTTAGCATTTTTGGAAAAACATTGCGTTACTTTAGAATCTTGTCAGCAGTCTAGAAGTAGAAGGTATCATTCTACTAAAGCATCTAATTCGCAAGACAATATTCATAGACCGGCTCTTTCGTAAACATTTGTAACACAACCGAACAAATGCAAACTGGGTTGCACCGAATCGCACGGAATCTATCATTGCCCAAAGTTTCTATCCTCGACGATCGACGAACGCATTCAGTATGTTAAGAAACTCAATTTACGTCTTGATTGTCTCAGGGAGTCGCATAGCGTAAACGTATGTAGGTCACGAAGTTGCAAGTATTGCAACAAGAGGCACAGTAGTCTTCTATGTTTCTCGCAAAACCATATACTCTTGTTAAAACCAACTCAATCAGTTAACAGCAGCCTTCCTGTAAATGCTGTAAGGGAGGATGACCCCAATCCTATTACGGCAACTATTACATTCTCTACTCGAACTCATGTACCTTTATCTACGGCCGTTGTTCTAGTTTATGATTAATAACAACATTGAATTTCTCATACTTGATCACATAACTAGTGAGGTCCCTCAATTCGAAATAGACATCAAACAACTCGACATTCAAAACAATTTGATATTAGCAGATCCATACTTTACTGTCCCTGATACCATCGATTTTAAGACCCGAACGTCTAGATCTTGGGGTCAATCGGCACATTCTGCAAAACTCATCATTTGGATGGCTTGTTACTGGTAGATGTACTTTCATTCGAACTCAAAACCAAAATTCTATCCAGCCTTGTATGCTAGTGTGGAAGAACGCCCTTAAGCAAATCATAAAACGAACATATCCCGAACACCACATAGCCGACAGTTCGTTGAGTTAAATATAGTTGTCACTCTCTCGCCGCAGTCTACACTCTTCATATTTTTTCGCGCCTTCCTTCACAGTGATTTCAATAGTATCATTCCTTTGAAAGTAGCCGGCAACGAAGGTGGAAAGTGCAAACTGCTGTAAGTAAAATAATTTGTAGTTACATCAAATAACAAAGGAAATAATTGTAACTTCTTGACAGAAATAAAATAAATCGTATACCAGTATGTCTGCGGCTATTATTATTATTTAAACTTTCATCTTCGACAAAGGAACAGCGTTTTATTTCGCAATTTGATAATCCCCTGCCGTGGATTGAATTGCGATTGCCGCCATTTTTGAAGACTTTGGTTCAATACCAGCCGTGCATTAAATTGTGTTTTAGCCTCTGCAATATCTGTGCCGATAGTGAAACATTTAATAATCCCCTGCCGTGGATTAAATTATACAGCTTTTGTAACAAAATTACATTGAACCACCATTTTGAAGACCTCCACAGAGAGAGAAACTTCACGGGTTTGTAAAATTACACTGCCTTATTGCCGCCAATTGCAAAACCGGTAGAGACACCGTTGCCGCCGTTGTGTTCCTCTGGTATAATGCAACGTACACCACCAAGAAAAAGCCCTTGCCTTCATCCTCAGGAACCAATTATTGCCAGATACAATATGGAAAATGCCAATGTGGTCGCATCGTCAGACGGCACTTCACAAAAGATTCCACCGTCCGATGCTACTGCCGCCGCATAGCCAATATGCCCTTTACAAAGGATCCCAGTATCCGATTCCAATGCCGCCGCATCAGCAGTCGGTCCTTCAGTAAAGGTAACAAAAGTCACAGCTGCAGATGCAACAGGAATCGCCCCGACTACTTCTGTACAGAGTATTCTCTAAGAGTTTCAAAGAAAGCTCGCTGCCATTGAGGGTGAACTCAAGAACACCCAGATTAAACTGAGTGAACGTGATTTGCAGTGCCAGTCGCTGAAAGAGGTGCTGCAAATCAGATCGATGCAAGCCGCTTCCTCAACAGTTGCTCAGCGGACGCCACCGTTATCCAGTGCCGTAGTATATGACTCACCAACGGCACTGTACACCAACCCGTTATTGCCGCCATCCAGTTTTAGTTGTTCATTGCCAGGCACGTACACAGCTAATCATGTTACATTTACTAGTGCTCCAGCCAACGTCAGAACACAATCAGCACCATCTACATGGTTTTCTCCACATCCTCACACACTGTATGCTGCTCCAACGTTTACAGGAAGCTGCAGTGGCACATCCCAGCAATAACTCACGGCGCCTCGAAAGCTTCAGGACTTGCCGGAATTCAGCGGTGGTCCAGAAGATTGGCCCATGTTTTCAACAGCGTATTCCGAGTCAACTGCAGCTTACAACTATAGTAATTTAGAGAATAACATGCGTCTACAAAAGGCTCTAAAGGGTGATGCCAGAAATGTAGTGAGGTGTATGATGATTCATGCCGATAATGTCAATCTCGTGATGGAGCAACTTCGTTCTACCTACGGCCGCCCTGAACTGTAGATAGACTGTCAACTTCAACTGGTTCAGCAAATAGCCCCGATTTCCGAATCGAGTGTGGAGAAGTTGATTCCGTTCGCAGTGAAGGCCAACAACCTTGTAGTGTTTTTATCATCGATCAATGGCCAACATCAACCCCACTCTATTGAAGGAGCTTGTCTTTAAGCTTCCCATGAGTCAGAGGATTCAGTGGGCAGAACATGCAGCGAAGATACAGCCGTATCCAACGGTAGTCGACTTCAGCAAGTGGTTAAGTCAAGTGACAAGCTTGATTTCGGTGGTAAGAGACAATAAGAGTACCGGGAGTCGCCCATCGGTGGAACCAAAGCGCCGTTCAGTTCTTCATGCAGCCGAGAGTCAGCCAGCAGATCCATCAAAGTGTCCAGTCTGTCAATGCCACCACAGACTGGTAGACTGCAAACGCTTCTTGGCATGCTCCGTCAGTGAAAGGTGGACTCAAGTAAAACGCAGTCGTCTGTGTTTCACATGCTTGGAAGTGGGACATGCTCTTAGGAACTGCCGCCGTCGTCGAAAATCTTGTGACGTTGATGGGTGACAAAGGAGTCACCACCAGTTGTTACACGAATCGAAGCAGCCTGTGTCCAAGGGTGCGTCAATGTCACACGCACAACATGACGTCATCGATACTATAGGAGCAGTTCTTAGCTGTTCAGCCAGTCCAGTTAAGAACCGCAAACTTCTTTTCCGAGTGCTGCCAGTTACTGTATATGGACCCTTGAAACGAGTTGACACGTACGCGCTAATGGATGAAGGTTCTTCAATCACGATGATGGATAGCAGCCTTATAAAGCAACTTGGTTTGGACGGCCAGCGACGTAGGTTGGATCTTCAATGGCTTGGTGGAAGAGCAGCACAAGAACCCGCAACTGTGGTCAACGTTCACATCAGTGGTGCACATAACAAAAGGAAACACATGCTTCGGAATGTCTATGGCGTTTCTAACCTTCGTCTCCCGATGCAAAGCCTGAATGGGGGACCATATGCTGCCCACACGGAGCTGGGTTGGGTTGTATTCGGTCTAACGAAAGGAGCCACGCCAACGAAGATGTCATGTCTTCTCATCAATTCAAGCCAAGATGCCCTACACGAACTGGGGGCAGATTATTTCGATGCAGAAAGTTTTGGAGAACGGCCAGCACCAGTGGTAGAAACCGAAGCAGATGTGCGAGCTCATAATATTTTTCAGTCAACCACGGTCAAGGTAGAGGGAAGATTCCAAACTGGACTACTTTGGAAGCGTGACGACATTAAGCTTCCGGACTCCTACGCTATGGCAAAGAAGAGGCTCATTGGTATAGAGCATAAGATGAAGAAAGACGATTCGTTTGCTGCCGCCTACAACGAGATTATCAACGCCTACGTCACCAAGGGGTATGCCCGTAAGCTGCAGCCAGAAGAAGCCGCCATAATCGGGCCAAGAACGTGGTACCTCCCACACTTTGCCGTAGTGAATCCCAACAAACCGGGAAAGCTTCGCCTGGTGTTTGATGCCGCCGCCCCAGTTGGTGAGATTTCACTTAATTCTTGTTTGCTAAAGGGACCACAGGAGTACCAACCGATGCCATCAGTGCTGTTCAATTTTCGAGTGGGAGCCATCGCAGTATGTGGGGACATCCGCGAAATGTTCCACCAAGTGTTCATTCGCCCGGAGGATAGGAGCTCGCAAAGGTTTCTCTGGCGCGACGGCAATGAAGATGTATCACCTTGTGTCTACGAAATGCTAGTTATGACCTTTGGCGCTGCTTGTTCGCCTTGTGCAGCCCAATATGTCAAGTCTACCAATGCCTTGGAACATCGTGACACTTATGCTAGAGCCGTGAAGTCTATCCTGCTGCACCATTACGTTGATGACTTCGTGGATAGCTTCGAGTCAACCGATGAGGCCACCATCGTCTACAAGCAAGTTCGCAAAATACATAAATACGCCGAATTTGAGCTGCGGAACTTTAGTTCAAATTCACCAGAAGTACTGAGTGCCTTGGAGGACGGAGCAGAGTCCATGATGGTTGCAGTTGCGAAGGGCCCACCGATTGATGGAAGCTTGACTACAGAAAAGGTGTTAGGTATGTTTTGGCAGTCCTCGAGTGACACCTTTAGGTATCAGCTGAAGTTCCACCGAGTTGATCCTGACATTATTGCCGTTAAAAAATGTCCTAGTAAGAGAGAGTTGCTGAGCGTCATCATGTCGGTGTTCGATCCACTTGGATTTTTGTCGAACTTCTTGATCGGTGCAAAATTATTCATGCGTGAGTTATGGAGGTACGAGCTACTTTGGGACGAGCCACTGCCGAGCCACATCAATGCAGCCTGGAGCAAGTGGTGTGAGAATTTGAACCAAGTTGTCGGATTCGGATCCCAGGCTACTACTTCATCAACGCTTTGCCAAAGCAACTCCAGCTTCACGTCTTTGTCGACGCAAGCGAGGAAGCATTCGCCGCCGTGGCCTACTGGAGATCTGAAAGTCCGGATGAAGAAGCATCTATCGCATTTCTCTGTGCCAAGACGAAGTGCGCACCATTGAAGCCGATGACCATACCCCGCCTCGAGCTCCAGGCTGCCGTTCTTGGAACACGCTTGATGCAGACGATCGTCGAAGAACACAAACCCTTACAAGTCAGCTGATGTGTTCTGTGGACCGATTCCAAGATGGCCATCAAGTGGATTGGCTCGCAGGACCGCCGCTACAAGCCCTTTGTAGCACACAGGGTTGCTGAAATTCTCGCCGCTACCAAGGTATCCAATTGGAGGTGGATACCTTCCCAGGACAACGTCGCTGATGAAGCTACTCGATCAAATCGCCAGGTCGACCTTATCCCTTCATCGAGATGGTTGACCGGAACGAGTTTCCTAAAACAAAGGGAAGACTTGTGGCCCGCTGACGTTGCCAACGTCAGCCACTGCGAAGATAATGAAGACGAGGAACTTCCCTCAAAGTTCGCTCTTCTTACTGTAAGTAACATCTTCATCAAATTTTCCAACT
Source organism: Volucella bombylans (assembly GCA_949129095.1). Lineage (NCBI taxonomy): Eukaryota > Metazoa > Arthropoda > Insecta > Diptera > Syrphidae > Volucella > Volucella bombylans. Next base: position 46,143,012 of record OX422141.1, read on the forward strand.
TTTCTTCTTTTTTAAAGCTCAAAAGAACGATCGCATACGCCATAGGATATGTTCGCCTACTACGTCACATAACGTCAGTCAATGGTTTGACGGTGGAAGAAGCTGAAATTGTGCTATGCCGCCAAGCACAAGCTGAAGTGTATGCTGCTGATATCAACCAAGTCAAAGAAGGTCGATGCCTGACCAAAGAAAGTCCTCTGCACAAACTATCGCCGTACGTTGATGAGAAAGGGGTCTTACGTGTTAGTGGGCGAATTGACGCAGCCAGCTGGCCTCCACATGATACTAGAAAACCTATAATATTGCCGCCCGATCACGTGTTCACTGAACTGGTCGTGACACATTATCATTCCAAGATGAAACACCAGAATGTCGAGGCTACTATCTGCGAAATTCGTCGCCTGTACTGGGTTCCACGCTTTCGACAAGTCATGCGCAAGGTGATTGTCAGATGTTGTTTGTGCAAGTTACATCGAGTCAAGCCTGTTGCACCATTGATGGGACCTCTACCAGAAGATCGTTTGAAGCCATTTGTGCGGCCATTCACCTACACCGGCCTGGACTATTTTGGTCCTCTCACAGTCACTATTAGTCGTCGTAAGGAGAAGAGGTGGGTGGCATTGTTTACGTGCCTTGTTGTCCGAGCCATTCATCTAGAAGTTGCTTGCGACCTGTCAACAGACGCATGCATTTTAACCATCCGCAACTTTATCAACAGCCGAGGAGTGCCCGTTCGTATTCGCAGCGACAACGGGAAGAATTTCGTCGGAGCAGACCAGCAGGCGAAACGTTTCAGCGAGGTGTTTGATTGTGGCTGTATCCATGATGAATTGTCAGCCAAGAGTGTTGAATGGGTGTTCAACTGTCCAAGTAACCCATCTGAAGGAGGTATCTGGGAGCGCATGGTTCAGTGTGTAAAAAGAGTGCTACGACACACACTGAAGGAAGCCTCGCCTCGGGAGTATACACTACAATGCCTGATCATCGAGGCAGAAAACGTCGTGAACTCACGACCTCTGACACATTTGCCAATTTCCTTGGACCAGGAGGAGCCGCTGACGCCAAATCATTTTCTACTGGGAACAGCAAACACAGCCCAGACGCCAAGTGGAAGTGAGCCATTTAAGAAGCTGTGTAAACTTCGGAAACAATGGCGAATTGCCCGTCAACTCAGAGATAGGTTTTGGAAACGCTGGATCTCCGAGTACTTGCCAACTTTAACGCGAAGAGCCAAGTGGTGTCAACCAACAGAGCCGCTGAAGGAAGGAGACCTGGTGTTTATATGTGACACGAACATGCCTAGAAACCAGTGGTTCCGGGGAAACGTGGAACGTGTTTATCAAGGGACAGATGGAGTCGTGAGACGAGAAGATGTTCGCACAAAGTCTGGAGTGCTTTGCCGTCCAGTTTCTAAGTTAGCCGTTCTCAGCATAGATAGTGAATCGGACTGATTCACGGAGGAGGGGATGTGGAAGAACGCCCTTACGCAAATCATAAAACGAACATTTCCCGAACACCACATAGCCGACAGTTCGTTGAGTTAAATATAGTTGTCACTCTCTCGCCGCAGTCTGCACTCTTCATATTTTTTCGCGCCTTCCTTCACAGTGAATTCAATAGTTTCATTCCTTTGAAAGTAGCCGGCAACGAAGGTGGAAAGTGCAAACTGCGGTAAGTAAAATAATTTGTAGTTACATCAAATAACAAAGGAAATAATTGTAACTTCTTGACAGAAATAAAATAAATCGTATACCAGTATATCTGCGGCTATTATTATTATTTAAACTTTCATCTTCGACAAAGGAACAGCTAGTCTCCAATGAAGATCTCGATAAGCGGTTTTCAACATTTTGGGAGTTAGATTACAGTCTTGATAACAAGAAATCATTATCATTAGAGGAAGCTTCATGTGAACAACATTTTCTTCAAACCACAACCCATGACTTGGATGGCAGGTTTATAGTTTCCCTTACTTTCAACGAAAAGATCGCTCTATTGGGGTGCTCCAAGGAACAGGCATTAAGACGTTTATATAATTTGGAAACCAGATTTAGTCGCGACTAGAATTTTAAACTGGAATACAATAAGTTTATTCACGAATATATTACTCATATATGACCTCAATAGGAACTCTTCAGGAGAACATTGGAGAAAACGTTTACTATTTGCCACATCAAGGCGTGTGGAAGTTGTCTAGTTCTACAACCAAGCTAAAAGTGGTATTTGACGGTTCATCGAAGACCACAACATGGATTTCCCTGATGGATTTGTCGAAACAGTGGGATCCATATCTATCAATGCTTAAAGAATCTTCGAAATGTGTTATAACCCGAAAGGTTATAGAATTTTCTGAATTTAATCGACTCGAACTTCATGGCTTCAGTGACGCTAGTGAACAAGTCTGGGGCTAGTCTGTATATTCGTGCGTTTGACAATAGTGGTATCATATCGTCTCATTTATTTTGCTAAAAATCACGGGTGGCACCTATTAAACGTATCTCACTACCACGACTCGAATTGTGTGGTGCTCATTTGTTAGCGTTACTCATAAAACAAATAACGGACTCTATAAACTTAAACTTTGATAATATCGTCTGTTGGTCAGATTCAACAATAGTACTTGCTTGGATCTCGGGCGATACCAGTCGGTGAAAAATATTTTTCTCTAATAGGGTTAATGAACTCGTCTCGAAACTCGTTGTGGTGGCATGGACCCTCCTTTATTCTAAACTCCACTTCGGATATCTCGACTCATGCGGATAATATTTCTGACGGCGATAGGAAATTAGCGGACATCGAACTTTGTCCACCAAGGCATACATCTTCATATATAGCATTAGATAAATCATCGTTTCTCGAATCGTTAATTAATAAATTTTCACGTTATACACGGCTTATTCACGTTCTCGCATATTGTCTTCGCTTCATTAAAAAAACTCGAAAAATTTCCCAAAATTTTATCTCGTTGAAATTAGGTTCTGCTTTTTATTCAATCGAGTCTTTAAAGTATATCTTTTTGGAACCTTCTCCTCAACAAATCCTGTTTCAGCCGGAGTTCCACAAGGCTCAGTTCTGGCCCCAGTTTTCTTCAATGTTTTTCTTGCTGATTTACCCAGAGTTTACTGTGATATTGCACTCTATGCAGACGATCTGGCTTTATACTCTTCCCACGAATATGGGCCAATGATAAAAAATTATCTTCAAATTGGAATCCAAACATTTTTCGATTACTATAAATGCTGGAAAATAAAAATAAATGTCGATAAGTGCACAGCTATGTTCTTCACTAGAAGGCTTAGTTGCTTCTTGCCTACTGGAAGTCTCAACTTAGACAACTCCAATATACCGTTGGTCAGTACTGTAAAGTACCTAGCGGTGTATTTAGACCAGAAATTGACTTTCGGGTATCATATACGAGAAACTTTAGCCAAGATAGATGTTTTAATAAAAATTCTTTACCCTCTTATCAATCGCAAATCACTCCTTAATAAAAAGAACAAAATAATAATTTTTAAGGTCGTTTTTCAAGCACTGATGACGTACGGGTCTCCTGTATGGAGACCTATTAAGCGGCTTCAAGTTGCACAAAATAAGGTGTTAAAAATGATGCTCAACCTACAGCGAGACTTCTCAACTCTTATTCTGCACGAAAGAGCAGGTGCTATCCAGATTGGTAGAAGGATTGAAATTCTCAATGAAAAGTTCATGTCCAGATTAATTGACGTTGATAATCAACTTATTAGAGACTTACAGCTGTTATAACCTTTTATTTCTGTTTTCACCTTAAAGCTTTATTATTTGCCTATTATTATTATTTATTTATTTATCTATTTACTATTTAATTTCTATTTATTATTTATTATTATTTATCTTTTTGTAACATTATTTATTGTTCACTGATTTATTTGTTTGTTATTTATTTATTTATTAATTGTTTATATGTTTACTAATTTTTTACTTATTTATTTATTTTTCTTTTTTTAACCTAAATGGAGGTTTTTTCCATAGTTTTCCTCCGATTGTGCATTTAATTACTGTACTACATATCCTCACTCATTAAACAATAATATTTTCAGCAGTAAGGTTCTATATAGAACCTTTCTTGGACCGTTTCTCTGTGCAAGCTAGAGCAAATTGTACAAATATTGCTAAACCATTGTTACACTATGTAAGAAATAAAATATATCTATATATATATATATATTCGAAATAAGGATTATTTTTTTTATATATTATCATTTCGAGTTCTTATCTTAACCAGCGGTTCCTTGGTGCTCGCACACTCTTCAAATAATGATAATGTTATAATAAATAATTTTAAGTTTTTAAAGTACAAAATCCTTTCTTTAAATGTATCAGGATTCCATACTAAGAGTATTTTTGTGGATTTTTACAAATTTTCGTTTGAATTGTTAAATTTGTTTTACTATATGAAAATTTTTTACAAGAAAATAGCTCTATCAATTTTGAAAATAGATTTATTAGCTTTGAATTTAAATAGATACCAGCTATAAGAATACAGTCAAGAGGAAGAGCCAGTGGATGATGTTGTTTTGGGTATAAAAAGGATCTAATAGGTATCAGCTGTGAATTTCGAGTATTTTAACGAGTTACATGCCCAAATCTCAATTTTAATAATTCGGTTTCGGTTACTCCCAACGTACATTAACTGCGATCATTAGGACAGTGATTTCGAAATATTTGAAGAATTTATAGCACGAGAAAGGAGCAGTAATTTAATGGTGGTTGGTGACCTGAATGGTAGGAAGCTCGGTAATAGAATATAATCTCGTTGGTGGAAAATGGAATGATTACATTGTCGATTTCAAAGTTGAATATGTCCCGTTTTCTTTCATATAGTTGTGACTTTTGGACTGATGGCGTTGGAACAGAAAGAATGCAGACCTATGAGGCTATTGCCTAAACTTAAATGGAATCCAGTTAAGTTGACAGAGTATCAAGAGAAGCTGGACATATCTCTTCGAGGCCAACAAGTATGCAACTTAAACCAGTTAGAGGAAACCATCAAAGCATATTATACGAATCAAAAAAAGCCAGGCAATTATGGTTTGCGTGGCTAAGAGCATATAAAACGAGGGTTATTTCAAAAACCTCTATTTGCAAGCAAACAGAGGGTACAAGGTATTGTGTACACGGAATAAATCAACATTTTTTGAAGCAGAATCGAAGCGACTAGCCCATTGCCAGAATGCGAGAGAATTTTAAAACTTGGTTAGGAAGCTGAATGGCAAGAACTTAAACATTCATCATGGACTATGCTCAAATCTTCTGGCAATGCATTTTAAGAATATATTAAATCCGGTACAAGAAAGAATTAATTTTCACTACGCACCCTCAGGTTCCGCTAATGAAATGTTGGATGCGGTCATAATATGGCAAGAGGTTACTGAAACATTAGATATGCTTAAGGATGGAAAAGCTGCTGGTTCTGATGGGATCCCAGGCGAATTTTATAAATATAGCACCACCATCGATAGACTTACGATTATATACAATAATATGTTGGAATCACGATTGATACCGTAAGAATGCAAAGAATCCATAATTTTCCCAACACATAAAAAACGAATTTTTTCGGAGCTATCTAATTATAGAGGCATATCTTTCTTAAATGCTTTCTACAAAATCTTGCTAATTCTACAGAGACGTCTCAACATATGGATCAACGATAATAAGTTCTTGCAAGAATACCAGGCAGGTTTTAGACCAAGCTATTCAACGATTAATCATGTTTTTGTTTTGAAAATTATTGCGGTTTCATTTCTCAGCAAAAAGAAGAAGCTATATGCGTTTTTCGTAGACTTCAAGTCAGCATTTGATGCAAGTGATAGACAGGCTCTATTCTACAAGCTCTATAGCATTGGTATGTCAATAAAATTTGGCCGAGTCATGCTAAACTTATATATTGACAAAATGGCGGCAGTTTGGAATAGTGAAGAGGGTTCTGAGCGGTTTAAAACTAACTCAGGCGTCAGACAAGGTTGTACTATGAGCCCAAGCTTGTTTGCTTTGTTCATTGATTATCTCGTAAGCTGTTTTTCGCGTAGCATCGTATACGACGGTCATATAATTAAAGTACTGCTATTCGCAGACGACATCGTGCTATTGGCGTCTTCTCCTGATTCATTGCAGCTAATGATCAACCGGCTTTCTCAATAGTGTGAGCTTTGAAATCTGGTAGTGAATTTGGAGAAATCAAAAATTATGATTTTTAAGAACGGGGGAGGCAGAAACTCAGTAAATAAAAAAGGGTATTTTAGTGGTGAGGGATTTAATAATTTATTGTTAAGGAATTTAAATATCTTGTAGTTGATTTCACAAAAAGTTTAAGTATGGAGAAGCATATGAAGGAGAAGCTGACAAAGGCTAAAAGCGTAATCATTGTGGAGTAGATGCTTTCGTAATAAAAGTATTGCACATAGTAGCAAATTCCGGGTTTTTGATTCAGTATCGGAATCAATTTTATTTCACGCAGCACAAATATGGGGAGTGAAACAATATGAAAATGTAGAGAACCTCCTCCGCTACTACATAAAGCGAATTTTTCAACTACCACCAAATATGCCAAATTAAAGGATAATGCTGGAAAGTGGATTGTTACCTCTCTTTATTCGTACCCTTAAAATGCAAATTGATTATGAAGATGGAAAATCACCGGCTTCCAAAGATAACGGCCCTCCAAGTCATACATGATGAATCGAACTGGTATGTTGAATGGATGGATCTAGCGGCGGACTGCAGTGAGGATTTAAGTCAAGATTGTTTTGATTGTGTTCGCTGGAAGACTTTACTATATCAGCTTATTTCATCAGTGGATTTGAGGTGCAGAACATTGCCAACGAATCGCTCCACCGAGGAATATATTCCCAACTTAACCACAATTTGGAAAAAAGGAATTATTTTCGAGATGAAAATAGCATCGATGAAATAGCAAGATGGTCAGGTTACACCTAAACTTTATTCCTCACAGAGAAGATTTACCCATCTTGTTCTCTTTGCGCAACTTGAGTGAAAGAGAAGATATTATCCACTTATGGGGAAATGGCCTATTTTAAGGGAAATAAGAATGAACACTTTGGGATCCAGTTTTTTGACGGAAAACGAAGTTATATCTCTGCTAAACAAAACCGAAGTTAAAAAACTATACCAATACTGCAATCTGGCTCTAACCTACAGGGGCCGTATAATTAGCGAAAATTGTTAAATTTCAAGAATCCTATTTTATTAAGTTTTGTATTTATCCATATAAGGCAATTATCACATTTGTTTTAATGGAATATTAAATTTTTAAAGTATTATAGGTATGTTATGTATGCGCAAAAAATTATGTTTTGTCAACTAGGCAGTCGGCAGCAAAGCCAAGCTTTTTTTATTTTTTGTTTTATAAACTATGCTATTGCATTTGATGATTACCAAATAAATATCTAATCTAATCTAATCTTTTATAATTGTACTAAATGGACATTCACAACAAAAATAATTTTATGTTTATATAAGTTTTGAAATATTTTTTATATAATCATAAACAAAATTATTAATAATTTAATTATTTTTTATAAAGGCTTTAAAATATCGAACTAAAACTTGAGTACTGGTTAACAATATTTAAACAAAACATAAACACTTATGTTAATATGAAGTATGAAGTATGATTGTAGTTATTCTATTTAATAAATCATTATTTATTCAATGTAAATGAGTTCGTCAATAATGCTCAATAAACAAATTGAATTTGAATTTAAAAAAAGTATACATATACATATATATACATGTATATATAGGAATGTTCAGGCATTGCATTCTTCCAACGACTAGAATATTCCAGAGTTGGTTTTTATTCGTTAAAATATTGTGATAACCATTTAAATGTGAGCAGCGTTATCTAGATTTACATAGCAGAAGACTTCGATACTCGAAGAGCAGAAAATTTCGACACTTGAATAACAAAGACTTGATTGGAGAATGGAATCGAATTTTCTAGCAAAACGGAAATTGTATGGGACGCTGGATGGCTAAAATTGTTCTTGAACTATGTCATTCGAGTGTAAATATCAGCATCCAAAAGGTATTTTGAATTTGAAGTGTTAATTAGGAGAAGTGATTAAGTGGTTTAAGTAAAAGATAAGAAAAGTATAAGCGGTTGAGAAATTGGATTGTATTGAGATAAACGATTAAATTGTGAATTGTAACTATTGAATAAAGCGATTTGTATTGAAAAGAATAAGTTATATCATTTGTACGCACACAAAGATTTTACAATATTGTAAATTAATTATGTATCATTGAAATGCGGCTGTCCTCAAGTAATTACTAGAAGGCTATTCCTCTACGGTACGTCCATTAGTGTATTTTATATCCAACCATCGCAATTTATAACAACGAAATTTAAATTGGTATAAACCTAACAATATCACACAAGTAAGATAAATATAAATTTAGTTTAACGAATTTAAAAAGCAACGCACATTCTTACTAATGATTACCTTAACTTTTGCAGTTCATTGCATCCGGAATCATTTACTAATCTTTTTATTCATGAAACATCTAATAAAACTTGCCACTAATATAATTTTTTTTAATGATGAGTCCATACCCGCAATCAAAATGTCTTCCTACCTATATAAGTTCTTAATTTGTTGATCCCGTTTATCGCAGGGCAATTTTTCAATCGTCGGAGGTAGGCAAGTCTCTGATGGAAATATTTTGAAACCCAATTGCAGAATAGATTTTGACAGTTCTTCCAAAATCATACGAGTGGACGCCGACATTCATTGCAAAAACATGATTCTAAATTTGTGTCCTTTCACAACAAATTCATGTATTAAATTTTAATTTCATGAATAACTATACGAGTACATTCAAGAAGCTTGTTAATGTAGAAACAGTAGATTATTAATTCCTTTATTTTATTATTGCAGAGATGTATAAATAATCATATTAAGCCAGAAATATGTCTGTATAAATAATAATATATATATTTATTAAAAAATAAATTAATTTGCAGTTAGGATTCCATGGATAGCAATTCTAAAAGATTTAAGATTAGTGAATTAATGAAAAATTAAAACATTTTACCTATAGATGCACGTTTGATTCGGATTGCCATAATTTGATGTTACGCTTATTTTAAAAAAATTATAACTGCTATCACTTTCAAAATGGAAAGTTTGTGCACGTTTGATCATCGTATTATTATATTGAAAAGCTCCTAAAAATGTCCCCTTGCCTTTCTCTAAATTTTTAAGTCCCTATTTAAATTAATAAATGTGCAAACTTAAGAAAAATAATAATATTTTAAGACTTACGTAGACAAGAAAGTCCTTAGGAGCATTTGATATATCACCATTTAGAGATGCGAACTTGGATATGTGCTCTACAGTCATTGATTGCATGTTTATCTAAAAATATATATGTATATATACAAACAATATTCATATTGTAAAATGTTTGTGCGGGTACAAATGAGAGAACTTATAGTTTTCAATACAATCACTTTATTCAATACAATTACAATTCCCAATTTAATCGCTTATCTCAACCAATTATACTTTTCCTATCTTTTACTTAAACCACTTTATAACTACTCATAATTCACATTTCAAATTCCACTATAGAACTGGCTTGCATATATTGGATGCTGATATTTGTACTTCAATGACATATTTCGGGATCAACCTGTGCCATCCAGCGTTCCATACATTTTTCCATTTTGCCAGAAAATTCGATTCCATTCTCCATTCACCAATTGCTGATGATTCTGCTATCGAAATCTTCTGCTAATCAAATATAGGCGACGCTGTTCACATTCGCCATTCATAGTTTCTTTGAAATGACACATTGTATCCAAATGGACCACCGTCATGAAGGACGATGGAGGACGGTATACAACGTCATTAATGCGGGTTGGCACATTGTATGGACATTCCCAATCCTTTTGTAATTTTGGTGATTTGGGTTTCTTACACAGAAGATTATACAGCCACACAAGACCTCCTTCGTTGAAGCCGGAAGATTTTGCTTTGATGTCGTACCTAGTCTTAATGCGATTGCTCGGTAGCTTCATGTTTTCTCTGGTGTTTTCGTTTAGTTTCACTCGACAACCGAACTGTTTGACTAAATAAGATGTCGGATGGTGAATATCCTGTTCAACTATGAACTGCGTTTCGGTAGGCCATTAAGAACACATACCCCACTGTGTCGATCCCAGTCCCGCTGGCAGTTTCTGACGACCTTGGACAGATGCTCATTTAATGTCCGATTGAATCGCTCGACCATTCCTTCAGATTGAGGGTGTAGTGGAGTTGCGCTTGTCGTCCTTATTCTGAGATATTGACACACTACCTGAAAGACTTTGGATCCAAAGTGTAGCACCATTGGGACCCTAAATCTGCTCACCCAGTTTTGACTTTCGCTTGTGATGAACACTTCCGGCCACTCAGCGAAGTGATCCATGACCACGAGGGTGTATCAGTTGCCATTAAGGGTAATAAACACAACTTTGGAAATTTTATCTACAAACCATTAGCCATTCTTCAGCTTTTTTAATAATGTGGTCTAAAGTCGAACTACGTTGTTACTTAGAAAGATTTATAACCTATGTTAGGCAAAGTATAATTTCTCTGGTATCAGAATATGGGGTAATAAATAATATCAGCGTATAAAAAGTATTATGAATATTTCGAAGTCAGAATTAGGCGGCGTATCTAATTTTTTTTAAAACCGATTCACCGATTAGGAGTCATTCTTGGTGGGTTGCTGGATCAATATCCGAGTACACCGAGTACCGAAATCGTAATATTACAGGCAAAATAAGTTGTCTGATTCTGGCATAATTTTTGTGATAACAATAAAAGCAAAAATTTGTATATTAAATAGATATTAATATTAGGAAATAAAATATCATTTTTATTGCTAACCCCTTTCAAAGGTTTGGTAATAATAATGGTAAGAAAAAGTTATTCAGTTTATAAGCAGGTGTTTTCCAAGGAGCAGCTTGAAAGAGCTGACTATCAAATAGACGACTACATAGTTGTTAAGATTGCCATGTAAGTTAGCGCTCTATTGACAAGTTTCATAAATAGCTAGTATTCTATAAAAAAAAACTGCTTAAATTTAAACTTATATATGCTCTACCTTGTGAACCAGTTTTATGACAAAAGTGGTTTTTTGGCCCTTAAAAGCATAGCAGTGACCCAGCTGAATTGATGGATCTAACATACTTCCAGGATGATTTGCTTTATGTTTTACTCCAAGAAGTTTTAAAATAAAATCCGTCGGGTGATATGATTCATCTTCGACATTAATTACTGCAGCACCTTCATTAGATTTATTAAGTTTTAAGAAAAAAATGTAGATAATTCTTACCAACAGATTCTAAAGCATAGTTAGGGCCCTCTTTACTTGATATTTCTACACCTTTATTTGACCTTTTATGAAGCCCACAAGGATGTGTTATAGTGCCTTCGATACTTTCCAATTTCTTTTTAATTTTACGCAATTCATCCCAAAATCCTTGTGTGAGTTTTTTAACAAAACTATCCATTTGAATGACAGCTTCATCAGAACTGCGACCATAGATGGCCTTCTATAATTTTTTTTATTATTTTAGTATTTAACTTCGTTAGTCCTTGCGTTTAATCTTACCATTATTTCTTCCATATCATCTTGAAGTCGCTCGACTTTGTTTGCCAAATAAACATTTTTTCTTTGCGATACATACACAAAAAGGGTGATTAGTAATGCTGTTATTATGTAAGATATACAGAGTTTGATACGACCTTCCATTTGTACGAATTAAATTTTTTTTCATATTTTTTTCCCCAAATTTCTTATGTCACTTACTTAGGCAAAAAAAGTAAAATGATAAATGAAGTACAAAGGTGGAAAATATATACAGGGTGTCGCCTAATTCATCAACGATAATATTGGAAATAATTCCTCGGTATATTCTATGAAAAAAATCGTTATACAGTAAGGGTCTATCTCCAATGTTGACAGCATTTTTCGAGAATTTAAGAAAAGGCTTACTTTGGTGTACCCTGATCCATGTTAAGGGAAATTGCTCTGTTAGTACAGAATTATTACATTCACAAGAATCATTTCCCAAATTGTCGTTGACGAATTAGGGGATACCCTGTCGCTCATTGCCTATGATAAAGTTATAAAATAAAGACCAAGAACTGTTATTAAACTAAGGGAGGCGTTGGCCCAGATAATTTTCGTGTAATGATACTTTCACCTGAGAAAAGCTAACTTTACTTCACCAATCGGACGGTTCGGCGTTCACATTCAAACCATGCCCGAAAGACAGTCTTTTTTCAAGCTGTTAAAATAATTTTAGATGAATGGTTGCCTAGAATACAACAATAAGTCCAATTATGTACGATAATAAGACTCAACCATTGGAGAGTGGAAACTTTTATCGAATTTTATAGCAATATCGAAAAATGTATGGAAATCTGGATGGTACAGAATGTTCTCGAGAGATCTAAGGGGATTATAAATATCAACATCCCTCAAGATATACAAGTCAGTTCTAAAGTGGAATTTAAATATGCGTTACGAGTAGTGATAAAGAAAAGTAAAAGTGGTTGGGAAAAGCGATTGAATTTTAAATTGTAACTGTATCGAATAAAGCGATTGTATTGCAGTTGACCCTCATTTAACTTAATTCCGAGTTGAAAAAGAGAAACCTCTGCGCACTTGGAGGAAAAAGCGACTTGATGCTCCGATTTCAGGACGCTTTGAAAAACGATGGATATGATCTGGATACATACCCCTTTGACAAAAGAAAAATCTAGACCAACAGAAAAACCGCATTGAACTAAAATTCGACGAACAGAAGAATAGAATCGAGCAAAAAATTAACGAAGAAAATAATAGGCTTGAACAAAAGATGGACAAGCAAAAGAAAAATCTGGAAGAACAAAAGAACATTATACAGCGAAAGTTCGAAGAAATCGACAATAAATTCAAACAAATGGAGGCAACTGGCAAAAGAGCTCGACACAGTGCGAAAACAGAAACTGCGCGAATGTTCTTTAAGCAGTCCAAGGAGAAAAGAGCTGAAGCCTCCCTCATTCGATGACCAGACCTCATGGTCTGCATATAAGAAGCAGTTCGAAATGGCTGCTTATGCAAACCACTGAGACAATAAGAGAAGAGCTTTGCCCTAGCAATGGCTTGCAAGGTCCTGCAACAGAATTGTTGCAAATAATAGACACCGAAGAGCATAAAGGCTTTATGGCTTTAGTCGAAGCTATCGAGAAACGGTATGGGGATAGACACAGTTTACAAGGTCCATCTATGAATAAGGAAGACAAGGACAACGACACCCTCATCTTGATGAAATGGTGGAGCGATTCAATAGGACATTGAATGAGTATTTGTCTAATGTCGTCGGCAACTGCCACCGGGATTGAGATCGGTCCATAGTTCAACAGATCTTATTTGGATAAACAGTTTGGTTGCCAAGTGAAACGAAATTCGGATCTCCACCTACGGAACTCAAGGAGGTAAGCGACTATGTGGATGACTTGCACAGCAATCTGTATCTGGGCCTATAACATGTTAGGTTTATCTTTTGACCAGTCGACGAATTAAAACACGAAAAAAAGTAGGAAATGCGAACACGCTTTATTTCAAATGAGGAAATATAAAAGACAAGTGACATATGATTTTAGTTCTGCATTCTGACACAGAACGGTGATATCATGTGTACGGTAATGCCAAGTATAATGTAAATACCAAAAAATGCATTGCCTGAGAACTGGGAATTTAACACTGCAGCCGAGCATGCAATTTATGTGTAAATAATAATAACAACTTAATACAAGATTTTTATTGGAGTTAGCGCAGATAGCAATGATTCCAGACCTATTTCTCCATGACAGCGATAACTTATATGAGAACGACAAAATGGCAGCCTTTATATAATGTAAAATTTTGAAAAAATCATTACTATCTTTACTACCTAACACCATGTTATTTAACATGTTGTTTAATTTAATTGTGCTTTACAAATTATCTCCACTTTTTGTGAGTCGTCCATCTTCCTTAAAAACGAGTGTAAGGGGAAAAATGAACAAAAACGAATTCGGAAACTCAATATATTTACAATAAAAATTACTGCGTGTTACCTCCAAAAATCCAATATGCCAACCAACCAAAACATGACATTTACTATACTCGTATAAAAGGAGTAATAATGCGTGGTTTTTAAGCGTTTGGTTTTTAATTGTCAAAAAAACACAGGAAAATTGCAAAAGTGAATACAATTTTTATTTGAGTTGATAAATCAATGCCTGCCATACGTTTTAAGTGGTCTATGCGGAGGGTCCAATTTGGCTGATATCTCGCTAATAACACGTGTAATGTCGGCCAATTCAAAATTTCAAAACGAGAGATAAATTGCACACCGAACTCATTTCTCAATTGGTTAATCGATTCCCCTGCAGTGAGGCATTTTAAGTGTAATAATACCCACTTGAGTGTTAAGTTCCTTTAAAAAAAAATGTAGCGCCATCTTGATAGAACCACATGTCAGCTCGGGCATTTTGGGCAAAAAAAAGTTCGAAATGATTAGCGGGCGCCCAACCATAAACCACACCAAACAGTGCACTTTTCCGAGTGCATTGGCAGTTCTTGTGTTGGCATTTATATAGAAAAAAGAATGAGTAAACTAATTTTCGTCTGCAGGTTAGCCAGCTGCATAATACGAGCATTTCGAGGGATAGTGGATGGATGGATGAGTAGCAATAACCCTAAACAACAAGTTGTGTAAAAAATTTTAAGATGTGACTTTTGGACAAATTAAATATAGCCGTTTTTGGTGCTCTGAAAATTAAGCGCTAATATCGATGCCAAAAAAATAATAGGTGTTTATTATCACCGAAAACTTCGAACAATTTCGAAAACTAGCTGCAAATAACTTAAGTGTTCATTTAAGAAATGTCGTCAAAGGCAAAGATTCAATCGGGGTCATCCTTGAATTAAAAAAGCTGGAACATAAATGTCATAAAGGAAGAAAAAATATTATAGTTAAGAAAATATAGGGTGAAACCTCTTTTAATAAATCTGTCTGACTTTGATATTGAATCGCAATTGTTCAGCAATTTGTTTTGGGAAGATGACGACAGGGATTTTAAGAATTTTTCACTTTACATTTCATATCCCATAAAAGGACAATAGAAAAATAAAGCCAGATTAATTTTATTACTTGCGCGTTTGTCATCTTAAAATCAATTTTTCAACTACATATTTTTCTCTTTACCTTTACCGCTTTTTTTGTTTTTTTTGCCATTTCTGACATTTCATGCAGCATGTGTCAAAAAATTACTTGCTTCGAAAATTGTTTGGCAAGTCCGCTTTTACACGTCGCATGTTTCGAAAGATTCAAATGAGTGTAAAAGAGAGGGATAATGAAACAAAGAATACCCAATTAACCAAATTCCCACTGCATGTGGGTAGGATTTTCATTGCATCTTTTTGACATTTCTTTTTCTCCTTCTTCTTTCTTTTTCGCATTTGCTTCATTACTTCTTTCGCTTTCGCTACTTTGTTACGAACAAAACATTTTAGTATGGCGGATGAACTTAAATGAACCAAATAATTAACAAGGGGCTCATTTTCAATTATGAAAGACTGAGCCCCAAAGATGAAATGAAAGAGAGCTGTCAAATAACATGAAAAACCAAAGAAGGGGGAAAGGCTTTCGTGTAAAAATGGGTGCATCACTGAATGACAGTTCAAAAGAAAATAACCAGAACTTGCGCATTATAAACATGCGACGTGTAAAAGCGGACCAATTGAGCTGCAAGTGTCAGAAGTAAAGGGTCCGCCATCTAACCTTTTTTTTTCAACTAGTGCTTATTTCGTGAATGGTAACACTTAGCTCATGTGTGATATGACAAATAATTAGTTTTATCCTTCCGGTTAATAATGGAGAATAACTTCAAATGGCTGCCTTGGCTGGTCATGCAGTAACCTACACGATCGGTCCAATATTTAAGCGCATTATCGATTGTGTGCAGCTGTATTTCACCAATGGCTTCACGAATATTGTCCTTTAAAGCGTCAATTGTCTCTGGCTTGTCGGCGTAATACTTATCTTTTACGGCACCCCACAAATAATAGTCCAACGGTGTCAAATCGCAGCTCAGAGGTTGCCAAACGACATCAGCTCTGCGGCTGATAATGCGATCTTCAAAAACAGGGCGCAAAACATCGAGTGTAGCTTCGGCTGTGTGGCACGTAGCGCCGTCCTGTTGAAACCAAATGTTGCCAATATTCTCCTCTTCAATTTTTGTGAACAAAAATTCGTTCAACATGGCCCGATAACGATCGCCATTGACTGTAACGGCCACTCCTTGCTCATTTTCGGAGAAAAATGGCCCAATTATTCCTCTGGACCAAAATCCGCACCAAACAGTGACTCGTTTTGGGTGTATCGGCTTTTCAATGTATGCGTGCGGGTTTTCTGTGTCCCAAATGCGACAATTTTGCTTGTTTACATACTCGCCAAGATCAAAATGAGCTTCATCTGAAAAGATGATTTTTTTGGCAAAATCGGCATCTTCTCTAAGTCGATCGCAGGCCCACGTTCCCAGCGTTGTTCAAGCATATACGCAACCATATTCGTTCAGCGGAAGGATAAAACTAATTATCTGTCAAATCAGACATTCACGAAATAAGCACTAGTTGAAAAAAAAAAAAACGTTAGATGGCGGACCTTTTATAAGGGGATTAGAGATCAAGATTTAGTTATTTAGTTTTTCGAAATTGCACTTGGGCATGTGACCGCTAGGCAAGATTGGAGAGTAAAATCTGTATTTTCTTCAAAAATAAAATGTTGGCTATTTGCTTTTCATCATTCGTCAAAAAATGTACCTTTTTACTCCTACTTTCTAATTCATTACATTATTTTGACTAAATTTGTTTTTTTATTTATTTCTTTTAATAATCATACTTTATATTATGTATGAATAAGTTTCAACAATTGTCCCCCCACCTATAGTTTCTGAAGTTATTTTATTAATTGATTGTACTCGTATTTTCACCTCTTGCCACTAGGGTTTCTTCAATGTACTAGATTATTTTGCGTAAGCGTTGAATGCTCCAATATTTTTTGAGAATTATTTGCATTTGTAATCTTACCATTGTATGTAGAATTACGAATATTTAAGAATAAACATAACATTTATTTACTTATGGGGTTTTTACATGGATTGATTCAATGTCAAATTTTTATTTCGCAATTTCTTTGTTTGGAAAAATAGCAAAAGATCGATTTATTGAGTTAAAAAACTATAAAGTTGTGAAAAATTCCAACAACGAAGCCAAACATAGTCGGTTGATTGAAAACAAAAATCTGGTTTGACACACAATACTTGATGTTTATATTTATAAGGGTTAGTACATTTAAATAAAATTCAGGAGCCAAAGGAACAGTTTCAGGAGATTTTTTCTCTCCGGAGTGCAAAGTATAGTTTAGTTTTTATTTTGAAATCACATTAAGACATAAATTATCTTATAAACTAGTGTTAAAGAACGCCTTATGCCACAAATTTTAAAACGAAGAGAATTCATTCGCCGCTACGCCACCTACTTTACTGAAGCTGAACTGATAAATGACTAGCTGTCACAATCTCACCGCAGTTTGTACTCCTCTACGTTTGAACATAATCTTTCGAAATCATTCTGATCTTGGAAGCGAAAGGAGAAGTGCAAACTGTGGTAAGTAAATTTATTATATACGTATATCTTTCTCATGTATTTGTCTACTTAGAAATAAAATATTGTTACATATTGGAATGTACCCAAATATACTCCCTAAGTCAGCCCATTAAATATGAGGTCACTTATTCACCACACTTATTGTTTGCAGAGCCAACATTAAGTGTGGAACTAAATGTAACTTCTCTCTCCAACATTATCACCTTGGAGTGATAACGTTGGAGCGAGTGATATCGTAAGTTAAGTCTTTTTAGTCACTTCTTGAAGTTAGTCAGTCGGTCGACAATAGATGTAAGAAAACGAAAGTTCGGAATGCAAATAAATGGTAATTCGTATTTGAACTTAAATAAATGTGTGTTTCATTTATACAGTGATAAAACACATAACTGGCGCAGTCGGTTCACGAGCGGGTTGTATTATTTAAAAGTATTATTTAAAAGTATTATTTAAAAGTTATGAAAATAACAAAAAAATAAGTTAACGAAAAGGTTTAAAGAGACGTTACGTGAAAAGTTTAATTAAAATATTTACAAAAATACAAATACAACAAGTTGATAATACAAAATAAAGTATTTAAATCAATTCCTGTGTGTGAAAAAAAAAAAATAATAATAATAATAATAATAATAAAAAGTACATAAAATAGTTATACATACATTGAATAGTACATAAGTGTTTAAAGCGGTTATAAAATAGACGCGGGTATCACTATTAGATCGAAAACAACCCACATATGCTTCCAACCGCAAGAACTTGGTTGTAAAAAGGAAAAGATGTTCGATTACAACACCATCGAACCAAGCCCTTAAAAGCTTTTCTAACGAAAAAGAAAAAAGTTTTAACGATCGCGATTGAAACAAACTAAATCAAACTCATATGAACTAAAGAGAAAAAGCTTTAATACAAGTGAGCTCAGTTTATAAAAAAAAAAAAAAAAAACAATACAAATCTATACCTACTTAAAACAAAAAAAGGAAAACAGAAAGCGGAGCCAAATACCAAAACAGGAATAACGTTCATCACCCTCCTTACGTGAATTCCAAGCTTACAAATCAACAAATATGGATGTACTTAATGCTGCAGATAAGTTTAGAATAGTTTTAGATTTAATAAATAAAATTCCTGAATTTAACGGAAGTCCAAGTTGTTTAATTGATTTTTTGGACAGGGTAGATGCATTATCTTCTATTTTGACAACTTTTGACGAATCAACCATACAAATTCTTTCAGGGTATATTAAAGATAAAATTGTAGGAAAAGCAAGGTGTGAGTTACAGAAACATGGAAGAATAGGGAACTGGACACAAGTTAGGGAAATTTAAAAAAATACATTTGGTGAAAAGCTTTCGGCTAATACATTATTAGACCAAATACGAACGGCACATGTAGAAACAAATATTGAAGATTATTACAACAATATTAGCAATTTATTAAGTAGGATAAATAATTCATTTCTTTTAAACAATAACAAAAATGATCTGCAAATGATTGAATCCAATAACAGAATTGCCCTAGATGCTTTTAAAAATAATTTACCTGAGCCAACAAAATCAATTGTACTCAGCCGAAATCCACAATCATTGAACGAAGCTTTTAATTTGATTGTTGAAATTAATCATCAATTAATTGGTCCCAATACGTCAGTCCAATTCTTTAGACAAGAAAACTTTTATCAAAATAATAATTATAGACATGGAAATTATTCTCCACCTTATAGAAATAGTAATCAAAACAATTCATATCCTAGAAACCACAATAATTTATACAATTCTTATACTCAAAATAACCCACCAAGACGAAATAGTGCAAACACAACACACCAAAATCAAAATTATTCTAAAAGTAGTCAATCTAGGCAAAATAGTAATACAATACAAAGTGGTCAATCAAGAAGGTCAAACAGATACGGACCACGAAATAATACTAATAATAATGAACCCATGGACGTTACCCTCAATGAAGGTAGGCAAACATACAACCAATACCCTAACCAACATAATCAAAATTTTTCGGTAAATCGCCGAAACGATTACCCTATATAGTAATTAAAAATCACATTAGACCACTTAAATTTATTATCGACTGCGGTGCTGAGTACAGCATAATTAACAAGAATGTATGCAATCCAAAGTGGAAAGTTCCATCTAAAAACAATACTTTGAAAGTTCTCGACCGCAATGTCAATACAAATGTAGAGTTTAGGATTCCACTATTTAAGGAATTTAATGAATGTGATTATTTTGTAAATTTTTTGGAATATCAATTTCATGATCGTTTTGATGGATTAATTGGTAATAATATTCTGCTCAATCTTAACCCAATTATTGACTACAAAGCGAGGTCCCTTATAACAGATAATGCAACAATCCGAATATATTTCAGCGAAGAAGAAGAAATATATGCGAACTATGTTCTTCAACGCGAAGATGATTTGAGCGTATTTTGTACCGAAAGATTACAATCAGAAATTCCTGAATACCTATTCGCAAATCATTTGAGCAATGCCGATGTTTCCAAATTAAAATCGTTGGTGAATTCTTTTAAATCAATTATTTATAATGACGGGGATATTCTTTCATTTACAAATGATATAAGACATCATATCGTAACGAAAAATGACGTTCCCATTTTTAGTAAGCTATATCGCTATCCAGAGATACACTCAAATGAGGTAGATAGGCAAATTTCTGAAATGTTGCAACAGGAAATAATTGTTCCAAGCAGTAGTCCTTATAATTCGCCCATTTGGGTTGTCCCTAAAAAGGACGATAGAAACGGACAAAAATAATGGCGGATTGTAATAGACTACAGAAAGCTTAACACACAAACCATAGAAGATAGGTTCCCTATGCCCAACATTGATGATCTGTTTGATAAGCTAGGAAAATGCAACTTCTTTTCGACTATCGATCTGGTGAAAGGATTCCACCAAATTGAGGTCGAACCTCGCGATCGAGCGAAAACTGCGTTTTCTACAAGGAATGGTCATTATGAGTTTCTAAGAATGCCGTTTGGGTTAAAGAATGCCCCCGCGACATTTCAGAGACTAATGAATCATGTGCTTAAAGACTATATCAATAAGATTTGTGTAGTCTATTTGGATGATATTTTGGTGTTTTCGACGAGTTTTGAGGAGCATTTGCTATCTCTTAAGAAAATTTTTCAAAAACTTAAAGAAAGCAACCTCAAGATTCAAGCTAACAAATGCATCTTTGCTGATTTATCTACAAACTATCTCGGTCATATCATTGTAAATAATGGAATAAAACCAGATAAAAACAAGGTAAAAACAATCACAGAAATGAAATTGCCAACTACCGTAAAAGGTATAAAACAATTTCTCGGTATAACCGGTTACTACCGAAAATTTATCAAGGATTATGCCAAAGTAGCTTATCCTATGATTAAATATTTAAAAAAATCGGAAAAATTAAAAGTATCCGATCCTCATTATAATAAAGCGTTTATTACTTTAAAAATTTTACTTACATCCGAGCCTATTTTAAAAAGTCCTGACTTTACGAAACGGTTCGTCCTAACCACGGATGCATCCGGCTACGCTTTAGGTGCTGTGTTAAGCCAAGATAACCACCCGATTTGTTATGCTTCTCGAACACTTAACAAGCACGAGCTTAATTATTCCACCATAGAGAAGGAGCTTCTTGCGGTAGTGTGGTCTGTCAAATATTTTAGGACATATTTGTATGGCAGACAATTCGTTGTACGAACAGACCACAAGCCACTTGTATGGCTAAATGGCATAAAAGAGCCCAATATGAAACTCCAACGGTGGAAAATCATGCTAAACGAATATGATTTCGATATTGAGTACCTTAAAGGGAAAGAGAATTGCGTGGCTGATGGGCTAAGTAGGTACACCGATAAGTATGAAACTGAAAGCATGTCAAGGGCTAACGATGAAGTTAGTTTAATAGACATCTTTAATAACGAAGTATCGGTGAGTGACAATCGCGATGGCGAAGAAGCCATTTCTCATGTTTCAGTGCCTAGAAGCTACAACGCTGATATTATGTCTACTGGTGCTACCATTCACAGTGCAATGGAGGATGAAACGCGTCACATATATATCACCGAAAAACCAATCAATCTTTTTAAAAATCAAATTTACCTTTTTTATGGACCTAAAGACAAAGTTTCAATGAAAATAGTTCATAAAAATATTCATAACCTTGTCCAAATTAAAGATGATAGTAGTGGCCTTCTTGATATAATGAAACGTCTTTTAATTGATAAAGGACTCATCTGCATACATAGCGATGATTTGTCATTGTATCTTAAATTTCAAGATCTCTACGTCAAATATTTCTCTATGAATAAAAAATTAAAATTATTAAAATCCAACATCAAATTGAAAGACATTTTGGACAAAAATGAAATAATAAATATAATAAAAGAAGAGCACATTAGTAAAAACCACCGGGGTATAAATGAAATGTTTCTAGAATTAAAAAGGTCATACTTTTATCCAAATCTGCAAGTTGAGATACAAAAATTCAATAACAACTGTGAAATTTGTAATCTCGCAAAACACGATCGACATCCACTGCAGATACAAATGGAAATCACAGATACACCTAAACATTTCAACGATATTATCCACATGGATATTTGGTTTCCCGAACGTGGAAAAATGTATCTAACCACTATAGACAAGTTTTCAAAATACGCAACAATCCATACTTTGGCAGACAGAAATTGGATAGCTATTCTGAGTGCAATAAAACAAAGAATACAGCTCCTTGGAAAGCCAAACAAAATTGTTTCCGATGGCGATACTTGCATATTGCACTCAGCTGTGGAACAATTTCTGAAAGAAAATAAAATTATTTTCCACAAAACAACAGCATCACTTAAAACCGGCAATGCTGATGTCGAAAGGCTACATGGTACTCTAAACGAGCACCTTAGAATTATGAATGCTAACAAAGACAATTCCGAGTTAGATGAAAAACTATTTAAAATTATTTCAATTTATAACACCACAATTCATTCGACGACAAGATTAAGACCTTTAGATTTCATTTCCAAAAACCTTAACAGTAAGGATATTGAATCGCTAGCAGACAAATTTAAAAATGAAAAAGCGATCAGAGTAAATAACAGAAATAAAAAAAGTAAATCTCGTTTGGATCAATGCGTTGACATAGTAAAAAATAGAACAGTATTCAAAAATAAAGCGAAATACAAGAAATTGAACCAATTTGTGACAGATGGAAAATATACTGTTGATAAATCTACAAAACGTAACATAAAGTATCACAGAAAACAATTTAAACGAAAATATAAATACCAAAATACATACATTTAACATTGAGGTTTACTATTCCTATTGTAAATTATTTTGACAATTTTACCAAAATGTAATTTTGATAAGTTACAATTCAGGTCAGGTTGTTATTACAATGGAATGAGGTTAGAGGGTGCGTTATTTTGAGTGCAAGTTTAGAATATTTAAATTGCATATTTTTTTAGGCAAATAAAAGTCTATTGGCACTTTTATTTGCAATCTGGTAAAGTAAACATAATAAAACCGAAAGTATTTTTATGGAAATGATTAATTTTTTTAGATTTGTCATAATTAGTAACTGATAAATGAGAAGCCCTCGTTCAGAAAAAAAATCTTTTGTTTGAAATTGTATAATTGCAAATTTAAATAAATAAGGGTATTTTCTAAAATCATTAATGATTAAAGAAGTAAGCAAATATAATTTAAACAAATAATTGAAATAAAATAATTCTTATACCAATAAAAAAAAAATTTGACAAAAATGTTTTTTAAACCAAAAGTAAAATATTTCCTATTTTGATTGATACAAAATGGTTGTTATTAGTAAAATAGAATTAATAGAATTACCCGATAAATTTATTAAATATCACAACTTGAAAAAATTCTTGAAATATATTTTTTAACATTGATTAACTTTTTTTTTGGAGACCAAAAATACTTAGTGGGGGAGGTGTTACATATTGGAATGTACCCAAATATACTCCCTAAGTCAACCCATTAAATATGAGGTCACTTATTCACCACACTTATTGTTTGCAGAGCCAACATTAAGTGTGGAACTAAATGTAACTTCTCTCTCCAACATTATCACCTTGGAGTGATAACGTTGGAGCGAGTGATATCGTAAGTTAAGTCTTTTTAGTCACTTCTTGAAGTTAGTCAGTCGGTCGACAATAGATGTAAGAAAACGAAAGTTCGGAATGCAAATAAATGGTAATTCGTATTTGAACTTAAATAAACGTGTGTTTCATTTATACAGTGATAAAACACATAACTATATCCAAAGCTCATCAATACGTTGCAAATTATTCATTGTTTGCCGGATATTAATTTCAACCTCCTTCGCTTGTCCAAAATTAACTAGTAATATAACAACTAGTGAAGCTTTAATATGTTTAATACAAATTCAGATTCAAGCTCATAACAAAAGATTAAGATAGTGTTGTTACTAAGAAATAATGGTTATTTATATATACATTATTATAATCTCAGCTCCGTACATGTGTGTATATCTCCAAATAAAATTTTGTAATTTTCAAAGCATTTCAAACAATGAGAAAAAAAAATCAAAGAGTTAGTGCTATTGTTCATGTAGGAGGACTTAAGTTAAGGCACCTGCTGGTGCCACCTTCGGACATGCTGAGCTCAGATGTTAGGCATAAGTAACGAGGGTGAATGATTTGTCGAGATCTTTCAGCCTTGGTAAATCTTATCTTATTGATAAGGTAACAAGGCTAATTGGTTTGAATCACATTGGAAAGCAATATAAGGGATCAATAGCATATTAGATGGCCAACTGACACGTTAAAGAGCAATTAACGCACAATATTGTTGAAAGCGACATTAAGTTTTCTTTTACTGTTAGCTTCACAGCAACAGAATATTTTGCACCCATAACAGAGAACTGGTACAAGGAGTGTTTAAGCTAGTAAGAAGGGAGTTTTGAAGGGTGTGAAGTAGTATGACACAAAGAGCTGGCGTAAGGTTCCATATATTTTACCAACTGTAGTATTGGTTATTGTGGTTATTCCACTTAAGTTTTCTGTTAAAAACAACTCCCAGATTTTCTGCGGTGTCAAAATACTTGATTTTTGAGCCATTTAGGAAAATGTCTGGGAAGAAGGAGAGATCAAGCAGTTTTTTTTATAAATGACGATACAATTAGTTTTGAGTGGGTTTATAAAAAGTCCGTTTTTTTCTGAGCAACTTGATATACGCTCCAGCATTTGTTAAAGCATTTGCGCTTTATCATCTATCATAAAAAGAGGGCAACTTCGATAGAGTTGAACGTCATCAGCATACATTTAAATAGATGAGTTCGTAAAAGTGGGAATCTCCTTTAGGTACAGCGAAAATAGAATAGGTTCCAGGATGAGGCCCTGTGGAACTCCTCTAGTATTGTACATAAAACCAGACGATTTTTGGCCAACTGAAATAGCTTGCTTTCTTAATTTTAGGTAAGATGATATGGTATTTGTAGCTGAATTCGAAAAACTAAACAATGTCAGCAGTTTGTTACAGATGTTAGTGTGGTTAACTGTATCGAATGCTTTCGAGAAATCCAAAAATAATAGAAGAAGAAAACAAATCAGTGAGTACGCATTTGCTACACAGGATGGAGAATATGGACTTACATAACTTGTTCAAGACCACATTGACATCGGAAACGCGCAACAAATTCATTAATCTGCAAGGAATCTTCCATTGACAAAGCAGAATGGAAATATAGAAATAAATGGAAAACAAAAGTTGCGAAAGGGTATCAAAAATGAAAGTTGAGGGGCTGATTGAAGAATCGCAGAGTCCGTAGGTATCTCCAGTAGTCCTCTTGAAGAGGAAAGACAGCAGCACGAGGTTTTGTTTAGACTACCGACGTTTCAACGATGTCACCAAAAAGCACAACTACCCACTATCAAGAATTGTCGACACTTTGTATATGCTTTCTGGAGTGAAATTGTTTTCAACTCTTGACCTGAAGAAGATGCCGTTTGGACTGTTCGATTCTCCGGCCAACTTTGAGCGACTAATGGAACGAACATTGAAAGGGCTGACTGACGGAACTGTTTCCTTTGGAAGCCTGATTAGCTCCTGTTGTCAAAGCGAAAACATGTTCTTCAGCAAGGGTTCTTTTCCCGGGGATCCTTACTGCTGACTGTAGCTTTGAATCTGCCACTCTTTTGACGAATGCTTCCTTTGCTATTTCGTCTACTCGCGTCTGCTTTTAGCTGTTGCAGTGCTTCTCCTCGCTGCTGCATTTGGCTTTGCAATTAGACCTTATAAATCTCTTGCATTTAGCTATCCCCAAGCCGTTTCTCAATAGCCTGTTCTAAAGCTATATAGTCTTCATGTTATTCTGTCTCAATTGTTTTCAATAGTTCTGCTGCAGAGCTGTGCAAGGCCGTTGTTAGGGCAAAGCCCTTCTCCTCATTGTCCCAGTTTTTCGCACAGGAAGCCATTTCAATCTGCTACTCATAAGTAAACCATGAGGTCTAGCCATTGAATGCGGGAGGCTTCAACTCTTTTCTCCTCGAACCGCTAAAGAACATTTTCGCAGTTTCTGTTTCCGCACTGTGTCGAGCTCTGTTACCAGCTGCTCAACTTTTACCTGTTCGTCTAATTTTTGTTCAATGCTGTTCGTCAATTTTTGATAAGAGGAGTTGCATCATCGCAGCCATGTCGTTGCTGGTACTCATCTGTTCTTCCTCGTTAACGTCAATGGAATATGTATCTGGATCATCTCCCGCATTGTTTAAAGCCTCCTAAAGCCGGCGCATCAATGCGCTTTTTTCTTCACTGGCGCTGAAGTTTCTCTTCAGTTCGAATTTGAGTTCGACTAGGGTCAACTGAAATAGTTTTCGACCGATGACAGCTTTATCACAGCAGAAAAACTATTATTATTATTATTTTTTCGTTTTCCTTTCAATAACTACTTTCACACTTCTGACACTAATGTAAAATGTTTGTATGGGTTCAAGTGATTGAACTTATTCCTTTCAATACAATCGCTTTATTCAATATAATTATAATTTACAATCCAATCGCTTTTCTCAACCACTTTTACTTAACATAATCCTTTACTTAACTCACTTTATCACTGCTCGCAATCCAGCTTTCGAAATCCACTTAAGAACTGACTTATACTTCTTTTGGGACATTGGTATTTATACCCCCTTGACATCTTTTGAGATCGTTCTCTACTATACATTTCTATACATTTCTTCTGCTATTCCATTTTACCATTTCTTCTGCTATTCAAATGTAGAAATTTTCTGCTAACAAATATAGATGATGCTGTTCACATTTTAAATGGTGATCACAATATCTACTTGTATTTCTATCTTTTTATGATCAGGCCAATGTGAACAGCACTTATGTATAAACCCATATCTTTATAGCTGTTGGCGTTGCCCTATTGGTTTTCCAAAGGTTAGAGAAAACTTTTATGTCCTATAATATTTAAAGGTAAATGTATGTAATGTGTTACATTTAGTATATACACACGTACGTTTAATCTTTTCCCAATAGGCTTTTTTTCTTTTATTACTTCAATTATTCTTTTACTTACAAATTAAGAGCTATAAAAATGACCACTGGAAAAACGAATAGCGGGGTCCCTTTTGAAATTTCTCGGTTTGACGTGGCCTCAATGTTGCCAGTGCGGTAACTTGATAGCATAGTGCTGCTAAGCTTACCAACACTCCCCCCTGGTAAGTTGGTTCATTCAACCTGCTTTCCACACTCTTTAAACCGGCAAGTTTAGCTAAAGGCTTTTGTGTAAACCAGTGCAATCCTTCCGCAATGTTCTCCCTTCATCTGTTTGGTGTCAACGGTTCTGCGCTCTAGCCGTCTATAGGAACGTAGGTAAGTGGTCGGGAATTAACGATTCTCTCTACCTCTGCCATTATCGTCGAAAGCAATTCATCCGATGGATTTTTTGCTGATGATATGTGCCTCCACGTTTACTTCACTGAACGAATTAATCGTTCCCAACTGCCCCCAATATGTGGTGAAGAAGGGGGAATAAAATTCCACTTCAAATTAGGCCCGACGAAGTTTTGGGACACCTTGTCCACCTCAATAGCTTGTACCGCTGCTTTCAGCTCTTCACTAACATCCCGAAAATTTGTCCCATTATCGCTATAAATCTCTACCGGCCATCCTCTTCGTGCGATGAATCTTTTTAAAGCCATTATACAGGAGTCAGTTGATAATGAGATTGTGATTTCAATGTGTATTGCACGTACAGTCATGCACGTTATGAATACTCCCCAACGTTTCTCCAAATGTCTGCCAACGTAACGGAGATGAGTCCATAATAATCAATCCCGAAGTACCAAAACTGGTTGTAGCCCAGCTGGTGGCAAGTTTCCCATTAGCGGTGGCTTCGGCATGCTTCTGCGATTTTCACAGAATTGGCGTCGACTACAACTTCCACTTCTTTGACATGGTGTAAATGAATATGTCTTATTTCTTCTATGGGTGGTTCGAAAGTTCTTAATTTTTCAGACCATCTATCCATTGATTCGTACAAAAGGGAAGGACTACGAAACCATCGACTATTTAAGGTGCAGTTGTGCTTGGTCTTCCATTTTGTGGCTTCATCGGCTACACTTACTTTGCTTGGAAGCTACCTGGAAGTACCCTACAGCTGAATAAGCCATTTCACTAGCGTCCACTAATATATGTATCTGCACGGATATGTTTTGGCAGCCGTATTCCTAAAACCGCTGCCTCTAGTTCAAATCTAGGTATGGAAACTATTTTCATTGTGGCTACTTTTGATTTGGTAACTACTAAACTTAACTCAACTACATTTTTACAAGATAAGCGCAAGTACCCTACAGCTGAATAAGTAAACATATGTCGTCCACAAATATCCAAAATCTGCACGGAAAATTGTTTGCCAATTATCAGCTGCTTCGGGTATGACTTATCAATAATAATGTTTTTAATGTCTAGCTAAATATAGCTTTTCCACTTACATCACCTTTCAAAATGTGATGGATGGACCCATCCATCCCATTTAACACCAGAACTCCAAACATCCTGCGGTAAAATTTTCAAAAGTACTAAGTAATTCGCTATAAGGGGATCAAAATCTGACATTAGGACCTTGAGCATCTCTCTTTTTATGGGCCAAAAGTTATTTGTCATGTGGTTTGATTGGGAAAGAGAACAAATCATTAGATGTTGACCACCACATTCCAAGAATTTTTCCTGGTGCGGATAGAACATGTCAGTTTACGATACTCTTTTCGTAGTCTGCTGCTTTCTCATGTAATGAGTTGAGTATGTTCGTTGAATTGGACATGCAAATTTTGATCTCAAAACCAGCTTGGCTGTGGACGAATATGACTTCTCTCGCTAAATTCAACGATTCTTCTTCTGAGTCAACGCTGTCGAGATAATCATCGACATAATGATTTGCAATAATCGCTCTTGCCGCTCGCGAATATCTTTCTGCGTACCCGTGTGTTTTACGAATTGCGCACAAAACGGCGAACACGTTGACCCAAATGTTAAAATTTTCATCGCATACTCTTCTAGTTCCTTACTTTCTCTGTTCCTCCATAAGAATCGTTGAGCATGTTGGTCCGATCTCTTTACACACAGTTGTTGAAACATTTCTCTTACGTCAGTGCAGGTGACTATTTTCCGTTCTCTAAAACAAAATAAAATCAAGAGAAAAGATGCTACAATATCAGATCTATACAACAGCATAGAGTTGAGCGAAATTCCATCCATAGTCGCAGATGCATCTCATACGAATCTTACTTTATTTGGTTAGTGTGGGTTACGAACAAGGAAAACTAGGAGATACCAGATAGGAAAAAAACATATTATGCAGTTCTTCTTTATTTATTTTCCTTGCATATTGCTTTCGCACATATTCCTCAATTTGATTGTTCAACTTCTCACTCAGTTTAAGATCCTTAGCAATTTCTCTTTTTGAAGCATAGCGCTCTCTGCGCAGCCATTCGGCGGCTATTCGGCATTTTTGTGTTCCCACAAAATATTCTTTTCCTTGCCTGCTTGTGTTGTCATTTTTAGTGTCAGCTGATTCAATCGCCATGAATTCCCTAAAAAACGTTCTCAGATATTAGTCTTCGTTCTTCTGGTAGTCGTATATGTGGTAATTGTAATATTTCTGTTGGCCGTCAAGTTTCATGTCATTTCCTTCCGTATGTGGTCCATACACCGTCCACCCTAGTCGTGTTTTGGAAGCAACTGATTGGTTCTCGACGCCTTCCAGCGATCGCAACGGAACACTCAGTTTCCACTGATCTAATCCAAACGAAATACGGGGTCTTGCATTGCTGTGCGACTCTATGGAAATTTACTTAAAATGTAGATACCTGTGTAACAACCTTTTTGCGTTGACACTTGTTTCGGTACATATACTAAACAAGTTAAATCTTTTACTTGATGGGATTGCCGAAATTAGGATATTTATACTTTTAGAATCAATTCCTGTGCGATAGGAGTTTGCTGTCCATTTGAGGCACAGATACTGTGACTCGCCTTCAACACCCAGCTCTGCTACCAGATCTGCATCCATAAGAGAAATGGAGAAGCCATCATCGAGGAAGGCAAAAGTGTTTATTTGTTTCTTACCGTTGTGTAAAATGATTGGGATAATTTTGAATAAAATGCTTATATTTCTCATTTGATGATGGTTTACCTTCGCATCTATAGGAGTTGTGTGGATCATTTTGTGATTGGTGATGTTTATAACTGCATCCAATAGGACCACACACCAACGGTATAGCATCGATTCCTATCATGTTGTCGAAGGCACTTTCGGCATATAACAAACTGTTTCACTACATTCCATCTTTCATTAACATTAATTTTTAAGATTTGTTGACAGAAATCTTTCGATTTGCAGTGAAATAAGCAGGGTGGATATTCTCATGCAGATGTTTCTTGTACTGAACTCTGGTGGACATTCAGCGAGGCTCTAGGTGAGTGTTCATTTCGTGACGATGGCGAGATAAATGTTTTCAATGGTGTTACTTCACAGGCTGAGTGTACTACGTCTGATAACCAATTACCGAACGTGAATAGATCCTCTGCGCGTACACTTCTGCGACAGCATCCCCAATAACACGAAATTGCGTTGGTAATTTTTAAATTAATTCTTGAAGCAGACACGAATTCGTAAGATGTGCATGTAATTCACTCGCTTCCATTACCGAGCACTTGTTTTATACTGAAATAATAATACTGTAAAATGTTTGTGTGGGTACAAATGATAGAACTTATTCTTTTCAATACATATTGCTTTATTCAATACAGTTACAATTCACAATTTAATCGCTTATCTCAATACAATCCAATTTTTCAACCGCTTAGACTTTTCTTATAGTATCTTTTACTTAAACAAGTGGTTTAACACTTCTCCTAATTAACACTTCAAATTCAACAGATGAACTCAACTTGCATACCTTTGGGATGCTGATATTTGTATTCGAATGACATATTTCGAGAACAATCCTCGCCATCCATACAATTTCCATTTTGCTAGAAAATTCGATTCCATTCTCCATTCAGCAATGTTTGAGTCTTTGTTATTCAAGTATCGAAATCTTTTGCCCTTCGAGTATCGAAGTCTTCTGCTATGTAAATCTAGATGACGCTGATCACATTTAAATGGTTATCTTACTGCTCCCTCCCTACACCATTCATCATTCCGTTCAAATAACACATTCTATCTAAATGGACAACCTTAAATTTTCCTCGATCCCCACGTTGGATCCGGTAGACAACGTCATTAATGCGGGCTATCACCTTGTATGGACCTTCCCAGTTCTGTTGCAATTTTGGTGATTTGCCTTTCCTACGCTGAGGATTATACAACCAGACCAGATCTCCTTCGTTGAAGGCGTAAGATTTCACCTTGATGTCGTACCTAGCCTTCATGCGGCTGCTTGCTGGCTTCATCTTTTCTCTGGTGTTTTCATGCAATTTACGAATCCTGCTGCGCAATTCATCTACGTAGTTGATCACCTCTTTGGGCTCCGTAGGTGTACCGTGTTTCGGTAGGCCATTAAGAAGAGGGGTATGTGTCGATCTGATGCTATTCGTTCGACTGGTGCTCCGACATTGTATTGCATTTGTCCATGTGGCTTTACTTTTGGAACCACATACCTTATGCACTTTTTGCACTAATTCTGAACATTTTATTTAGCGCTTAGCCAATAGACACGTTCCCTTAACTTTTCCAACGTCATGTTTATTCCCAAATAGCCTCCTGGCACTCCGTTGTGTATTTCATGGAGTACTTGGCTGACTCTGGAAAGTGGCACGATTGGCTGCATACGAGATGTTGTCCCATCTCAGGATACGCTGCTCTTGGTCCAAATTACAGAGACTGAAGATTTTTTTTTAGTTTCATACACTGGACACTCGCGACCGGGGTTGCACGACTTGTTTCCGTTGTGGTCGATATAACCTCAATAGGTGCACATTTTCCCACTATCTCTCCCTCTTTCACCTTTACGCTGAATGTCTTTGGATTCAGAATCCTTGCAGGTAACATGTTGTTTTTTGGTCCTTCCTAGAATCGGTGGGTACCAGGACCAACTTCCACTTTTGCCCAAAAATTCATTGCATCGTTCTGCTAGCGATACTTGGATGATTCCTGCTACCAACTTCTGCCCCTCAAAGTTGGTGCATAAACATTTCCCGACTGTTGGCTTCCGGAAGATTCACCGGCTTCTGGATAGCCGTTTCTGCCAGTTTCTTCAGGTATTGGCTTATTACCACAGTGAGGGCAGCTTTTTCGTCGCATTTTTCGCTTACCCCGTGGAGTATCTCGTTCCTCGGCACTAATTTTTGCGCAGGAGCATTCAACAGATGCTACTTCCTTGACGAAATGTGTTATCCTGGAAGCCTGATTGACTGCTTCCATCGCCAGGGCGAAGGCGATGATTCAAATTCATCTGATTTCCAAAGAAGTCCCACTTCATATCGGAAACCGTTTTGTTTATTAGTTTGCTTCATAATGTCTATAGCTCTTTGATCATTATTCGATAATAACTTATTTGTCGGTTTATAAATACCCATGTCTTCGATGGTAAAATAATTTCTTACCATTTCATGGATGTTCTCCAAAACACTTTCTTGGGAATACGATTCTGCATCACTAATAGTTAAAATTCTTTTAAGATTAGTCAAATGGTCATTTTCTAGATGTGTTGGTCCATAAACTACCCATCCCAACCTTGTTTCAGGAATAAAGGGTCCCTTCGATCCCAGTTCAAACCGATTTGATTCTACTCCCAAATAAGCATTGGACATACCAACCAGAATAGTAGGTTTTGCATTTAAATAGCCATAAATTGGCAATCCTTGTAATTTGGCACTTTGCCATCTGTTATTGGAAATTAATTTATTTAAATTCAAGGATTGTGTTCGCAAGTCAAAATTTTTTATAGTGCAGAAATTATTCACTTTATATTTTTCACCCACACCCTGGATTTCAAACTCCACAAATGTCGTTGGTAAATCTATTGTCTGATTTCCAAACCACTGAAGTTTAATATTACCAGATTTTCCTTGTATTCCCAGTTGTTTTGCGACATCTTCATCAATTAGGGAAGGCTGTATCAAGGCTCCAGCGGCACTAGACAATGTTACTGGAATTATTTTGAAAAACAGTTCTGTGTTTTCAACATCTGAATGACGATGCAAGGTGCATAAAGGCTGTAGAATGATATTAGAATCCATATCCGATTCAGGTGGAGAAGAAGAATCATTCATGTGTTTATAGTTACTGTGAAGTAATTTATGGTGTTTGCGCTGGCATCCACCAATATTACAAATAAATTTGCTTCTGCATGTAAATGTGTTGTGTCCTCGTCTTAAACAAGAAAAATAAAGTTTCGATGCCTTCACTTCATTCCAGCGTTCGTCCATGGATATGTGAGCGAATTTATCGCACACTGTCAACAAATGATCTTGATTACACAAGATGCAGATAGATCTTTGAAAGTTGTTTGAATTAATGTGCATAACAAAGTTCTTTTTTGTTTCAACCGAGCTTTGAGAACTAGATTAGGTACACTATGTTGCTGCCTTTACTACGTTGGCTTCCTCGTCCAAGAATTTGGAAAAATGGTGAAGTGGATTAATGTTGATTTTGATCCGTGTCCACTCCAACTGCATCTTGAAGGGCAATTTCGAACATAATTCATCAAACGAAGACGGATTGCTCATGTGGTAGGTGGCGGTGGTTGCTTCCAGGAAAATGGCCAATCCTTTGACCTTGACAGCGAGTGGTACGATTTCTATTAATTTTATTCTATTAATCCTCTTTAATTTTGAAAGTTGACTTGACCGCCCAAAACTGTTTTTTAGTTCGGATATGACGTCGGCGACATTATTAGGGTAAATTAAGAGTGCCTCATTCAGTCGCATCTGATTTTCTAGGTTGTTATAGCCATATGTCCTGGTGCTTTCGTTGTACAAGTTAATAAATGCTGGTCACTCTTCTGGTAGCCCCCCAAATCTATACAAATTATGCAAATGATGTCTTGAATCAGTTTGATGATGTTGTGTTTCAGGCGGTGGATGGTACAATTGCGGCTGGTATGATTGTGGCAGGGGTTGCGGCTTACATGGCGTCTGGAGAAAATCTGTAGACTCTGGCAGAGAAGATTGTGGCTCTAAAAACTGTGGATGATATTCGGTCGTGATTGGTACGACTGTACCGGCTGGTTCAACGATATTGGCGGTGGCTCGTGGACGTGGGGCAAAGACGACTGTATCGAAGACTATGGATGTGGCGGTTGTTGATTAGACTGTAACTCTTTGTATGGCAGCATCGATGAGAAGGGCAACATTGCAGCTTTATGATTTTTAACCTGAACCTGGGCAAGGGGAATAGAGGGCGGAATGTCAATTACCTGATTTGTTGAGTTTATGGCGTTGAAAATTGCCAAAAACTTTTGTGCCATTTCTTGAAGCGATTTCTGGAATACCTCTTGCATATTCCCAATTTTGACGTGTAGATAATCAGCATATTATGGTTTGATGGTCTCGTTGATGGCTTCTTCCTCATGGTCGTCATGATCGCTTTGGTATTTTTCTTCCTTATCTGACATTTTGGGGTTAAGGCGGGCACACTTTCTTGTCTTTTTCTGCGGCATGTGCAAGGCGACGATTTCGATTTACAATCGAAAATAAAGATGTTGAAGATAGTAAAAAATACGGAAACTAAACTTTTGCGAGATGTTTATTTTCTAAAAACAAAACAAAGAATAATATTGTAATATTGCAATATTAGGATTACGATTGATTTTACCGATTGGCAATTTCTCTTCAACACTTGAACTGAACGTTTAAATGACAATGGAGCCTACAATTAAAGGAAATTACTTTTTTTTTCTTTTGGGATAAAATGAAATGAAATCGCACGATAGCCAACATATATAAAATAAATAAAGGACGTGTTCGTTTGTTTCTTTGCCCCTCCTTTTGGTCGTCGACAGATGTGTTGGTTTGTTAGCCGTACCTTTTAGTCATCGACACCATCCTTATTCTTGACTAGTACAATCAGTGCAGCCCATGGACTCTTAGATGTCTCTATTACCCCTCTTTCGCTCATATTCCTGTTCAGCTCATCCATCTCCTGTCGCTTGGCTAGAGGAACTCTCCTGGATCGTAGTTTGACAGGCTTCGCGGACCCTGTTTCAATACGATGCCGGGTTATGGCAGTCCTTCCGAAGTCAAATGGCCCTTTAGAGAATACATCACTGCATTTTCTTATAAGAGTTTTGAATGACGTTTTCTGCTCCTCTGTTAATTCTCATGAGTTTCATCACAAAGGTCTTGTATGTTGGGACACTTACTGGATAGAAACGTTGCAGGCACTTCGCAGACTTCTACCGACTTCACTCGTCCTACGTTTGTATTAGGAGGCAAAATGATGCCTTGGGACCCTTCACCCAAGGTATTCCCAGGCAGATATTTTGACGCTAAGACGGAGTCCACGATTAGCGATACTTTTTTGCTTCCCACAAAACCCTCTAAGCAAAGACTTCTCTCAACGGTTGCTCCTATGAAAGCATCTCTTGTTATTTCTTGGTCTTCGTCCGTGTAGTCAATTCTCCCATCATTCACCTTCCTGTTGTTCTCGTTGATTTCACTTAAATTCGATGTCTCCGGAGCGCTTTTTAGAGAATTAATGGTGGGCAACCGCTCCTTGTTGCCTCCACTACTTAGTTTTTTGAACATGTATCATTTTGTTTTTTTGCTACTTGCTGTAGGTTTATTCTCCCCATAACACACACGTCTTCTTCTTCTTCTCGTACTTAGCTCTTGTGCTATGTTCACGGCATCTGCTGTAGATGAACAACTAACTGTCAGCAAATCTTGAGTTGACTCATCCATTAGTCCCTCTATAAATTGACTAACGATTACTTCTTCTATCACTTTCACTGGGCATCCGGGGAGTGCTATTGCTACCAGTCGTCATAGATTCAATGCAAATTCAGCCAGGGTCTCCCTAGGGCCCTGAACTCAAATGCGCAGCTGGGTGTAGCTAGATGTAATACTTTCGCAGAACCGTCGCTGCTTTCTGGTAATGCACTCAACACGGTGAGAGCCTCTCCACGTAATTGCATCGCTAGAGCATTTGCTTTTTCTGTCCCGCTCCATTGCGGCGCAATTTCAAATTGTCGTTCATAGTCAGCCCAAGAACCGGTGCCATCGAAAGGTTGCAAAGTCAACGGTCAAAGGTAATCGCGTTGGAACAAACGGAAGTGAAACACTTGATGCACCAGAACCTTCGCCGGCCAAATTCGTTGCTGTCTTGCTGCTCACCTCCATATCTATCTGCTGCAGATTTGTGGCTTTCTGCTGACGATGATGCATGTTTTTTGCACGCGCTTGACTGCCTTGTAAATTATTTGGAGACGAATGGTGGCTGTTATTTACCGCGTTCATAAAGGAAAGGCAGCTGACCGAGCGTTCAAGGTCCTCGACCCTTTTCACTATGGCAGAGCTTTGTATTGCATACTCCTGTCCTGTTGTATTACATACTTCCATTCTGTCAATTTTTTCTCGAAGAATTGGCTCTGGTCCACCAGATACTCCTGTAGTATAGTGCGCAACTGAGTACACTCACTCGATCGCGCGGATTTCCCTTCTTCTTGTCCTCGTGGCTCCATTTCGCTTAGCGTAGTTGGCTTCAGACTTGAATTGCGATCGCAAGCCCACACTTGACACCAATGTTGCCTTCCGCTATCACAGTATGAGCCTTCTTCAGCAGACTCGGAGGATTTCGACACAGAAGCAAAAACAACAAACAATGTTCGAATTTCTGATTCCCGAGATTTTTTTTTTTCTTTATTAAATTATTTTAAGTCTTTTATTTGTTATTCACACTTAATTAATTTTCTTTGGTGTCTCCGCTCGAACTCGTCTCAACGGAAAAAATCTTCGTCCACCAAATGTCGGTTTCTATTTCTACAGGTTTTCTTACTTTCTGTGTCAATCTGAAGAAGTCCCAACGGCAGTAACGACTTCTCCTCAAATTTCTTTGATCGTGTCCGCTACCATTTCCTTTTGCTCATCCATAAAATGGGCCCCTCGCTGACTGGTATAAACCAATATGGCGCCTCGTTATATTGTTTTTGTGTTGTTCGTTGAATCGAACATCACCTTTGCTTGTCATTTTCAATTGTAAACAAGGGATTGCCGTGACAGGAATTCTGCTGGTATGCAATTTAATAAACTTTATTCTTTATATAGCCCATCTCCCTTCTAGGTTTCTGGACTCCGGATCATTATAATAAGAAGTTTGAAATGGCTGCCTGTGCAAACAACTGGGACAATGAGGAAAAGTGTTTTGCCCTAACAATGGCCTTGCAAGGTCCTGCAGCAGAATTGTCACAAACAATAGACATCGAAAAGCATAAAGATTTTGTGGCTTTAGTACAGACTATCGATGTTTACAAGGTCGAATTGCAAAGCCGAATACAGCAACGAGGCAAAACACTCCCGCAGCTCCAAGCGTGAGTAAACTTGCACATTTGTCATACACCACCGCAGGCCAAGAAATAATCAAAGACTTGTCTAAGCTCTGGCGATGGAAGCAGCCAACCAGGCTTCCAAATAAACACATTTCGTCATTGAACTACTGGTGAACTGGTGAATGCTTCTGCGCAAGACTAAGTGCCGAAACGAAATACTCTGCTGGAGATACGAACTGTGATAAAGTAGGACATCTTCAAGGGCATTGTAAAGAACCGGTACGACGTAAAGGCTGCCTTTACTGGGGTAACAAGCAAATAGAGGGAAAAACCGGCAGAAACGGCTACGAAGAAAACGGTCAAACTTCCCGAAGCCATCAGTCTGGAAATGCTTACTTCGCTGTGCAGAAGTCAATTATAAATGTCTCGCAGGCAAAACAATGCAATGAAAGTCTCCTAGAAGAAAGTTAGTGGTAAGAAAGCGAAAGAACAGGCCGCAATTCAAATGACCAGGACTGAGCCAGTAGGGGGTTGTAGTACAGACGAAATCCGTTCATCCCAGCTGGCAGATAATGACATCGAACCAATATTAGTCCGGAAGGAACACAGGGATAAACCAAGCTGACAGTTGATACTTACCGGAGTCAAACTCTGAAGGTGTATTGGGCACAGTGGAACTCGCTATGTGTGCAAGATGGTTTGCTGAAGAGAAAATGGGAAAGTGCTGATAGAACAACATCTCGTATCCAGCTAATTGTGCCGCGGTCCAGAATCAGCTAAGTGCTCCATGAAATACGTTATGGAATCTCAGGAGGTCATTTGGGAATAAACAAGATAAGGGAGTGTTTCTATTGGCTAAGGGCAAAACAAAATGTCGAAAATTGGTGCAAAAAGTGCATAAGGCGTGCGGCTACTAAGAGCACAAAAGTAAAGCCACAGGGACGACAACAATACAATGTCAGAGCACCATTTGAACAAATAGCAACCAATACATCCTCGTGGTCATGGATTAATTCAGTAAGTGGCCGGAAGTGTTTGTCTTCCCAAATCAAGAAGCTAAGACAGTAGAGAAAAAGGTAGTTAACAACTGAGTGAGCATATTTTGGGTCCCAATGGAACTACACTCTGATCATTTGCGAAACTCTGAATCAAAAGTCTTCCAAGAAGTGTGCCAATATCTGGGAATAGTGAAGACAAGAACAACGCCACTACACCCTCAATCTGATGGAATGGTCGAGCGATTCAATAGAACCTTGACTGAGCGTCTGTTTAAGGTCCGCGGCAACCGCTAGTGGGACTGAGATCGACACATACCCCTCGTCTTAATGGCCTACCGAAACGCGGTCCATAGTTCAACAGGACATACACCATCCGAGATCTTATTTAGTCAAACCATTCGGTTGCCAAGTAAAACGAAATTCGAATCCCCACCTACGGAGCCTAAGGAAGTAAACGACTACGTGGATGACATGCGCAGCAGGATTGCACAGTCCAAACGGCATCACTGTAAACTGCCAAGGACCGCTTCCTGTAGTGAAGGCAGTTTTCTCACGATCCGTACGATTTATCTCTACCTGCCAGTAACCGCTCTTCAAGTCAAGAGTTGAAAACCACTTCGCTCCAGAAAGCATATCCAAAGTGTCATCGATTCTGGGAAGTGGGTAACTGTCCTTTTTAGTGACATCGTTGAGACTACACAAAGCCTCGTGCTGCCATCTTTCTTCTTCAAGAGGACCACTGGAGATGCCCACGGGCTTTGCGATTCTTCAATCAGTCCCTCAGCTTTCACCTTCGACACCATTTCGTCAACTTCTGTTTGCTTTGCCAATGGAAGACGTCTTACAGGATGACGATTGGTCGAAGGTTTCCGGTGTCAATGTGGTGTTGAACAATATGCGTACGTCCATATTCTCCGTCTTGTGTAGCAAATATATCAGCGTACTCACCGATTAGTTTTTCTGCTGATCTTCGTCCAGATTGCAGAGGCTGAGAATTTTGTTCTTAACTTGTATGCTCTGAACTGTTGCTACCGGTATTACACGCTTTGTTTCCGTTGTGGTCGATATAGCCTCAACAGGTACACATTTTCCTACTATCTCCCCCTTTCTTACCTTAATACTGAACGTCTTTGGATTTCGAATCCTTACAGGGACCATGTTGTTCTTTGGCTTCACTAAGCTCTTTCCCACCATGAAGTCTCTTCTATTTTCTGGCTCCATCAAATAAAATCGGTGTATACCATTGGTATTTCCATGTTTCCGTATTTCAGGGTACATCCAAGTACTTGAGCAGTACTTCCAGTACTTGACCTGTACTTCAAGAACTTCACCAGTACTTTCAAATACTTCCTACCATATTGAGTAAGATTTGCTAAAGCGTTAATTTGTAAAGGAAAATTATTATCAAAGAGTTTCCTTGAAGTTAATTAGGAGAAGTGGTTTAAGTAAGAGATAAGAAAAGTAAAAGCGGTTGAGAAATTGGATTGTATTGAGAGAAACAATTAAATAGTGAATTGTAACTGTACTGAATAAAACGATTTGTATTGAAAAGAATTAGTTCTATCATTTGTACCCACACAAACATTTTACATTGGTGTCAGAAGTGGGATAGGACTTATTGTGTGTGCAAAAAAAAAACATTGACTGTTTGAAAAAGCTGGAATGGGTCGAAAACTATTGCAGTTGACCTTCGTCCAACTCAAATCCGAGTTGAACAATTGAAGCCTGTGCGCCACTGGAGGAAAAAGTGACTTGGTGCTCCGACTTCAGGAAGCCTTGAACAACAAGGGACATGATCCTGATACAAACTCCTTTGACGTCGATGAGGATGAACAGATAAGTACCGGCAGTGACATGGCTGCGATGATGCAACTCCTGTTGTTAAAAATGGACCAACAGAAGAACAGTCTCGAACAAAAAATGGACGAACAGAAGAAAAATCTGGAATAACAAAAGAACAGCCTGCAGGGCCTTCAACAGACAATGGACGAACAAAAGAATAATCTGGAAGAACAAAAGAACATTCTCCAGCATCGAAGAAACCGATGAGAAATTTGTAAGAATAGAAAAGAATGTTGACGAAAAATTCGAACAAATGGACAGCAAAATTGAGCAACTGGCAAAAGAGCTCGACATAGTGTGAAAACAGAAACTCCGGGAATGTTCTTTAAGCGGTCCAAGGAGAAAAGAGTTGAAGCCTCCTTCTTTCGATGGGCAGACCTCATGGTCTGCGTATAAGTAGCAATTGAAAATAGCTGCTTGTGCGAACCACTGGGACAATAAGGAGAAGTGCTTTGCCCTCGGAATGGCCTTACACCGTCCTGCGGCAGAATTGTTACAAACAATCGATATCGAAAAGAATAGAGACTATATGGCTTTAGTGCAGGCTATCGAGAAACGGTTTCGGGATAGCCACATACGGGAGGTTTACAAGGTTCAATTTCAAAGCCGTATGCAACAACGAGGACAAACACTGCAACAGCTCCAAGCAGACGTCAGTAGGCTGGCACATTTGCCATATCCCACCGCAGGCCAAGAAACAATCGACGAAATGGCAAAGGACGCATTCATCAGGGGAATCACAGATTTTGAGCTACAGTCAGCTGTAAGGATGTCCGGGAAAGAAACCCTTGCTGAAGCACTTGCCTTCGCTCTGGCGATGGAAGCAGCCAATCAGGCTTCCAAAGGAATACGTTTCGTCAGGGAAATAGCATCTGGTGAATGCTCCTCCTCAAGACTAACTACCATGCAACGAAATATTCTGCGGGGGAGACGAAGGATGTGCGGCTGGAACTGCGATAAAGTAGGACATCTGCAAGGGCATTGTAAAGAACCGATACGACGAAAAGGCTGCCTGCACTGGGGTTACAGACAAATAGAAGGAAAAACCGACAAAAAGTCGGTCAGATTTCCCGAAGCCATTAGTTGGGAAATGCTTACTTCGCGGTGCTGAAGTCTGCAGCAGGAGGCGGTGACTCCAGGGCAATTATCCCAGTCTCACAGGTAAAACAATGCAATGGAAGCCCCCCAGCAGAAGTAGTCAGTGGTAAGAAAGCAAAAGAACAGGCCACTATCCAAATCATCAGAACTGAGCCAATA
This sequence comes from Volucella bombylans, assembly GCA_949129095.1. Classification (NCBI taxonomy): domain Eukaryota; kingdom Metazoa; phylum Arthropoda; class Insecta; order Diptera; family Syrphidae; genus Volucella; species Volucella bombylans. The sequence goes on from OX422141.1 coordinate 46,184,870, forward strand.
GAGGGTTGAAGTATAGACGAAATCCGTTCCTCCCAACAGGCAGACAATGACATCGAACCAATATTGGCCTGGAAGGAACACGAGGAAAGACCAAGCTGACAGCAGATATCAGATCGGAGCCAAACTGTGAAGGCATACTGGGCACACTGGGACTCGCTTTGTGTGCAAGATGGATTTCTGAAGAGAAAATGGAAAAGTGCAGATGGGACAACATCTCGTTTGCAGCTAATACTGCCACGTTCCAGAATCAGCCAAGTACTCCATGAAATACATGACGGAATCTCAGGAGGCCATTTGGGAATAAACAAGACGTTGGAAAAGGTAAGGGAACGTTTCTATTGGCTAAGCGCTAAACAAGATGTCGAGAATTGGTGCAAAAAATGCATAAGGTGTGCGGCTACCAATGGTCCAAAAGTAAAGCCACATGGACAAATGCAACAATACAATGTCGGAGCACCTTTCGAACGAATAGCCATCGACATCGCTGGGCCGTTTCCCGAAACCTTTAATGGAAACCGATATACTCTCGTAGTCATGGATTACTTCAGTAAGTGGCCGGAAGTGTTTGCCATCCCAAATCAAGAGGCTAAGACCGTAGCCGAACAGATAGTCAACAACTCGGTGAGCAGATTTGGGGTCGTAATGGAGCTACACTCTGATCAAGGGTGAAACTTTGAATCAAAAGTCTTCCAGGAAGTGTGCCAATATTTAGGAATAAGGAAAACAAGGACAACGACCCTACACCCTCAATCTGATGGAATGGTCGAGCGATTCAATCGGACCTTGAATGAGCATCTATCTAAGGTCGTCAGCAACTGCCAACGGGATTTTGATCGACACTTACCCCTCTTCTTAATGGCCTAGCGAAACGCGGTCCATAGCTCAACAGGGCACACACCATCCGAGATCTTATTTGGTCAAACAATTCGGTTGCCAAGTGAAGCAAAATTCGGATCTCCACCGACGGAGCCCAAAGAGGTGAACGACTGCGTGGATGACTTGCGTAACAGGATTCGTAACTTGCATGAAGACACCAGAGAAAAGATGAAGCTAGCGAGCATCCGCTACCGAGACTAGGTACCACATCAAGGCGAAATCTTCCGGCTTCAACGAGTGAGATCTGGTCTGGTTGCATAATCAATCCTCAGCGTAAGAAAGGCAAATCACAAAAATTGCAACAGGACTGGGAAGGTCCATACAAGGTGATAACCCGCATTAATGACGTTGTCTACCGGATCAAGAGTGGGGACCGCGGAAAATTTATAGTGGCCCATTTGGATAGAATGTGTCATTTCAACGGGATGATGAATGACGAAGTTGTTCGGGACGAACAACTGTAGGGAAGGAGCAGTGTGACAACCATTTAAATGTGAGCAGCGAAATTGGAAATTGTATGGGACGCTAGATGGCGAGGATTGTTCTCGAAGTATGGCATGCGAGTAGAAATACCAGCATCCCCAAGGTATGCAAGTTAGTTCATCAGTTGAATGTGAAGTGTTAATTAGGAGAAGTGTTTAAGTGACTTAAGCAAAAGATAAAAAAAAGTATAACCGGTTGAGAAATTGTATTGAGAGAAACAATTAAATACTGAATTGTAACTGTACTGAATAAAGCGATTTGTATTGAAAAGAATAAGTTCTATCATTTGTACCCACACAAAGATTTGACAATATTGTGATAACCACTTAAATGTGAGCAGCGACATCTAGCAGAAAATGTCGATACTAGAATAACAAAGTCTCGACTGGAGAGTGGAATCGAATTTTTTAGCAAATTGGAAATTGTATAGGACGCTGGATGGCGAGGATTGTTCTCGAAGAGCAGAAGAGCAGCATTGAACAAAAATTCGACGAACAAAAGAATAGTCTAGAACAAAAACTGGAAGAACAAAATAACACTCTCCAGCAAAAATTCGAAGAAATCGATGACAAATTTGAAAGAATAGAGAAGAACGTTGATGACAAATTTGATAGAATAGAGAAGAACGTTGATGACAAATTTGATACAATAGAGAAGAATGTTGGCGAAAAATTCGAAGAAATGGACAGCAAAGTTCAGCAACTGGCAAAAGAGCTCGGCACAGTGCGAAAACAGAAACTGCGAGAATGTTCTTTAAGCGGTACAAGGAGAAAAGAGTTGAAGCCTCCCTCATTCGATGGCCAGACCTCATGGTCTACTTATAAGAAGCAGTTTGAAATGGCTGCCTGTGCAAACGACTGGGACAATGAGGAAAAGTGCTTTGCCCTAACAATGGCCTTGCACGGTCCTGTAGCAGAATTGTTGCAAACAGTAGACATCGAAAAGCATAAAGATTATGTGACTTTAGTACAGGCTATAGAGAAACGGTTTGGGGATAGCCACATGCAGGAGGTCTACAAGGTCCAACTGCAAAGCCGAACGCAGCAAAGAGGAGAAACACTGCAGCAGCTCCAAGCAGACGTGAGTAGACTTGCACATCTGTCATACCCCACCGCTGGCCAGGAAATTATCGACGAAATGGCAAAAGATGCATTTATCAGGGGAATTGCAGAGCTACAGTCAGCAGTAAGGATAGCCGGGAAAAGAACCCTTGCTGAAGCACTTGCCTTCGCTCTGGCGATGGAAGCAGCCAATCAGGCTTCCAGGGGAACACATTTCGTCAGGGAAGTAACATCTATCGAATGCTCCTGCACAAGAATTAGTGCCGAGGAACGAGATACTCGGCGGGATAGACGGATAATGCGCTGCTGGAATTGCAATAAAATAGGACACCTTCAAAGGCAGTGTAAAGAACCGGTGCGCGAAAAGACTGCCCTCACTGTGGTGGCAAGCCAATAGAGGAAGAAACCAGCAGAAACAGCTATCAAGAAGCCGGTCAACCTTCCCGAAGCCATCAGTCGGGAAATGCTTAAGCACCAACTTCGCGGGGCAGAAGTTGGTAGCAGGAGTCGACGGCCCCAGGACAATCATCCAAGTCTCGCTGGCAAAACGATGCAACGAAAGCCTTCTAGTGGAAGTAGTAAGTGGAAAAGAAAAATGGATGGCAACAGTAGACACCGGTGCCACGGCCTCAATCATCAGGAGGAATCTTGTGCAGAAGTCTTGGCTGCATAACACTAGCAGTTGCAGCTTGCGAACAGGAGCAACGATTAAGGTATATGGTGAAGTTCGCATAAAAATCCAATTGGCCGGAATAACATTCACTCACGCGTTTCTGGTAGCTGACATATGTGACGAGTGCATCATTGGTACAGACTTCATGAGAGAACATGGACTTGTAGTCGACTTGGGGGCACAAACCCTGAAATACGGAAACATGGAGATACCAATGATATACGGAAACGCCAATACCTCAGTCTCAAATGTCGTCATCTGCAGCAATCAGAGTCTAGAGCCTTCGTCAGAAGCAATTTTGTGGGCAAAAGTGGAAGGTGGTCCTGGTAGCTACCGATTCTATTTAATGGAGCCAGAAAAGAAAAGAGACTTCATGGTGGGAAAGACCTTAGTGGAGCCAAAGAACAACATGGCCCCTGTAAGGGTTCTAAATCCATGGACATTCAGTGTAAAGGTGAAAAAGGGGGAGATAGTGGGAAAATGCGTACCTGTTGAGGCTATATCCACCACAACGGAAAAAACGGGTGCAAAACCGGTCACAACAGTTCAGAGCATAAAAATCAAGAACAAAATTCTCAGCCTCTGTAATCTGGACGAAGATCAGCGAATCCTGGCAGAAAAACTAATCGGTGAGTACGCTGATATATATATTTGCTACACAAGATGGAGAATATGGACGTACGCATATTGTTCAACACCACATTGACACCGGAGACGCTCGACCAATCCGCCAACCTGCAAGGCGTCTTCCATTGGCAAAGCAAACAGAAGTTGCCGAAATGATGTCGAAGATGAAAGCTGAGGGAGTGATTGAAGAATCGCAAAGTCCGTGGGCATCTCCTGTGGTCCTCGTGAAGAAGAAAGATGGCAGCACGAGATTTTGTGTAGACTACGAACGTCTCAATGATGTCACTAAAAAGGACAGCTACCCACTTCCGAGAATCGATGACACTTTGGATATGCTTTCTTCAGCGAAATGGTTTTCAACACTTGACTTGAAGAACGGTTACTGGCAGGTAGAGATAAATCGTGCGGATCGTGAGAAAACTGCCTTCACTACAGGAAGGGGTCTTTGGCAGTTTGCTGTGATGCCGTTTGGACTGTGCAACGCTCCGGCCACCTTCGAGCGACTAATGGAACGAACATTGCAAGGACTCACATGGAAAACCTGCCTAGTATATTCGGACGACGTTATCGTCATAGGTAAGACGTTCGAGGAGCACCGCGAAAATCTAAAAGAAGTGTTTGAGAGGCTACGAAGTGCTCATTTAAAGCTCAACCCGGAAAAGTGCGCCTTGTTTCGTCCGGAAGTAAAATATCTGGGTCACATTATATCAGCGGAAGGAGTAAGAACGGATCCTGACAAAATCGAAGCCGTGAAAAGTTGGCCTTCTCCAAAAGATAAACACCAACTGAGAAGCTTCTTGGGCCTCGCGACGTATTACAGAAGGTTCGTAAAGGATTTTGCTGGCATTGCAAAGAGCCTGCATCAACTTACGGAAAAAGGCCGACAGTTCAGGTGGTCTGGAGAATGCGAAAAAGCATTTCAAGAACTGAAGCGACAGCTGTGCAAAGCTCCATCTTGGGTTACCCCACGCCCGGAAAAATGTTCATCGTGGACGCAGACTCTAGCAATGTTGGGGTCGGAGCTGTGATCTCCCAAGTTCATGACGGTCAAGAGAAAGTGGTCGCATATTACAGCAAAGTACTCTCCAGACCTGAACAGAACTACTGTGTAACCCGGCGCGAGCTTCTGGCTTTAATTCTGGCTACGAAGCATTTCCATAAGTACCTCTACGGACAAAAGTTCATTCTCCGGACAGACCACGCAGCTCTGAAATGGCTACTCCAATTTAAGAACCCTGAAGGCCAAGTTGCAAGATGGATCGAGCAGTTGCAGGGCTACGACTTTGAAGTGCAACACCGCAAGGGAACACTCCACTCAAATGCTGATGCTCTCTCTCGTCGACCGTGCGGAGTAAAATGCGAACACTGCAATCGTAAAGAAGCAAAAGAACAGGCAACTATCCAAATGATCAGGACTGAGCCAATAGAGGGTTGGAGTATAGACGAAATCCGTTCCTCCCAACAGGCAGACAATGACATCGAACCACTATTGGCCTGGAAAGAACACGAGGAAAGACCAAGCTGGCAGCAGATATCAGATCGGAGCCAAACCCTGAAGGCATACTGGGCACAGTGGGACTCGCTTTTTGTGCAAGATGGATTGCTGAAGAGAAAATGGGAAAGTGCAGATGGGACAACATCTCGTATGCAGCTAATTGTGCCACGGTCCAGAGTCAACCAAGTGCTCCATGAAATACATGACGGAATCTCAGGAGGCCATTTGGGAATAAACAAGACGTTGGAAAAGGCAAGGGAACGTTTCTATTGGCTAAGCGCTAAACAATATGTCGAGAATTGGTGCAAAAAGTGCATAAGGTGTGCGGCTACCAAGGGTCCAAAAGTAAAGCCACATGGACAAATGCAACAATACAATGTCGGAGCACCTTTCGAACGAATAGCCATCGACATCGCTGGGCCGTTTCCCGAAACCTTTAATGGAAACCGATATACTCTCGTAGTCATGGATTACTTCAGTAAGTGGCCGGAAGTGTTTGCCATCCCAAATCAAGAGGCTAAGACCGTAGCCGAACAGATAGTCAACAACTGGGTGAGCAGATTTGGGGTCCCAATGGAGCTGCACTCTGATCAAGGGCGAAACTTTGAATCAAAAATCTTCCAGGAAATATGTCAATATTTGAGAATAAGAAAGACAAGGACAACGCCACTACACCCTCAATCTGATGGAATGGTCGAGCGATTCAATCGGACCTTGAATGAGCATCTATCTAAGGTTGTCAGCAACTGCCAGCGGGATTGGGATCGACACATACCCCTCTTCTTAATGGCCTACCGAAACGCGGTCCATAGCTCAACAGGGCACACAGCATCCGAGATCTTATTTGGTCAAACAATTCGGTTGCCAAGTGAAGCATAATTCGGATCCCCACCGACGGAGCCCAAAGAGGTGAAGGACTACGTGAATGACTTGCGCAGCAGGATTCGTAAATTGCATGAAGACACCAGAGAAAAGATGAAGCTAGCAAGCAGCCGCATGAAAACTAGGTACGATATCAAGGCGAAATCTTCCGGTTTCAACGAAGGAGATCTGGTTTGGCTGTATAATCCTCAGCGTAAGAAAGGCAAATCACCAAAATTGCAACAGGACTGGGAAGGTCCATACAAGGTGATAACCCGCATTAATGACGTTGTCTACCGGATCCAGCGTGGGGATCGAGGAAAATTGAAAGTGGTCCATTTGGATAGAATGTGTCATTTCAACGGGATGCTGCATGACGAAGTTGTTCGGGACGAACCACTGTAAGGAGGGAGCAATGTGATAACCACTTAAATGTGAGCAGCGACATCTAGCAGAAAATGTCGATACTGGAATAACAAAGTCTCGACTGGAGAGTGGAATCGAATTTCTTAGCAAATTGGAAATTGTATGGGACGCTGGATGGCGAGGATTGTTCTCGAAGTATGTCATTCGAGTATAAATACCAGCATCCCCAAAGTATGCAAATCAGTTCTAAAGTGTAATTTGAAGTGTTAATTAGGAGAAGTGATTAAGTGGTTTAAGTAAAAGATAAGAAAAGTATAAGTGGTTGAGAAATTGGATTGTACTGAGAGAAAGAATTAAATACTCGTAGTGAATTGTAACTGTACTGAATAAAGGGATTTGTATTGAAAAGAATAGGTTCTATTATTTGTACCCACACAAACATTTTACAATATTGTTGAATAATAGTTAAACTTTAAAAAACGAAAAAAAAATTAACTAATTCCTTATATTGTAAATTAAGTGTCCAAAATGTCCTTTTCGTTGCCTAATCTGTTTACTTACACTTAAGCAGCAACAACAACTTATTTTCTTTTTTTACGTGTTTACACACATTATTCTTGTCCATCACAAGAATGTCCTTCCAAATGAAGAGAGCATAAGAAATTTTAAAATGTATGTTGCTCAGTATTAAACTCTCCGAGGAGTAAAATTATTTTAAATATGATTTCTTCGAATTGTTTATAAGCCAATTGTACTTATACTTTGAAAAATAGGTGAAAAACTTATTTTCAGAGGAATTTGGAACATTTTCAACAGACAAAGATTTTGTACTTCATACAATTCCAATCATGTTTTACAACTTCGTCAGTAATTCCAGCGCATGTGTAATGGTGCCAACCATTCGTATGTATCAACGTTCTTGCAAGCATTACAACTATAGGACATTTTGATTGGGGAAATAACTTATTTGGCGGATGAGATGAGGTAGAGATTGTTTTGTTTTTGCAAATCGTCGTCGAAATATAATTTATTTTAAGACCAGATGGACTTACCTTACACTTTCAGGACGACGGAGCAGTGGCTTGTTACAGTGTTACTTTGTAATACAGAGAAATGTATGTAATGTATTGGACTTATTCACATGTATGTATGTACATACGTAAGCTTGGTCTTTTCCCAATAGGCTTTTGTTCTTTTATGGTTTTAATTATTATTATTTTACTTACTAATTGAGACCTATAATAATGGCGGAATTCTTGAAATCTGTATAGAATTTATCCAAAAAGTATTCGATCAATGAATGATCACTGTAGTTTATCACTTACTAACGGAATTTTGATGATCGACTGTTGATAACTTCACAGTTTACTAGAGACTTTTTTTTATTTATTTCTGGATTTTGTGAAAAATGTGCTGATGAGGAAAGGAGACATATGTGGAGGAGAGTTAAATTATTTTAAACGTGAGTAAATCTGGTGAATGTATAAGAGCGAAGAGGTCGTTTTCAGTGGTAAAAAGTATAATAGAAAGACATTCTGCTAGTAATAATGTGTCCAATACCCCGCGTTCATGCCGACCCTCCAAATTAAGTTTAAGAGAAATAAAAAAGACCATAAAAAAATTTCAACAAATATTCAAATCGGTATGAATACACTTATAAAGCCTCAGCATGTGTCAAGTTTTTAGAAAATGGTATAGAGAGAGAGAGAAAGAAAGATGTTTGGGCTTAGTAGTTATTTCACTCCGTGGGTGGCACCCAACATTTAATGGGGAGACTAAATCCTTAGTGGAAGTTGACTTGTTGTCAATTTCTAGTCAACTACTCATCTTACTTCATTTTTGTTAACTGAACAAATGAATATCTTTCGGACGCGGTTGGGATTCGAACGCCGAGCCTTCCGATGTGGAAGCCAGTCCACTACCCCTTGAGCCGCGGCCACCCACAATGAAATACGAAATAGAAATAAATACAGTCCGAAATGTGCTGCATGATGCCAGTTATGGTGGCAAGTCCGTCGTTCATAGACCTCGATAGAGGACAGATGTGTTCAGTTTCAGTTTAGCTCGTAAACCTAATTAGTTGCACTTTCTTAACTAGCTCGACAGCTAAGTGGTTAGCGGCGTCGGTCGTCAGTCGTTCATAGACCTCTATGGAGATCACACGTGTTTTTTGTTTCGGCTATAGAAGTGCGGAAAAAGAAGAAGTATACGTTTAGGCAGTAAATTTTGAAAGTGTTCGGTAGCCGTGGTAGTAAATACGCAGACAACAAATCTCGGGGTCGTGGGTTCGTTTCCCAGTCTCTGCTAAAGTTTTTATTTCTTTTTTCTTTTTATATAATTTAATTATAATAAACAAAAAAAAAAAAAAAAAAACAATTAGTGTAAAAAAAGTGATAAGCAAAGTTCCATGAGTGGATGTAAGCGGTCCGCTAGCCAAATAGCGGGATCAGCAGATGGCATGATGTCGTCTGAAGATCAAGCCGTTAAGCCGCCAGTCCACTTAAAAGCAACAACAACAGCAACAAGAAAAATAACAGATATGGTCATAAAGAGGAGGAGAAAGCTGAAGCCGACTCCGAATCTTGTTAAGCGCACTCTTTCAGCTTCTTTAGAAATGCTGCATGGTAGAGTGAAGGAGAGAGCTGCGATGATATCAGCTAGCGCAGCAGCAAATAAATGTAGGCAAGAGTCGGATACTAAAGACTGTCCATATGTGCCCGACGGAGATGGAGGCCACTACATTGGGGCAGACAACTGCTTCGCATCCCTCGCTGCATCTGAGTCAGATGACGAAGAGAACGAGGTCGAAGCTCTAACAAGTAGCATTATTGAGCTACAACAACAAGTTCTTGCTATAAGAGCAAAACAAGTTGCTAGGAGGGTGAGGGAGAAGCAGCAAACTCTCCAGAAACCACAGCAACAACAAAATATAAACGTGGAGCTCCCACAACAACTACAACATCAACTACAACAACAACAACATCAGAAACAATCACTGCAACAACAAAAAATACAGAAACCTGCACAACAACTGAAAAAAACAAATGTACATACACAGCAAAAACATCAAGAACGTCAACAAAAATCACAGAAGCAACAGCAGCAGCAACAACAGAAACAGCACCAACAACAACATCAGCAAAGGCCGCAACAACAGCAGCAGCAACAACAACAATATCACCAAAAGCAACAGCAGCAGAAACAACAACAACAGCAAGAACAGAAGTCCACTAAGCAGAAGGTGCCACCAATCAACACCTTCAAATTGGAGTTGAAGGACACCATCGAGCTATGTAAGTCGGCCATAGGCAACAACTTTCTTATAAAAAAAATATCAGTAGATAGGCACGCGATCCATTGCAATACAGTGGAGCGCTACCATAAAATTAAAAGTTTACTGAAGGATACGACGACGGAGTTCTTTTCCTACACCCCGAAGGGGGAAAAGCTGCAAACAATGCTGCTGAAGGGATTGGAACCGTCGACTGATCCGGGGGAGCTCCTTGCGCTGCTGAAAGAGAAAGAGTGCGAGGGACTCAAATTCGTGGGGGTCAAGCCGTTTGTCACGGCTAGAGCCAAAAGGGAGAGGCGGCAACTGCCGATTTTCCTGGTCCAGCTTAGTCCCACCAGCAATCTGGATGGTCTAAGAAGTATTAAAGTCTTAGACTACCAGGTTGTACATTGGGAGAAAATAAAGAGGAGCGAAAACATTTTACAATGTGTTCGCTGCCAAAGGTTCGGGCACGCCGCGTCGAACTGCGAAATGCAGCCTCGATGCGTGAAGTGCGGAAAGAACCACAAGTCCGAGGAATGCTCTCTGGGTAAGGACGGAGCGTCTGAAAAAAGCCAACTCTCTTGTGCTTTATGCAGGAACACGGGACACACCGCAAATTATCGGGGTTATCTCAGAGCTCGAGACACTTTTTCAATCTCTGAGGCTGGAATTGGAAGACAACTATTTTATTATCGGCGGAGATTTCAACGCCAAACACAGTGATTGGGGAAATAATACACCAAATACTAGAGGGAACCTACTATTCAATTGGTGGGGTCAGCACAGTGTGATGTATCGACTCGGGCTTAAGGCGACGGATAGTCCGTCGTTTCCCAGACACGGGTCCTATTTGGATCTTCTGCTGTTCGACTCACGAATACAACTGACATGCACAAACCAACAAACTACAAACTGTCTACGCACTTTCGTGTATGACAGTGACCATTGCGGTCTCAGCACCGAAATAACTGTTCCAAACGAAATTGCGGAATTGGATGAGTTTGTTCAAAGGCATACCTACAATTACAGTAGGGTGCGTTGGACACACTTCACCAGAACACTGACTAGAGCACTCTCCTCGAATTCGCTCTACCCACCGTCCAACAGAAATCTGTCAAACGAGGAGATTGACAGGTATATGAGACTAATGGACGAGACAATCAAACGAACAATGGACAAAACGATACCTCGGTACCAACGCACTGACGAAGAAGACTTATTCCGCAACGCAACTATTGACGCACTGCACCGACAGAAAAGTAGACTACTGTCAAGACTAAAAACTTTGTATAGACAGTTTACTGACAGACATAACCCGGAGATCATGACACTGAAGTCGTCGATTAAAAACCTCCAAACACTAATAAAGGAAAATTACAGAAAATCCGTAAGTTTGTATTGGAACAATAAAATTCGGGCTGTAAACACCAGCAACCCGAATATGTTCCCGCAAATAAATAAAATATTTCGGAGAAATAATCAGAACGACTTTCCATGTCTTAAAATCGCCCGAACGACGATCATCATCAAATGAGGCTGTTGATGATGACAACTTCTTTGTGATCGAGGATCCGCAGGAGCAGGTAGAGGCTATAGGAGCGACTTTCCGGGAAGTGTACAAGGCGAATGTTATCATTGGCCCGAACCACGATCTGGAGAATCGAGTCCTTGTGCACAATTTCTACCTTCGAAATGAAATTGTGAATTGGCGATTCGAGAGCTCGGGTTTCACCCAGTTCAGTGACGAGAATATGGCAAATAATGTCATCACCAACGATAGGGTACTACCCCCGTTCATTTCGAAGGCAGAGCTCCAAACGATCTTTGAATCGCTTAGAAGTAAGAAATCAGTGGGAACCGATGAAATACCGAACATTGTGCTTCGACATCTCCCTCTAGAAGCGGTGAACATTTATACCACCCTGTTTAATAATGCAATGAATAATGCACATTATCCAGCGCATTGGAAAACTGCGGTGGTACATCCCATCCCCAAAAGGGATAAAGACACTTCCAATCCGGCGAATCTCCGCTCGATCAGTCTTCTTCCAAACATCAGTAAGGTGTTCGAGAAGGTGATCAATAGAGTCCTGACTAAGTGGGTTGAGGACAAACATATAGTTCCGGATAATCAATTCGGTTTCAAGGCGGGGCATGATATCATTCATGCTGCGTCTAAACTGGTTTCTGATATCCAATGGAACAAAGGCAAGAACCAGTGCACTGGTGCCTGCCTGATTGACTTGGAGAAGGCCTTCGATACCGTATGGTTAGAAGGACTCTTTTTCAAGCTGGACAGGTTGGGCATTAGTAAACCACTGCTGTATATTCTTTTCGATATGCTCTCCAGTAGACAGTTCATCGTGAAGAATGGCGATGTGACTTCTGCTGGAACATTTAACATTAAAAACGGTCTGCAACAAGGTGCGGTAAATTCGCCGATCCTATTCAACATTTACACGAGTGATCTGATAGGTTCACTTCACCATGCCATAGCGTACGCAGACGACATAATCGCGTACAGATCAGGTCCAAAGATTGAGGTCATTAATATACTTTTGCAACGCGACTTCGACAAAATTAAGCGATATTGCGATGACTGGAAGTTGAAAATCAACTTTCAGAAGTCGGAAACCATTCTGTTTAGGACGCCTTTGTCTGGGGCCTCTAGAGACACCAGAAAGAATTGGCGAAAGTTCTCGATCGTGGGACAGCAAGGGCAGCCACTTGCTTGTCGTAATGTAGTCAGATACCTTGGGATCTGGCTAGATCAATTTCTGTATTTTAACAAACATATAGATGTTGCTCTGGCCAGAGCTAGAGGTGCTTTTGCCCTTACAAAGAGACTGTTTTATAACAGCCAACTCGATGCGAGGGTGAAGGTAATCTGCTACATGGCCCTTATCAGGCCCATGCTTGTATTTGGATGTCCCGTGTGGTTCAACGTGAGAGCAAGTTTATTGGAAAAGATTCGGGTGTTTGAGAGGGCTTGTCTTAGGACTTGTCTTCGCCTATACAGAACACCAGAGTCCCAGTACATAAAATTCTATCCTAATGAGGTCTTATACAATAGGGCGAACCTAATAAGAGTGGACAATTTCGTCATTAAGTTGACTCGAAGGCACGTTGCAAGAGCAATGACCTCATCGAACAACCTGATCTCCGGGGCTTACTACCCTAATCATATGTATCACGAGAGAGTTCGCTATGACGGCTTTATTCCTCCAGAAGCGTTCCTCTATTTAGATAGTAAAGGTCTGATCCAGGACAGATTGGCGGTGCCGCTAATCTTCCACGTCGCTCGAACAGCTGCGGACAGGCGACTCAACTACGACAGAGACGTCGCACATGGCAGTGCGGAGCGTCTCCGGTTCAGTAGGGCGGTAGGGAGTCGCGACAGGAGGGATGTTGCTCAGCAGCACCAACAATTTTGGTGGCTTTTTGAAGGGGAGGATGCTTCGTCGTCGAACTCCTCCAGTAATAGTTAGCTTCATGTGAAGCAAGGTGGGCCAGCCTATTTTTTTTAGCCATGGCCGGCTTACGTAGTTCTAGGTAGGTTTAAGTTAGATTTTAAGAAAAAAAAAATATAAAAACAAAAAAAAAATAAATAAAAAAAAAATGAAAAAAAAAACTAAAATATATATACATACATATTTATATATATTATGTATATATATATTATGTGTGTATATATATGTATGTATGTATGCATTGGATGTAAGTAGGTTAAGTAGGTTAAGATTTATTTTTAGGTAGATTGTAGGCTTTTAGTTTTAAGTTTTATAAAAAATTAAAAAAAGTCCAGATACTAAGTTTTTTTTGATTAAAATGTATTTTCTTAGTTGTAGTATTAATAAATGTAAAAATAAAATAAAATTAGACTGTAAGATTTGTCGAAAGACATAGATTAAGTATTATGTTTAACTTAGAGTGCCCGCATGGGGCCAGTAAGTTAGAATAAGATTATTTGTAAGTTATTTAAGCTAATTTTTAAGCATTTTTTTGTCTAGCATATAAGAGTAATTTAAGTATATAAATAAAAATGCATTTAAACTGAACTGAACGGCGTCGGTCGTCAAATCGTGGGATGCGATCCCGATTTCGATCCCGCGCCGAAATTTTAGAACTTTTTTGTTTTTTTTTTTCAAATTGGGTAAATATACATACATATCATAAAACAAAATCAACAAGAAATAAGGAAATCACGTGATGGATGGTGGAGAGCGTTCCGCTTTTCCCATAACGGGAGATGCAAAAGGCAACAACAGTGTTGCCGGTGCCGTGGTGAAAGCCATTAAAAGGAGGAGGAGTTTGAAATCCCCTCCTAAAAAGAGAATAAATGTCGTTCTAACAGAGGACGATGAATATTATGAGGGGCGCAATAACAACTTTGCGTCTCTAGCGGCATCCGAATCGGAAGATGAGGATGAAATGTTAAAAGACATTAGCAGCAGCATAGAAAAGCTGCAAGAAAAAATGCTTGCTGTTAAGCTAAAGCAAACTGCACGCAGGCAGAGGGTATATACTGTGTGTACAAAGTATAATGTGTATACAAAGGTATACACTAATATATGTATATAATTGTGTATAATGTCTATGTGTGTGTATGTTTGTATTGTGTATATAGGTTAGGTAGGCTAAGGTTTGTTTTAAGTTAGATATTAAGTTTTTATAAAAAAATAAAAAATTATGTCCATATGATAAGTTTTTGTTAACAAATATTTTTTCTTAGCTTTAAGTACACAAAATAAATAGTTCTAAGTAAAATGTAAATAAAGTCGAAAGACATAGTCATAATAATTTAGAGTAGCTTAGAGCGCCTGTGTGGGGCCAGTAAGTTAGTTTAAGATTGTTAAGTAATTTTAAGCTAGCATTTAAGCAGTTTTTGTTAGTATGTAAGACTTAATGATTAAGTAAATAAAATGCATTTAAAACTAAACTAAACTTGATGAGTGAATATTTTTTGGTCCTATTATTACGAAAAATTTTACCACATTCTTCATTTTTTTGTTGCCACATGATAAGCAATCTAAATTTTGTTTATTGCTTCTTTCACGAATATATTTTTTACTTGTAATAAATATACTTGAATTACATTTTCCTTAATTATTCATTTATCATTTTGTCTTTAGATATGTGTAGGTGAGCTAATATTTGATGGAATCACTGTAAATATAAACGTCAAATTGTATTGTGTCAAACCAGATTTTTGTTTTCGAACAAACGACTGTGTTTGACTTCGTTGTTGGAATCTTTCACAATGTTATGGTTTTTATCTCAATAAATCGGTGTTGCCACCATTTTGCTAAACAAAGAAATTGACACTTAACCAATACATTTCGAATGCGATGTACTTAGAATTTTAAACAAATACGATAAGTTTTATTTAAGCCCTCATAAAGTCATGCCGAAATTATTTAATTTAGTATAGATCTATCTACAGACATAGATCTTAAGCCCTCATTTGACAAACAATACCAGAATAGAATATTATAAAGCAGATTGCTTTTCTTACGCTTTTTGGAGTAGGATAAGGCGAAATGCAGCAGAAGTGACCCGTTTTACACGTCACCTAGATCTCTCTAGGGTAGTTCTAACGTGTAAGTTCACCTGATGAGCAAATATGCTGAGTGCCGTAGTCGCCCCTCCGCTTTAAAAGCGAAATTAAAGAAATATATGTGGATTCTCTTTCTTATGGACTTTGAATATTTGGTTGTCACAAATTTGTTCGCAAATTGAACGATTATGATTGGGATATATAATTTTCGATTCTTTTTTTTACTTATATTTTTTAAGTAAGTATATTTGCTTGCGAATCAATTTGAGTACTCGGGATAATAAATTGGCCAAACACAGCCTATTGCACGAAAACGAAAAATCTTGTTTGGCACGCAATACTGTTTAAAGTTTATATATTTGGAAATAAAACTCAAGCGAGAAATTTTGATTCTCAAATTAATACGAGAAGTAAAATTTTGTTTCTAAAAAATGAGGGGAAATGGTTTTACGTCACCTTTCTTCTCCGGTAAGGACAAAACCCAAACGAAAACGTCATAATATTTGTTTGTTAAGTTTTCAAACGATAACTTTCACCTCAAGAATAACCAAAAAGTTACACACCTTTTATATTATATACAACTATATATATACATACATACAAGTATGATGCATATACATATGTATGTATGTATAGACTAAAAAATAAAAAATCGCGTAACTGTTTGTAACTTCGTTTCATAATAAAAGTACCAAAGATTTTTAATTTATTTATTTGAAATGTAATGTAAAATTTTATTTTAAAAAAAATTTGCCAATCTATATTAATTTAATTTTTTAGGAAATACATACATACACATATGTATGGTATATGTTCGTGTTGTATAATGTCTGTTTTGTGTTCCCGCCTGGCAATACTGCTTTCATTTAATTAGTTAAATTCCATATTGAACGAACTCCTCAGAACCTATTCACGGTCATTAATTAAATTGTGAATTCACAGAATATACATTAAAAAGAAGAAAAAAAAATAAACCAAAAACTGTCAGCTGTAGGAAGGGAAGAAAATATAAAAAAAAATTAATTTGCTTCCTCTCCTAGTATAAGGACAGTTAAAGAAGTCTCTTTGATATGCTATATAAAGAAAAATCTATGTAAAATTAATTTCTACGCAACAAAATCAAATGGATTGTGGTCGGTAATAGAAAACTTGCCATTATAGTAAATATGTAATAAATATCTTTCGAATCAATTGAAAAGAATCAAGAAAAGTGAATAGAAGAAAAATACGAGAAAAGCTTCACAGCAGTGTCTGCCCGGTTTGCACGGCGTTCAGTATGGAGGCCACAAAAAAGAAGATTGATTTTAGCCAGCCACAATGGCTAGAAAATGTCCAATGCAATAATAACAACGTCTTCGAGGACCAAGATAAGTTTTGCGACGAAAATGGCGAAGCAAAGAGTGGTAAGTGCCAATGCCAGCGTATACAGCATCAGCAATTACCAGTTATTAAGTTGCCGCCGGCTGATGACACTGTTATTGACGAAGCCGGTGGCTTACAATTACCTCTGACGGAAGCAACAAATGGTAGCAACTTTAACGATGATGAAGACGAAATGCTTAGTACAGCTTTGGCAACACATTCACCACCCAATTCAAATCGCACTTCTATAAACAATTCTACAGACAATCTGTCATATAATAGTGAAAACTATTATGTCGATGAATTAATTGTGCTTCAAAATACTCTCTCTGATGAAGAAGTTTCACTAAACTCTGATGATTGCATTTATGCTTATCGAGGAGGAACTGAATTTGACATTACTCTAGAAACTAGAAACAACAATATTGAGGACGAAACAGACTTTCTCGAAATGGATTTTGAGCCAGACCCCCTATCGGAAGTAGACCCGTCAATGGATCTGCGTTCGCTACAATATTCACAACCAATCTTTCTAAGTAATTCCATAGACGATTGCACGACTGGAATTGGAGGTGAAATAGCACCTTCTGAAAGACAATTGTTTAGTTCACCCATTGAAGATGGAAAGGCGACATTGTGTCATCGGTATTCAACTAACAAGGATTTTGCAAATGTTTCTCTTAACCTTACCCAAATTCAGTCTACTTCCACTGATGCCGATGAAGACCGAACTTCTCCAGTGACAGTGTCCTGTACCATAGACGATTCTAGATCAAAGATAACTGGCGCTAAACCGAAGCGCATCACGGAAAGGAGCATTTCCATGACAAAGAATCGTAAAACTACGTTTCTTCATTCAAAGCTAAACAAGGCCAGTGGGGCGACAGTTTCGCTTTGTTCCGTTGGAAGTCTAGATGAAAGAGGAAGCAGTACTGCTTTTCCACCGTTGCACAGCTCCGGTGTGTACGCACAGAAGGATCTTTCCGATGAAACATGTTTAGACTGCCTTGAAAAGGAATTTCTTGCAAACACAATTGGGAAACCAATCGAATGGTCTGAATGTCCTAAGTGTAAAAATAAAATTGGAGTGGGACATTGCAATAGTAGTGGTAGCAGCCGCAGCAGCAGTAGCAATGCAAGTTTATGCATAAGTAACAGTAGCAGTGTTTTGTGTTGTAAACCACCATCGTCTTTAAGTTTTGATTTAATTGATTTATTACCGGCGTCGCGTGGAAGGGAAATTCTCAATGCACGTATGGAAGTTTTAAACAAAGATGATAGTGGCAGTGATATTGGCAGCAGCAATAGCATAAGAGCGGCAAGCATTGAAAAGGAAACAAACGCGCATAAGAATTACCAAAGACCATCATCGTGTGATAATATTGATGCAGATAAAGTAAGTTAAACCCAAAAATAAAATTGAATTTTGACATATAAAAGACTGAGTATTTATTTTTATTCCATTTAATTTTTATTTCAGCATTCAGATAGGATTGAAAAACTAGTTTCAACATTTCTTAGTTTAAATGTAGAGGAGAGTACACTAGTGCAGGCACTGGTAAGTCACTGTTCAATTGTTGTATTTATTTGATCTGGATACATCTTTTCTAAGCTTAAAAAATATTTAGCATTGGAACAACGTATTCCATTTAACGGTGATCACGGTTTTTTATATGTACTGTATAATGTATATAGTGTTGAGTATGGAATTGAATTATTTTGTTTGCATCTAAAATACCCGTGGATGGTATCTTCGTTATTCTACAAAAACCACACTGTGATATTTCTTCTTAATTTAAACATTTCCGGACTATTCTCCTCCGAAATAGAATTTCATCACATCTGACTTCTAATGGTATCATGTGATCTCTTATTGAAATTGTTATTAAAGTAAACGATAATTGTTTATCTTAAACAAATATAAAAGTTGTTTTGGCATTTGTTTTATATATCACCAAATGTTTGAAAATAAGTTACCTAGTTTAATTGTACGGCGAAGTAAAGAACAAATGTGGACTTAGCTTGATACATTCCGAACGAATACTTTAAAATCAAGTAAACTTTAAAATAAAATATGCTAAGAGAGTCTAAGATCTTTTTTCTGAGCGGAACAAATTAAAGGATCTTGATTTCATGAATTCAGACGATCTAAACAGAACGTTTATTAAAATATAAACTGTTGCAAGAGATACGTAGTTCTTTTCAAATAAGAGAGCTCTTGAATAAATATACAATTTTTAACTTTTAAAACGATAAACGAGACTGACGTTTTGGGTGCTATTTTAAAAATAAGGCGAAAGTCAACCTGATTTGATGAAATATCCCCCACTTTTATAAAAATTATCTGACCTTACTTACATTTTCAACACCATATAATAGAATTGTCTTAACGTCATCTTCAATAAGGTAACGAGATTTGCGGTAACTCTGAAGATAATCTTCACTGTTATACTAGCACTGGCATGTTTACCGAAAGCCCGACGAACAGTAAGAGTAGCCTTTATATTGAAAATCGGAAAAGAAGACCATACTCTCGCCAAGAGCTTCAGACTTATAAGCCTGACTTCCTTCGTGTTGAAGAGCATGGAGAGAATTTTCGATTTCAATGTGTGCAAAATTGACTTGCGAGTGCATAATCTGTCTACGATGCAACACGCTTACCAACGTGGAAGATCCTGCGAGAGTGCGCTTTCCAATAGTGTAGGCAGAATTGAAGGCTCGGAATTCAATTTCATGTGGTTAAAATTCCATCTCCGTAAGCATGTATTCGTGATACTGAAATCGTCATTACGAGCGATTTAAAGATATACAATACAATACGGGGGTGGCCGTGGTGTAGTGGTACTAGCAATCGCTTCTCACTCGGAGGGGTCTACCGGAAATACCCTGGACTTGTTTTTAACTCCTCGCTCAAAAAATACTTACAAAGTCGATGTGCTATCCCCTTTAGGGTCGTCGGACCACTGTGTCATATCAGCTAATTTTTTTTATACCGACCACACAGTTAGGGAAGAGATTCGTAAAAGAACCGTATGGCAATACGAAAAAGCCAATTGGAGTGGACTTAACAGCTTCTTTAGGAATTTTAACTGGTCGTTATGTTTCCTCGATAACGATGTGGATGCCGCTGCTGTAATGATCACAGGCACTATTCTCTTTGGAATGAGATCCTTTATACCTCATCGGATGAAAAGTATCAAACCAAAAGAAAAGGCGTAGTACGACTCGAACTGTAGAGAGGCTGTAAGGGTTAGAGAAATGTTTTTTTTTCGGTTCTACTAGACCGAAACTACAGAGGAAAACAGGAAAAAGTTCAAACGACTGCAACGCTTTCTTAAGCAAATTTCAATACGACCAGAAACAGTCAAAAAATATAATGTCCCAAAATTAGTAAAAAGTGTTGGTCCTTCGTCAAAAAAAAAAATTTATTAGAAACACTCATTTATCATATACATAATGAATCTTCAGTGGGACGAATCCACTTTCCCACTCGTGTAGTAGCAAGAGTACTTAACCTTTTAATATGGACGTAATTTTTTCCTAACACTAACGAAATGGTGCCTCACAGGCTCCTGAGTTCACATGCATGTCGGTTTTTTACTCAAAAATATTTCAGTACACCACGGGTGGCCGTGGTGTAGTGGTACTAGCAAACGCTTCTCACTCGGAGGGTCGAACTCCGTCCTATTCGGACTTCCACCCCTGGAGAGCAAACATAGAAACCAAACACACCTGAGTTTCAAACCACTACAAAAACAATTTTCCTTTCTCCTCCTTCTATCTTTCCGCCCTCGCCCTGGCAACAGTAAAAGGGTATCTAAACCCTTAGGCGCGCGTAAATTATAAAAAAAAAAAAAGTATAGGTTTATGAGAATGAAAAAACCTGGTTATATAATCAACTTTATATTTATAAAGATATAAATCTAAAAGACTTAACAATTGTGTCACTTTTCAGACTTTTTTGACATACTCGTAGGTTACATTTTTGGTAATTTTTAGTAACTAAATGTTTTTATTTAACAAAATAAACTTTTTTTTTTTAAATTGACTAAAAAAAATAACAACCACTTCTGGCAACAAAAAATAAAAATTTTGAGAATCAACTTTTTATGGAAAATTTATCGGCAGTCTTTACACAAAGGACGTGAACACTGCAGGCATACAGGCTTGCTGCATCCAGTACACACATAAGTCGTCATTCTGTGTTTCTTTGCGGGACAAATGCTGCATGCCCGCCTAGTTGTCTTATTAGTTTATTGTGCAACGATTTCCTCTGCAACCATATCTTTGTCTGAAATCCTAGTCATTGTTAATTTGAGCTCTCTAGGTAAATTAGTGTTAGACGTGTTTTTGGATGTAAGGTACCACTAGAGAACGGGCTAAATTTTTGAGAAAATATCCTCGGTCAACGTCCTTGCTGTGATGCATACTATACAAAGTGGGGTGAAAAGTAACCTCCTTGAGAATGAAAACATTTTTTTTAAAAATGTTTTTTTATTTTATTCAATATAGTCCCCCAAAATACTCCTCCGTGGCGTCGATGATTTCCTTGCGTGAGCTGATTTTTTTATTGATGAACCATCTTTTGAGGTTTGGGAAGAGATAATAGTCCGAGGGAGTCAAATCGGGCGAATACGGTGGATGCGACAGCAATTGGAGGCATAAGTCATTGATTTTATCCGTGATTGCGATGCTCTTGTGCGCCGGCGCATTGTCTTGCAAAAACTAATTTTTTTTTTCGCTTCATGTGAGGCCGTTTTGCAGCGATTTCGGCCTTCAATCGCTCCAATAATACACAGTAATCTCGCTGTTGATGGTTTTTCCTTTTTCGAGGTAGTCCACGAAGAGTATGCAATGACAATCCCAGAAAACCGACGTCATAACCTTTCCGACCCATCGAGCTTCGGAGCACTCGTGCGGGCTTCAGTCCATTGCCGGGCAGTCATTCTGTTCTCTGGTGTGTAATAGTGGATCCAAGTTTCATCAACAGTTACCAATCGATGCCAAAATTCCGCCCGATTCCGCATCAGCGAGTTCAAACACTCTTTCGAAGTGCTCTCGCGTTCGTGGTTTTGGTCAGGAGTGAGCATGCGCGGCACCCAGTGGCAGGATATCTTTTTCATATGCAGAATATTGTCCAAAATTTGGCGTGTGCACTCAGTACTAATCTTTGTGGTATCTGTTAGCTCGCGCACTTTCACTTTCCCGTCAGCCAACACCATTTCATGTATTTTTTTGACATTGTCCTCTGTAACCGCATCGGGCCTGCCGCTGCGGACTTGATCGGCAGTGGAGTTGCGGCCACCACGAAACTCTCGAAACCAATATTTGACGGTGTAATCTGACGGAGCATTAGCCCCATAATATTTATCCAACTTTTCTTTTGTTTCCTTCGCCGTTTTGCCGCACAAAAAATAATGTTTTATTAGAGAACGAAAATCGTTTTTGTCCATACTCAACATGATACCAAACACGTCAACAACAATCAGCTGTCAAAACAAAACTAAAGACAGTATCGCACTGAAATTTGGCATGTTTGCCTAAATATGAACGGACTTCAAGGCACCATAACCTTTTTTGCAGTAGCAGCGCATTCTGGCGGTCAAGCAGGTTACTTTTCACCCTACCTAATATAATATATAAGCATTCTTGCCGCTCAAGTCAAGTAAATACAACCATCTGTCATCTACTTGTTCGGGGGCTACTTGGGTAAACGGAGCACTTTTTATCAGCCTCGTCTACTCCGTCTTTCGTAGAATTGTAGTACATAATGAATTCTGGCTTTTTGGTGTTATGATCAATGTCATCCTTATGGTGCATGGAAGATACTAGTAAGACAGCTCGGTTATTTTTGGGCACGTAGGAACACAACGTCGACTGAACTTCTCGTTGCTTCTGTGGTTGAAATTCACTTGGCAGTTCTCTCATTTTTTTTATTGTCCCCACATATGTCAGCTTTCGCCTCGAAAGTTCATTAGCGAGCTGGATAGACGAAAACCAATTATCAGCCGTTACATTACGATTACGCCCTTGAATAGGTTACACACTGTGTGCGAATTTAGAATTTTTGTTCCGATATCGTCAATCCTGCATCATCAGAGATTTTCCCAGTGTAGACATAGCTGTGGTAAAAGTAAAAGTTTTTGGCATCGCATAACGCTCGAATCACCATTCTATATTTAGCCGGTTTTTTAGGCATATATGATATCATATGGCTTCTTCCCCGAAATCAATGACAACTTACGTTGGAATGACCACATATTTGATGTCACCAAAAATGCTGCGAAATGGCTAGGTTTCCTCAAGCGATGTAAAAAATATTTCACCCCTCTTACCTGGCTTCAATTTATAAGGCATTTATCCGCCCAAATCTGGAGTATAATGCCCATATCCACCAGTTCTCACTCAAACTTTTAACCGTAACATCGGTCTCGCTATGAATGCTCATCAGTATATCCTTAAGCCTTCTTTCGGGCGTACTCTAAAATATCATAATTCCTCTCAAAGGCATAGAACTTGCTTATGGAATGCCCTGCCTTTTTAGAAAATTTAAAGTACATACTCGTGAAATTAATATAAAAGGAAAAGAAAATAAGTTTTATAACATTGAGGGTTTTATATCAAAAATTTCCTAACAGAATTGAACGAAGAGGTGGCGGTGTATCACTATATATAAAGAATACTATTGGTTTTGATGTCATTGAGTTAGTTACTGCTTCATATGAGAGTTTAGAAATAAGAATCCCGAGTGAAAACAAGTACATTTGTGGAATTTATAGACCACCTGGTTTTAGTACTGTTCAATTTAATCAAGAGCTTAAAAATAACTTGGCACAAGTTGGAATGAGGGACAACATTATAATAATGGGTGAGATAAATATCAACGTTAGTTGAGATTTTATCATCGAATGAGTTGATCAATGTGATTAGGCACAAAACTAGAGCCGATTTGAACAGAGGAACATCAACTCTATTAAATCATATTCTAACACGTAATTCAAGATGCTCGATGGAAATACATTCCATTGAGTTATTGAGTGTGGTTTGTCGAATAATTTCCCACTTTCATACTACGATCTCACAAATAATCAAAATAATAATATAGAAAACTACACAATCTCTTATATATGCAAAAGAAAGGTTAACGATTACGTTATTACCACATATTGGGAGTCACTTCTGAACGAAATATGTAGATGTTGAGTCATTGTATAAGAGCTTTTGTGCATATTTAGAATATACAAAATGTCAACAAAAATTAAACGGAATACAAACAAAATATCTGGATTACGTATGACTTAATCGAAGGATTTAAGAAAAGAGATGGCCTTTATCGTAGATAGAACAACAATCATTTGAATAAATCTTTCGAAGAAACCGTCTAAATAAAACAATACAACATCAAAAATCTAGGTTTTACAAAATGAAATTAAACGAAATAAGATTGGATTCACGCCAAACATGGAATCGAATAAACGAAATAATGGGAAGACATAAAGCCAGTGTCGACAAAGTTATTGTTAAAAATGTTGACAATGGCAATGCATCTAAAACAAAAATGAAGTGTACAAAGTCCCTTGCTTATTAATATTGTGCAAGACTTTCTATTGAAGTAGTACATTAACGAGTCCGGAACGACGTATCTTGTTTTCGCCGATAATAGCTTTTATCGAAGCTAACGAAGTGGAAGCTCTTCAGAGAATTCTTAATAATAAGATAAAGGCACTAGGAGACAACGGCTTTCGAATCAGTACTACCAAGACCAAAGTCAGCATTATCCCTTTTCTGATTCCACAAACCCAACTCCTATTTAAAAATAGTGATACTTAGGCTCTGTCATTAACCACCAAGTAAATTGCGATGACAATGTCACGCACATTGAATCAGCGTGGAGTGCCTTTAATGGCAGGAAAACTCCGCAGTATTTTGTGACAGCAAGAGAGCCCCAAGTTCCAGTCGAGGTTTGAAGAAGAGACCGACAAAAAAAATTTTATTACTCAAATTCGAAAACATCAGCATACTTGGCCTCACTAATGATGTGATACAAAATAAAGTGGCCTGTAGAATGGTTTGAAGGTAGCAAATTTAACCAGCCTCACAAGCAACGCAGTAGCAATGCGGATAGGTGGGAGAAATACGTAGCATTAGATGTAATGAAAACTGTTTAACTCACACATTTGATTGGTATTAACAATATTATTTGTTTACTATCGAAACATTGTTTGAAATAAATTAAAATCGGAATTGAATAATGTTTCTTTGTCATTTTGCAGGTTGCTTTATTTTAGCTCGCTTAGTCTTCGATGTCGAGAGTTTGCTTGTAAATTTGCTTCTAAATATAACCTCTGATGTGACTATAGCTTTAATTCCTTTTGGGACGGGTGAGGTATATTTCCCGAACGCTCTTTTTGTACATAGCAAAACCAGCTGACATGCTCTACTGGAAGTTCGGTACAATCGGGCTGTAATTCACGTTTTGATGCACTAGTCGTCATAGATAAACTAACCTAGGTGTCAAACTTTCCAGATATTGGAAAATCGAAACCGGTTTTCTAGTGATCGCCCCTATCCGTGTGACCCTGTCAGTAAATACGTGTGAATTGTCATCAATGGGAATTTCCCTCCCATTTTATACAACCACGCCCATTTTAATCAAAAAAACGTCTTCCACATTACACACACTCTTGCAAATGGTTCTCATTCTAGCAATTTTACTTGTAAATTTCTCTCGTTCTGACAAATTTTGACAAAGTTATAGAGATGTAAAAGTGTTGGAATTCACTTAGAGTGCGTCTGCGCGAAAGTTAAGGGTTTGCAAAAGTTTAGTAGAGTTTGCCATCTAGGTTAGTTTATCTATGCCAGTCGTATTCGGTAACATTTCTGACTTTGTCGTTTATATTTCTCGTATATTATCCAACTCTATTTTTAGATAAGTTTTAGGAAAAAAGAATGCTGAGTTTTCGCACTACACCAATTCGATCGCAATTTTCTTTTAACAAGATATGATTTGACTGAACCCAAATATTTAATTTTTTGTTGGATAGCTTCTATATTTCTAAATAATTTTTTTTTTACTTGGCGGGTTCGGTAAAACAGAAATGCAGATATTACTTTTGCAAATGAAATACATTTTAGTTTTAATAATTTGTTTCCTCTATTTTCAGGATAAAATAAAAGTTTCATACAACAAAGAACTTATATCATCGTATTTTCAAAGAAGTCCACCCGAATTTAAGAATCTAAAACAATTTATACTACATCAATCCAAGAAGAATTGTAATTATCCGAATTTAAAAAAGCTAATAGAACTTGCATGCAACGGTACAGTAATTGTTGAGTATCATCCAGTAAGTAAAAACAAGGTCCCCCGCTTTTATCAGAAATATTTATATTTACTTATTTACTTATTTTTGAGGACGACCAAATTTTGCATGCAGAAACTGTTCAAATCTCATCAGCCGACATTTTACACCAGTGGACAAAAACAAACAAACTTGTGTTATTGAAACAATTAGATAAAAGATTCATGGAGAGTAATATTTTGGGTAAGTAACAGATTTCTTGAGCAACTCTTATGGAAGTTTATTTTATATATTCACTTTTATTAGGGAAAATAATTTACATTATAAGGCAAGCGCAGCAAAGAAACAATGTAAAATCTACAACCG
Source organism: Volucella bombylans (assembly GCA_949129095.1). Taxonomy (NCBI): domain Eukaryota; kingdom Metazoa; phylum Arthropoda; class Insecta; order Diptera; family Syrphidae; genus Volucella; species Volucella bombylans. Next base: position 46,211,173 of record OX422141.1, read on the forward strand.
AATTTATTTCAATTCCGCAGTATTACAAGTCTGGATACATTACTGTTGCAACCAAAAAATAAAAATAAAAATAGTTTAACTGTCTACCTAGTAGTAAATATGGTATATACAATAAACACTTTTTCCTAGAATTTTTTGTTTCTTTTCTTGATAAAGATCCGGGTGCTTAATTACTTGAATGCTATCAGGCTATTAAAGTCATACATCCGTATTTCATAAGTTTTACAAAAAAACATTGCTTCCTGTGATGTAGGTACAAATCAACAAATTTTGAGTTTGTGTGAGTCAAGCGTTACAGTTGTTCTTCCTTAAGGCGAGTCGATGTTACCATTTGGAAAAATGTATCAGTTTTTAATTAGAAATTTTCGTAAGTCATTTCATTTTCGTTTTTAAAGGAATTTCTCTTAACAAGGGAACATTTATGGCGTTGTTTTAACAAAATTCCAAATCCGATTTACGTACGCTACGCGATTTTTTTTTAAATCTGGAATCTTAAATCTGGAAAAGTTTCTTAATTGCAGTTGTGGGAAGTTAAACATGTCGATTGCATTTTCCTGGTTTTAGCTAATATGAGAAGCGTACCATGACCATAAAGATCTATTGGTCCTAGCTAACATTCCTAATACTAAAATATAAAATTATTTTTCCAATCAGCGCATTGCAACATGTATTCTAAATGTAAATACATATGTGCACTTATTATCATATATGTATACAAATCTACAGGAAATAAATATTTGTTTTCTTCAGTTTAAACATGCATTCAACAATGCATGTCTAAAAATTCAAACCGGAACACTATATGTACTGGGGTGGTGTCCTGAACTCAATTTTTTTTTAATTCTTAAACATAAATTCGGATCAAGTGAATTTTTGAAAAATTTTCTACATAATCAATAAGTAGAATATACTACGCGTTATAAGCAAACAAAATACATACATTATATATGGTAAACTGAAAAATGTTCGTTATTCAAAAAGTTTTAACCAATATTTTTTTCATAGATTATTTGGGTATACACGTGTATATATCAAATATTTTTTTTCAATTTAAACATTTGTTTACATAATTTTACTAGAAATTACAATAGCATTCATTAATTAATCACTTTCAATATTATATTCATTTTCTTAAAAAAAAACTTCCTAAAACTCCATTCGGCTTGGGAGAAGAATCACAGTTGTTTAGATATTTCCCTAGGAAAAATGTTAACACCATTGCAATTCATGATTTCAAAGCATTGGATTGTAGATAGTTTAGACTAGTAGTTGGAATAGAATGATTTTGTTTTCGCAAAAATCACATAGACCATATCTTTCAAGTATGCGCCTGGAAAATACATATGTATATGTATCGTCGTTCCAAACACGAAGTGGCGTATGTTAAAAATCTTAACTTTACAGGAGAGCCAAAACAAAAATGACCGATATTTTTTTTCTTATTATTTTTCTTCCTTTAACTGAAAACCTTTAACAAAGCTAACCATTATTTCCAGGAAGTGTTTATTTCAATGGGTTCAAATTGTTCCTTCATAAACATTTACCATTTTTGAGTAAATTCTATTAAAAGAGAAAAATATGTAGATACGTCAACTCGTGTTTTTGAAAAATCACTTTAAAAGCGCAGATACGCCTCTTCGTGTAAGATAATTATTTCCTTTGTAAGAAAGATAAAGCCTTTTTTAAATTTTTATATAACACATTTAATGCTGAAACTTTCTTTTAACAAAAAATATATTTTTACGAAACAAATTCAATTCAAATTTAATAAAAAAAAATAAATAAATAAATAAATTCTCTTTTAAAAAAAAAAAACAGGTATGGTTAATAACGCAAATTTAATTCAGTGCGGAAGGGATTTGTAATAATTCACAAACTCTGCCGTGCGGATTACTGGAAGCGATCCTTCACAGAGTGACAACAGATCTTTATATTTATCCACAGAAATCTTTTGTTGTTGACAGTTTAACACTTTTAAAGGATTTCTTAGAACCTGGTGACTACTTCTCCTATTCCTCTTTAACGATAGAGATCTAAAATTGGAGTCAAAATGACTTGTTTTAAAAAACATAACCTCAGGATTGTTCTTATTGAATTTCCATTGGACCATTTCTGGCCACGAAATTGATCCCTCTGTTTCGTTGTCCTTCCTTATTGTCAGAATCCGGAGTTCTTTAGAAAGGTCCTTAAAATCAAAAAAGTCGTCTATTTCCGTCTGGTGAACTTTATATGGTTTCTTCCTTCTTGCTAATGTTATAATTGGGTTTAGCTGCGAGGGCACAAACAAATCTCCAGGTTGGGAGATGGCTTGACCGATTGCGCTGTGAGCCGAATCCCCCTCGCTTTGTCCATGATTGGGCTCAAAAAAATGCAGAGTTACCCCTTCAATAGTTGTTGTGTTATCCACCACGAACATGAACATAGAGGCAACAATGCTATTTTTATTTTGCCCTGGGCATCCATCGCAAAATAGGTTTACCTGCTTAAAGCCTTGACCATCATAATTTTTCATTACCATGTATAAGCATGACACTATTTCACTGGCACCCCGTTTAGTTTCGTTCCACGTAAAACAATAGAACTCTCTAGTTGCCAAGTCGTATACAGTGAAGTTAAACACTGACAACCGTCTTTTATAAAAAACTGCACTTTCATTTGTCTTTGGCAGGTATATTACTTGCTGCAGATCGAAAACTAAACAGGCTTTAGTTTCGTCAATTTTCGCTTCTTGTTTTAAATTTTCTTTTATCTCTCGAACTTTTTGTTTCTCAGCAACATGTTTTTCATATTTTTCTAGCAATCTTTCTTTTGTGCTTTCATCCCCTGTTTTAAAGGTCATGCACAATGTACATTGGTCCTTTTTAGGACTATGGAAGCTTAAATTTAGGCTTTCAAATATTTTTCGACAGCTTTCGATGCTTCCAAAGTTGTTCGGATTTTCTTCCTTGTACATCTGAAACATTGTTTTAATATTTAAATCTGGGTGTAAATATTCTTTGGTTGTTGTCGACCGACAATAATGAGATTCTACACGTGGAAATCGAGAAATATGAGACTTCATCAACTCTTTCATTAAAGAATCGCGTGCAGCAACGGATACTTGTCTGCCACCTCTCCTCTCTGGTTCAAGAACTCCAGTTGTTTGAACTTTTTCTAAAGCTGTTCTAGTGGTCCTCTCACTGATTCTAAGAGTGTTAAGGAAAAATTGTTTACACACTAGCTCAGTTTTCCCAACAACAGTTAAGCTATATGAATATGTTTTTTGTCTGCGAGAAATAGCCTCAGCAGTAGTTTGTCTTATACCCCTCAGATCTATTATAATGACTGGAGTAAAAAAAACTCAAACACGAACTGGCGTATGTATAGATACGTCTGTTCGTATTTTGCGTAGAACATATAAAATCATTTACGTCAGAACTGAAAGTATGAATAAAATTAAAACGGTTTGAGATACAGATACGCCACTTCGTGTGATCATAAATAACGATCGGTACATCATATACGCTAAATATCTCAAAACGGCAATTTTTGCAGATACGCCACTTCGTGTTTGGAACGACGGTATGTATGTTTGTACATATATTTTTTTTATACTGCGATAAACAGTCTTTCCATTAATAAGAGTTTTGACCTTCTATCTTAATTACTAAAACTCTGTCTGAGTTAAATTACTGTCACAATTGTTAAAGACCTTAAAATCTTAAACCTTGTTTTTTTTTAAGAAACTTTCAAGCTGTTGATGATAGACATCAGCCGATATGTACGTGTGCCCAGCTACGAAAAACTTAAGGTATATTGCCTTCATATTAAATGAAAAAAGTTAAACAAAACTCAGTTTGGAAAACCACAAACTGTGGTTGTGTAAAGACAGAGCACAATCATATAATCAGCATTCGCGGATGAGATACAAGTTAAGAATAGATATCATATATCAACAATATGTACATATACTATTTCCTTTCTTCAGAAACTTTGCATTGCCCAGAAGTGTTAAGACCATAAAATGTATATTACGTTGCACATGCAGATACGATAGCGTGGGGTAAATTTTGCAAATGAGTACACTTTTTTTATTTTTCAGGAACCATCCATTTTAAGTATGAAAATATGTATTAATTTAACGGTGCATTTGAAATTAGACGTACGCAAAGACGTATAGCAAAGAAGCCTATATTCTAGAAAATTATTGAAATACTAAACAAAAAGGGCAAAAATGCCTCAAACACAAAGGGCTTCAAAATTGAAATAGAATATTGTTAAAGGTACTCGTAGTAGCAAATATGATAAATTCGAGGTTTATTTGAAACAAGGAGTAAAAACAATGACGGTAAAAAAATATTAATAAAAAAAACGTACACAATACCTTCTAAAAACAAAAATGTTATGGATTTTTGTCATGTTGTTCTTTTTGAAACAGCAAGAAAAGAAATAAACTGTTAACTGTTGTAAAATACACTCTTTCGAAACTGATTGCTCCTTTTACATTTAGCCAAAGAAAATGTTCTAGCAAATACCTTTTGTTCGATTTGGAATATTAATCAAAATGTTCGCCATTCAAAATAAATAAAAGAATCAGAAGTCCTTTCCTATCGATGGATTTAATAAAGAAAAATTTTATTCAAAAATTACATTAAGAAACAATAATTCCAGAAATTTTGGGAAGAAGCTTAAGAATCGATTTGAGAAGAACAGTGGACATACGAGTATTGTATGTAAATATTAAATCAGAAAAAACTTCATAACATTTGTAAGAAAAAAATATTTTTATTTCAAGCTTTATCTACCATTTTTACATTGCACACTCATGTAGTATTATGTCGGTGGTGGATATCGCTGTCGGCCGTATGGAGGTGGGTAGTATCCACCGCTTGGGGGTGCTTGATGCACAGGTCCCATGTGTTGTGGTGGCGGTGCTGAACGGTGCGAAGGCATTGGAAGTGGCGGAGCCGCTCCACCATAGTGCGGTGGAATAGGTTGGTTTGACATCGGAAACTGTGCGCCATACATTGGCGGTGGTAGAGGAGGAGGCGCTGATGTCGGGGGAACCAACTGAGATGGTCCTGGAATTTGTGTTGGATAGTGAGGTCCATGTGGGTACATTGGTATATAGTTATCAGGATACATGTTATACGGTATCGGCTCAGGTGCCGGCTGCAGTGTTTTAATTGATGAAGTACTTGGAGTACTATTCACTTCCATTTTTTCATCAAGAGTTGGTTTAGGAAAAGTTTGTGGGGTTATGGAAATTTTCCCTGCTGCTGGAGATGTATCACGTAAAGCTGATGATAGTAAGGGTTGTTGTAAAGTTGTTGGTGACTCAGCACGACTCTGTGGCTTTTGTGGAGGGCTGCTTGATTCACTTTTCTCTGATTGACTTGTCTGATAAAGATCTAGCACCTGATGACAAATATCTTCAAGAATCTCCATCGTCACATCAGAGACAAACATATCCCACCATTTAGAGTGACTTGGTTGGCGTCCCACCCAATCTACAACTGTAAATTTACTTAGTTTACTAGCTAAATGTATTAAAGCAACAGCAATTATTTCCGGCTCCCATTGTAGACACACAACCGTACTCAACGAATCATTAACAAAATTCCACGCCATCTGAACCATTTTTTGCAGCTTAGCCTGGTCACCTTTGATGCATTTGGCATATTTTAATAGAAAACAGTACGGGTGCTCCACTTGGAGGTCAAATTTTATGGTCTGCAGTAATATACGTTCTAGTGTCATGACTTCCTCTTTCGGGTCATCTCCGAACGAAAAGAACTGTGCATCCGTTAACAACGTCCTTGCCGTTCTTATAATGTCTCGGCATTTTTTTGGCGTTTCTTCTACTTTTCCGGCAAGGAGTAGGCAACAACATGCTGTCACGTATCGTGGAAAACTCTTGAACGAATGAAACATATAAAACCGATGAAAGTAGACCACTCCTGTTGCCATTGTATTATGCCCCAACCCCATTTGCGTTCCACAATTCATTATAAAACGAGCTCCTTCCTTGCGATAACGACGCTCCGTCTCAAATGAAATCCCATCCTGAATCGACGGTGTCACTTTGAGATCTTTCTTATCATAATACCAGCAGGGCATTTCGACGTTTTGTAGGAGGTATATGCATTCCTTCATTAAATTTTCCTTGTTATATTTTGTTTTTGTTCTAGCAGAAAACTTAGTCTATTATTAAACGAATAGCAGACTACTTAAATAATTAACGATTAAATATTGAGCACTAAGTAAATTATGATGAAAAAGAACAGTCAATCACAAAAATAAGAGCAAACCTTTTAACCCAAAGGAAAAAAGTTTCGAACTGTCAGTTTGCTTCCAAATTACCCTAATCAAGTTTATAGTTCAGTTTTAACCCGTTAGCGCTGTTCATAGCCAATGTTTCTTCGTGATTCATAGATGGGGCTAAAAGTATAACATTTATTGACTCTGTGTGTACTAAATATGAGTAAATTGACCAAACATAAATGATTGTGCCATATGATTTTAAACAAAGATTTTGCATTGTTAATATTGTATTTCTCAGTTATTTATACTATTTATGAAGAGAATGGTTTCATTGGGAAGCTGAATAATATTTTTTTCCACCTCGTCGAACTAGATTGCGTTTGATAACTTTAATGAATGGAAACGAGAACAGTTGTGTTTACATGGTCACAGCAACATATCAGCTAAGAAAACTGAGATAGTTGGCAAAGGGTTGGTTACATTCGAAAACCAACATCGAGTTGCAATTGGTAATTTGTTCAGTTTCGTTCTAAACCATTAGCTCCAAAAATGTTGGTCAACCTGTTAAAATTGTGGTACTGTCCTACTATTATGATATCAATTTAAATGTAAGCAGCGCCATCTATATTTCCATAGCAGAAGATTTCAATACTTGAATAGCAGAAGATTTCGATACTTGAATAGCAAAGACTCAACATTGATGCATGAGAATGGAATCGAATTTTCTAGCAAAATGGAAATTGTATGGGACGCCGGATAGTGAAGATTGTTCTCGAAATATGTCATTCGAGTATACATATCAGCATCCCCAAGGTATGCAAGTTAGTCCATCAATTGAATCTGAAGTGTGAGTTAAGAGAAGTGATTAAGTGGTTTAGGTAAAAGATTAGAAAAGTATAGGCGGTTGATAAATTGGATTGTATTGAGATAAACGATTAAATTGTTAATCGTTACTGTATTGAATAAAGCGATTAGTATTGAAAAGAATAAGTGCTATCATTTGTACCCACATAAACATTTTACAATAGGTGTATTTTATTAGGGCCAGATGATCCATACAGATCATTGATTTGCATGTATTACAACAACTACACAAGATCCAGAAACCTATCTGGATCATAATCGTGATCCGAAAATTAGTTTATACTACTCTCCACTAGTTTTTAATTTTATTCGTATTGTAAAATGTTTGTGTGGGTACAAATGATAGAACTTATTCTTTTCAATAGAAATTGCTTTATTCAGTACAGTTACAATTCACTATTTAATTCTTTCTCTCAGTACAATTCAATTTCTCAACCACTTATACTTTTCTTATCTTTTACTTAAACCACTTAATCACTTCTTCTAATTAACACTTCAAATTCAACTTTGGAACTGATCTGCATACCTTTGGGTATTTTGCTGGTATTTATACTCGAATGACATACTTCGAGAACAATCCTCGCCATCCAGCGTCCCATACAATTTCCAATTTGCTAGAAAATTCGATTCTACTCTCCAGTCGAGACTGCTAATCCAGTATCGAAACCTTCGAGTTTCGACATTTTCTGCTAGATGTCGCTGCTCACATTTGACTGGTTATCACATTGCTCCCTCCCTACAGTTGTTCGTCCCGAACAACTTCGTCATTCAGCATCCCGTTGAAATGACACATTCTATCCAAATGGACCACTTTCAATTTTCCTCGATCCCCACGCTGGATCCGGTAGACAACGTCATTAATGCGGGTTATCACCTTGTATGGACCTTCCCAGTCCTGTTGCAATTTTGGTGATTTGCCTTTCTTACGCTGAGGATTATACAGCCAAACCAGATCTCCTTCGTTGAAACCGGAAGATTTCGCCTTGATATCGTACCTAGTTTTCATGCGGCTGCTTGCTAGCTTCATCTTTTCTCTGGTGTCTTCATGCAATTTACGAATCCTGCTGCGTAAGTCATTCACGTACTCGTTCACCTCTTTGGGCTCAGTCGGTGGGGATCCGAATTTTGCTTCACTTGGCAACCGAATTGTTTGACCAAATAAGATCTCGGATGGTGTGTGCCCTGTTGAGCTATGGACCGCGTTTCGGTAGGCCATTAAGAAGAGGGGTATGTGTCGATCCCAATCCCGCTGGCAGTTGCTGACAACCTTAGATAGATGCTCATTCAAGGTCCGATTGAATCGCTCGACCATTCCATCAGATTGAGGATGTAGTGGCGTTGTCCTTGTCTTTCTTATTCCCAAATATTGGCATATTTCCTGGAAGACTTTTGATTCAAAGTTTCGCCCTTGATCAGAGTGCAGCTCCATTGGGACCCCAAATCTGCTCACCCAGTTGTTGACTATCTGTTCGGCTACGGTCTTAGCCTCTTGATTTGGGATGGCAAACACTTCCGGCCACTTACTGAAGTAATCCATGACTACGAGAGTATATCGGTTTCCATTAAAGGTTTCGGGAAACGGCCCAGCGATGTCGATGGCTATTCGTTCGAAAGGTGCTCCGACATTGTATTGTTGCATTTGTCCATGTGGCTTTACTTTTGGGCCCTTGGTAGCCGCACATCTTATGCACTTTTTGCACCAATTCTCGACATCTTGTTTAGCGCTTAGCCAATAGAAACGTTCCCTTACCTTTTCCAACGTCTTATTTATTCCCAAATGGCCTCCTGAGATTCCGTCATGTATTTCATGGAGCACTTGGTTGACTCTGGACCGTGGCACAATTAGCTGCATACGAGATGTTGTCCCATCTGCACTTTCCCATTTTCTCTTCAGCAATCCATCTTGAAAAAAAGCGAGTCCCACTGTGCCCAGTATGGCTTCAGAGTTTGGCTCCGATCTGATATCTGCTGCCAGCTTGGTCTTTCCTCGTGCTCTTTCCAGGCCAATATTGGTTCGATGTCATTGTCTGCCTGTTGGGAGGAACGGATTTCGTCTATACTCCAACCCTCTATTGGCTCAGTCCTGATCATTTGGATAGTTGCCGCTTCTTTACCACTGACTACTTCTGCTGGGAGGCTTTCGTTGCATTGTTTTACCTGTGAGACTGGGACAATTACCCTGGAGTCAACTTCTGCTACAGACTTCTGCCCCGCGAAGTAAACATTTCCTAACTGATGGCTTCTGGAAATTTGACCGGTTTCTTGGTAGCCGTTTCTGCCGGTTTTTCTTTCTATTTGCCTGTAACCCCAGTGCAGACCGCCTTCTCGTCGTACCGGTTCTTTACAATGCCCTTGCAAATGTCCTACTTTATCGCAGTTCCAGCAGCGCATTCTTCGGCTCTCCTGCGGGATATTTCGTTGCATAGTAGTTGGTCTTGAGCAGGAGCATTCACCAGATACTATTTCCCTTACGAAATGCATTCCTTTGGAAGCCTGATTGGATGCTTCCATCGCCAGAGCGAAGGCAAGTGCTTCAGCAAGGGTTCTTTTCCCGGCCATCCTTACTGCTGATTGTAGCTTCAAATCTGCAATTCCCCTGATGAATGCGTCCTTTGCCATTTCGTCGATTATTTCTTGGCCTGCGGTGGGATATGACAAATGTGCCAGTCTACTCACGTCTGCTTGGAGCTGTTGCAGTGTTTCTCCTCGTTGCTGCATACGGCCTTGCAATTGAACCTTGTAAACTTCCCGCATGTGGCTATCCCCAAACCGTTTCTCGATAGCCTGCACTAAAACCATATAGTCTCTATTCTTTTCGATATCGATTGTTTGTAACAATTCTGCCGCAGGACCACGTAAGGCCATCGCTAGGGCAAAGCACTTTTCCTTATTGTCCCAGTCGTTTGCACAGGCAGCCATTTCAAACTGCTTCTTATAGGTAGACCATGAGGTCTGGCCATCGAATGAGGGAGGCTTCAACTCTTTTCTCCTTGGACCGCTTAAAGAACATTCTCGCAGTTTCTGTTTTCGCACTGTGTCGAGCTCTTTTGCCAGTTGCTGAACTTTGCTGTCCATTTCTTCGAATTTTTCGCCAACATTCTTCTCTATTGTATCAAATTTGTCATCAACGTTCTTCTCTATTCTATCAAATTTGTCATCAACGTTCTTCTCTATTCTTTCAAACTTGTCATCGATTTCTTCGAATTTTTGCTGGAGAATGTTCTTTTGTTCTTCCAGATTATTCTTTTGTTCATCCATTTTCTGTTGAAGACCGTGCAGATTGTTGGTTTGTTCGTTGAATTTTTGTTCAATGCTGCTCTTCTGCTCGTCCATTCTTTGTTCCAGACTGTTCTTCTGTTCTTCCAGATTTTTCTTTTGTTGGTCGAGACTGTTCTTCTGTTCGTCCATTTTTTTGTTTTGTTCGTCCATTTTTAATAAGAGGAGTTGCATCATTGCAGCCATGTCATTGCCGGTACTTGTCTGTTCATCCTCATCAACATCAAAGGAATATGCATCAGGATCATGTCCCTCGTTGTTCAAAGACGGAGCACCAGGTCACTTTTTCCTCCACTGGCGCTGAGGCTTCTCTTGTTCAACTCGGATTTGAGTTGGACGAGGGTCAACTGCAATAGTTTTCGACCCATTCTAGCTTTTTCAAATAGTCAGAAAACACTTTTTTTTTTTTTTTTTTTTTTTTTTTACACACAATAAGTCCTATCCCACTTCTGACACCAATGTAAAATGTTTGTGTGGGTACAAATGATAGAACTTATTCTTTTCAATAGAAATTGCTTTATTCAGTACAGTTACAATTCACTATTTAATTCTTTCTCTCAGTACAATTCAATTTCTCAACCACTTATACTTTTCTTATCTTTTACTTAAACCACTTAACCACTTCTTCTAATTAACACTTCAAATTCAACTTTGGAACTGATCTGCATACCTTTGGGATGCTGGTATTTATACTCGAATGACATACTTCGAGAACAATCCTCGCCATCCAGCGTCCCATACAATTTCCAATTTGCTAGAAAATTCGATTCTACTCTCCAGTCGAGACTGCTAATCCAGTATCGAAACCTTCGAGTTTCGACATTTTCTGCTAGATGTCGCTGCTCACATTTGACTGGTTATCAAAAGAAGAAGAAAAGAATAGTCTCGAGCAAAAGCTGGATGAACAAAAGAATAGTCTCGAACAAAAGCTGGATGAACAAAAGAAAAATCTAGACGAGCAGAAGAGCAGCATTGAACAAAAATTCGACGAACAAAAGAATAGTCTAGAACAAAAACTGGAAGAACAAAATAACGTTCTACACCAAAAGTTCGAAGAAATCGATAACAAATTTGAAAGAATAGAGAAGAACGTTGATGACAAATTTGATAGAATAGAGAAGAATGTTGGCGAAAAATTCGAGGAAATGGACAGCAAAGTTCAGCAACTGGCAAAAGAGCTCGACACAGTGCGAAAACAGAAACTGCGAGAATGTTCTTTAAGCGGTCCAAGGAGAAAAGATTTGAAACCTCCCTCATTCGATGGCCAGAGCTCATGGTCTACTTATAAGAAGCAGTTTGAAATGGCTGCTTGTGCAAACGACTGGGACAATGAGGAAAAGTGCTTTGCCCTAACAATGGCCTTGCACGGTCCTGCAGCAGAATTGTTGCAAACAGTAGACATCGAAAAGCATAAAGATTATGTGACTTTAGTACAGGCTATCGAGAAACGGTTTGGGGATAGCCACATGCAGGAGGTCTACAAGGTCCAATTGCAAAGCCGAACGCAGCAAAGAGGAGAAACACTGCAGCAGCTCCAAGCAGACGTGAGTAGACTTGCGCATCTGTCATACCCCACCGCAGGCCAGGAAATTATCGACGAAATGGCAAAAGATGCATTTATCAGGGGGATTGCAGATTCGAAGCTACAGTCAGCAGTAAGGATGGCCGGGAAAAGAACCCTTGCTGAAGCACTTGCCTTCGCTCTGGCGATGGAAGCAGCCAATCAAGCTTCCAGGGGAACACATTTCGTCAGGGAAGTAGCATCTGTCGAATGTTCCTGCACAAGAATTAGTGCCGAGGAACGAGATACTCCATGGGATAGACGAATAATGCGCTGCTGGAATTGCAATAAAATAGGACACCTTCAAAGGCAGTGTAAAGAACCGGTGCGACGAAAAGACTGCCCTCACTGTGGTGACAAGCAAATAGGGGAAGAAACCCGCAGAAACAGCTATCAAGAAGCCGGTCAACCTTCCCGAAGCCATCAGTCGGGAAATGCTTAAGCACCAACTTCGCGGGGCAGAAGTTGGTAGCAGGAGTCGACGGCCCCAGAACCATCATCCAAGTCTCGCTGGCAAAACGACGCAGCGAAAGCCTTCTAGTAGAAGTAGTCAGTGGAAAAGAAAAATGGATGGCAACAATAGACACCGGTGCCACGGCCTCAATCATCAGGAGGAATCTTGTGCAGAAGTCTTGGCTGCATAACACTAGCAGCTGCAGCTTGCGAATAGCTACAGGAGCAACGTTTAAGGTATATGGTGAAGTCCGCATAAAAATCCAACTGGCCGGAATAACATTCACTCACGCGTTTCTGGTAGCTGACATATGTGACGAGTGCATCATTGGTACAGACTTCATGAGAGAACATGGACTTGTAGTCGACTTGGGGGCACAAACCCTGAAATACGGAAACATGGAGATACCAATGATATACGGAAACGCCAATACCACAGTCTCAAATGTCGTCATCTGCAGCAATCAGAGTCTAGAGCCTTCGTCAGAAGCAATTTTGTGGGCAAAAGTGGAAGGTGGTCCTGGTAGCCACCGATTCTATTTGATGTGGCTCCATCCAGAAAAGAAAAGAGACTTCATGGTGGGAAAGACCTTAGTGGAGCCAAAGAACTACATGGTCCCTGTAAGGATTCTAAATCCAAAGACATTCAGTGTAAAGGTGAAAAAGGGGGAGATAGTGGGAAAATGCGTACCTGTTGAGGCTATATCGACCACAACGGATAAAAAGGGTGCAACACCGGTCACAACAGTTCAGAGCATAAAAATCAAGAACAAAATTCTCAGCCTCTGTAATCTGGACGAAGATCAGCGAATCCTGGCAGAAAAACTAATCGGTGAGTACGCTGATATATTTGCTACACAAGACGGAGAATATGGACGTACGCATATTGTTCAACACCACATTGACACCGGAGACGCTCGACCAATCCGTCAACCTGCAAGGCGTCTTCCATTGGCAAAGCAAACAGAAGTTGCCAAAATGATGTCGAAGATGAAAGCTGAGGGAGTGATTGAAGAATCGCAAAGTCCGTGGGCATCTCCAGTGGTCCTCGTGAAGAAGAAAGATGGCAGCACGAGATTTTGTGTAGACTACCGACGTCTCAATGATGTCACTAAAAAGGACAGCTACCCACTTCCGAGAATCGATGACACTTTGGATATGCTTTCTGGAGCGAAATGGTTTTCAACACTTGACTTGAAGAGCGGTTACTGGCAGGTAGAGATAAATCGTGCGGATCGTGAGAAAACTGCCTTCACTACAGGAAGCGGTCTTTGGCAGTTTGCAGTGATGCCGTTTGGACTGTGCAACGCTCCGGCCACCTTCGAGCGACTAATGGAACGAACATTGCAAGGACTCACCTGGAAAACCTGCCTAGTATATTTGGACGACGTTATCGTCATAGGTAAGACGTACGAGGAGCACCGCGAAAATCTAAAAGAAGTGTTTGAGAGGCTACGAAGTGCTCATTTAAAGCTCAACCCGGAAAAGTGCGCCTTGTTTCGTCCGGAAGTAAAATATCTGGGTCACATTATATCAGCGGAAGGAGTAAGAACGGATCCTGACAAAATCGAAGCTGTGAAAAGTTGGCCTTCTCCAAAAGATAAACACCAAGTGAGAAGCTTTTTGGGACTCGCCACGTATTACAGAAGGTTCGTAAAGGATTTTGCTGGCATTGCGAAGAGCCTGCATCAACTTACAGAAAAAGGCCGACAGTTCAGGTGGTCTGGAGAATGCGAAAAAGCATTTCAAGAACTGAAGCGACAGCTGTGCAATGCCCCATCTTGGGTTACCCGACGCCCGGAAAAATTTTCATCGTGGACGCAGACGCTAGCAATGTTGGGGTCGGAGCTGTGATTTCCCAGGTTCATGATGGTCAAGAGAAAGTGGTCGCATATTACAGTAAAGTACTCTCCAGACCTGAAAGGAACTACTGTGTAACCCGGCGCGAGCTTCTGGCTTTAATTCTGGCTACGAAGCATTTCCATAAGTACCTCTACGGACAAAAGTTCATTCTCCGGACAGACCACGCAGCTCTGAAATGGCTACTCCAATTTAAGAACCCTGAAGGCCAAGTTGCAAGATGGATCGAGCAGTTGCAGGGCTACGACTTTGAAGTGCAACACCGCAAGGGAACACTCCACTCAAATGCTGATGCTCTCTCTCTCGTCGACCGTGCGGGGTAAAATGCGAACACTGCAACCGTAAAGAAGCGAAAGAACAGGCAACTATCCAAATGATCAGGACTGAGCCAATAGAGGGTTGGAGTATAGACGAAATCCGTTCCTCCCAACAGGCAGACAATGACATCGAACCAATATTGGCCTGGAAGGAACACGAGGAAAGACCAAGCTGGCAGCAGATATCAGATCGGAGCCAAACTCTGAAGGCATACTGGGCACAGTGGGACTCGCTTTTTGTGCAAGATGGATTGCTGAAGAGAAAATGGGAAAGTGCAGATGGGACAACATCTCGTATGCAGCTAATTGTGCCACGATCCAGAGTCAACCAAGTGCTCCATGAAATACATGACGGAATCTCAGGAGGCCATTTGGGAATAAATAAGACGTTGGAAAAGGTAAGGGAACGTTTCTATTGGCTAAGCGCTAAACAAGATGTCGAGAATTGGTGCAAAAAGTGCATAAGATGTGCGGCTACCAAGGGCCCAAAAGTAAAGCCACATGGACAAATGCAACAATACAATGTCGGAGCACCTTTTGAACGAATAGCCATCGACATCGCTGGGCCGTTTCCCGAAACCTTTAATGGAAACCGATATGCTCTCGTAGTCATGGATTACTTCAGTAAGTGGCCGGAAGTGTTTGCCATCCCAAATCAAGAGGCTAAGACCGTAGCCGAACAGATAGTCAACAACTGGGTGAGCAGATTTGGGGTCCCAATGGAGCTGCACTCTGATCAAGGGCGAAACTTTGAATCAAAAGTCTTCCAGGAAATATGCCAATATTTGGGAATAAGAAAGACAAGGACAACGCCACTACACCCTCAATCTGATGGAATGGTCGAGCGATTCAATCGGACCTTGAATGAGCATCTATCTAAGGTTGTCAGCAACTGCCAGCGGGATTGGGATCGACACATACCCCTCTTCTTAATGGCCTACCGAAACGCGGTCCATAGCTCAACAGGGCACACACCATCCGAGATCTTATTTGGTCAAACAATTCGGTTGCCAAGTGAAGCAAAATTCGGATCCCCACCGACGGAGCCCAAAGAGGTGAACGAGTACGTGAATGACTTACGCAGCAGGATTCGTAAATTGCATGAAGACACCAGAGAAAAGATGAAGCTAGCAAGCAGCCGCATGAAAACTAGGTACGATATCAAGGCGAAATCTTCCGGTTACAACGAAGGAGATCTGGTTTGGCTGTATAATCCTCAGCGTAAGAAAGGCAAATCACCAAAATTGCAACAGGACTGGGAAGGTCCATACAAGGTGATAACCCGCATTAATGACGTTGTCTACCGGATCCAGCGTGGGGATCGAGGAACATTTAAAGTGGTCCATTTGGATAGAATGTGTCATTTCAACGGGATGCTGAATGACGAAGTTGTTCGGGACGAACAACTGTAGGGAGGGAGCAATGTGATAACCAGTCAAATGTGAGCAGCGACATCTAGCAGAAAATGTCGAAATTCGAAGACTAGAAGGTTTCGATACTGGATTAGCAGTCTCGACTGGAGAGTAGAATCGAATTTTCTAGCAAATTGGAAATTGTATGGGACGCTGGGTGGCGAGGATTGTTCTCGAAGTATGTCATTCGAGTATAAATACCAGCATCCCAAAGGTATGCAAGTCAGTTCCAAAGTTGAATTTGAAGTGTTAATTAGAAGAAGTGATTAAGTGGTTTAAGTAAAAGATAAGAAAAGTATAAGTGGTTGAGAAATTGAATTGTACTGAGAGAAAGAATTAAATAGTGAATTGTAACTGCACTGAATAAAGGGATTTGTATTGAAAAGAATAAGTTCTATCATTTGTACCCACACAAACATTTTACAGTATACATTGGTACAACTGAAACCGATTTCTCGTCTACGGCATTGTCTGCTAAGTAACATGAAATATTTTTTTAATCACATTTTTTTTAACAATCATTGTTTTCGAACGAAGGAAAATTTTACGAATAATAATTTAATATTTACGGATTGATTTAATTTTTCAATATATTTGAGTGAAATCCTAGTATATTATGTTTATTTGGTTTAAGTAAGTTTCAATCATGGGCAAAAAAGAATAAAACTAAATAAAAGTTCAAATTACTGTGCGAGGAATTATTTTTGTTGACATGGAAACTCCAAACACAAATGTCAAAAATTATTAAATTGTTCTGTGACTGTGAAAATGGAAGAGGCAAAAAAAAACGTAAATATTCGAAAATATATAATTTAAAATGATTTTTGATTGATTTTTCTTTTGTAGTTTAAGGAGGAATTGGACGGTGGCGGAGACAAAGGCATTCCTGGTGGCGTACGAAAATAGGCACGTCGAATTTAGTCATTGTTTTCGGTAGTCCTCTTTTCGGTGCAATTCCAAACCGCTCCGATAACTTGCAGCGATCTATGAATAAGTGCAAAATATGTAGAGACTTGAGGGAATGTGCACACATTGAAGTTCTATATACCTATCAAAATCTGGGCAGTTTACCGATGAAGTCTAAAATGTTTTTTGAAGTCCGAATCGTTGTAACTACAAATTACTTCCATAAAATCTCCGATTCTTTGGTGATTTGCAGAAACATTCTCAGAGCAAGTTGGGAAATTCGTGCTTTCATGGTTGGGTAATGAAAATGTTGATGAGGCAGATTCTTCGCTTTCATCGTCGTTTTCAAATAAGAATTATAAAATAAAGAAATTGTTAATATAGATTATAAATCAATAGAAAAACAATTGTATTTACCTCAATTACAGCTTCCATTTTTATATTTTTTTTTATGAAATGTCCTATTTTGAAAGAAATATGTGTCAAACCAAAAAAAAGTGCTGGCACATTTTAAAACAAAAAAACAGCGATGATCTGTGTTGTTTTATTATCTTGATCTAATCCAGATCAGATCATGGGATGACGATACTCGAAGAGCTGAAGATTTCGATACCTGAATAACAAAGTCTCGACCATTGATGACTGGAGAGTCTAATCGAATTTTCTAGCAAATTGGAAATTGTATGGGACGCTGGATGGCGAGGATTGTTCTCGAAGTATGTCATTCGAGTATAAATACCAGTATCCCCAAGGTTCATCAGTTGAATCTGAAGTGTTAGTTAGGAGAAGTGATTAAGTGGTCTAAGTAAAAGATAAGAAAAATATAAGCGGTTGAGAAATTGGATTGTATTGAGAGAAACAATTAAATAGTGAATTGTAACTGTACTGAATAAAGCGATTTGTATTGAAAAGAATAAGTTCTATTATTTGTACCCACACAAACAT
This sequence comes from Volucella bombylans, assembly GCA_949129095.1. Lineage (NCBI taxonomy): Eukaryota > Metazoa > Arthropoda > Insecta > Diptera > Syrphidae > Volucella > Volucella bombylans. The sequence continues at coordinate 46,229,010 of OX422141.1, forward strand.
TTTACATTGGTGTCAGAAGTGTGATAGGACTTATTGTGTGTGTAAAAAAAAAAATTTGTGACTGTTTTAAAAAGCTAGAATGGGTCGAAAACTATTGCAGTTGACCCTCGTCCAACTCAAATCCGAGTTGAACAAGAGAAGCCTCAGCTCCAGAGGAGGAAAAAGTGACTTGGTGCTCCGACTTCAGGAGGCTTTGAACAACGAGGGACATGGTCCTAAAATATACACTTTTGACGCTGACAAGGATGAACAGTTAAGTACCGGCAGTGACATGGCTGCGATGATGCAACTCCTCTTGTTAAAAATGGACAAACAGAAGAACAGTCTCGAACAAAAAATGGACTAACAGAAGAAAAACCTAGACGGTCTTCAACAGAAAATGGATAAACAAAAGAATACTCTCCAGCAAAAGTTCGAAGAAATCGATGACAACTTTGAAAGAATAGAAAAGAACGTAGATGACAAATTTGATAGAATAGAGAAGAATGTTGACGAAAAATTCGAACAAATGGACAGCAAAGTTGAACAACTGGCAAAAGAGCTCGACACAGTGCGAAAACAGAAACTGCGAGAATGTTCTTTAAGCGGTCCAAGGAGAAAAGAGAAGCCTCCCTCATTCGATGGCCAGACCTCATGGCCCACCTACAGGAAGCAGTTTGAAATGGCTGCCTGTGCAAACGACTGCGACAATGAGGAAAAGTGCTTTGCTCTAACAATTTGCCAAATTATAATTGGAAAGTCGAATGCAGCAACGAGAAGAAACACTGCCGCAGCTCCAAGCAGACGAGAGTAGACTGGCATATTTGTCATACCCCACCGCTGTCCAAGAAATTATCGACGAAATGGCAAAGGACGAATTCATCAGGGGAATTGCAGATTTGATGCTACAGTCAGCAATAAGGATGGCCGGGAAAAAAACTCGTGCTGAAGCACATGCCTTCGATCTGGCTATGGAAGCATCCAATCAGGCTTCCAATGGAACGCATTTCGTCAGGGAAGTAGCATCTGCTGAATGCTTCTGCGAAGGACCTAGTACCGAGGAACGAGATACTCCATGGGATAGAAGAAGAATGCGCTGCTGGAACTGTGATAAAATATGACATTTTCAAATTCAGCGTAAAGAAACAGTGAGACGAAAAGGCTGCCCTCACTGTGGTAACAAGCAAATGGAGGAAGAAATCGGCAGAAACGGCTATCAAGAAGCCGGTGATGCTTCCCGAAGCTATCAGTCGGGAAATGCTTAAGCACCAACTTCGAGGGGTAGTTGGTAGCAGCAATCGATGGCCCCAGGACCATCATCCTAAAATCGCTAGCAGAACGATGCAATGAAAGCCTTATAGTAGAAGTAGTCAGCGTTACAGCTTGCGAACAGCTACAGGACCAACGATTAAGATATATGGTGAAGTCCGCATAAAAATCCAGCTGGCCAGAATAACATTCTCTCACGCGTTTCTGTTGGCTGACATATGCGACGAGTGCAATCATTAGTACAGACTTCATGAGAGAACTTGGAATAGTAGTCGACTTGGGAGCGCAAACTATAAAATACGGAAACATGGTATACGGAAACGCCAACACGTCATCAGCAGAAATCAGAGTTTGGAGCCTTCGCCGGATGCAATTGTGTGGGCAAAAGTGGACGGTGGTCCTGGTAAGCACCGATTCTATTTGATGGAGCCAAAATAATTCATAGTGAGAAAGACTTTAGTGGAACCAAAAAACAAAATGGTTCCTGTAAGGATTCTGATTCCAAAGACATTCAGCGTAAAGGTGAAAGAGGGAGAGATAGTGGGAAAATGTGCACCTAGTGGGGTTATATCGACCACCATGGAAACAAGTTTTGTAACTCCGGTCGCGAGTGTCCAGAGTATGGAAATCAAAAACAAAATCCTCAGCCTCTGTAATTTGGACTAAGAGCAGCGTATCATGGCAGATAAACTAATCGTTGAGTAAGCTGACGTACACATATTGTGTATTGTGAGGAAAGTTGAGGGACTGATTGAAGAATCGCAAAGTCCGTGGGTAACACCAGTGGCCCTCGTGAAGAAGAAAGATAGCAGCACGAGGTTTTGTGTAGACTACCAACGTATCAACAATGTTACTAAAAAGGACAGCTACCCATTTCCGAGAATCGATGACACTTTGGATATGCTTTCTAGAGCGAAATGGTTTTCAACTCTTGACTTGAAAAGCGGTTACTGGCAGAGATAATCGTACTGATAGTGAGAAAACTGCCTTCACTATAGGAAGCGGTCTTGGGCAGTTTGCAGTGATAGCGTTTGAACTGTGTAACGCTCCGGCCACTTTCGAGCGGCTAATGGAGCTAACATTGCAAGGACTCACGTGGAAAACCTGCCTGGTCTATTTGGATGACGTTATCGTCATTATCGTCATAGGCAAGGCGATTTTGAAGGGGTACAAAGTGCTCATTTGAAGCTGAACCCAGAAAAGTGTGCCTTTTTCCCTCTGGAAGTAAAATATCTGGGTCACATTATATCAGCGGAAGGAGTAAGGACTGACAAAACCGAAGCCGTGAAAAGTTGGCCTTCTCCAAAAGATAAACACCAACTGAGAAGCTTCTTGAAACTCGCCACGTACTACAGAAGATTCGTAAAGGATTTTGCTGATATTGCAAAGAGCTTGCATCAACTTACAGAAAAAGGCCGACAGTTCAGGTGGTCTGGAGAATGCGAAAAAGCATTTCAAGAACTGAAGCGACAGCTGTGCAATGCCCCCATCTTGGGTTACCCACGCCCGGAAAAATGTTCATTGTGGACGCAGACGCTAGCAATGTTGGGGTCGGAGCTGTGATCTCCCAAGTTCATGACGGTCAAGAGAAAGTGGTCGCATATTACAGCAAAGTACTCTCCAGACCTGAACGGAACTACTGTGTAACCCGGCGCGAACTTCTGGCTTTAATTCTGGCTACGAAGCATTTCCATAAGTACCTCTACGGACAAAATTTCATTCTCCGGACAGACCACGCAGCTCTGAAATGGCTACTCCAATTTAAGAACCCTGAAGGCCAAGTTGCAAGATGGATCGAGCAGATGCAGGGCTACGACTTTGAAGTGCAACACCGCAAGGGAAAACTCCACTCAAATGCTGATGCTCTATCTCGTCGACCGTGCGGAGTAAATGATCCAAATGATCAGGACTGTGCTAATAGAGGGTTGGAGTATAGACGAACAGGCAGACAATGACATCGAACCAATATTGGCCTGGAAAGAACACAAGGAAAGACCAAGCTGGCAGCAGATATCAGATCGGTGCCAAACTCCGAAGGCATACTGCGCACAGTGGGACTCGCTTTGTGTGCAGGATGGTTTGCTGAAGAGAGAATGGGAAAGTGCGGATGGGACAACATCTCGTATGCACCTAATCGTGCCACGGTCCAGAGTCAGCCAAGTACTCAATGAAATACATGACGGAATCTCAGGAGGCCATTTAAGAATAAACAAGACGTTGGAAAAGGAAAGGGAAAGTTGCTACTGGCTAAGCGTTAAACAAGATGTTGAGAATTGGTGCAATAAGTGCATAAGGCGTGCGACTATCAAGAGCCCAAAAGTAAAGCCACGTGGACAAATGCAACAAAACAATGTCAGAGCACCATTCGAACGAATAGCCATCTACATCGCTGGGCCGTTTCTCGAAACCTTTAATGGTAACCGATACAACCTCGTGCTGATTGATTACTTCAGTAAGTGGCCGGAAGTGTTTGCCATCCCAAATAAAGAGGCTAGTATAGATGATTAAAGAATACGGTATGTTGCAAAAAGAAAAGAAAAAACAATTTAGGTGAAGTCGTGGAGAAAGGTGAGGGATGAACGTGGTTCATTTTCCTTTATTACAAGAGAGCTGCAAATTTGTGACGAGAAATCTTTCTTCAGTTATTTAAGGATGAATAATGAAGCTGTTTAGTAGCTCCTTTTACTAATAAAAGACGATCTGCAGAAGAAAAAAAAAGCAGTAAACTGTATCTACACGACATGCAGATACATTGGTACATGGATATGTCTTATAGGCATACGACAAAAAAACTTTAATTGTTTTACGAGTGAAGATAAATAGAATATAGGGTGGTTGTGCAAAAAAAGAGATGGTTTAAAGTTTTAGCCCGGTGTATAAAAAAGTCTCAAAACTTCACTGTTTATCTACTGGCCGTAAGTTAAAGGATGTGCATGCGACAAATACGGTTAACCATTTGACTTCCTACTCTATGCACAGACAACAAAACTGCCAGATCCTTTCTTACAAATAGTTTTTTTTTATCCACCCCTGTTCCGGCAACCCATTGTACACACAACAAAGGAATGTAAGATAAATCGAATAAAAGAATAGAAGCAAAACAACTTTTATGAATCAACTACACACAACATTTAAACCACCTGCACTAAACATAAACAGCGTATCATACTACATCTTTTCCCACAATTGGATGCTTCCAAGACAAACTTATCCGCACACAGAGTACGATCACTGAATGGTAGACGGAAAGCAAAAAAAGGGGCACATTTTGTGACGAACACATTTTTCAGAAAGATAATCGGTTAGACATATCCATGCCAAAACACCATTATGAGATCCGTATTTACACCAGATCAGAAGCTGGCAGCATCTTTGAGATTCCTGATTTCGACATACGTTTCGAACATACCCGTAAGCATATTCAATGTCAACAAGTGTTTTTTTTGGCAACTGATGTCCATTAAAAGTCAAAAACAAACGGTTTAGATTAATTTTTATTATTAAATATTAACGAAACTAGAAATAACACTCTTAAATTAGGAGACAATGAAAAATGCGTCGTTATTAATTTGAATCTCAGAAGGAAGTGAAGTTGAGAAGAAGATTCTGATTTTTTTCTATTTGTTGTCTGGCGCGCCATCTGTATATAAAACCGGCTACTAGTGGTGTGCCGAAGTCGCCACATGACTCCCCCTTCAGTGACGAAGTTACGATTTGTTTGTGTCGATGTCAAATGTCACTTTCCGTTTGGAATCTGTTTTTGTTTTATTTGTTTTTCTATTTTACATTTTTCGGTGTCATCTGGAAACGTATCTAAATGTGCTGGTTTGAGTCGATCAACAGAGACGTTTAGAAGTTTTAATTACTTCTCCTAATTAACACTTCAAATTCAACGGGTGAACTAATTTGCATACCTTGGGGATGCTGGTATTTATACTCGAATGACATACTTCGACATACAATCCTCGCCATCCAGTGTCCCATACAATTTCCAATTTGCTAGAAGATTTGATACCACTCTCCAGTCATCAATGGTCGAGACTTTGCTATTCAAGTATGGAAATCTTCTGCTCTTCGAGTATCGATATCCTCTGCTATGTAAGTCTAGATGGCGTTGTCTACCGGATCCAGGGTGGTGATCGAGGAAAATTGAAAGTGGTCCATTTGGATAGAATGCGTCATTTCAACGGGATGCTGCATGACGAAGTTGTTCAGGACGAACAACTGTAGGGAGGGAGCAATGTGATAACCATTTAAATGTGAGCAGCGACATCTAGATTTATATTGCAGAATTTCTTTCATGGAAAAAAAATAGATTTTTTTGAGCGGAGAAACGTATGTAACCCCTTAAGGGTGCAGTCTTCGCATTTTACTCCGCACGGTCGACGATCATCTTGCAACTTGGCCTTTAGGGTTCTTAAATTGGAGTAGCCATTTCAGAGCTGCGTGGTCTGTCCGGAGAACGAACTTTTGTCCATAGAGGTACTTATGGAAATGCTTCGTAGCCAGAATTAAAGCCAGAAGCTCGCGCCGAATTACACAGTATTCCCTTTCAGGTCTGGAGAGTACTTTGCTGTAATATGCGACCACTTTTTCTTGACCATCATGAACTTGGGAGATCACAGCTCTGACCCAACATTGCTAGCGTCTGCGTCCACTATGAATATTTTTCCGGGCGTGGGGTAACCCAAGATGGGGGCATTGCACAGCTGTCGCTTTAGTTGTTCTAATGCTATTTCACATTCTCCAGACCACCTGAACTGTCGGCCTTTTCCGTAAATTGATGCAAGCTCTTTGCAATACCAGCAAAATCCTTTACAAACCTTCTGTAGTGCATGGCGAGTTTCAAGAAGCTTCTCAGTTGGTGTTTATCTTTTGGGGTAGGCCTACTGTTGACGTATTCGATTTTTAGTCAGGATCCGTCCTTACTCCTTCCGCTGATATAATGTGACCCAGATATTTTACTTCCGGAGAGAACAAGGCACACTTTTCTGGGTTCAGCTTCAAATGAGCACTTTGTACCCCCTCAAACACGCCTTGCCTATGACGATAACGTCGTCCAAATAGACCATACAGGTTTTCCACGTGAGTCCTTGCAATGCTCGTTCCATAAGTCGCTCGAAGGTGGCCGGAGCGTTGCACAGTCCAAACGGCATCACTGCAAACTTCCAGCAGTGAAAGCAGTTTTCTCACGATCCGTACGATTTATCTCTACTTGCCAGTAACCGCTCGTCAAGTCAAGAGTTGAAAACCATTTCGCTCCAGAAAGCATATCCAAAGTGTCATCGATTCTCGGAAGTAGGTAGCTGTCCTTTTTAGTGACATCGTTGAGACGTCGGTAGCGCACAAAAGCCTCGTACTGCCATCTTTCTTCTTCACGAGGGCCACTAGAGATGCCCACGGACTTTACGATTCTTCAATCAGTTTCTCAACTTTCCTCTTGGAAATCATTTCGGCGACTTCTGTTTGCTTTGCCAATGGAAGACGCCTTGTAGGTTGACGGATTGGTTGAGCGTCTCCGGTGTCTAAGTGTGGTTGAACAGTATGTATACGTCTATATTCTCCGTTTTGTGTAGCAAATATATCAGCTTACTCACCGATTAGTTTGTCTGCCAAGATACGCTGCTCTTAGTCCAAATTACAGAGTGAAGATTTTGTTTTTGATTTTCATACTCTGGACACTCGCGACTTCTACCCCGCGATTGCTTCGGAAAGGTTCACCGGCTTCTTGATAGCCGTTTCTGTCGGTTTCTTCCTCTATTTGCTTGTTACCACAGTGAAGGCAACCTTTTCGTCGCACTGGTTCTTTACGCTGCCTTTGAAAATGTCATATTTTATCACAGTTACAGCAGCGCATTCTTCTTCTATCCCATGGACTATCTCGTTCCTCGGCACTAGGTCCTTACCAGAAGCATTCAGCAGATGCTACTTCCCTCACAAAAAGTGTCCCATTGGCCTGCTTCCATAGCCAGATCGAAGGCATGTGCTTCAGCACGGGTTCTTTTCCCGGCCATCCTTATTGCTGACTGTAGCTTCAAATCTGCAATCCACCTGATGAATGCCTCCTTTGCCATTTCGTCGATAATTTCCTGGCCTGCGGTGCTGTATGACAAATATGCCAGTCTACTCACACCTGCTTGGAGCTGCTGCAGTGTTTCTCCTCGTTGCTGCGTTCGGACTTGCAATTGGACCTTGTAAACCTCCTGCATGTGGCTATCGCCAAAGTGTTTCTCGATAGCCTGTATTAAAGCCACATAATCTTTATGCTTTCCATGTTTATTGTTTGCAAAGATTCTGCTGCAGGACCGTGCAAAGCCATTGTTAGGGCAAAGCACTTTTCCTCATTGTACCAGTCGTTCGCAAAGCAGCCATTTCAAATTTGCTTTTATAAGTAGACCATAGGGTGTGGCCATTGAATGAGGGAGGCTTCAACTCTTTTCCCCTTAGACCGTGTTCTGGCCGGGAACTTCAAAATAAAAACGCACTCTTTTCTTTTATTAATTATTGGATCGAGTAGTTTTATTTGTCTAAAGAAAGGTTGTTAATTATATAAAGATTACAATTGATGAAAATACTTACACATTGTGTTCCCTCCAAGTGCCAGTTTGAAAATTCCGGAAGTTGAAAGAAGTAAAATAAAATCGGAAGTTTTGAGCGGAAGCCACTGAACTGGAATTATTTGCTTTGAAAGGACTGATGGCCCTTGGAGAGGATGTTCACAAGGTGTGTACATTAGACTAAAGTGAGCAAACTGGACGCGTGTAGGTAGGAACAGCTTCAGCTGCGTCGATGCGGCCGCTAATTCGTAGGATACCTCTGTTGTCCAGATACTCGTACATAGTCAACTTCCAAAGTCTGCTCGAACGCTCTACCTGACTTGTTGCCTTTAACACTTGGTCGTCGTCTGCATACTCTTCCTTTTGAACTGTTCGGTAAATTACCAGTTCCGCGTTCTGCAACTCCTCAGTTGTCAATCTGCCGGTTACTCTTTCAAAGGGATCCGTAAAATAGTTTTTGATGAATCCAAGTACCCAACACATAACTTTTTTAATCGAGTGAAACTCGAAAATCTATCAAACATTTTGACGAAGTTTATATTGAGGAGGAGCATCTTTTTGTCTCGTAGCTCTTCTACCTTTGACTTGTAGGTGGCCATTCGCACTCATCTGTACTCAAAAAATCGGGACCTTTAAGCCAAAGGTATTCCCTTTTACCATCCGATACTCTCGTCCCGAAGTCTGCTGGGTTAAGTGCGCTTGGAAGCCACCTCCACTCCGATACCTCACTGCTATCCAGAATTTCACTCTCACCATGAGCTACGTAGGGCTTGTATCGCCTATGATGCGATCTAATCTACGCCAGCACGGTTTTTGGATCGCTCCACATCACATTCCTACTTGGTTTAACTTCATGACACCGGACTACCATGCCACGTAGACGCGTTGCCAGTAATGCAGATTGAAGTTCTAACCTGCGGATAGTTTTAAGGGAGCGCACTTCGTTTTACCAGTTCTGAACGCCAACTTTACCCTTCCGTTCCCATCTCGTATTCTCCAGTTCTCCAGCGTCTGCGAATATATCTAACTCGACCGGTGTTGATACGAAGGCAGCACTATAAGAGCGCGGTACGCTCAGGTTCTTAATCTCGTCTAATCCTTGGATCTACTTAGACCAAATAGCGTTGGCTTCATCTGCGATTTGCTTGTCCCAGTCTATCTGCTCACGCCAAGCGCTTTGAAGGGCTAACTTAGCTATTAGCGAATGCTCTGCAGCCACTCCGAACGGGTTGAAAACTGACATCGCGATACTGTGCATTTCGCATTTTGTTATCCTTCTGGATCGCTTAAGTAATCCCGGATCGATCCTACCAGACTCCATGATGAATTTTAATACATCGCGATTTTTATCCCAGTGCAACCCTAATACCTTTTCGTAGTGTCCTGTTTCGCTTTTGTCAAGGTTTAAAGTCGAAGGGCCTGACATGCTCTCACCAAACCTTTCAGTTACCTGTTTTGAATTCAATATGTCAGTCACCAAAAACATACAATTGCGTACGCCTGTTTGCACCTCTATTCATTTCTTGCTTATCATATTACCTTTATGTGCAGACTGTAGAATAAGCAAAATTGTACTTTATGTATAGACTGTAGAATAAGCAAAATTGTACTTTATGTGTATGTTTGTAGAGTAAGCAAAATTTTACTATTTAAGGCGAGTATGTGCGCAAATAAAGGGCAGTTCGTTAGAATACACCTGGCTGTTTATTGATTTGACTTCCCCCCCACCAGCGGTAAGGGTAAAAGTAATTAATTCACTCAAACAAAGCATTTTAACTTAAAACCCCCTTGCTTCTGGATCCAGATTGTTCGACGATTTTCATTGACTCTTGTTCCATTGAGAAACTGTAAGCTAAGTCGTCCACGTAGTGATTGCATAAGATAGTATTGACCACGTCTGGAAACTTGTCTTGAAATTCTGCGGCGTTACGATTCTTGATAAACTGTGCTGAGCATGGTGAGCAAGCAGCTCCGAGCGTCATCGATGTCATCACATGTTCTTCCAGGTCATCCTTAGGAACGTTTCTCCAGACAAATCTCTGTGGCCTTTGATCTTCCGCACGGATCTTCACCTGATGAAACATTTCGACAATGTCAGCGCAGACTCCTATAGGCCTTTGTCTCAGCTTCATTAAAACCATTGTAAAAGACTGAGATAAGTCCGGACCACTTATCAGTTCAGAATTAAATAAGACGCCATCGACCACAGCAGCTGTATCAAATACCATTCGTAGCTTGTGTGGCTTGTTCAGATTGACCACCCCAAAGTGCGGTAGATGCGGTTATCCGTTATCATCTCATCGTCTTTGCCCAACTTCCGTGAGTAGCCCTTCCTAGCATAATAATGCAATGATCAGATTTTTAGATTAATTTTTTAATTCAGATTTTTAGAAGTAGTTTAATAACATTTTGTATTTTATATACTATACGTACTAAAATAGTGTCAAATGCCACTTCAATAGGCTTGATTAATATTTTTTAATTATTGGTGGGGTGACACTTAAATATTAATATACATATTTATATAAAATAAAAGATAATATAAATATATTTAAAAATTATAATTCAATGTGAATCTTCAATATATAGAAAAAAAGGAAGAAAGTTATACCAGAATGTCAGAAAGATTATTGTAATTTAATTGTAAGAGCCACAGTTTGACGCATATCACAAACTTTCAGGGAATGGTCTCTGATCTGATCGATTGAGCTAGTTTATTAAAAAGGCGGCACGATGAAACCAAATAAAAGTTACGAAAGGCGGTGGTACGGAAAAAAGGTACAGATACAACGTTAGAAAAATTTCTTCGTACATTATACTCAGAAATTAATCTAAAATTACGATTCCCCGATCTGTTAAAGAATGCTTTTAATACCTTAAAACAATACAAATGACGGACGGGAAGTATTTTCGTAACACGGAACAAAGGAAAACTAGGATGTCGACGATGTTTTCGACAAATTTTTTTCAAAACATTTTTTTGCAAATTTAAAAGAGGTTGAATTTTATTGTTATATGCCCCGCCCCAGCAGGCAATTCCATATTGGAGCTGCGAATGAAAATTCCATGATAAATAATTCTTAATAATTTGTCAGAGCAAATACTTTTAAGGTAGAAAAAATGTTGGAGAGTGGAACGGAAATATGTTTTCAATGACTGGGTATGGTTTGCGAATGACGTTTTAGAGTCAATAGTGAGTCCCAAGTACTTAAACTCTTCTACGCTCTCAATTAAAAAAAACACTCATTGCAATGTAGAGTATTGTTAAAGGTAAGAGGAGAGGAAGCTGGTACACATGAGCGTACAAGTTTGAATTTTTGGCAATCCGTGGAATGAATGTAAAACCCCGCATTAATGTCGGTTGCATTCGATAGGTTAAAAAACATTAATTTAGTTTTAGAACTAATTTTCAATCTATGTTCAGCGAACCAGATCCTTAAAATGCTTAGATCCCAGTTAATGTCAGAAACCAAGTTTAAAGTACTATCTGAACCGTAGGAGCAGCCCACATTATCTGCGAAAGCAGTAAGTATACTTTTAAAATCGAGGTCAAAGAGTGAATTAATATATATGAGGAACATAATAGGTAACAATACAGAGCCTTGAGGTACTCCCAAATTTAAAATTTTTACATTGCTCCTGGTTTCACCGTGCGTAACTCTTTGAGATCTATTTGAAAGATACGTTCCATATCGAATGCTTTCCTAATATCCAAAAATAGACCTGCAGTGAGCTTTTTTGCATCAAGGTTAGAGAAAACACTGGAACAAAAATTAAGTAGGGCGTCTTCAGTTGATTTTCCCTGCTGAAAGCCATACTGCACAGGATTGAAAAACTTATTCTTGCTTAAAAACGAGACAATTCTTATTTTAACAACTTTTTCGAAGAGTTTACTAAAAACAGGAAGAAGTGAAATAGGTCTATAATTACTCACATCATCTGCTGAGCCTTTTTTAAATAGAGGAACTACGTCTGCACATTTGAGAACACTAGGAAAAACTCCAGAAAATATGCTAAGATTAAAAATGACTGCTAGTACATCTACTATGAAACATCCTATACGTTTCAAAAGTATATTGGAAATACCATCATAACCGCTAGCATTAGAACCGTTAAGTGTCCCAATAACTTTTACAAGTTCAAAAGCAGATATTGGCTCGAAGGAAAAACTATTAATTTGAAAATTAAAAGAACAAAATTGTTGACCTATATGTGAAGATGGATTGTTGACTATTGAAAAAAAGTAATTGTTGAATGCAGTCATTAATACGAATTGTTGTAGGTTTGGAAGTACACGAAGACTTTTTTAATATACTATTAATAACGTTCCATTCAATCTTTAAACTACCTTTAGCAAAAAAGAGTCGATTTTTATAGTACTCATCACGGCTCTTATGAATTTCTTTTTTAGGTTCAGAACATAATTTTTTATATCGATCACTCAATCTAAAGTTATTGGGGTTTTTGGAACATTTGTTTCTTGACTTGTTTTATGCCTGAACTTTTTAATAAGAAGACTTGTAATCCAAGGTTTAAGTCTTTTGCAAGATTTTTTTAAAGGCACAATGTAAGTACAGTCCTCTATGTGCTTTTTAAGACAATTCAAAAATAGTGAATACGATGCTGAGACATCACTTTCTGCGTAAACCTCATCCCAAAACTCATAAAAAAGATTTGTTTTCAGTTGTACGAAATCAATTTTCTTAACACTTTTAGGAACACTCACTCCAACACTTGCTTTTTGAATAGTACCAGTGTCAACCAACAACTCTGTCATGCAGCGATCAGTAATATTTAGATCAAAAATGGCGCTTTCGCGGGAGCTTAATGAAATATTGGTCAATCGACCATAAAAGTGATCTAAACACCTTCCAGAGATCATCCTATTTGGTTCATTGATTATTATTATTATTATTATTTCGAGGGATCTTTACAAATGAATTTGTAAAGTCCGGGATTGGTTCATTGATAAAACTCGCAAGACCATGCGATGCCACAATCGCCAAGTAATTAGAAATCAAATCGCTTTTATTTAATAAATTTAGGCTGAAATCTCCGGCAATAATTAGGTTATAGTGTTAGTTAGTGTTAGTTCATAAGCGCCTCATTTATAAAAATGCTGTTCTCTTGCTAGTACTCACTCCTGTTGTTACCGCTACCGCTTCCAAACATGTTTGAGTTGAGTGTGTTCTTCTTTTCGGTCACTATTCGCTCCTTGGTAGAATGGTCAGCGAATCTGATACAGATGATTTCGTGAAGACGAAGAGGTACTCTTTTCTCCTTTGTTTCGCACTTTCTTCACTGAGCATTTTTCGATTTTGCCGTCGGGAATGTCAATTTGAAAGGCATTTTGAAAGATTTGTTTAGCTTTCTCTGTTGCAATTTCGTCCGTGACATTTGGGACTACAACAATTTCTATGCAATTGCTGAGAAGTTTTTGTTGTTGCCAATTGAGTCTATTCTCCAATAAATCTACTTTAGCTTTTAGGTGTATGTTTTCAGTCTTCAGCTCGTTGATTGTAGCTAGAAAGCGCTCATGATCCGAACATATTCATCACGAAAACCTACATTTTGTTGAAACTTCTTCTCCAGTGCTAGGAATTTCCTCACCCCCTCAAAATTTGCAGTCACCCACTCCCTCACCAGCATGGAAGAACTTCGATCGTTCCCCGCCCCTGGTATCGCCCTATGGGGACCGGTCGCTCTTAGTTACGCAGATGGAGCTCACCACGTTAGCTAGCTCCTGGAGCCAGCTACCAAAATTCTTGATGTTTGGGTTTGGTATCGTAGCTGCATATCTAGCCTAATCCAGTCTCCTTTGAATTGGTAATTTCCGGAAAAATTCCTCCATAAGAGTGGGGCTGCATAAGTGGCGTGTGCAACCCGCCGCCCCTAAGAAAGAAGACAAGTTCTGTACTTTGATGGAAAATGGTACCAACTGCTCCCCACTATTCTCAGCAATGGGTAGAACGCTCCTTATCCTTGCTATCTGGCTTCTCACTTGTTGGTCTGGCCTGCCAAACCTATCCTTGACTATCTTCATCACTTGCCCGACGTTGGCACTGTGTATCAGCACTCCACGGTCTCTCTTGTCTTTCGCTTCAGGACCATCTGTAGACGCAGCATGTTTTGACGATAGTTGTATCCATACTCTTCGGTGGTCATAAACGTAGGCCATACCTCTGGCTGGTCGTCAAACTCAGGGAGGTTATAGAGCTTCCGGTCTAGGGCTTAATAGCGCTCGGCTTAGCTCACCCAAGACACTCACTAACCCGACCTTAATTGCATTTAATCCTGTTGCTGTTGTGGTTTCTTTGCCCCTGGCAACCTGCGATTGTAAATCCTGTATGTGCTGCATCATCTCGTTAAGGCTCTGCTCAACAGATGGAGCTGCTGCTGGTGGTATTTCTTGGTGGCATATGGTTTCGTCCATATTGCCTTGGGCGTCACTGTCGACTTCGTGGTCTTGAGCACGTTCTCCCCTCTTTCACTCCCATAACCAAAAACTCAAAAGCACTCACCTGCAGATTCACGAAACATTTCTTTGAGTGGCTCTCTGTTGCTGGACCGTAACAACTATCTTCCTAGTTTCATCCTTGCTTGATGTAATCCCTTTCTGGCGTTCTTGAACTATGACGAGTGCTTCCTGGCACGGGTGCTCAGCTTGATGTTGACGGTAAGATGTAGTTCCGCTTCTACTTTCTTGGAGGGGTGCTCCGCTGGTCTTACCGGTACGGGTGCTTCGCTTGCTTGAAGTCGTTCCGCTTTTCAAATATTGTTCCTTTTCTACGCAACCGGTTCAAGTCAAATTTAGAGCGTGGATGGTGCTCCTCTGCCGGGCACGCTAACCTCAAAATTTGTCCCTTATTCGCCAAATGTAAAAATAAAATTTGTTCTGGCCGTGAATATCAAAATAAAAACGCACTCTTTTCTTTTATTAATTGTTGAATCGAGTAGCCTTATTTTTCTAAAAAAAAATTATATAAAGATTACAATTGATAAAAATACTTACAACTTGTGTTCCCTCCAATTTCCAGTTTGAAAATGTCGGAAGTTGAAAGAAATAAAATAAAATCGGAAGTTTTGAGCGGAAGAAACTAAACTGGAAATATTTGCTTTGAAAGGACTGATGGCACTGGAGAGGATATTCACAAGGTGTGTACATTAGGCTGAAGTGAGCAACCTTAAGACGCCTTAAAACTTGAAACGAACTTAAAGAACATTCTCGGAGTTTCTGTTTTCACAATGTGCTTTTTTGCCAGTTGCTCATCTTGTCTGTCCATTTGTTCGAATTTTTTTGTTAACATTCTTCCCTATCATTTAAAATTTGTCATCTATTTGTTCGAACTTTTACTGGAGAATGTTCTTTTGTTCTTCCATTTTCCGTTGAAGGCCCTGCAGGCTCTTCTTTTGTCTAGATTCTTCTTCTGTTCATCGAATTTTTCTTCAATGCTGTTTTAATGTTCGTACAGCTTTTGTTCGCGACTGTTCTATTATTCGTCCATTTTTGATAGATGAACCAACTTGCATACCTTCGAGATGCTGATATTTATACTCGAATGGGTATTTGCTAGAACATTAGATTCCATTCTCCATTCACCTATGGTTGAGTCTTTGCTATTCAGGTATTGAAATGGACCACCTTAAATTTTCCTCGGTAGACAACGTCATTAATGCGGGTTTTCGCCTTGTATAGACCTTCCCAATCCTGTTGCAATTTTGGTGATTTGCTTTTCTTACGCTGAGGATTATTCAACTAGACCAGATCTTCTTCGTTGAAGAAAGATTTGGCTTTGATATCTTCATGAGGTTGCCCGATTGCTTTATCTTTTCTCGGATATTTTCGTGCAATTTACGAATCCTGTTGCGCGAGTCATCCACATAGTCCTTCACCTCCTTGGGCTCCGTAGGTGGGAACCCCAATTTTGTTTCACTTGGCAACCGAATCAAATAAGATCCCAGATGGTGCATGTCCTGTTGAACTATCTACTACGCTTCGATAGGCCATTGAGAAGAGAGGCATGTGTCGCTGCCCCGCTGGCAGCTGAAGACGACCTTAAACAGATGCACATTTAAGGTGCCATTGAATCGCTCGACGCTCGCTCGATGAAGGGTGTAGTGGCGTTGTCCTTGTCTTCTTTATTCCCAGATATTGGCACACTACCTGGATGACTATCGATTCAAAGTTTCGCCCTTAGTCAGAATGTATCTCCATTGGGGTTCCAAATCTGCTCGCCCAATTATTGACTATGTGTTGTGATACGTCTTAGCCTCTTGATTTGGAATTGCCAACATTTCTGGCCGTTTACTGAAGTAATCCATGATCACGTATGTGTATCGGTTGCCATTAAAGGTTTCGGGAAATGGGACAGCGATGTCGGCAGCCATTCATTCAATTGGGGCTCCGACATGGTGGCATTCGTTCCTGTGGCCTTACTTTTTGCACCAATTCTCGACAACTTGTTTTGCACAAAGCTAATAGAAACGTTCCCTTACCCTCTCGTGTTTATTCTCAAATGACCTCCTGAGGTTCCGCCATGTATTTCACGGAGCACTTGACTGACTCTGGACCGTGGAACGATTATTTGTTTTACGAAATGTTTTCCCAGCTGCACTTTTCCATTTTCTCTTCAGCAAACCATTTTGCACACAAATCGAGTTCTGCTGTGCCCAATATGCCTTCAAAGTTTGACTACTGTCCGATATCTCCTGCTAGCTTGATCTTTCCTCGTGTTCCTTCCAATCTAATATTTGTTCGATGTCATTATCTGCCTGTTGTGGGAACGGATTTCTGTACTCCAACCTCTATTGGTTTAGTCCTGATCATTTCACTACTCTTTCACTTCCTCACAGTTGCCAGGAGTTTTCACTTCAAAGTCATAGCCCTGCAAATGCCTGATCCATCTCGCAACTTGGCTTTCAGGGCTCTTAAATTGTAGTAGCCATTTCAGAGCTGCGTGGTCTGTCCGAAGAATGAAACTTTGCTGGGTACCTTACTGTAATATACAACCACTTTCTCTTGACCATCATGAACTTGAGAGATCACTGCTCCGACCTCAAAATTGTTATCATCTGCGTCCACGATGAACATTTTTCCGGGTATGGGGTAACCTAAAATGGGGGCATTGCAAAACTGCCGCTTGAGTTCTTCAAATGCCTTCTCACACTCTCCAGACCACTTGAACTGTCGGCATTTTTCAGTAAGTTGATGCAGGCTCTTTGCAATACCAGCAAAATCCTTTACGAACCTCTTGTAGTACGTGGCAAGTTCCAATAAGCTTTTCAGTTGGTGTTTGTCTTTGGCGGCAGGTCAATTATTGACCGCTTCGATTTTGCCAGGATCCATCCTTACTGCTTCCGCTGATATATTAATATGGCCCAGATATTTAACTTCCGGACGGTACAAGGCGCAGTTTTCTGTGTTCAGAAAACCCAAACAAATACTTCTCAAACATTTCTTTTTAATCTCAAAAACTTCTTTTGAATTTCGTAAAAACTTCGTGCTGCAGCCTTTCTTCTTCACAGAGACCATTGGAGATGCCCACGGACTCTGCGATTCTTTTCATCTTTGACACCATTTCGGCAAAATCTGTTTGCTTTGCCAATAGAAGACGCTTTGCAGGTTTCGGATTGATTAGGCGTCTCCGGTGTCAATGTGGTGTTGAACAAGTTGCGTACGTTCATATTCTCCGTCTTGTGTAGTAAATATATTAGCGTACCCACCGATTAATTTTTCTGCCAGGATACGTTGCTTTTAATCCATGTGACATAGCTTGAGAATTTTGCAACCTTCTGCTATTCAAACATAGTGAAATTAAATGCTTCCAAAACACAGTGCTGTCTGCTGTCGCTAAAGCGAAATTTAAATACCCACCCATTATCCCTGAATAGCACTTGCATCGTTGAAGCCGAAAAACTGTCCATTCTCGGTATGTGTGTCAACGAGAACTTAGTTGGAATGACCACATATTCGATGTCGCCAAAAGCACCGCGAAATGTCTAGGTTTCCTCAAATATTTCATCCCCTCTGACCAGCCTCAATATATAAAGAGTGTATCCACCCAAAACTGGAGTACAACGCCGACAGCTGGTCAGGTGCCCCTAAGACCTCTTTGCACTTGCTAGATAGGATCCAAAACCGTGCGATAAAATTAATAGGTGATGCCAATATCACTCAGTCATTCGACACCCTCGAATACCGGCTTAACGTCTGACCTTGTTGTATCACTATTTTCACCACCAGTGCAACACCGAAATTTCTGGTAACATTCCGCCCCTCCTTCAAACTTTTAACCGTAACACCCGTCTGGCTATGAATGCTCATTAGTATACCCTCAAGCCCACCCTCAGACGTATTCTGAAATAACGCAATTCGTTCCTAAGCCGCACAACTCGCGTATGGAATGCCCTGCCGAGCTCTTCATTTCCTAGGCAGTATAACTTGAAAACATTTAAAACGAACGCACATCGGTATCTCTCTTTTTTCCCTCCCTAACTTCCTTTCGCGCGCGGTATGTGCAAACATCTTAACGGTACATAAAATCCCTTATGCGCTCGCCAATTATAAAAAAAAGTACTATATGTGGTAACGAAAATCAAGCAAGATGAGTAGTTAATAAGAAATCAACAACAAAGCAACTTCCACTAAGAATTTAGTCTCCCCATTAAATGTGGCATGCCACATCTTTCTTTCTCTTTCTATCCCATTTTCCAAAAAAAAACTTAACACATGCTGAGACATTATAAGTCTATTATACCCACCTGAGTGTTAAGTTCTTTAAAAAAAAAAACTCCCAATACTTCCATGCATGGCACCTTTGACATTTGCTGCTGTTCGTCGATGTGGCGTGGAAACTGGATTACTATCAAACTTTTCAAGTCTATCGAGGATTTCAAGTATATGCTGGGACTAGTTGATTACAGTACCAGCTGACTTGTTGCGGGTTATTTGAAATTCAAGTACAGATGATGCGTAGTCCAAATCCTTCATTTGAAAATTACATCTTAGTTTGTTTGTTACCAAGGCTTCTTGTAATTTGTTGTTAGTAAAAATGAGAACATCATCAACTTAAACAGCGACGAATGTTAATTTGCCGTTGTTTACATTGTATTAAATACATTGGTCGGCTTCAAATCGTTTGAGACCGAACTTCCACAATACACCATTTAGTGCGTCGTTCTACTCGCGACTCAACTGCTTCAGACCATATAAAGATTCTAGGAGTTTCCACACTTTAAAATATCTCCCTCTATTTCTCTATTTAATAATGCACTAACAGCGGCCATCTATTTAATATTTGAGTCGAATTTGACAGCAAGTGCATGCAAAAAACAAATCGATGAACTCCTAAGTAACCTACAAGCGAAGAAGTTTCGTGTCAATCGATACCTTATTTATCAGAGCACCCCTTTACCAATAAACAGACGTTTTATTTTATCGGAGACTTGGCTCTGAATATTTTATATTCAATAATAAATTCCAAGTTTTGTTGATTTTCAAGGACTCTGGAACATATGAGTGCTATACGGGGAAGAGACCGTCCGATCTGTTTAAAATTCATCGCAAAAAACTGTTTGTTTAGATTTGTAGGAAGTTAAATCAGCTGTCAAAAAAAGGAAAAGAAAAATAATGAATATTGAACAAAAACTAAGAAGAATTACTTACATTTTCAGTTGAAACTTCAAATTCAACTGATGAACTGACTTGCATACCTTTTAGATGACGATATTTATACTCGAATGACATATTTCGAGAACAATCCTCGCCATTGTAAAACTAAACAATTTTATTTTAAAAGAAACAATTTTATCGTTTTCGATACTATTTTTTTTCTTGTTTGGTTTCTTCCTTTTATTTTAATTTTTTATTTTGTAACAATGAAGCAATACGTCTTACTCGTGTTCTCGTCCTAGTTGAAAAGACCGAATGCTGGGATACCGGAAATCATCGTCGCTCAAGATTTCCAAGATGGAGGTTTTGCCAACTTTGCCTTAAGGGCATGTGGTGCGATACGTAATGTAAGGCCGCATTTATATCATTAGCGACTCTACACCATCCACCGTCCCATACAATTTCCATTTTGCTAGAAAATTCGATTCCATTTTTCATTCACCAATGTTTGTATCTTTGTTATTCAAGTATCGAAATCTTCTAAATCTAGATGACGCTCACATTCACATGTTCACACATTCTATCCAAATGGACCACCTTAAATTTTCCTCGATCCCCACGCTGAATCCGGTAGACAAAATCATTAATGCGGGTTATCGCCTTGTATGGACCTTCCCAGTCCTGTTGCAATTTTAATGATTTACCTTTCTTACGCTGAGGATTATACAACTAGACCAGATCTCATTCGTTAAAGCCGGAAGATTTCGCCTTGATGATGTACCTAGCCTTCATGCGGCTGCTCTCTAGCTTCATCTTTTCTCTGGTGTCTTCATGCAATTTACGAATACTGCTACGTTAACCTCCTGGGACTCCGTAGGTGTTGATCCTAATTTTGCTTCACTTGGCAACCGAACTTTTTGACCAAATAAGATCTCGGATAGTGTGGGTCCTGTTGAATTATGGACCGCGTTTCGGTAGACCATTGAGAAGAGGGATATGTCTATCCCAATCCCGCTGGCAGTTGCTGAAGACATTAGATAGATGCTCATTCGAGGTCCCATTGAATCGCTCGACCATACGATCAGATAGTGGCGTTGTCCTCGTCTTTCTTATTCCCAAATATTGGCATATTTCCTGGAAGACTTTTGATTCAAAGTTTCGCCCTTGATCAGAGTGCAGCTCCATTGGGACCCCAAGTGTGCTCACCCATTTGTTGACTATGTGTTCGGCTACGGTCTTAGCTTCTTGATTTGGGATGGCAAACACTTCCGGCCACTTACTGAAGTAATCCATGACCACGAGAGTATATCGGTTACCATTCAAGGTTTCGGGAAACAGCCCGGCGATGTCGATGGCTATTCGTACGAAAGGTGCTCCGACATTGTATTGTTGCATTTGTCCATGTGGTAGCTGCACATCTTATGCACTTTTTGCACCAATTCTCGATATCTTGTTTAGCGCTTAGCCAATAGAAACGTTCCCTTATCTTTTCCAACGTCTTGTTTATTCCCAAATGGCCTCCTGAGATTCCGTCATGTATTTCATGGAGTACTTGGCTGACTTTCGACCGTGGCACTACTAGCTGCATACGAGTTGTTGTCCCATCTGCACTTTCCCATTTTCTCTTCAGCAATCCATCTTGCACAAAAAGCGAGTCCCACTGCGCCCAATATGCCTTCAGAGTTTGGCTCCGATCTGATATCTGCTGCCAGCTTGGTCTTTCCTCGTGTTCCTTCCAGGCCAATATTGGTTCGATGTCGTTGTCTGCTTGTTGGGAGGAACGGATTTCGTCTATACTCCAACCCTCTATTGGCTCAGTCCTGACAATTTGGATAGTGGCCTGTTCTTTCGCTTCTTTACGGTTGCAGTGTTCGCATTTTACTCCGCACGGTCGACGAGAGAGAGCATCAGCATTTGAGTGGAGTTTTCTCTTGCGGTGTTGCACTTCAAAGTCGTAGCCCTGCAACTGCTCGATCCATCTTGCAACTTGGCCTTCAGGGTTCTTAAATTGGAGTAGCCATTTCAGAGCTGCGTGGTCTGTCCGGAGAATGAACTTTTGTCCGTAGAGGTACTTATTGAAATGCTTCGTAGCCAGAATTAAAGCCAGAAGCTCGCGCCTACTCCTTCCGCGGATATAATGTGACCCAGATATTTTACTTCCGGACGAAACAAGGCACATTTTTCTGGGTTGAACTTTAAATGAGCACTTCACAGCCTCTCAAACACTTCTTTTAGATTTTCGCGGTACTCCTCGAACGCCTTACCTATGACGATAACATCGTCCAAGTATACTAGGCAGGATTTCCAGGTGAGTCCTTGCAATGTTCGTTCCATTAGTCGCTCGAAGGTGGCCGGAGCGTTGCACAGTCCAAACGGCATCACTGCAAACTGCCAAAGACCGCTTCCTGTAGTGAAGACAGTTTTCTCACGATCCGTATGATTTATCTCTACCTTCCAGTAACCGCTCTTCAAGTCAGGAGTTGAAAACCATTTAGCTCCAGAAAGCATGTCCAAAGTGTCATCGATTCTCGGAAGTGGGTAGCTGTCCTTTTTAGTGACATCATTGAGACGTCGGTAGTCTACACAAAATCTCGTGCTGCCATCTTTTTTCTTCACGAGGACCACTGGAGATGCCCGCGGACTTTGCGATTCATCATCAATCACTCCCTCAGCTTTCATCTTCGACATCATTTCGGCAACTTCTGTTTGCTTTGCCAATGGAAGACGCCTTGCAGGTTGACGGATTGGTCGAGCGTCTCCGGTGTCAATGTGGTGTTGAACAATATGCGTACGTCCATATTCTCCGTCTTGTGTAGCAAATGTATCAGCGTACTCAACGATTAGTTTTTCTGCCAGGATTCGCTGATCTTCGTCCAGATTACAGAGGCTGAGAATTTTGTTCTTGATTTTTATGCTCTGAACTGTTGTGACCAGTGTTGCACCCTTTTTTTCCGTTGTGGCCGTTATAACCTCAACAGGTACGCATTTTCCCACTATCTCCCCCTTTTTCACCTTTACACTGAATGTCTTTGGATTTAGAATCCTTACAGGGACCATGTTGTTCTTTGGCTATACTAAGGTCTTTCCCACCATGAAGTCTCTTCTCTTTTCTGGCTCCATCAAATAGAATCGGTGGCTACCAGGACCACCTTCCACTTTTGCCCACAAAATTGCTTCTGATGAAGTTTCTAGACTCTGATTGCTGCAGATGACGACATTTGAGACTGTGGTATTGGCGTTTCCGTATTTCATTGGTATCTCCATGTTTCCGTGTTTCAGGGTTTGTGCCCCCAAGTCGACTACAAGTCCATGTTCTCTCATGAAGTCTGTACCAATGATGCACTCGTCACATATGTCAGCTACCAGAAACGAGTGAGTGAATGTTATTCCGGCCAGTTGGATTTTTATGCGGACCATATACCTTAATCGTTTCTCCTGTAGCTGTTCGCAAGCTGCAACTGCTAGTGTTATGCACCCAAGACTTCTGCACAAGATTCCTCCTGATGATGGTTCTGGGGCCGTCGACTCCTGCTACCAACTTCTGCCCCGCGAAGTTGGTGCTTAAGCATTTCCCGACTGATGGCTTCGGTAAGGTTGACCGGTTTCTTGATAGCTGTTTCTGCGGGTTTCTTCCTCCATTTGCTTGTCACCACAGTGAGGGCAGTCTTTTCGTCGCACCGGTTCTTTACACTGCCTGTGAAGGTGTCCTATTTCATTGCAATTCCAGCTTTTGTTCGAGACTATTCTTTTGTCCTTCCAGATTTTTCTTTTGTTCATCCAGCTTTTGTTCGAGACTATTCTTTTGTTCTTCCAGCTTTTGTTCGAGGCTATTCTTTTGTTCTTCCAGATTTTTCTTTTGTTGGTCGAGACTGTTCTTCTGTTCGTCCATTTTTAACAAGAGGAGTTGCATCATCGCAGCTATATCACTGCCGGTACTTGTCTGTTCACCCTCGTCAACGTCAAAGGAGTATGCATCAGGATCATGTCCCTCGTTATTCAAAGCCTTGAAGTCGGAACACCAGATCACTTTTTCCTCCACTGGCGCTGAGGCTTCTCTTGTTCAACTCGGATTTGAGTTGGACGAGGGTCAACTGCAATAGTTTTCGACCCATTCTAGCTCTTTCAAATAGTCAGAAAACACAGGCTTTTTTTTTTTCCACACAATAAGTCCTATCCCACTTCTGACACCAATGTAAAATGTTTGTGTGGGTACAAATGATAGAACTTATTCTTTTCAATACAAATCCCTTTATTCAGTACAGTTACAATTCACTATTTAATTGTTTCTCTCAATACAATCCAATTTCTCAACCGCTTATATTTTTCTTATCTTTTACTTAGACCACTTAATCACTTCTCCTAACTAACACTTCAGATTCAACTGATGAACCTTGGGGATACTGGTATTTATACTCGAATGACATACTTCGAGAACAATCCTCGCCATCCAGCGTCCCATACAATTTCCAATTAGCTAGAAAATTCGATTCCGCTCTCCAGTCATCAATGGTCGAGACTTTGTTATTCAAGTATCGAAACAAGTTTTGTAACCCCGGTCGCGAGTGTCCAGAGTATGGAAATCAAAAACAAAATCCTCAGCCTCTGTAATTTGGACTAAGAGCAGCGTATCATGGCAGATAAACTAATCGGTGAGTAAGCTGACGTACACATATTGTGTATTGTGAGGAAAGTTGAGGGACTGATTGAAGAATCGCAAAGTCCGAACACCAGTGGCCCTCGTGAAGAAGAAAGATAGCAGCACGAGGTTTTGTGTAGACTACCAACGTATCAACAATGTTACTAAAAAGGACAGCTACCCATTTCCGAGAATCGATGACACTTTGGATATGCTTTCTAGAGCGAAATGGTTTTCAACTCTTGACTTGAAAAGCGGTTACTGGCAGAGATAATCGTACTGATAGTGAGAAAACTGCCTTCACTATAGGAAGCGGTCTTGGGCAGTTTGCAGTGATACCGTTTGAACTGTGTAACGCTCCGGCCACTTTCGAGCCTTAATGGAGCTAACATTGCAAGGACTCACGTGGAAAACCTGCCTGGTCTATTTGAACGACGTTGTCGTCATTATCGTCATAGGCAAGCCGATTTTGAGGGGGTACAAAGTGCTCATTTGAAGCTGAACCCAGAAAAGTGTGCCTTTTTCCCTCTGGAATTAAAATATCTGGGTCACATTATATCAGCGGAAGGAGTAAGGACTGACAAAAGCGAAGCCGTGAAAAGTTGGCCTTCTCCAAAAGATAAACACCAACTGAGAAGCTTCTTGAAACTCGCCACGTACTACAGAAGATTCGTAAAGGATTTTGCTGATATTGCAAAGAGCTTGCATCAACTTACAGAAAAAGGCCGACAGTTCAGGTGGTCTGAAGAATGCGAAAAAGCATTTCAAGAACTGAAGCGACAGCTGTGTAATGCCCCCATCTTGGGTTACCCCACGGCCGGAAAAATGTTCATTGTGGACGGAGACGCTAGCAATGTTGGGGTCGGAGCTGTGATCTCCCAAGTTCATGACGGTCAAGAGAAAGTGGTCGCATATTACAGCAAAGTACTCTCCAGACCTGAACGGAACTACTGTGTAACCCGGCGCGAACTTCTGGCTTTAATTCTGGCTACGAAGCATTTCCATAAGTACCTCTACGGACAAAATTTCATTCTCCGGACAGACCACGCAGCTCTGAAATGGCTACTCCAATTTAAGAACCCTGAAGGCCAAGTTGCAAGATGGATCGAGCAGATGCAGGGCTACGACTTTGAAGTGCAACACCGCAAGGGAAAACTCCACTCAAATGCTGATGCTCTCTCTCGTCGACCGTGCGGAGTAAAATGCGAACACTGCAACCGTAAAGAAGCGAAAGAACAGTCCACTATCCAAATGATCAGGACTGTGCCAATAGAGGGTTGGAGTATAGACGAAATCCGTTCCTCCCAACAGGCAGACAATGACATCGAACCAATATTGGCCTGGAAAGAACACAAGGAAAGACCAAGCTGGCAGCAGATATCAGATCGGAGCCAAACTCCGAAGGCATACTGGTATGCCATTCGAGTATAAATACCAGCATCCCCAAGGTATGCAAATCAGTTCTAAAGTGAAATCTGAAGTGTTAATTAGGAGAAGTGATTAAGTGGTTTAAGTAAAAGATAAGAAAAGTATAAGCGGTTGAGACATTGAATTGTATTGAGAGAAACAATTAAATAGTGAATTGTAACTGTACTGAATAAAGGGATTTGTATTGAAAAGAATAAGTTCTATCATTTGTACCCACACAAACATCTTACAATACAATCGCTTTATTCAATACAATTACAATTCACAATGCCCGCGGTTATCTCAACCCTTATTCTTAAACAAATTTCCATTTCTATTCTCTATTCGATTCTATTCTCTAGTGATTTGCTGGCCAGGCCGATTCGTCCTCTGTAAGAAATTCTGGGCCACTTATCCAGAACGAATTGCGCTCCACATCTTTTAATCGCGTGCCACAGTCTGCTGGGTTCAATGCACTAGGGACCCACCTCCATTTCTTGACGTCAGAAACTCCCAGGATTTCGTCGACTCGGTGCGCAACATATGGTTTATAACGCCTGTGATCAGATGCTATCCAGGACAAAACGGTTCGCGAGTCACTCCACATAAAGACTCTCGCTGATGTTACGTTGCGTCTCAAAATGACCGTTAGCCGAAGACGCGCGGCTAGGACTGCAGACTGTAGCTCCAAACGCGGGATTGATGTCAGTTTAAGTGGCGCACACTTAGCTTTGCCGGTTGAGTCTTTTGCTATTCAAATAAGGAAATCTTCTTCTATTGAAATGTATTATAGATAACTCTGCTTACATTCAGATATCACAATATATTTTTGTGGGATCAATGAATTAATAATGGTATTTAACATTATTCATTTTAGTGCAGGATTCTAGGCCAAGGATAGCTGCACAATTTATTTTTAAAATATTGTAAAATGTTTGTGTGGGTACAAATGATAGAACTTATTCTTATCAATACAAATCCCTTTATTCAGTACAGTTACAATTCACTATTTAATTCTTTCTCTCAGTACAATTCAATTTCTCAACCACTTATACTTTTCTTATCTTTTACTTAAACCACTTAATCACTTCTCCTAATTAACACTTCAAATTACACTTTAGAACTCATTTGCATACCTTTGGGATGCTGGTATTTATACTCGAATGACATACTTCGAGAACAATCCTCGCCATCCAGCGTCCCATACAATTTCCAATTTGCCAAATCTGCTCACCCAGTTGTTGACTATCTGTTCGGCTACGGTCTTAGCCTCTTGATTTGGGATGGCAAACACTTCCGGCCACTTACTGAAGTAATCCATGGCTACGAGAGTATATCGGTTTCCATTAAAGGTTTCGGGAAACGGCCCAGCGATGTCGATGGCTATTCGTTCGAAGGGTGCCCCGACATTGTATTGTTGCATTTGTCCATGTGGCTTTACTTTTGGACCCTTGGTATCCGTACATCTTATGCACTTTTTGCACCAATTCTCGACATCTTGTTTAGCGCTTAGCCAATAGAAACGTTCCCTTACCTTTTCCAACGTCTTGTTTATTCCCAAATGGCCTCCTGAGATTCCGTCATGTATTTCATGGAGCACTTGGTTGACTTTGGACCGTGGCACAATTAGCTGCATACGAGATGTTGTCCCATCTGCACTTTCCCATTTTCTCTTCAGCAATCCACTGACTACTTCTACTAGAAGGCTTTCGTTGCATCGTTTTGCCAGCGAGACTTGGCTGATGGTCCTGGGGCCGTCGACTCCTGCTACCAACTTCTGCCCCGCGAAGTTGGTGCTTAAGCATATCCCGACTGATGGCTTCGGGAAGGTTGACCGGCTTCTTGATAGCTGTTTCTGCGCGTTTCTTCCTCTATTTTCTTGTCACCACAGTGAGGGCAGTCTGTTCGTCGCACCGGCTTTTTACACTGCCTTTGAAGGTGTCCTATTTTATTGCAATGCCAGCAGCACATTATCCGTCTATCCCGCCGAGTATCTCTTTCCTCGGCACTAATTCTTGTGCAGGAGCATTCGATAGATGTTACTTCCCTGACGAAATGTGTTCCCCTGGAAGCCTGATTGGCTGCTTCCATCGCCAGAGCGAAGGCAAGTGCTTCAGCAAGGGTTCTTTTCCCGGCCATCCTTACTGCTGACTGTAGCTTCGAATCTGCAATTCCCCTGATAAATGCATCTTTTGCCATTTCGTCGATAATTTCCTGGCCTGGGGTATGACAGATATTTGTGAGAAATAATAGAACTTATTCTTTTCAATACAAATCCCTTTATTCAGTACAGTTACAATTCACTATTTAATTCTTTCTCTCAGTACAATCCAATTTCTCAACCACTTATACTTTTCTTATCTTTTACTTAAACCACTTAATCACTTCTCCTAACTAACACTTCAAATTACACTTTAGAACTGATTTGCATACCTTGGGGATGCTGGTATTTATACTCGAATGACATACTTCGAGAACAATCCTCGCCATCCAGCGTCCCATACAATTTCCAATTTGCTAGAAAATTCGATTCCACTCTCCAGTCAAGACTTTGTTATTCCAGTATCGAAATCTTCTGGTTTTCGAGTATCGACATTTTCTGCTAGATGTCGCTGCTCACATTTAAGTGGTTATCACAATAGTATGTGAAGCCATTTTTAATATAAAAAGATGTATTATAGTTGTAATTTTCGAAAATACTTGCACAATTCCTTCACACAAACTAAAATATTTTACAGCTGCCATGAGTAAAATACAAAGCCAAACCATCATCTTAGTAGATGCTGGAAATACGAGTCTACTTTTGAGAGTTTCTTCGCACACTATACAAATTTTGGTTATTACCTTAACGTACAGAAATAAAACTTGATCTTGTAGAAACTAGATAATGTATGTACCTATACAGGGTGTCCACTAATTCGTCAAAGATAATTTGGGAAATGAAAAAACCGGCGAAACGGGTGACACCCTGTATATTAAAAGATTTATTATAAATCAAGTATACAAAGCGCAATGCTTTATGCTTTCGAAGTATGCAATCTTACGCACAAATAAGTGGTATCTCGGATTTTAAGAAATCTCTAGAAAAATTGAGTAAATGAATGCACCGGGGCGTTTAAGTGAATAACGTTTTCAAAACTTGGGATGTAAAAGGAAGAAACACAAGAAAACATATCTTTGAAACAATATTCTTTTATGTATAAGAATACACTATGCTTAAAAATCTCAAGACATTCTTTAACAGAAAGTAGATGATATTATAGATTATAGATGTTATTCATAAATCATACGAAAAATAAAACAACTACGTAAAATAATTTTAAATATTACAAAAATATATGTATATATTTATATATAGTATCGGAGTCGTAGTCGAAAACTATGTCGGCTTAAAAAAATACATGAAGAATATAACATAATACAGTACTTGTTAACATAAAATATTTACATGTACATTTTTTTCGTAGTAAATCATTAAGGCACATAATATCTTTCAATTTTAGAAATTGCTCTTAGTTGCATTTTGATCACGATTTTAATTATACATAAAACAAAATTTACTTTGCATATGAGTTAACTATCATAATACGATTATTTCCTTTTCTATCAGAATATTCTCACAAATATTGATGATAAATACTTTTTATTTTTTTTTTTTCAAATTTATATTACAATTTTAAATAACACATATACACAGTCGAGGAGCCAGTGATTTTTTCAGTTATTTTGTAAAAATTGCCTTATTTTATTGTTTATTTGAAGTTTATAGGACAAAAATGTTGCATGTCTGGCTCATGTAGGAGCTAACATGTTAATCAAGTTGTAAAAAATCATAAATTCTTGAACGATTAATGTACGAGTAATTGACAATTTATGATGAACGGTATTTTGGACGGTTATAAGTGTAGACGCAAATAACAAAGTTTATATTGACCAAAGTACTCCAAACATTTGTAATCTAAGTCAATAATGAGACAAGTATTTCATATTTGACCTCATTAGTATTTCTTGAAATTTGAAATCATACATCATACATGAAAATATTGCTTAACGACCTATTTTTTGTTTTTATGCTTAGGGACAAGTTATTTAAGTGAATATTAATGTATCAGTATTATGAATATGACTTAATATTTTGTGTATTTGAATAAGTTTAATATAAATCAAGTCGACACTTTTTGAGATACAATCGTTTTCTTACGACATTTTATAGAGAGAAATACTGTTCATTAGAACTTTATTCGCGTTTTGAAAACAAAGTTAACTATTGGCTTCTTGGTTTTGATCATAAAGAAATGTTTGTATAAATATAATAATGTAAATTACAACTATTTTTTTGTGTATAATGCCAGTTAAATCTTCTTTATCTTCATTATATTTAAAGAGAATAATTAATTAAGCAAATGAAAAAGTTTTACATGCTCATGCAATTTTTAATTTGATGTTAGATCAGATCAAATTTAGAATATCCTCAATAATATATCAGACTTTCAGGTTTTACAAAATGTCTTTGGAGATTTTTTGTTAATTTTGCGTGTTTGTTATCATCTGCACTTGCAACTATCCTTATCGTTTTCCAATACGTATGAATGGATGAACAAAAAGCTGCGTCCGTCTTCAAAAAGAAAAGGCGAGTTGAGCTAAAAGCTTTAGAATTCTACGTACATATATTTTTTGTGATTTAAAAAGTTAGGATTTCGCTATTTCCAATTTCCTGAAAGGAAACGTGCTTGATTCAAAGAGCACTTTGATTTTATATAGTCAATTACTTTTAAAATTCTGTTTTTACCATTTTAAAATTACGGTGAAAGTAAAAACACGCACAAAAACTAGAAAAATATGCATAAAAGAAGCACAATAATTACTAGTAGAAAGTTTATACCATAGAAACATAAATTTCTCCGGATAATCATCGTAAAATTTTACTGATTTTAATCCTTCAGTTACAAAGTAACTTTTGTTTAAATTTTTTTCTAACTTTGACTGGTGCTGATCTTTAGAGCGATAACCTTACAGATTCGAACTTTTATTGCCTTTAAAAAGTAATTGAAAAAAAAATCATTGGCTCTTAAACTAATATACAATTTTTTTTTGTTAAAACTACATTAAATGATTTTTATCTCCCAGTTTATATCAACCGTGTTCGCTTTAAGTAAGTAATAAGCAATGCGTAAATGAACTTGTATTGCGCTAAGGATGGTATTATACTATCGCGTTGATGTCGCAGCTGTCCAATGACTCTCGGAATATCTAGATCCTGGAAATACAAAATTTTTAGTATTAATTACAGAATTGAAATAAAATAATATTTACACATTAGGCTGTTAAATTAGTAAAGTAACAAATAAATACTATAGCAAACTTGGTAGGATGAGTGGCTGTACCACAAGTGGCATAAGATTCATTTCTTCCTAGCCAGAGTCTAGCTTTCGCCCTTACAAAGAGATTGTTTATAGCAGCCAACTTGATGCAGGGTTGACCTCATCCTGCCTATTTGGATGCCCCATATGATTCAACGGAGAGCGAATTTATTGGTAAAGATTGCTCTTTGTTTTTTTTTGTAAGAATTGAAGAGTGTGAATACGCCTACGCTTTTTAAAAAATTGCATAAAAAGATAAGAAGATATTTGGGCTCAGTGGTTATTTTGCCATGCGTGGAAACTAAAATACTAGTGTAGGTAATTGTACTTGTTGTTCTATTCCAGGCAATCACTCATGATTTTAACTGACCGAAAAAAATCATGTTTTTCCATCGAGACTCGATAGCTCAACCTTCCGATTCGAAAGTCAGTGCACTAAATGTTTTCTTATTTTGGTAGATAAACATGTGTAGAATATGGTACTCAAATCGTTTTTTTTTTTTCGAAATCAAATTTATACGTGAGTTATCGTATCAATTAGGCACATACTTTATGGTGGTCTTTATAAGTTTTTATTCGATTTTCGAGAAATAAATGTAAATTGTATAACTGACGGTAGATGGCTATATTTGTAATTGATTTAAGTACCTGCAGAATGAATTAAATCGTACAACTGGAACAATAAGAAGAGGAGGAAGGGTGGATTGCTTTATGGCCCTGGAATAACTGACTAACCGTAAGGAGCACTATTTCGTTATAGTCTAAGGACCCACCAATTTTTGGGCTCGAAGATATAACCAAAAGACTAATACGTATATGTATATGTATATTGTAAAATACAATGATAGAACTTATTCTTTTCAATACAAATCCCTTTATTCAGTACAGTTACAATTCACTATTTAATTCTTTCTCTCAGTACAATTCAATTTCTCAACCACATATACTTTTCTTATCTTTTACTTAAACCACTTAGTCACTTCTTCTAATTAACACTTCAAATTCAACTTTGGAACTGATTTGCATACCTTTGGGATGCTGGTATTTATACTCGAATGACATACTTCGAGAACAATCGTCGCCATTCAGCGTCCCATACAATTTCCAATTTGCTAGAAAATTCGATTCTACTCTCCGGTCGAGACTTTGCTAATCCAGTATCGAAACCTTCTAGTCTTCGAGTTTCGACATTTTCTGCTAGATGTCGCTGCTCACATTTGAGTGGTTATCACAATATGTATATGAAGTACTCGAATAAGTAAGTTCAAATGCGGAAGTTTGGCAGGAAATAAACAGGAAGTAAAAATGTTTTTTTTTGCATTATCAGGATTTCTGAAACCACTTGAATTTAGTATTATGTACTAACAAATATTTTTATTATACCTATAATTTTTTTTAACACCTTCAATATAAAAAAAATTAAAAATCGAGACTAAAAATTCGTATGCCTGCTGTTTTTTTTTTTTTTTTTGATTTTATTAGTATATCTTCCCGCATATTTAAGAAGATTTTTTGATTTTTGATTAAAGATAAAATTTACGACTTCTTTTTTTAAAGATGAATACGGCGCTCAACATATAAAAACTGGTCACCCTAAATATGTTTTTTAACAAGAAAAATGCTTAATAAATATGTTACATCTTTAAAAAAAAAAATCTGTAAATTGTCTTATTTTTTTGTTAACTAGATGAAAATACCCCCTTAAGTGAAACATTCACTCTCTAAGCTAAAAGTAGTGCCCTTGTGTGCCTGTTGTGATGAGACGAATGGTGCTCACTTGTGCTATAATGCCTTCAAAGTCAGATTCAGTTTCATTGAAATCGATTCAGCTAGCCTGTTACATATTGTGATAAACACATAAATGTGAGCAGCGACATCTAGCAGAAAATGTCGAAGACCAGAAGATTTCGATACTGGAATAACAAAGTCTCGACTGGAGAGTGGAATCGAATTTTCTAGCAAATTGGGAATTGTATGGGACGCTGAATGGCGACGATTGTTCTCGAAGTATGTCATTCGAGTATAAATACCAGCATCCCAAAGGTATGCAAATCAGTTCTAAAGTGAAATTTGAAGGAGGAGAAGTAATTAAGTGGTTTAAGTAAAAGATAAGAAAAGTATAAGCGGTTGAGAAATTGGATTGTATTGAGAGAAACAATTAAATAGTGAATTGTAACTGTACTGAATAAAGCGATTTGTATTGAAAAGAATAAGTTCTATCATTTGTACCCACACAAACATTTTACAATATAGTCCGGGAGGCAGCGTTAAAATTACAAAGTTACGTTATAATATATAATTTATAGTGCAAATGCTCCTTTCCGAGCAATCACTTAAAGATCTGAGCGTCATCTGTACCGGTAGAGGTGGAGCTGGTTGTGAAAAAATTCATAACACGTCGAAAATTTAGAAAAAAATCATTTCATTAGACTTGCAAATTTGTAGGACTAATATTTAAATAATAAAGATTGGATAAATAATAGTCAGCTGCATTGAAAATGGTGGATTACTCGTCAGTTACCCTTTTAAACGTAGCGTATTTATAACTTAACTAAGATGATAAAAACAATCAGTTGTGCTTCCAGTCTGGTTAAACTATTTTGTGTATTTTGTTTCAAGAAAATCCAAAAATAACAGATGAAATATTAACAACATTATGAATTCATACAAGTAATATCAACGAAAAACACAGAATGGCAAGCATTGTAAAACTGCACAATTTTACATGATTTATGTTAAATTGATGAACTGATTATTTGTTATTGAATAGTCGTATCAAAAAGCCAGATCGTAAATTGTTTAAATTTGTATTAGCCAAAAATCAACAAAATTAATCTCTTTATACTATCATCTATCACGAAAATTTGATAAAAGTTAGTACATTTCATTCAGGATTAGAATTGAGTTTCCAGAAACGATCCTATGGAATTAAAAGAATCGGCAAACCGTTTTCAAGGCAACCAGCTGACCTAACTTTGGGGCAAGCGATAAATGCCGAATAAATTAACAGGAATAATTCACTCAATCAATCCAATTTCTGCTCGTCAACGTTGGTGTAAAAGCTATACTATTTCTTGTATATACGGTTTGAGAAAAAAGTCTAGACGTTACAGCTGATCTTAATGAAAAGAAGAATTAAAAAACATTCTGTACAGCGACAAAATTTTATCCCAATACATTAGGAAGAACAATCCATTCTCAAAAGATTTAAATGAAAGATTCTTATTTAACATTTCTACAGGTCAAGCACCATCAGATAATATTGTCAATTTTTTACTCTATGTAGAAAATTTAGGAACCGAACAGTGTGAACAATTTATTAATGAAGGTAGCATAAACGTGAACAGATTCAAAAACAAAATTAAAAACAACAAGGTATTGATATTCGCAAATATGATACTAGTAGTATTGTAGTAGTAGTATTTTATTACTAGCAACCTAGGGGCTAAAGAAATATGATATATGATTATAATAAAGTTATAAAGTTTAACGAATTCTATACATTTTTTTTACAAAAGAAAAGAATGTCTGTTGCTGGAAAAGTCATTGAAGTAGAAATGTTGTTTGGGTATTTATTACCTTAGCTAGCAACAATATTAAATGTTGATCCGATTTTTACATATCTACTAACACCTATTAGCTATGCATCAAGATGAAATGATTTGCAAAACAGATAAATCTGTATTGTTGAAATGTTTAGGAAGAAATATTGAATCTGATCCACCCGATCGCCCGCGCTGTGTGCAAGCATTTTAAGGGTACTTAAATGCCTTGTGATGTAATGATTTATTATGTTTTTTTAAAGTACATTCAATGACAGACGTTGTTCCACCTGCGTTTGGAAACATCTCAAAACAATTAATTTCAAGATTTACTGTTGCGAATGCTCACACTATTATAATAATATTTGATCGTTATTTTTGTCCATTTATTAAAGACAATGAAAATTCGCTTAGAAGTACGACGTCAGGTAAATATTTCAACATAAAAAGTTCGGATCGATTGCGCCCTTAAAATCTAGTCAACGAATTGAAAAACATAAACTTAAAGGATGCTTTAGTTCAGTATCTCTGTAACTACTGAGAAAACCAATATATGGTCTATCTTCAACATTCACTGAATTACAGGATGTTTAAAAATGTTTCTTCAGAGAAGTAGGTACCATAAATTATTTAGTTATAACTTGCACTGTATTAAAACCTGGAGCAACCAAGCTTTTAAGCATTTGATAACCAATTGATTAATGGTTAATTCATATTGAAACATTATTACCATCCATGATTTAATTTTCGGGGTATTGGTCTTCAAACACAATTTTTTTTAATAAATTTTTGGGAAAAATGAATATCTTTGGGGTGCGGTTGGGATTCGAACACCGAACCCCCCGATTTGGAAGCCAGTCCACTACCACTTGAGCAACGGCCATCCACTCATTAGTTTATGGTGAATTTATATCAAGTTCCAATCGAGACTGACCTACGCGTTTACTAAATAACATTTACAATTTGTATGTTATTTTTGTTCCAACATTTCTCAGAGTATTAATAAACCAAGTTTTTTTTTATTTAAGATGTGTATTAAACCGACTTAGCCTTTTTCTAAGCCTGTAATTTGGAGGGAACAAAAGGGTCATGTAAATGACTGTTATTTCTGTTTAACAAGAGGTAAAATTTTATATTCTGATGCGGAGTGTGTAACTAAAACGCTTCATTATACTGACAGCCCACCACCGCAACAATGACGGAAAAAGATGCAGAGGACAATGTAAACGATGTCGAATCAAAATCAACACAAAGACAACATTTAATATTTCAAGGTGAACTAAATGTTTTAGTTAAATACCTAAATTTGTCTAAAGCTCAAACTGAACTCTTAGATTCCAGACTTCAGCAATGGAATTTAGCTCATACAAGTATGCAAGTTTCAGTGTAACAGTTGATTGAATTAATAGAATACCATATGTAATGTAAAAACATAAATACACTTATGCATACATATATGTTAAGCTCCTAACATTAATTAAGGTTCCTTTTTTTTAATAAAATCATCAACATCTTACAGTTGTAAGCAAATATTGGAAATAAATAAATTATGAAATTATAAAGGTAAGACATTTTTTTTTTAAATCTGGTTTCGAATATGTTGTCAATGTCAATGTTATTCGTTCATTAATAATTGTGGCCAAACCGTGAATTCTTAAAGACAATTCACCATACCTTTGGTGCATTAAGATATGGAGTATTTGTTTTCATTTCTTAAGGCAAAGCCTTTGCAATTTATCTGTCTTCAAAGTTTAAGGAGAAGTCTATGTTCCCTGGGCTGCAAAAAGGTCGAATTAAAATTTTTGTTAGATATTAGTTTCGAGGTTATTTCGTTAATGAAGTAGTCAATTTTAATATCAATTAACGTTTCTATCAAAAAGTAATTTTAAAAGGAAAATGCTATTAAAAAAGTCCATCTAAAACCATTCCAGTTTCGATTTTTTAAGATCAAACTAAAATTTATCTCTCATAAAATTCATACACAATGATTTCAATCAGACCATGGATTTACTTAATGACAGAAATGTTAGTGATATATTATTTTTTTTAGTTGACACTATTTCATGTCTTAAAATTTAACAAAAATTAAAATTGGCGAGGTAGCCCCGGGCTAAATAATAAACAAGTTATATATAATTAATAATATATTGCAATAATATTAAATTTAAAAACTAAAGTAATGTGTTTTGTGAACGCATTGGAAAAAGTTAATACTGTGACAGACTGTGAAAATTTATTAAAAAAAGCTAGATGATACAATAGTACAAGAATAACAAAGTGTTGAAGTATGAAATTAAGATAACAAAACCATAATCAAAAGATTACCACGTAAATTATGATTGTCAATTAATTTCAACTTGTAGACTTCCTGACCTAAAAAAAAACAATACTACTGACGGACTAGGAGAATTATCGGGACATGAAACAGATGGATGGAAACGATATTTTCGTAATTTTTTTTTTGCAAAACATGTTCTAAATCCGAATAAATTATCTTTAGAAGCTTTTAATGTGCTTCCCAGGTAAAAGTATGTTATTAAGAAAAAATCTTCAAGAGTCAATAATAGTGAACATCAAATTCATTCAACTTTTCAATTTTAAAATACATATTGCTGCAGCTATACAATATCTATCCCTCTCTCTATCCCATTTTCCAAAAAAAACTTAACACGTGCTCAGGCATTTAAGTGTAGTAATACCCACTTCAGTGTTAAGTTCTTTAAAAAAAAAATACACACATATAATTCAGAAAACTGTCTGAACCACAATCGCAGCCCACATCAACCGCAAATGCAGTAGACAAATCCCCCAAAATTTAAATTAATCAGCGATTTAATGTTAGTTAAATAAGGAACCTAGAATTACACCAATATAAAGATATTTAATTTTCACCCCTTGGGATCTATTTTTAAGGTACGGTATAAACTAGTTGTGCTTGCAACCCCGAAAATCAGCATTGATAATTTTAATTAAGAAGATATCATGGTTGAACATATCGGTTTTAGTTATGTCAATAAATAAGCCA
This sequence comes from Volucella bombylans, assembly GCA_949129095.1. Lineage (NCBI taxonomy): Eukaryota > Metazoa > Arthropoda > Insecta > Diptera > Syrphidae > Volucella > Volucella bombylans. Next base: position 46,266,396 of record OX422141.1, read on the forward strand.
ACTGTGCGCTTTTTGCAGTTTAGGTTAGTTAATAGTTGGGAACAGACGAGTGACAGTGAGAGATTACTTCAGTAGATTACTTTTTGGAACTCACATTGAGCAGAACTAACAAAGTTTGTTATATTTCTTAAATTCAGTTACTGCTATTGAAATTGTTAACTCCAGAAGACATAAAAAAAAAACACAAAACCGATGACAAGCGTGAAAAATTGCGATTCTTTACCGAAACAAGACTAAGGAATGGGATATTAAAGAATCAATCGTAGATCAGACTACCACTATAGTTTTGGACAGTATCTCCCCAATGAGGTGGTCGATCATTAAAATTTCTGCCAAGAACAATTGTACTAAATGTATGTGCTAAAGTAAATAATCGGCCAAGTTCGATTGAAAAGAACAAAACCATATTATTGGCAACATAAATGTTTCTAAGTAGGATTTTTTGCGTTTTGCCTGGTATTTTTGGAGAAAATTTTTTCTAACAGTCTCGGCTAAAGTCTGGAATCTTAAGGGGTCGCATTTGTACGTTTCGTCTAGTAAAATAATAGTTTCTGGTCAGCTATTATTTTTCAAATTGTTAAAATGTTAAATTGAAGGTTTATATTTGCCGCGCGATGTGGGCATAAACGTTTGATTTTTGAAAATTGCTTACATATGAAAATCTACTCCCATGTGATATTATAAAGTTGTAATTAATTATATTGTTAATAAATACATAGTAACAATAATAATAATAAATTTTAATTCACTGACAATATATAAAAGTGTGTAGAGCCTATATTATACAACAATAAATGCAAATGCAAATACGTACATACATATTCTTTTCTCTTTAGACGATATTTATTTATATTTTGTCCAAAATTTTCTTATTTTTATCAATTAATCTTTTTTAAAGCTTTTTTGAACAGGTTTTGATTAGAGCTCGGGTACCATAAGCTACGCATAAGGTTTTGGGTACCCATCTTATTTCGTTTAGTAAATAAAATACATATATATGATAGTAAGTAGCATTAATCCTCAATTCTGACCACTAAATATATAAAAGAAATGTAATAAAATGCATTATTTATAACCAAAATACAGATGTTTTCCAAATAGAAATGTTTACTTATTTTATAATATTGTACTTGATTGTAACAATTTTTGATTTCTCTTCACAAATGTCAACAAGCTTACATTCTCCAAAAAAATACAATATCGTTTGCGTGTACAATATTTTCTGAAGACACCGATGTCGCTGACACGCATAAATATTTTTTGGTCAGCAATGCCAGGTTTGGATATTTTTCTGCATTATTTTTCCACCATTTTAATGGGTCAGGAATATTTTGGTTTAACTGTGGTTCAACCAGATATATGTCGAACTCACTAATGGGTTCACCATCTGAGTTAGCTTCTAATAAAAAATCCATGGCACTATATCTTTAACTCACAACTTCTCTACTCTCGATTGACATAGAGTTTTCTACTAAGTTCCGACCATGTTTTCTAAAAAGTTCTCTCACTTCTTCAACCTCGACTTCCAAGTTTTTATGTCTTGGATCCAAAAAAGAGGCAACTTGTTCTGTGAGAACTTCTTCGAATTCCTGGCTATCCATTTTGAACCTGCTCTACAGGCTTGCTTTCATGACTCCCATAAAGCTGACAATATGTTCATTACCTCCGATGGTTGTTTTTAGGTGTTTATTAATTAGTCCAGGTATAATCGACCGTAGAATGGAAATTGTTATATTTTCTTTGCAAAGTAATGTTGTTGCAACTTGGAATAACTTCAAGATTTTAACTATCGCTTCTATTTGTGACCATTCCCTATCTCTTACTTCAAGTTTCACAGCCAATGTTAGAGATGTAATTTCTCTATATGCCAAAACCGCAATAACAGCACTTCGATTTGCTAAGAGCCTTTCACACATTATATAAGATGTATTCGATATTGCAGAGCAAGATTAATGAATGAATTTTAGCTCATGCAAGCCAAGTTGTCTCTGTGGAATATGTTCCCCATCCTCACCAAAGGTGGACATTACCAACTTTATTAAATTAGAATATTTGTGACTCTTGAGTACTCGTTACCCGATAGGTGACATTGCTCGCTACCCGCGAACTTGGGTATTACCCGCATTACCTGAGTACCCGGGTAATTGTTGAGATGGGTATTACCCGGGTAAAATCAAGACCACTAGTTTTGATATTCGTTTAGGAAATCATTAGATTCGCTAATTTCTCTACAGACATTTTGATAAGATTTCTAGGAAATGATATGACTATATCAGAGATATTTGGGTTTGTAAGTTGATCTATTTACTTTTCGACTTGAGATCTAAAATAATTTTTGCTTTTATTTTTTTATAATTATGTGATTTAACGCAGCGATGTGCCCAGTCTTATTAGATCAGTTTAGTTTTGAATGAATAGGTCATTTTTATCCCTTTTTCCATGTTTTCATTACTGAGCGATGTGCCCAGTCTTATTACATCAGTTTAGTTTTAAATGATAGGGTCATTTTCATCCCTTTTTATCTCTTTTGTCTCCTTTTTTTCCATGTCTTCATTACATTTAAGGGCAGGGCAGTGCGCTTTAGCTTGCTAATAACTCGTGTTCATTAGTTCTCGTGGATTTTTTCCATGTTCGGGTAAAAAATACATGAAATTATGTTATGTTTTTAGTTAATATCTGTTGTACTACAAAGCAGTCAACTAAATTGACATTTTACTATTATCCACTTTATTACAGTTTTCGCAGCAAACCGCCAATTGGTATTATTTTTTTAGTCATTAATTTTATGTATGCATAACATGACTATGACACACGCTTGATTATATGGTAATTGAGAAAATAACTACTTTAAGAAAGATCCCCAGAAGGTTAAAAACTGCATCCACAGTTATTTAGTCTTTGTAATAATAGTTCTTAAACCATTATCATATATGTATCGAGTTTAATCCAACTATCAAATGCGTAGACATTTGTGTGTCCACACGACTTGTATTATGCAACATATTGCCTCTCGCCAATATCTGGAGAAGAGTAAAAGGGGTGAGAATAAATTCTTGGCCTTTTTGTTAATGTGCTTATTTTTATTTTATTTGTGAATTTGATCTGGATTTCGGTGTAAAAGGTTTATAAATGTTATTTGAAAGATGGTCACGTTATTTCTTACAATGGCATTTCGTTTGTCAAATGCAAGGCAAGTCGTTTTTCACTTATCGGTATGCTCCCTCTGAATCTCAACTGTTTCCTTTTTTAAAAATGGAAATCCGAAAAAGTTAACGTAAATTTGTATAATTTACAATGGCGTTAGTTTCTATCTTCACCCATCGTATCGTCTTATCACTTATTATTTCTTGCATATTAGTATTTCTTGCAGACTATATCGCAACATAAGAAAACTAATCGACAAAATAATGCAAAAATAAACTTCATCATCATTAAAAAGCATGTTTTGTCCAAAAATGAACACAGGACACTGCTAATGTTTCAATTTTTTGTTTTGTGTTGGGCTTTGCGAATTCAGATTCCTGATATTTGTGGAGGAATCCTATGTCGCATGATTTTCTACCTGCGGTAAGCTGAAACACCTGCTAAAATCAATATCCTCATGCACTTACAGGGGAAGATGTACGGCCAATGTGTGCTACTAGTGATCATCTATGGAGAAGAGACCTTACCTTAATCCTCAAGGAGATCGTACATCTAACGAAGAAGTTAGAATGAGAACACTTGTGGCCGACATAACAACACGCATAATAAGGACAAATTAGAGATGGGTAGGGTACGTAGCTCGTACGTAAGACAAAAGTTGCGAACCAAAGCAAAGAGACCAAGAAACAGATTAAGACCCGCCAACACATCGAAGGTAAAGCGGAAAAAACAAATCTACCAATTCAATAACTATATTGTTGAAAGAGCAAATATATTTAAAATATATATCAATATTTTACTAACCTCGTTGTGATCCAGAGTATATAACAGCAAATCTGCTGTCAGTGTAACACCAGAACGCCCACCACCTTCCAAACAATGTATAAGCACTGGAGGATTTGTATTATGACCTGGGGGCACTTCATTTATTGAAGCCATTCTGACTGAATTCAATGCTTCTAAAAAGTCTAAAAAGTGATTTACATCGCGTGGACAATTCTGCTCAGCCCAATCAGTATAATTAAGATGCCAAACAGATCGATAGCGTTTAGATTGAACGTGGAACAATCTAAGTTTGCTTATAACACATCTATCAGAGGTCTGCGAGAACTCCTGGTATACTTGCAACTGTTTAAGAATTTAGTACATTATTTAAGATACAATTTTTAATAATATCGCCCACCTGTCCAAATTCTAGCCTTTGATTACTATCGGCCGGAATATAGTTAAGATCCTCGCAAAGTTGAACAATCAAGTAAACGTCTGCTTCCCACACACATTGCCAAAACATTTCTTTCATCATCTCAACTTGTGGGCTTTGAGCAACAATATAGAATCTCTGCTTTGTTCCAACCGTTGCCTGTATTAAAAAATAATCATTGTATATATCAAATTTAAATCTGAATATTTGTGCTTACAGATATATGTGAAGCGTTAACATAACCATGTTTATTTTCCATCGTCGGCGTTATTCGTACGCGGTTATCATCGTATGGTAAAAAGTTCGGATCAGCGTTCTGTCTTATGTTTTCTTCTAGGAGAGCGCACTCATAGCGCGCACTCTCCCTTCGTTTCGGTATTCGTTCAAATTCCATAAACAGCTGAGTGTCATTTAGTTTTGCGTCCAATATTTGACACTAAAAACATCGTCAAATCAAATTATCTCCATTGTATTAAATGAAATTATTTAAAACCTACCAATTTATCTTTGCTGTATGTTGCGGAAATCGGTTGAAGCTTTGGTAGTCCCGTCGACCATCGATGTCTTAAATTCATGTCTTCTTGTGAAAGTTCCACTTTCATTTGATTTTTACTTTTATCCCTTCCAAGAGTAGCGCTTTTACGATCTTTTTCAGCTGAATTTTTACTTCTACCCAAAATATTCCAACGTTTTTTCCGTTTTTCCTTTGTGCCATTGCTGTCTACTGAAGTATTTATTGACTCCATGGTGGTATTCATAGTTGTTTGAGTGGAATTAAAATATGATGACGAATGTGAGGTGTTATAACGATCATCAAGAAAATGTTTTGGAGGATGTGGTAGAACATCTGATATCGTTTTCATAAGATTTGTCTTACGCGGTTCTTCTATTGGTGTTTGAGAAGAAAGATTATTTCGGTGTGCTGATGTTAACGATGTAGGAGGAATAGGTGTTTTATGCATGTTAATCTGTAAAAGCGCATCGTTTGTGGTTTCTATTTGGGTTAAGCCTCCGTTAATACCTCCACTCGGGTGTAAACGCTGCATATTTAAGGTGATTTCATCGATTTCTTTATGCATTTGTGCAATTGGTGTACCTTGATGAATTCCACCAGGTGCCGATTGAATGCTAGACGTTCGATTCCTCATCTCATTCGCATTATCTGCAGTATAAAAGTGGGGTAGAGGCACATTTTCATATATAGGTTCTATTGAGCCGTTTAACGCTGTTCTTTGAAGACCTCCGCCGTTCTGTTCCTGAAACGTTGCCGGATGAAAAACTTGTTGCGCTGGTGTGGATTGTATAGGGGGAGGAGGTGGTTTTTGTGTAGGTGGCGGTAAAGGTAAAATCAGTGATGGTTGCTCTTCGATCATATTTAAGTTCTCAAACGTACCGTGTGAAAGGTATGGTTGTGAATGACCTATATGGTTTATGTATGGATAAGGAATAGGATGATATTGGGTATTGAATAGATTTTTATTTGACACCAAATCTGGGCTAGATCCAGAAACGTAGGCACGATAATTTTGAAGTGTACGATGATTGGTCACTGCTAAGTCAGGCGTTGATGTAGAACTCAACCGATTAGCTGGGTATGGCGGTGGTGGTTTTACACGTATCATTTGGAGGCGTTGCGCCAAATCAATATTAGAATAGACATTACTTGCTGTTAAAGGATTATGCATTGCTTGAGCAGTTTGGGTTACATCTGGATATCGATGAGGCGCTAAATGATGTAAAATATTTTCCGTAGTCATTGCAGACATGTTATGTACATCTGGATGACTGCCAGAAAAGAAACTAGGATCAGCAGAAAGCATAGCGCCAGATGAAGTAACACGCACAGGAGTTGCTGCACTAATAGTTTGTTGGTTTATGTTGTGAATTTCATTTGCACTAGCTCGGTACTTTTGTTGCATTGCGGTTTCATAGTCGGGGGCAGGTCTGTACATGGGTAGCATCGCCTTTAGACGTTCTCGCTCCTGAGAGAAATTATTATTGTTGCTTAGATCCAAACATGATGTACTTTGAATTCGGTTGTCCAAAGGATCTAAAACCATATTTGTGAAACTGCAGTTTGTGGACGATGCATACTCCTGAGGGATGTTTGCCCAACTTTGATTAGGTGTGCGAAGCTGCTGGTGACCACTTGTTGCTAGAGAAATATTTGACGACATGATTGAGTTTTGGACTCCACATTGTGCAACCATTTGAAACTCCGGAGTGTATATTGCACGTTGCTGTTCTAAAAGCAAATCCTCTCGACTGTCACCAAAGTCCTGCGTTAAAGCTTGTATTGGCTCTGGATGATGTCCACCGGTTTCACTGTCTGCTTCGTCGTCTATATGAGTTTTAAAAAACATGTGCTGCTTCACGCAAAGGTTCCAAATATATCGTGCGGTATCTGCATCTGGTAGTGTGAAAGAAGCCAATGTGTAAATGAGTTCATCTTTCTTCTGTTCTATGTTGATCGAGCGTTTCACATTAACTACCATAAGAAAATCTTTCCAGGGGTAATACTGACGCTCTACCTTTGAATTTGAATTTGAGTTAACAACAATACCATTAATCGTTAGCCCGAGCTGAATATCGAAACCAGCAAAATCCTTTGCAGAGTATCTTTCCTCACCGTAGCCATCCAGACGTTGGCAACACTTAATGTACATTTCCTCTGCCTGACTTTGGCTTAGATGCTGTATACTTGGATTCTGTTGCAGAACTTCATCAATAAGGTTCTCATCGAAACTATTATGCATAAGGCTCTTTGGAAGGATCAAACGCGTTCTTAAATAATCTTTCGTGTGCTTATCACGTTGATAGTTGTCGTATTCTGCTTGTCGACAATAAAGCGCTAATAATATAGCTGTGCGGACATCACATGCTATACGTTCTTCTACGACATCATTTTTTAGCTGCAAAAAGTAATAATAGCGTGACACTTCGTCATTTAGATGCTTCACTCCCGTCGTTACATAGTGAAGAACTCGTAAAAACAATTTCGGCCCGGAAGCATGTTTTTCAAGTTGCCTACTAAGTGGACGTTCTAAATCAATCCACTTTAATTCGTCTTCTTTGCCCTTAACTAAGTAACGAAGTCCAAACAGTTCCGGTTGGCTAATAGACAACCGTTGGCAAACATTATCGAGACATTCTTGACCTTTGCTGTCCGAACTTAAGGTGCAATCAACAGTAGTTGAGGTGTCTGTAATAAACAAAATAAAAATAATTAACGAATAATCGTAAATAATACGTATCAAAGTTGAATTAATATAATGAATATATTCCTTTTTCTATAAATAATAATTACTCGTTGCTATCCTTTTTTGTTTAAGAAAGAAATTTGTTGAATTGTTTGTGTTTACCGAAAATTTACAAGTCAACCGGTTTGACATTTTCTGTTGTGACTTAACTATGTATATATTGTATCTATTTATGTTGGATTTAACCTTTCTCTAAATCGATTATTCGACACATATTATATGTCTTCTAGCTACTGCCTGGCCCTGTAGCTGCTACACATTGTATATACATTTGCGCCATGTCATTGCTATAATTGAAACACTTATTAAAGATTTTTGATTTGTAAAATTAAATGAGTAAATAATTTAAATGAAAAAGCAAAATTATATATAGCAGCTAAGGTGTTTTCAGGTATTAATTGGTTCTAAAATGATGCGAGCTGGAATCAGTAGCTTTACATAAGTATCGTTCATCATTATGTGCTGTTTCATATGTTTCACTGGTAAGATTCAAAACCTTGCGGTGGCCAAAATAGGGGTACAGAGATTGCACCTTAAAACGAACGCTATAATAATGGTTTTCCATGTTGAAAACCGAGATAAGACAGTTCGAAAATGATCAATTGGTGAGATATCTTATAAAAAGCTTTAGTGAAACCAATTACAATAAAATTAATTTTATTGCCATTCACAACCCTTTCGACCGCGAAGTTGCTTATAAGCAACTTAGCTTTTTATCACCGTTTTACTTTAAAATAACGCAATTATCACATGAAAGCAAACTCTGTATGGGTTAGTTACAGTTCTTGGAATAGAAAAACCACAAAAAAAGTATCAGTCGTGACGCGATCAACACAACTAGTGTGAAGTTGAAATTTTTGTGCAAAAAGTAAAAATTAAAAAAAAAATACTAACAAATCATTATTTTAAAAGGGAGAACGTAGTTTTAACACTAAATGGTGAAATAACAAAAAATTTAAAAAGTTGCATTGTTACAGACCTATATTTTCTTTTTGTTTCCTGAAGTTGCTTGTAAGAACCTTAGGGCAACGGCGACAGTGAAAATATTGAAAGCAAAGATATGAATAAACAACGCAAAGGACTGTGTGCAGCGGATATAGAAGCCGTTCTGGAGTTTGAATGGGACGAGTCATCTGATGAAGAATGCGAAGATGATGAGGCACAGTTTTTAAAAAACGGTTTGAAAGAAATTTTGGAAAAAAATGAAGAAATCGAGATCAACTTTTTAGAAGATATCGCCACTGAAGAACGCACTGCAGAGCATATAGGTAGCTCTGAACGTCTTGTGGTTGTGAAAATTGACTTCTCTACATTGTGATGGAGGAAAAGACCATTTGATGTTGAAGAGGTATAATGGGGAAAAACCTCCAGAAGGTACTCAAATGGTTATTAGCCCAACACATTATTTCAATTCATTTTTTGATGATGAAATTATTGAATTAATTGTAAAAGAGACTAAGATATATGTAGGATTGATATAATCTTTATTATGTTACAATGAATTGAAAAAGGATTGATATAATATTTATTAAGTTACAACGAATTGAAAAGAAAAAACAAATATTCGGAATCGCCGACAGCCGACCGCTCGTGTTGAAAACTCGGAACAGAATCCCCTCGCCATGTTATCCCAACCAGTGCCAGACCCCTAGCCCGTTCAGTACATTGTTCCATATCCACACCTTCATCAGCAACGTCAGCACAAGTGCGCCACCGCCCAGACCCAACACAATCGATATTCCTCTTAATGACAACATTTGTGTTATTGCTTTTGTTAGTTAATCGCCTTCACTTTTTATCTTCGTCCAAATGTAGGTCAGTTCATTACGGATCATGCAGGGTCAGTTACTCACAATCGATATCGAAGCGATGACTTTGCTTGGCGGTAACTCGAGTCGTCTGTGGACATTAGTCATGACAATATATGGTCATGCAGTCGGCGGGCGATGATCTAAAAATGATACTCAACAACATTATGTTTACTTAATGATAAATATACTACTTAGCTTCTACTGTGTGGTGGGTGACACATCCCACACTCTAGAGTGCGGTTCTGAGCTCAAATGCAACAAGGAAGATGTTCGTCGGTACTTTGGAGTTTTATTATATTTGGGTGTAATTAAGCTTCCAAATTACAAAATAGCATGGTCCCAAGAGCTAAAGTTGACTGCGGTAACCAATTCGCTGGCACGAAACAAATTTGAAAAAATTAAGAAATTCCACCATTTCTCTGAAAAATTTAAACAACTTAAAAAATCGGATGCTAACTATGAAAAATTGTACAAATACGTCGAATTTTGTCGATTCTCAAAGAAAAATTCAACAGCCTACCTCAAGAAGAACTCCAAAGTATTGTTGAACAAGTTATCTCATACAAAGGTAAGTTCAAAATTTCATGATGTCAAAATTGATGTAATTACTCGTATATAGGATTTTCCAATAAGGACTTGACAATTTTTTTTAAAATAAAACGCAAACCATTTGAGATATTTCAAAAACTTTATTATCGGCTTGAAGTACAATGAAAACATTTATAAATGGAACTCGACTTCGTTCATATGGCCACCGCGGGAAGGTTTGCCGCGGTCGATTCGTTGGACCCAATTTTCAACGACTCGGTCACACATTTCGGCCGAAACGGCCGCTATTTCGCGTTCAATGTTGGCTCTGAGCTCTTCCAACGTCGTCGGCGTCGTGGCATAAACCAATGACTTTACGTAGCCCCACAGAAAATAGTCAAGCGGCGTTAAATCGCACGAACAAGGCGGCCAATCGACTGGCCCATTTCTTGAGATAACACGCTCACCATACTTACTCTTCAATAAATCGATTGTAGCGTGTGCTGTGTGGCTTGTGGCATCATACTGTTGAAATCACATGTCATCCAAGTCCATGTCTTCCAATTCGGGCCAAAAATAATCGGTGATCATGGCGCGATAACGCTGACCATTCACAGTAACGTGACTATCGTTATCGTTGGAGCAAAAATATGGCCCAATAACGCCGCCGGATTCAAACCGCACCAAACAGTTTTTTTTTTTGTGGATGAAGTGGTAATTCATGAAGCAAATGACCAATAACGCATATTTTGCTTATTGACGAACCCATTGAGCCAAAAATGAGCTTCGTCACTGAAGATGATTTTGCGATGAAATTTATCATCTTGGCGCATCTTCTCCAGAACACAATCGGAGAACGTACGTCGTTTCAAATGGTCCATAGGCTTCAATTCTTGAGTCAGCTTGATCTTGTATGGGTGTAAACCAAGCTCCTTACGGAAAATACGCCCTATCTGGTCTGAGCGATGCCCAATTATTGAGACCGCCGTGGAATTGACTGATTTGGATCGTTTGCTACGGACGCCTGAAGGGCAGCGATGTTTTCGACACTTCGACCAACCCGTTGTCTCACTGACACGGCAACATCACACAACGAATATTTAGACTCAAATTGTTATTACCTGTGTACTAGGGCGAGAATTACGACCGAAAATTGGAGTTAACGCTCTGAAAGTTGCAGTCATCGACTCCGAATTTCGGTAGAAAATTTTTATAATTTGCAGACGTTGCTCATTCGTTGCTCATTGAGTTTACTGAATAAATTGACAGTGACAGTTTGATGATTAGTGAAAGAGTACGTTCGTAAATTAAATTCAAGGTTTTCAAGTCCCTATTGGAAAACCCTTTATATGACTTCGCGCTCTATGTTGGTGATGGAACTTGTCCCTCATATGGACTCGGGATATCATCTGACATCGTTTTATATTTGGCATCTTCGATCCCGAAATTTAAAAACTACAAGCTATATTTCGATAATTGGTTAACCTCGGTCAGTCTTCTTGTATCTTTAAAAGAAATGGGTATATTTTGCATCGGCACTGTCAGAAAAAACCGAATGAGCAGTTGTGAGTTGAAGTCCGAATCTGATTTAAAAAAGCTTTGCAGAGTATCTTACGATATGAAGTGCGAAGTCAACCATGGAATCGCTGCAGTTCGTTGGTTCGTTGTCGTCGTTGGAGTGCAAAAGAAAAACAATTTATTGATGTTCCGAGACCAGCTATTGTATCAGAATACAATAAGCACATGGGAGGAATTGATCTCTCTGACATGCTTATGGAACTTTATAAAATAAATCATCGCTCTGCTAAATGGTACATATTATACTGGGCTTTAGGAACGGCAGTAACTAATTCCTGGCTTTTGTATCGTAATGACCTCAAAATGGCAGAACCAAATGTACAACATATACCGCTTATTAAATTTCAAATGGAAATAGCAAATGAGTTGCTTAATGCAGCGCCACGAAAAAAGAATTTCGTACTGAAAAAATAATTTTCTTAGGTGAAACAAAAATATGTAGATTGACAGAAGTATATCCAAGCAAAACTGTTAAATCTCTTAGGCTCAACACTGCCTCACCGTATGATACACAGATGATATCGGTGTACATGTTCAGTCAATGGAATGAGAATGGGCATTGAGTCAATCTTTTTCATAGCATAGGTCTACTGGTGATTTGATGGCATTTCACACCGAAAGTAGTACACCAATCTGCGAAAGCAAGATATTATAGTTAAAGTTGGTATTTCAAAGACAAATGCGTGCATTTGGGATCCTCTAGAGCGGCGTACGTAAGGCTTATTAAATATCAATATTAACAACATAACTAATTGGAGAAGCATTACATCAACCTAATAGAATTTAATACTTCCACAACAATATTCACTATTCACATATAAAAAAAATAAAAATCTAGAACCCATCCATTATCCGAAAAGCTTTTCATCCTACGCTGGGTTGACTAGCTGGAGTCTATACATACATTTTCGGATCATACAGGTATTAAGTAGACCGATACTACGTCCATATAAAAATGTTTTCACCTTTACGTTGGAGACTGTCCGCCGACTCTATTTTGAGGAGCTGATTGACAATGGTACGAGCATACAGAGTAAAGTCTCTGAGTGACATCCACTGGGGGGTGGCCAGAACATTCCTTTGTTCATGTTCGAGTCTAGCCGGTACACAGTCTCCACGAGGCGTCTCTGGATAGCTATTTCAGCATCCGTTGGGTAGTGAGCTAATGTGTGAGGCAAATCAATCCCTCAACTGAGGTGATACGTTGGGTTTGGAACTCACCACGTAAAAATCATCCAGCGAGCGAATTGGAAAAAGACCCATGAAAACTATGTGGCGACATAACTCGATGCTATACACTACTGCAATACGAAATCCCGAAGAAAGGGGAAGTAAGATAACAACAATCACCAATGGTGGAAAAGTTAGAAATTAATCGCTGACGATCGAAGACAAAAAATTTAAGACCTGATGAGCTTCTACAAGGGCAAGAATAATGTTCATCATGAGATCAGAAGACTGACCAGTCTGATTCAATTAGTTTAAAACAAGTTAGTCGATAAAGCAAGGCCCAAGCTCAGAAGAGAGAAAAGAGGCTATTCCCAAAACTGCAACAAAAACGATACAAACAAAAAAGGCGGCAACTAATCGGCATTATTGCATAAGTAGCACAGGATATGGAATATATGCGACCCCACCAAAAGGAAGAAGGATACGATACAGAAGAGGTCAGCGCCTTCGACTTTGCTCACCACCCAAAAAAAATTCGTCTTTGTAAAAAGGTGTCAAGGAAGGAAAAAAGATTTTGATCGTCCAAAACATTGAGTAAATCACCGACTAGCCATCAGAAAAGTATTGAAAAAGGCTTGATTGAACAGAAGCATAGTACCAAAAATCGTAGCAAACCGATCTGTCCTGCCGCGTTGGTCCTATTAACCGATCAATTGTAACAATGTTCTAATTGATGTTTTATATGTAAAAATATGTACAAACTAGCAATAATAGCTAAATAAACACTTAATAGTAAGAACAAAGTGACAGCTTACCTATGCAGAGATGCTACGAAAAGTCAAAAGCGATCCCGAACTAAAAAACCTTGCAGAAAATGCAATCCGCATTAACAAAATGGCGAAAGGAGACCTATTCATCGTGCATAGAAGAGCTGCTAACTCACAAGCTACATAATTTGAGAATAAGGTAAAAAGTGTCCTAGTTGAACAAGCTGATTCCGATGATTTTCGCGTGTGTTGATGGAGAATAGGGGCGCTAGGGGTGTCAGGTTTTTGCTTTGGTAGAAGGCGTGGGGAAAGTTAGAGACGTGAGATTCTTTAGACCAGAATTCGGCGAAGTGTTTAGCCAAGCTGAGGGGGTTTGTAATGTTGACGTTGGAGTGATATTTAGGTGTAATAGTAATAGGAGCCTTGGGGTTGATTTCGGAGGTGAGGTTATGGATGCATTCAGGTTTGGTAATTTTAATTTTCCTTTTAAATCGGGCGTTGGCTCTTTTGTAATTTGTAAGCCAGTTTTTTTCCATTTTTAAGTCTTGCAATTCCTAGTTCCACGAAGGGACTTTATTTCTTTCTGTTGATGCAGCGGTTTGGGGCATGTATTGGTTGGCGCTTGTGGATATTAGCTGTTTCTTTGTTAAGGTTATCACTGATGTCGAATCGGGTTATTCAGGGGCCCGATTCGAGAGTTTTTCCCCTGTATACACACTCAACAAAACTCACATTCACTGCCAGTGAAAAATTCACGCGCTGCCGCAACGTTCTGTGAGTTTGAGTGTGCTGAATGTATAATATTTTGTCAATTGAGTGCTGAACTTAGTTTTCTTTATCAGAGAATTTGAAAATTCAAATTAAACATGAAAATGAGCTCTGTGTACAACAACAATATAAGAAAATATGAATATTACACGATAAAATCAGTAAATAAAATGATTTAATATAGTTTTTTATTTGTATTATTGTGTTTTATTTTCACAGCAGGAAATGGATAATTATTGGGTTTATAGGTGGAGAGAGGACAACATTCGCTTTTTTTTAGGGACAGGCTGGGAATATTCTACCTTTCATCTATTCTCACCTTGTAAAACCGAAAAAACAGTTCCCTAACCCTGAGCCTCTTAATAGCTCGGATCGTATTTCACCTTTTCATTTGATTTGAAATCTTCATCCAATGAGGGATATACTATATATCTCATTCCAATAGAGAATAGTGTTTATGATCATAACACGAAATACAACGACAAGCTAAAATTTCTACGGAAGCTGTCCACTTCAATTAGCTATTTCCTATTACCTAATGCTATTCTAAGAAAGGTTTTCTCTAATCGTGTGGTCAATGCACGAGAAATCAACTGATATGACACTGTGTTCCAGCGAGCCTAGATGGGACTGCACATCAAGGGCGTGCTTATCAGGATGATAAGCTAAAACAGGTCTACTATGTTGACAGTATGACACACCGTCCTTCGGGTGTTGTCTGTCCAGAATGAGGAAGAAATCAGAGACTTAAAATTTGTGTAGGGAAAATGTACCAAGAGCTTCGAAATCATTGTTAAGGTTAATTGGGTAGTCCTGTATCCGATGTATAAATTAGGAATGCAATTCAACAATAAGGGTTTTGGGACATGATGAGGATTGAAAGAAGATGTTTTTTGTGGATATAAGGTGAGTTTCTTATAACAAAATTATTTTTTGGGAAACCGTTTTTATTCGTATTAGTAATTCATTATAGTTGCTTAAGTAGCCTTTAACGTTGCAATGAATTACTTTTACTCTAGTTGTGGTGGGTCCGTAGGCGTGATGGAACTCACTACTCTACTATTATTAGACCTCAACATCATCCAATTCGGTGGGATTAATGAAGTAATTATTTTTTTTAGAATTTTTTTTTTCATGAAGGTGACTGTAGCGGGATAGCGTTCTCAGTTGCAGTTTGTGTTTTATTCGTTTTATTGTTTGTGTTGTTTCCTTTTTGAGTCGGTGTATTTAAATCGGTTATGTTTGATGCAGTTTTAAGTGGCGATAACTGATTGTGCGATTTATGAGTGCTTGGTTATGGGTGGAATATTAGTTGAAATTGAGGTTTCTGTATATAGATTCTGTATTTTCTGTATAGATTCTGTATTGTTTTTATATTGTAGTTAATAATTCTTTGGCCTGGCTAAATTTGGGGAGGCTTTGTCTGATGAAGGGTGTTCATTTTGAAGGTGATAAATTACAGTGTTCACATGCTGCGTTAGCTGTACATCTCTTTTTTATGTGACCGAGGAGCTGACAATTTCGGCACTGCAAGCGAAATGTACTCCTTGGTGGCCCATTCCCACCAATTTTCCATAGAAATCGACAGTATTCCGCCCCTTCAAACTTTTAACCGTAGTACCCGCCTCGCTATGAATTCTCATCAGTACACCCTCAAGTCCACTTTCGGATGTACTCTTAAAATATCTTGATTCGTTCCTAAGCCGTATAATTTGTTTATGGAATGCCCTGCCAGACTCTTTATTTCCTAGTCGTTATAGCTTGCAAACATTTAAGACCAATGTACATCTGTACCTCTCTTTTCTTCCTCCCTAATTTATAATAACCCCTTGAAAAAAACAACTGTACTGGGAAGTTGAAAAAGGTCAATGTGACGCAATATGAAGAATGAGACCTATGGGACGTCCTGTACACTAATTTTTTTTTGTGAATTTTTATACTGCTGTTACATTTTGAGTCTTCATCTCTGACACTATTTCGGACTTGTTCACATTAACAAGGCAGGGAGCATAAACGATGCCTTTGGTTTAACAGATTTTTGGTGGCTAAGAACTTTGATAAGAACATTAAATACCCGAATATATGCAGACGATGTTCAATTGCTCAATAGTAGTCCGCTGGCCATCGAACACTGTGCTAACAGAATCAACAAAGGACTTAGAATATATTTCCCTTTGGTTAAATAGAAATGGACTGTTCTTAAATTAAAGTCCAAATGCATAGTGATAAGCAAGAACAATTTAGACCTATCCTATTTTCCTAAAATTATACTTAACAGTCCTGTTATCGATTATGTTGAAATCGCTAAGAGCCTAGGCACAATTTTCAATAGGTACTTAACTTGGGATTTTCACATTAATGACACTGTAGGTAAAATATTTGATGTTCTTCGCACATTACGGGTCTCTCCGCGCTATATTCCTCCGAATATGCGCATGATGCTTGCCAAAATACTTATTTTACCTACACTTACATACGGATATAAAGTGTATTGCGATTGCGATGCCCTTAGTCGACTTCAACAACGATGAGCGCTATACAGGGTGTCCCCTAATTCGTCAACGATAATTTGGGAAATGATTCCTGGGTATATTCTATCGTTCTACAGTAATGGATACCCCCCAAGGTTGACAGCATTTATCGAGG
This sequence comes from Volucella bombylans, assembly GCA_949129095.1. Taxonomy (NCBI): domain Eukaryota; kingdom Metazoa; phylum Arthropoda; class Insecta; order Diptera; family Syrphidae; genus Volucella; species Volucella bombylans. The sequence continues at coordinate 46,283,269 of OX422141.1, forward strand.
ATTTAAGAAAAGGCTTACTTTGGTGTACCCTGATCCATATTAAGGGAAATTGCTCTGTTAGTCCTAATGGTAGAAACATCGTGTAGGACTTTGACTTTGAGGTCACTTTTTTCCAGAAAATGCGTAATTAGAATAACGTTTTACTATTTTTTCTTAATAAACAATAAAAAAATATCATCATTAAGTTTGCACAAAAACCCATAGATTTTATGCTACTTGGGAAAACATGCAGCAGGTAAAAAATGGAATTTATGAGTGGTTTTCCAAGAATTACTAATTTTCCAAAATTTTTCTAAAATTGCATAGCTATTAAAGAGTTTTAAAGCGTGCTCTTTTATTTAATTAGCTGTTAAAACCCTCATTTCCTTACCTTGTTCCTTAAAAGTTAGGTTTCGGGTATGAAGGCATATTTGGAAAAGTTACCAAGCAAAAATGGTATAATAGATTAGAATAAAGGTGAAAATGATGGCAGAGATCACCAAGCTTTCAATTGGTACCATTCACACCATTCTGCATGACCATCTTAACCTTTCAAAGGTCAGTGCAAGGTGGGTGCCACGAATGCTCACAGCGCCTCAGAAAAAAGTGAGAATTGCATGCTGTAGAGAGCTTTTGGAGATGTGTAGTGAGAACGCGGACGGTGTTATGGATCGAATTGTTACTGGGGACGAAACATGGGTCCACCACTAAGACCCTGAAAGCAAACAAGAGTCCGTGCAGTGGCATAAAAAAGGAACAGACCCCCCGAAGAAGTTCAAAGTCACTCCGTCTGCCGGGAAGCTCATGGCCACAGTTTTTTGGGACTCAAAGGGAATCTTGCTCATTGAGTAAAAAAAAAAGGTGAAACCATCAACGCCACATCCTACGCTTCCACTTTGCATAATTTGCGGGAGGAAATTAAAAAGAAAAGACGGGGTAAACTCGCAGCGGGTGTGTTGCTTCTTCATGACAACGCTCCTGTTCACACGGCGCGAGTTTCCAAGGCTGCTGCGCGAGATTTTGGTTTCGAAGAAATCCAACACCCACCCTATTGTCCAGACCTTGCCCCTAGTGATTATTTCCTGTTTCCGGATTTGAAAAAATGTCTTCGTGGAAAAAGATTTTCGGATGATGAAGAACTCAAGTCGGCAATAAATGGGTATTTTGCAGAGAAAGAGGAAATTTATTTTTTTGAGGGTTTAAAAAAGCTTATCTCAAGATGTAACAAATGCATTGACGTTAGGGGAGATTATATTGAAAAATAAAAACAATTTAAATTGAATTCGCATTTTCCTTCATATCGATACCGAGAATATATTGAACGCCCCTCGTACGTTTATGGGCTGTGCAATATAAGTTCAACTAGTGCGCGACAAAGATACCATGAACTTTATCTTAACCGACAACTTCCTAGTAAAGGAGTATTTGGAAATACGTATCGAAGGCTTCGAGAAACGGGATCAGTTTTAAATACACGACCGAATGCGGGAGCTCCACAAGTAAGAAGGATTTCGGCTGATGAACGCTGTTACAACTGGTCCATCAATCAGCATCAGCCGCTTAGCTTTGCAATTCAATGTTTTCAGAAATAAAATATCTAATGTATTGCTTGGAGAAAATCTTTATCCATACCACCATACACCTGTTCAAGAACTGCTTCCTAATGATTCGGAAAAGGGACTTGAGTTTTATAACTAGTTGCTGGAGTGGAGCATGGATGACAAGCACAATTCTTTGGATAGACGAATCTCAATTTACAAGAGATGGGATCACAAATTTTCATAATCTTCATATGTGCGTTGCAGACAATCCAAATACAAGTAGACATAAATCATTTCAACACCAAATCAGCGTCAATATGTGGACAGGTGTACTTAGAAACAAGTTAATCGGCCCCTTCAAACTACAACCTAGGCTGAATTCTACAAACTATCTGGAGTTTTTGCGAAATGATTTACCAATACTATTGGAAGACATTCCACTGACTCAGCCAACTTCATCATATTTTCAACAGGGCGGTGCTCCAGCCAACTATGGTCGTGAGGTTAAGAATTGGCTAGATGAAGAGCAAGGTAACCGTTGGATAGGAAGAAATGGACCAGTTCACTGGCCTGCAAGATCTCCTGACCTTACAGTATTGGATATTTTTGGTATAGGGAAGAATGAAAGAACTTGTTTATTCAACCGAAATAACAACTTTATCTCAAAGCGTCATCAAAAATGAGGCAGCAGTTAGCATCAATAAATATTTGCAGTGAAATCCAAAAACGAGCTCTAGCATGCATACAAAACCAACGAGGACACTTTGAGCACCTGATATAACTGCTTTAGTATACACATAAAATAAAAATTACCTATGACCATACAAAATCATTTTTACCACCTTGATCCCGGAATTTATTCAGAAATTTAAAAATACAAGTTTATTCATTTAAATCTATATTGTCCCCTTCAAAGTAATCCCAATCGACTGCAACACTCTTATGCCAGCGCTTGATCCAATCCTCGAAACATTTTTTATATTCGGTTTACGGTGTGCCCATCAGTGCTTCCTGCGATTTCCATTACTTCCTCTCGGCTGCTGAAACGCGTTCCCCGTAGTGGTTTTTTAATTCGATTGAACAGAAAGAAGTCACAGAGAGCCAAATCAGGTGAATTCGGTGGCTGATGGATGGTATTTGTTGCATTTTTCGTCAAAAAATTACGAATAATGATGGCACTGTGCGACGGTGCGTTATCATGGTGCAAAATCCACGAGTCCACAATTCTGGTCTCTTTCGGCGAATTGCTTCACGCAAACGGCTCATAACGTCCAAATAATACTCTTTGTTTACTGCCTGGCCTTCTGGCAGAAATTCATGATGCACTACAGCGTTGTAATCCATGAAAACCGTGAGCATTGCCTTTTTTTTTACTAAAAACGACGTGTTTTTTTTTGGTCTCGGCGCATTTGGTGAACGCCATTCACTTGCCTGATGTCTGGATTGAGTGTCGTACTCATAAACCTACGTCTCGTCTCCAGTAATGATCCTTCTGATGAATGTGGGATCGGATTCAGCCTCGCAAATCATCTCTTTTGCGACGTCAACACGGTCTCTTTTTTGCATGAAATTGAGGTCTTTTGGCACCAACTTTGCTGCTACACGACGGAAACCCAAATCATTAACCAAAATGTCTTGGACGGATCTATAGGCAATGTTCAAGTCCTCCGCTATCTCTCTGATGGTTAACTTGCGGTTATTGACCAACATTTCTTTTACTCCATCAATGTTTTCGTCGGTTTTCGATGTCGATGGTCTGCCACTGCGTTCATCATCTTCCATTGACTCACGACCACTTTTGAACCGCTTGTGCCACTGGTAAACGACCGTTTTCTTTAGAGAATCGTTGGCGAAACACTTTTCCAACATTTCTAACGTTCGCGCACCATTAAATCCGTTTTTACGCAAAATTGAATACAAGTTCGTTGTTGCAAATTTAGATCCATTTCTAAAATTGTAAAAAATCCCCAACACACACAGAAATAGACACTCTTGGCTACGTAACTCTTGCAAATGTCTTTTTACCTGCTGCAAGTATCATAAAATATGTGGGTTTTTCCTGCAAACTTTTTGAAGATTTTTCTTTTATTATTGTTATTCATAAGAAAAAAATGGTAAAACGTTATGTTAATTTGGCATTTTCTGCAGAAAAGTGACCTAAGTCAAAAATACAAAAAATTAGCATGGGCAATGAAAATGGAACAGGCTTAGAAATTGGATATCTAAAGACAAGAAAAACAAGATATCAACTTTATTTTAACACCGTTACAAAGGCTAGTATTTCTTCTAAAAATAAAGTCCTACACGAAGTTTCTACCATTAGTACTGGCAAAGCAATTTCCATTAGCATGGGTCAGGGTACACCAAAGTAAACCTTTTCTTAAATCCTCGATAAATGATGTCAACATAGGAGATGAACCCATACTGTAGAACGATTTTTTTCTTATCGTTGATGAATTAGGGGACACCCTATTGTGTATGTTAGACTGTGCCTCAAGCTTCTCCAGGCAAATTTATAATTTCACTCCATTGTGAACCACCTATTGTGTTATATCGTAGAACTCTAATATTGCCTATGTAGTAGCTTTTCCGAACGACTACGCTTTGGGTCCTCAAATAGATCTCTGAAACTAATACACCTGCCTTGGTCCTGCCATTCTTCTGAGCTACAGTTCTTTGTCAACGTCATCCCCGTATGGAACTCACTACCAATACATGGTGGCTTAGGAGCGAAGCACAGTTTCGGGAAGATTTACGGCTTCATTTTACAAACACATTCTACTGTGGTAAAAATCAGAGGTACACGAAAGAGATGTAACTTATCATCAACTAAATTGTTGAATTAATATAGTTTTTTTCATTAAGGATTATTATTATATAAGATAATTAGTGGAATTTTATTTATACTATCTACCTGTTTTTTGTATGCAAATAATTTCTAGATAGCTTATATTTCTTTATTTTGTTTGCTCTATCTTTAACCTACGTATATATTTTTAAATTCTTAGCTTATACTGTCTTATAAGATATAATATATTGTGCAACTGTATAGGAACCAAACGAATTAATTAAAAAAAAAATTAAAAAATATTTTGGCGTAAATTGCAAATCTTCGCAGGCGACTTGATTAAACAGCAAACATAGAGAAGTTAATTTCTATGTAACACAATTGCTAACGGGACATAGCTGTTTCCGGTCATATCTATGTATACCATTTTAAAAACGATTAATCCCCTTTTTGTCCATTTAAGATGTAATTCTTATTGTAAATGTAATGAAATTTCTTAGTGATATTCCTGAAGACGTGAAGCATGTATTCTCCCACTGTTCAGGATTCCAGTTACAAAGGAAAACTCTTCGGAGAATACATCACATGTTAGAATCGGAAAATAAGTGGAACATAATATACTCGTATGTATGCCAAGAGCTTAGCCATCCCAGCTACGCAAGTAAGACAGTCAGACAAACGCGAATAAATATGCGTACAACAGCACGTAAATGCGTAGAAATTATGCAAGGGCCACGAAGGAAAAACGCATATCCGTCAAAGAAAACGCTTACGCAACCGTAACACCATATTGCGATAACCGATACATACTTTAACACGGCAAAGCGACACAAACGCTAAAACTTACTTACAGAATTGCACCAAAAGACCGTACACATCCGTACACATATCCACATACAAATGGCGAAAAATTAAAAGCTTTATACTAAAAAAGACAAAATTAAAATTAAAATTAAATAAATTTAATATTGTTTTTTGTGAAAAGTGTGATTCAAATAGTTAATTCGATTCGGTACGAATCATTTGTAGACAATTAGACGAAGTGGTGACAATTATAGACAATTAGATGTGGTGTATAAATTTAAAAGGGTCGCGCTTAGTGATATAAAGGAAGTTATTAAAAATATAAAAAAATAAAAAACGACTTCCAAATTATGAATCCGAGTATTGTTTTAGATAATTTCAAAGTGTTTGGCCCGGTTCTGCATAAAACAATAAATGGCTCACTTAATAAAAATAAGTTTCCAAACGCCTGGAAAGAGTCTTCAATAACCCTAATTGAAAAAATATCAAACACGGACAAGTGTGACGAATTTAGGCCAGTGAATTATATGACCATGTGTGATTTTTTTTTTTTTTTGAAGAAGTGGTATTTATACAGTTATACAACTATTTAGAAAGTAACAGCTCGTGTATGCAGTCCAGGTTTCATACTCACGTAAAACTGCGATAAATTTAGTTATTACATCATGGAAAGAAGAGTTAGCCAAAAGAAAAACTGTTTACTGTGGCTTTCTTGACTTAAAAGGTCAAACCATCTATATCATCTATTGGATATCATTTTATCTGCGATAAAAAATGGTAAGCTTGCACCGTCTGCGGATAATGCCGTTATGTATATCTCCGATATTTTGTAAGAATAAATTGCACGAGGTTTCAGATCGCGTCAACTTATGACTTTTATAAAACTCAATATCAATAAATTAAATAAAGTATATGGCAGTTATTTAAAAACCATACCAAATATATTTTAAAAAAATAATTGCTAAAAAGATACGATTCCTTAGAAAGATAGCAACCAAATTTCAATTATGAGTGCAATAAATATATTTACATATATTGGTATGCACGTGCAGGTACAAAACGTGGGAAAATGTACCGTGGGATTTGCTGACCTAGCGTACGAGTATATTTAAGTTTTCATTTAACGAGATTTTGTAAAATCAGCTAATGGGTGACCAGATAGTAATGATAGTTTTTACAATTGTTATGTTTCAGCAGCTGTCAAAGTTACCATACAGCTGTCAAAATATTCAGTAAGGTGTGCCATTTCATTATGCATCGATTTATGATTGCCGAACGTGCGGAAGTTTTTAAAAAATATTATCTAAATTCCGGCACAATTGTAAATGCGCAACGTGAATTTCGTCGTGAGGTAGGTCGTCATCATAGCTTCAGTGTGCAGGCAATTCGTCGCACCGTGGAAAGATTTAAGTGTGAGTATACGCTTTTGGATCGTATATCGTATCGAAGAAGACCCAGAAATGTCGATTCGTCGCCGATCAGCTTCAGATTCAGATTTGGGCCTACATCCGTATAAGATTGTGCTGACGCAAGAATTGAAGCCGGACGACCATAGACAACTCCGTAAGTTCTCTAATTGGGCGCTGGAAATGTTGGCCACGGCAAGCCGTAATTTAATTTTTTTTTAAGTGACTTACACTGAAAGCTTAGAACTTCATATAAAAATCTTTCAAACATTTTAGGTATGTGAGAAAGCTTAGCAATGGGACGGTAGTTGGTTACTTCATTCTTTGATCCCTTTTTGTGAACCGGGGTTATGAAAGGTCTTCCAAACTTGGGGGAATTCCCCTTGTGTGAGGGACAGATGAAAGAGAGAGGAAAGTGGGTGCGAAAGATTAGAGGCACACTTTTTGAGAAATATTGCTGGGAGCCCATTCATAATTGAGATTTTGTAACCTTTCTTCGATAAGGGTGGGATCAAAAGGTTGAGAGAGAGAGGGGCCAATGGAGAAATTGGGAAGGTACTTGAAATATATGGGTCAGGGTATGAAGAGGTTGTCTGCAAATGACTGCAAAAATGTTTGCAAAATAGTTGACAATAATATGTGGGTTGGTCGACGAGAGCCTCTCTCGATAACCGTCTGATTTTCTTTTGTAGTTGACGAATTGATAAAATCTCTTAGGATCGTTGATAAGGTTGGTCTGCGCTGTGTCGAGAAAGCGCTGATAGAGCTGGGTGAATTGCAGGTAAGTTCCAAGATAGTTAGAGTAGTCATAATAAAAACGGAAAACATTATAAGAAGATGGAAATAGCTCCTGGCTCTATATGTCGGATATCAGATTGGTTTCTGTAAGAGCATAGACGTCGAAAGAGAGACCGTGTGATTTATATAAGACAGCACGAGTTTTAGAGCGCAAGCCTCTTACGTTTTGGTAGTAAAATGTAAGAGGTAGTTTGTTGCGTGGAGGAGTATTGGAGTGATGAGATACAGGCAAAGAAGGCAAGTTAGGAACGAAAAAATTTATCGTGGTCAGCTCGGCTGCGCTGAAGGTGAGAAACTCTTTAGCTGTTGTTGTAAGGTCGAAATTGGGAAAGCAGTTGTTAGTATTCGTGGGAGGGGGCGTGCGTGGTTGAGCAGTGACAGTATCAGGGGCAGGGGTTAAATTAAATGAAACGCGTTGGGACTTGGATGGAAGAGATGCACTTGGTGTTTTGTGGAGATATTGAAGGGGGTTGCTTAGGGATATAAACGGGAGGGGAAAAATTAGGAAATATTTTGGTTTCAAGGTTCCAGTTGGGGTCAGGTTTAGGATGTGGATGGATCTGGACGATTTATAATTATCTTTTGACGAGACGTTGCTTCGTTGTTTTCTACGTTTTTGTTGGTGTTGGATGAGTTAACAAATAACCATTCGTATTTAGCCGGTAAATTACTTTTGAAATTTCGTTTGTTTTTGTTGTGAGATGTTGGGAATATTGTACATTGGCTGATGGTTATGCCATACCTCTTTTTGAAAAATTCAGAAATCCAAGCAACATCTGCATAATTTGGAGCACCTTTGATGAGTAGGGTGGTGAACATCTGATTAGTTGTACGGAGTCGGTCTAGCCTGCCTTGTCACTCTGAAGGAGTTCTCGTTGTGTTAAATTGTGTAACAAGTTTCGTGGGGCGGCGACAGGAGGGGTTGGCGTTGGAGCAATTACATTACCATAAGATTTTTGGATCGATGGGCTGGTGCGAGCATTTGGAGGTTGGGTTGTCGGCAGTGGATGTGGCAATGATTCGGCTTCGGTTTGTAATAATTCTGCCAAAATTGAAGTATCGTAAATGTTGTGCGGTGGGGGAAGGGTTGGAAGACCATCAATTTTGTGGCACACTGTTCCAATGAGATTTTCTAAATCATTCAAAACTGTTCTATTCGTGGTGAGTTCATCATTAAGTTCACTGATTTTATCGAATATGATGTCAAGCATGGACCCGTAATGATTTGAAAGTTGGTGATTGTTTGTTGCAGGGTCGAGATGGAGATTGGAGATGAATATCGATGTCTTCCCGGAGAGAGTTGATGGAATTTCAAGTTTTCTTGTTGGAATCCATCATTACTTAAGACAGTATCAAGGTGGAGTTTGTATGTTTCTTCGTTTCTGGATCTTGCACTTTCTAGCTCAATTAAACGCGCAACTCGTTTTTCAATGCTATGACCACAGTCTTCAGCACATCTTACACTTTGTTCAAAGATTGATAGTTTGTCCGTTATCAGTCTGACGAGTGAGTTATGGTTGGATTTATTGGAGTCACTTGATTGCAAGGAGCGCATGTGAGAGAGAAATACTTATACACTCATTACAGAAGAACAGTAGATTTTCGGAGAACTCTTTAAGGAAGACCGTGTTTCTTTTATTTAGGCCGACACAAATAGCATGGAATACTTTGCCGCAGATCCCTATACAGGCAACAAAGTCTGCATTATTGGAAAATAAAAAGCAAATTGCGGAGAAAAAAGGTGAAAAATGCACTAAACGCACTGTCGCGAAATGAACAGACTAGTAAGTCAACAATAGAAAAGAGGCGCATCAGCGATAACAATTATTGGGTAAGAAATTAGGTTACTAGATTGATTTAACTGGAATAACCGAAATAGGAAATTCACAAATTATGGAGTAAAGTAAGAGGGCGACTGAATACAGCGGCGGTTTGATCAATTGACCGCGCGCGATCATACGATTTGACACCACTCGACCATTTTCTCTGGGGCTACGTCAAGTCCTTAGTCTACGCTAACAAGCCAACCACTTTGGATGAGCTCCAGACCAACATTCGAAACGCTATTGCCGAAATAACGCCTCTCATATTGGACCGACCGCTTGAAGCACTGCCAGCGAAGATAAGGCGGCCACACATAATAGCATGAACGTAGCTTCAAAATAAAGCCAGAATCAATTTTATATCTCACACCGTTGTTGTTTTATTTAATTGTTTTTCTTATCGTTCTTATCTGGTCACCCTTTATTTAAAAGTTTATAAATAAAGGGGAAACAAATTGAATAGCTCGAAGTTGGAATAAGAACTTAGAAGTGTTAAAAACATTCTAAACTATTACATTATTTATTAAAGAATTAATAATAAAGTAAATAATTTTGTTTTTTTATAAAGAGATGTTCACAAAATAATTAAAAACTCGTGGTAATTAAAAACAATGAATATGTTGGCAGTCGAATCACAACAAACATTTTTTTACATCTAAATTAATTTAGATAGACTATTTTCAAGAAGATAGCGTGTGACCGAAGATGAGATGTAGAATTTCCTTACGCGGTCCTGGGAACAGACAAAATTCAGCGGGCGTACTTAATTGCTTAATAAGAACATAAAGTGCAAGTTGGATTTTAGGTGCACGTTAGCTGTCGTTACAAATACAACTTAGCTTTGTACATATGTACTCTCACTTGAGGGTTTCTAACACTCAACTTACTCTATTTCTGTAAGTGCGAAGAATTTGTCTCTTGCCAGAGTTACTGCTAGATAAGGTTTAGATATACTCACTAAGAAACTTGTGGTGTTGTGAAGAATGGGAACTGCAATAAGATTAAGCAGTCGCAATTCTTGATTATCTGACAGTGTAATAGGCAAGTTCAAAGTCGGCGGAAGATTTCCTTGAATCAACTGCAACTGCTCATTGAGTTGCTTCGGAGAGATTAGATGAGGATTAATCTTAGTATGATTTAGATCAAGTATCACTTCAAGGAGAATATCTTGCGTGCGTTCGAAATTAGTGATAATTGAGATTAAGTATAAAGTTAAAGATGCTAACCGCTGATTAACACCGATGCCATCCTGGTTTTTTACAATGCCATATAACTTTCTAGATAGTCGTTTAGTACCTGGAACTGTTTCTTAATTTTCATTGTGTTTGGCTTGAGAATGTTTGAAGTCGAATCTGAAATAGAACTTTGTTTTTGAATAAGCTTAATCTATTTCATGTTGATTTGCCAAATTTATCTGTGCTGTGCATGTTCTTCATCAAGGACACCAAACAAACTATAAGCTACTTTCAATATCTTCAAAATAAATACCAGCTGCATCATATAGCTTGTTCGCAACCATGCGGTTATCTGCAAACGTCGTAAACGCTGGCATAACCAATAAAGCTAAGAGTATCGTAAACAGTAAAGATCCATTCGTTAGTTTCCACTTCTGATGGTTTTTGATGTTTATGGGATTTAGACCATTTAGCCGATGGCGTGTTGGTTTCCTTTAACCGTTAATCGAGCTTTGTATAAAAATTGATACATTTCGTTTTTATTCACATCATAATTTTCCTTAGAAAAAAGTTAGATGCCCTATTCTTTGTGACTTTGTTTAAATTGTTATTGTCGTTATTTTTAAACATATTAGCCGTGTTTTATTGGTAGCTGGGTACGCAGCTCAGCAACAAACCCCAATAAAACGCTTTACTCACTCAAACAGTCACTTCCCATCTATATTTCAAAGTGGGTACCAGTGCCATTAGTAGATGTCAAAATCAATCTAAAAAACCAGTTATTGACATTTGAATATGCTTACGGATATGTCCGAAAAGTATGTCAAAATTAAGAATCTCCAAGTTGCAAGGAATCTCAAAGCTGCTGCCAGTTTTGCTCTGGTGTTGTTGTCGCAAGGGTTGGCGGCAACTATCGACAAGCTGCGTGGTTGGCGGCGCGAGACAATTTGATCTCCGAATTTAGGTGAAGTTTCAAAGTTCCTTTATTTAAAAATTTATAAATTATTTACATAATTATTTACATTTGTGTAATTACAACTTACTGTCTCGGATGTTTTTTAAATCTCTTCAAGTGATCACAAGATTTTTAATATTTAACGACTACTATCTTACAAGTCAAATTCAAGAATGTTACAAAGAAAAAAATATGGCGGGTTGTGCCCAAAAATTTCAAATAAAAAAAATATGGCCGACCCAAATAAAGATGGTAGCTTCACAAGATGGGATTTCGTAGTGCTGGAATGCAGGGGGCGCATCTACGTTAACTAGCTAAGGGCGAGTTTACATTAGCTATGCGCAACAGGTGTAATTACGGATCTCATAATGGTGTTTTGACACGGATATGTCTAACCGATTGTCTTTCTGAAAAATGTGTCCGTCAAAAAAGTGTCCCATTTTTTGTTTTCCTTCTACAACGAATCAACTGATAGGAGAATAATCTGTACATGGACACATGAATCGTCGTCGCTCTGTTTCTCGACGTTTTGAGTGTGTTACAAATATACGTTTCATCCTTTGTGCATATTTGTTTTCTTTTTTTGGTATAGTGCTTAGCATTTGATTTTTGATTTTTTTTTTTACAGGTAATACCATAAGTATATATGTACATAATTTTTTAACTTGTGTTTCTTTTTTTACACCGGGGTAAAACTTTAAACCATCTCTTTTTTGCACAACCACCCTATATTCTATTTATTTATTTTCACTCGTAAAACAATTATGGTTTTTTCGTCGTATGCCTATAAGACATATCCATGTACCAATGTATCTGCATGTCGTGTAGATACTTTCAGCAGTTTCCTGTTTTATTTTTCTTCTGCAGATCGTCTTTTATTAGTAAAACTGAAAAGCTTCCTTATTCATCCTTAAATAACTGAAGAAAGATTTCTCGTCACCAATTTGCAGCTCTTGTAATAAAGGAAAATGAACCACGTCCATCTCTCACTTTTCTCCACGACTTCACCCAGATTTTTTTTTCTTTTCTTTTTGCAACTCAAATGCATTATATAAAATAATAGTCAACGAACACAACCTTAAATAAACGAAGTCGACAACCATCATGAAATAACATTTTTTACAACCCCTGCCAGCGCTCCCTGGATTTCAGAATACCTAAGATCTATGATCACTTTTATATACTTTGCACCATCTTCATTTCAAAGTTTTTAAAACTTTATCGGCAGCAATAAATGCTGGCTTATTTATCGCCAGCATTCGACTTGTTGTTGTTTGCAATGTTAAATTTTACTGAGCTGGTTACTGACCTGCCAATAAAACGCGACTATTGTGATAACCACTTAAATGTGAGCAGCGACATCTAGCAGAAAATGTCGATACTCGAAGACCAGAAGATTTCGATACTGGAATAACAAAGTCTCGACTGGAGAGTGGAATCGAATTTTCTAGCAAATTGGAAATTGTATGGGACGCTGGATGGCGAGGATTGTTCTCGAAGTATGTCATTCGAGTATAAATACCAGCATCCCCAAGGTATGCAAATCAGTTCTAAAGTGTAATTTGAAGTGTTAGTTAGGAGAAGTGATTAAGTGGTTTAAGTAAAAGATAAGAAAAGTATAAGTGGTTGAGAAATTGGATTGTACTGAGAGAAAGAATTAAATAGTGAATTGTAACTGTACTGAATAAAGGGATTTGTATTGAAAAGAATAAGTTCTATTATTTGTACCCACACAAACATTTTACATTGGTGTCAGAAGTGGGATAGGACTTATTGAAAAGAAAAAAAAAAAAAAAACCTGTGTTTTCTGACTATTTGAAAAAGCTAGAATGGGTCGAAAACTATTGCAGTTGACCCTCGTCCAACTCAAATCCGAGTTGAACAAGAGAAGCCTCAGCGCCAGTGGAGGAAAAAGTGACCTGGTGCTCCGACTTCAGGAGGCTTTGAACAACGAGGGACATGATCCTGATGCATACTCCTTTGATGTTGACGAGGATGAACAGACAAGTACCGGCAGTGATATGGCTGCGATGATGCAACTCCTCTTGTTAAAAATAGACGAACAGAAGAACAGTCTCGACCAACAAAAGAAAAATCTGGAAGAACAGAAGAACAGTCTGGAACAAAAAATGGACGAACAGAAGAGCAGTCTCGATGAACAAAAGAAAAATCTGGAAGAACAAAAGAATAGTCTCAAACAAAAGCTGGATGAACAAAAGAATAGTCTAGAACAAAAACTGGAAGAACAAAATAACGTTCTACACCAGAAGTTCGAAGAAATAGATAACAAATTTGAAAGAATAGAGAAGAATGTTGGCGAAAAATTCGAACAAATGGGCAACAAAGTTGAGCAACTGGCAAAAGAGCTCGACACAGTGCGAAAACAGAAACTTCGAGAATGTTCTTTAAGCGGTCCAAGGAGAAAAGATTTGAAGCCTCCCTCATTCGATGGTCAGACCTCATGGTCTACTTATAAGAAGCAGTTTGAAATGGCTGCTTGTGCAAACGACTGGGACAATGAGGAAAAATGCTTTGCCCTAACAATGGCCTTACGCGGTTCTGCGGCAGAATTGTTACAAACAATCGATATCGAAAAGACTAGAGACTATATGGCTTTAGTGCAAGCTATCGAGAAACGTTTTGGGGATAGCCACATGCGGGAAGTTTACATGGTTCCATTGCAAGGCCGTATGCAGCAACGAGGAGAAACACTGCAACAGCTCTAAGCAGACGTGAGTAGACTGGCACATTTGTCATATCCCACCGCAGGCCAAGAAATAATCGACGAAATGGCAAAGGACGCATTCATTGGGGGAATTGCAGATTTGAAGCTACAATCAGCAGTAAGGTTGGCCGGGAAAAGAACCCTTGCTGAAGCACTTGCCTTCGCTCTGGCGATGGAAGCATCCAATCAGGCTTCCAAAGGAATGCATTTCGTAAGGGAAATAGTATCTGGTGAATGCTCCTGCTCAAGACCAACTACCATGCAACGAAATATCCCACGGGAGAGACGAAGGATGCGCTGCTGGGACTGCGATAAAGTAGGACATTTGCAATGGCATTGTAAAGAACCGCTACGACGAGAAGGCTGCCTGCACTGGGGCTACAGGCAAATAGAAAGAAAAACCGGCAGAAACGGCTACCAAGAAACCGGTCAAATTTCCAGAAGCCATCAGTTAGGAAATGCTTACTTCGCGGGGCAGAAGTCTGTAGCAGGAGTCGACGACTCCAGGGTAATTATCCCAGTCTCACAGGTAAAACAATGCAACGAAAACCTCCCAGCAGAAGTAGTCAGTGGTAAAGCAGCGAAACAACAGGCAACTATCCAAACGATCAGGACTGAGCCAATAGAGGGTTGGAGTATAGACGAAATCCGTTCCTCCCAACAGGCAGACAATGACATCGAACCAATATTGGCCTGGAAAGAACACGAGGAAAGACCAAGCTGGCAGCAGATATCAGATCGGAGCCAAATTCTGAAGGCATACTGGGCACAGTGGGACTCGCTTTTTGTGCAAGATGGATTGCTGAAGAGAAAATGGGAAAGTGCAGATGGGACAACGTCTCGTATGCAGCTAATTGTGCCACGGTCCAGAGTCAACCAAGTGCTCCATGAAATACATGACGGAATCTCAGGAGGCCATTTGGGAATAAACAAGACGTTGGAAAAGGTAAGGGAACGTTTCTATTGGCTAAGCGCTAAACAAGATGTCGAGAATTGGTGCAAAAAGTGCATAAGATGTGCAGCTACCAAGGGTCCAAAAGTAAAGCTACATGGACAAATGCAACAATACAATGTCGGAGCACCTTTCGAACGAATAGCCATCGACATCGCTGGGCCGTTTCCCAAAACCTTTAATGGAAACCGATATACTCTCGTAGTCATGGATTACTTCAGTAAGTGGCCGGAAGTGTTTGCCATCCCAAATCAAGAGTCTAAGACCGTAGCCGAACAGATAGTCAACAACTGGGTGAGCAGATTTGGGGTCCCAATGGAGCTGCACTCTGATCAAGGGCGAAACTTTGAATCAAAAGTCTTCCAGGAAATATGCCAATATTTGGGAATAAGAAAGACCAGAACAACGCCACTACACCCTCAATCTGATGGAATGGTCGAGCGATTCAATCGGACCTTGAATGAGCATCTATCTAAGGTTGTCAGCAACTGCTAGCGGGATTGGGATCGACACATACCCCTCTTCTTAATGGCCTACCGAAACGCGGTCCATAGCTCAACAGGGCACACACCATCCGAGATCTTATTCGGTCAAAGAACTCGGTTGCCAAGTGAAGCAAAATTCGGATCCTCACCTACGGAGCCCAAAGAGGTGATCGACTACGTGGATGTCTTGCGCAGCAGGATTCGTATATTGCATGAAGATACCAGAGAAAAGATGAAGCTAGCAAGCAGCCGCATGAAGACTAGGTACGATATCAAGGCGAAATCTTCCGGTTTCAACGAAGGAGATCTGGTTTGGCTGTATAATCCTCAGCGTAAGAAAGGCAAATCACCAAAATTGCAACAGGACTGGGAAGGTCCATACAAGGTGATAACCCGCATTAATGACGTTGTCTACCGGATCCAGCGTGGGGATCGAGGAAAATTGAAAGTGGTCCATTTGGATAGAATGTGTCATTTCGACGGGATGCTGAATGACGAAGTTGTTCGGGACGAACAACTGTAGGGAGAGAGCAATGTGATAACCACTTAAATGTGAGCAGCGACATCTAGCAGAAAATGTCGATACTCGAAGACCAGAAGATTTCGATACTGGAATAACAAAGTCTCGACTGGAGAGTGGAATCAAATTTTCTAGCAAATTGGAAATTGTATGGGACGCTGGATGGCGAGGATTGTTCTCGAAGTATGTCATTCGAGTATAAATACCAGCATCCCCAAGGTATGCAAATCAGTTCTAAACTAATGTTAACTAATTAACACTTCAAATTTCACTGTAGAACTAACTGGTTTACCTTGGGGATGCTGGTATTTATACTCGAATGACATACTTCGAGAACAATCCTCGCCATCCAGCGTCCCATACAATTTCCAATTTGCTAGAAAATTCGATTCCACTCTCCAGTCGAGACTTTGTAATTCAAGTATCGAAATTTTCTGGTCTTCGAGTATCGACATTTTCTGCTCTGTGAATCTAGATGTCACTGCTCACACATTTAAGTGGATATCACAATAATAATTGAAAATTCCAACAACTACGGAAAGCATTTGCTTGGCTCTATCCATATCGAAATAGAGGAGGAATCATTGCATGCCTACTTGGACGTATTATTATTGGCTGGCGTTTATAAGTAAATACTCGTACTTACAGTGTCTCACAAAATTGATCAAATGATTTGTGAAACAAACATCATTCGATTTTTAACGGTAAAGTTGTTAACCGATGACCGAAAATTTGCTGTTGTTTTGTGAACACATGTTTTCTCATTCATGAAATGCGATTTAGTGATAAAAATTTAAAGCTTCACTGTTATTTGCGAAGTGCTGGTGAATGGTTGATTCGATCAATTTTGTGAGTTTAGGGATCGCACGTTTATTGTGACACTAAAAGTTAATTTTACAAGAAATAAAAGGTAAGTAAACCTTTTTCTGTAAAAAAGACAGTTGTCAAAATTAAAAATACAACAAGTAAGTGAAGATAATCTTACTATTCTTCCGCTGAATATGGCAGATTGAAGATGAAGCCAATTCCATCAAAATTAATCAAAGAAATCCAGAAATTGTTGGAAGAAAGGAAATCCCACCGTCAAATATCTGACCAACTAGGCATTTCTGTTGGTTAGTAAATACAGGCGAAAGATAAACTCAACATCAGTACCACGGTTGAAGGCGGGACGAAAACCTTGCTATCAAGGATCATCCAACGCAAAATTTGCCGAGCCATAACAACAGGAGAGGAAAAAAAATGCTGTTTCAGTGCAGAAGTCTCTAATTAGAAACGATAATCTCCACGTTAGTGCAGAGACAGAATGTCTCATGTGTTCTGCGTGGACTCCTGCCTTTCCGGCCTTAATCCACGGGATGCCCATACATCCATGGGAGCAAGGATACGCCTTGCCATCGCTCACCGTCATTCCACTGTTTCATATACCAATTCGGAACTGTATTGCTGGCACAAGTTCCACCCTTGGTAAGAGTCGAGGCCGATCTAAAACCTCTTGCTGCTCTTAGGGTCGCAGCACCCAGTACTTTTTGCAACTCTACATTGGCCCGAAGCCCTTCCCGCGATTTTGGGTTTAAACCACAGCCACCATGACGCTCCCACAAGGGGGCCTACCTCTAACAAGTCAGGCCCGGACCGAGATCCGGGGGCTCCTGACTCCCATGGTACCGTGATTTAAGTCCTGGTAGGGACTACCGGTGGTCCAGCCGCCAACAAGACCTATGACCGGCAACTTGTGACTGATCGAATCGTAGCAACCTTGAGGTGTTTACGATAAGACCAGTACTTTGCTCTGCCCCCGTTCATTATTAGACAACGTCATTAAAGGGCGAAGCCTTGATAATTGGGCGGGGGCCCTAGTGCAGAGACAGTGAGAAGAACTCTGAGAAAAGTTGGATTAAAAGGTCGCGCCAAAGTTAAAAAGCCATTTCTTTCAACACGTCATAAGAAACTTCGCCGGGATTTTGCCAAAAAATACAGAAATTTCACGGAAGTTGTCTGGGAAAGGGTAATTTTTCAGACGAAACCAAAATTAACCATTTTGGGTCGGATGGAAGAGAATGGACTTGGAAAAAAACAGGGGAGCCTTTAAGAAGACGTATGGTAAAAGAGACAGTTAAGTTCGGTGGCGGAAATTTAATGATATAGTGTTGTATGGCTACAAAAGGCATCGGGTTGTGTCAGAGAGTGGTCGGAAGAATGACAGCAGTAGACTACATTTCAATTTTAGATAGAAGTTTAGACGGAAGTTTGGAAAAATGGAAAAAAATGCTTCCAACGTTATCTTCCAGCATGGTCCAGCCGCCAACAAGACCTATGACCGGCAACTTGTGACTGATCGAATCGTAGCAACCTTGAGATGTTTACGATAAGACCAGTACTTTGCTCTGCCCCCGTTCATTATTAGACAACGTCATTAAAGGACGAAGCCTTGATAATTGGGCGGGGGCCCTAGTGCAGAGACAGTGAGAAGAACTCTGAGAAAAGTTGGATTAAAAGGTCGCGCCAAAGTTAAAAAGCCATTTCTTTCAACACGTCATAAGAAACTTCGCCGGGATTTTGCCAAAAAATACAGAAATTTCACGGAAGTTGTCTGGGAAAGGGTAATTTTTCAGACGAAACCAAAATTAACCATTTTGGGTCGGATGGAAGAGAATGGACTTGGAAAAAAACAGGGGAGCCTTTAAGAAGACGTATGGTAAAAGAGACAGTTAAGTTCGGTGGCGGAAATTTAATGATATGGTGTTGTATGGCTACAAAAGGCATCGGGTTGTGTCAGAGAGTGGTCGGAAGAATGACAGCAGTAGACTACATTTCAATTTTAGATAGAAGTTTAGACGGAAGTTTGGAAAAATGGAAAAAAATGCTTCCAACGTTATCTTCCAGCATGGTCCAGCCGCCAACAAGACCTATGACCGGCAACTTGTGACTGATCGAATCGTAGCAACCTTGAGATGTTTACGATAAGACCAGTACTTTGCTCTGCCCCCGTTCATTATTAGACAACGTCATTAAAGGGCGAAGCCTTGATAATTGGGCGGGGGCCCTAGTGCAGAGACAGTGAGAAGAACTCTGAGAAAAGCTGGATTAAAAGGTCGCGCCAAAGTTAAAAAGCCATTTCTTACAACACGTCATAAGAAACTTCGCCGGGATTTTGCCAAAAAATACAGAGATTTCATGGAAGTTGTCTGGGAAAGGGTAATTTTTCAGACGAAACCAAAATTAACCATTTTGGGTCGGATGGAAGAGAATGGACTTGGAAAAAAACAGGAGAGCCTTTAAGAAGACGTATAGTAAAAGAGACAGTTAAGTTCGGTGGCGGAAATTTAATGATATGGTGTTGTATGGCTACAAAAGGCATCGGGTTGTGTCAGAGAGTGGTCGGAAGAATGACAGCAGTAGACTACATTTCAATTTTAGATAGAAGTTTAGACGGAAGTTTGGAAAAATGGAAAAAAATGCTTCCAACGTTATCTTCCAGCATGATAACGATCCGAAGCATAGGCCTCCACAGTCTCCAGACATAAATCCCATAGAGCATTTATGGCAACAAATGAAACGAAAACTTGCGGAATACTCAACACCAGCACAAAATTTAGATGAACTGTACGACAGAGTTGATTCAGAGTGGAATGCAATTCCTTCAGAAAAGTGTGAAAATTTGACAAACAGCATGCCACGCCGTATTCAAGCCGTTTTAAAAGCCAAAGGAGGTCAAACGAAGTACTAAAAGGTAACTGATCCTTAAACTCACACAATTGATCAAATACTAATCTACCTTACTTGTAATTATTTTTCAGAAATAAAGATAAAGAACAAAAAAAAATAAAAAAGGGAAAAAGTCTACGAGTACGTAGGATTTTTTGATATATTGATTTTTGGCCGAATGGCGCACTTCCAAAGTCAGACTTGCAAAATTTGCAGAAAAATCGCCAGAAAATTACTAATAACAAATTGACTATGCCATATAAAAAAAATCCTACGCACTTATTCATACAATATATTTTTAAATACTAATTAAAATTTGAAGTGAATTGGTTGAAAATTGTTCAAGTTATGGGTGCGGCCAACTTCAAAAATGCCGTTTTGAGATAAATGCGTTTAAAATTTTAAAGGCGTTCGCTGCCTACCTGGCGGCCTTGTACTATACTTTGAAAAACAAGTCCGTCGAGATATTTCCCGGCCATAATCTTTTCTGATATCACATTTGAAGTCCGAAGGGACCATTAAAAGCAATAAAAAAATAGACTTTTTGAAAATCCTAGAGTGGCCTAACCTCATAAAGAAATCTGCTGACGCTACGACCGCGGAATTCAAAAAAGGAATAAAGGAGGCGCTAGGTGAAGACGCTAATGTGTCCGACTTAACCCACGAGATCATGCTTGAGTGCAAAGACACAGACGAAGTAACGTTGAAAGATGAAATCTGCACCGCCTGAATGGATAACCTTGAAGCAGGCTTTGAATTAGCAAAGTCAACAATTAAAAGTGTGAGCAAAGCCTACGGGGGAACCCAAATTGTAACCTTAAGCCTTCCAGCAGAAACCGCGAATAAGATGCTGGAAACGGGAAAGGCGCGAATTGGTTGGGTTTACTGCCGTATCGTATACGAAAGAAAAATTTCGCCGAAGAGGTGTTTCAGATGCCTTGAATTCGGAAACCTGGCAAGAGCGTGCAATACTCCAGCGATCGATCAACGCAGTCACAACCTAAAGCACTGTCAATCGAAACCGAAGTGTTTCATTTGTAAAAGGATGGTGGTCGTTGCTCAAGTCGTAGTGTATTGGCTTCCCAATCGGACGGTTCGGATGTATATATCCATGAATATAGCTGTTACATTCCACCCAGTCTTACAATCGATAGCTTCGAAGCGGTGGTCGATATACTAGTCTCCGATGCCAGATACCGCACCCCCCCCCCCCCCCACCACCTTTTAATTGCAGGCGATTTTAATGCCTGGGATACAGAAAGGGGAAGCACGGTAACGAATCGAAGAGGAGCCATCTTTCTAGAGGCTCTCCCTTCTTTAGACGTTGTAATAGCCAACACAGGAAATACGTACACCTTTAGTAGAGCGGGAAGGAGTCCATCAAACAACATTCTTCTAAGTTTCTAAACATAATTTTTAGGAAATTTAGCAAGGATAAAAAATTCATAAAATTTCAGAAAATTTATTAAGTAAAAATTTTAAGAAAAGTGCATTTAAGTAAGCAAATTTTCACAATTTTGAGTTTAACGAGCCATAACTTTTTTGTTGCTGCACAGATGTACCCAAAGTATTTAAGACTTGTATGCACTACTAAATTATCTTTCCAAAATGTCCAAAACTATTTTTGTACCTGTACTAGTTTAGAAATTATAGCGTTTAAAGTGGTTACACCTCTAAATTAGAGGAGAATAGGAATAGAACCCCCACACCAACCTGCCCTACAATTTCTTGTTGGGCGGAACTTTGGGAATATGCCCTTAAAAGATTATACTGCTAAACTGGGACACCCTGTGTATCAAACATTAATATACATACATTTTTATTACACGGTGCAGCATACTCTCTTCATTCGTGGACTTTTTGCGTTGTTTTCGTTTTGGCGACTTGTTGTGCATGTCAGTGTTGCCATGTTGGGATTTAGCTTTTCTTACTTGTAATTTTTTTATAGACCTTTTTGTTGTACTTTGGTTCGGTTTTATTTTAATTTAGCGGTCTAAAATGGAAATAAATCGAAATGGAAATAAGACAATACGAGTTGCAAGCGCGCTCGTACGACGGGGGTCTCTCAAACCGGACGAGTACCATTTTACATTTTCGAACGACAGGAAAGCCGTCGAAAGCAAAATAACGGAGATCGAGAAGTTGCTGGAAAACCCTCAGCCAAAAAGTCTTAGCAGTACTGCAAGGGCACATACGAAAACTGAATGGGCCACTTCACGAGTTGAGCGATCCCAGCCCACCACGGACGAAGAAGGGAACCAGAAGAAGAATTTAAAGACGGATCTGATGCTTCTAATGGCCTCCTTAGAAGATGAAGGTGACGATGAAGAAGTCGACGAACCCGCAGAAGAAGTGGAGCGTAACTTGGTTGGGGAATTCAGAACACCCATTCCCCCCCCCCCCCCCTAGGTCATCGGTTAAGATTCCACCCACTCCCCAACCAAGGCAGTTACCTTCTGCAGCAGAACAACCGACAATTAAACGCTGTAGAGAGCGAATCGGCAAGTGAGATCTGAAGTTCACTGGAGAACGCTGCGATTCATCAGTGAACTCGTTCCTAGAACGGGTCGAGGAGCTTCGAAAAGTGCGCAGTGTGTCGGAGGAGAACTTATATCTTTCAGAACTCTTTGACGGGAAGGCGCCTATGGTATAGGGCAGTTAGTAGGACGGTTTCTTCTTCGCAGGGTTTATTTAGGGAACTGAAGTTGGAGTTCTTGCCTCCAAATTATGACGACGCGCTGTTGGAGGAAATTCGTTATAGGACCCAACGGAAGGAAGAGTTGATTGGAGTATATATAGCGATCATGGAAAACATGTTCGGTAGGTTGACGAACCGCTCACGGAGCGACGGAGCTGGCAATAGTGTAAGGAAACTTAGCACCTTTCTACCAAACTCAATTGGGGTTGGCAGATCCCAAGTCTATCCCAGCTTTGGCGGCTCTGGGACGGAAGCTGGAGATGGTCCGAGCGAATGTAGAGACATTTGCGCTACCTCCTACTAGGTCACGCCACCTTTTGGAACCCGATTTGGCATATGTAGCAGTCGAGGAACCGAGGGCGACATAAGCGTAGGGTAGTCGAGTCCAGACCGGCTCCAAGAATATCTGTTGTGAGTAGTGCACCTCAGCCGAATAGGCGGTTGAGGTGTTTCAACTGCAATCAGAACTGTCATATTCCGCTCGCTGTTCTGCTCCTAAGAATTGTATAGGATGTGGTAGGCTAGGGGTTCTAGGAAGAGATTGTTCCCAATGTTCGGGAAATGGTTGTCGGACCCTTACTCGAGCAAGGCAAGAGCGCCGGCGAAATTAGATACGTTGTGTGCTGGCAACCAGCCGGGAGGATTGACGGAGGAGGTTTATTTAGGTTTCACACTTGAAGACAAGAAAGATTTTTTATTCTTTTTATTATTATGTCACGTAACAACGAATTAATTGATCTCAGTAATATTAGTTTAAGTAATGAAACAATAGTTAATACAATCTTTCGAGCATCCTTAAAGGATTTAACCATTTTCCACATGAATATTAGAAGTATGAGAACTAATTTTGATAGCTTTTGCTCATATTTGTACAATTGTTTTCCAGTTCTACCGCATGTAATAGTGTTAAGTGAAATTTGGATTTTTAAACATGAATTAAGCAATTTCTCGATTGAGGGTTATATTCCATACGGAAAGTGTAATGAAAAGTATCCAGCCGGTGGTGTAGTAGCTTTTGTCAAAGACGATTTAACGGTCGCGAAATTTTCTACGCCTGATCTAACTAGTGCAGATTCTCTAATCATAAAACTTCAACTTGATGATATTTCTTTGGATATTATATGCATGTACCGGCTACAGTTTGTCCACAGGGATATTTTTCTAAAAGAAATTGAAGACCTTCTTAGTGGGATGAACAGTCACAATATTTGCTTTGTTGGTGATATTAATATTGGCATATTGAACTTTCCTTCGAGTTGTGATAATTATATACTCCTTTTGTGTTCCTTGGGTTTTGAATCTCTCCTTAATGAGCCAACAAGAGCAGCTGATAGTTGCAAAACATGTATTGACCATATTTTTCTCCGCACGAAAAACAATATTCTAAATGTTCGTCCGTTTGTACTTGAATGGGATATAACCGATCACTATGCTACAGGTGTATCGCTCGTAAATCTTTTGGGAAAATCATTAAACACTGATGATGAACCAAAATCGAAAAAAGTGGGTGAGTTTTCACGTGTTGATTTTCGTAAGTTGAATGAATATTTGTCACAGGAAACATGGCATAGTGTCTATAACAATAGTTGTTCTTCAGGGTCTTTTAGCGTATTTGTGAAGATTCTTTCTAACTATATGGCTCTGAGTAGGTGTTCAAATCCTAAACGTAGACCACAAAAAATTAAGCCATGGATGACTGACCAACTTTGCGAAAAAATTAAAGAAAAAAACAAGTTTTATATTAAAAATAAAAATAAAATGCATATGTCTTCAATAAAAAAAGTTTATCAAAGGATGCGGAAAGATATACTGCAGTACATAAATATCCAAAAAGAATCCTATTATATACATAAGTTTAACGAATGCAGATGTAATCCAAAACAGCAATGGAACATTGTTAATGATCTGCTTGGTAAAAATAATTCTGACAAAGCCATAAGATGTCTAAGATTTTCTAATAATACGACCACTACAAATGATGCAGAAATGGCTGACAATTTAAACTCGTTCTTCAGAAACATTGCCGAAAATTCCAGACCAAATTCTTGCAATATTAATGCAATAAGCGCTTCGGAATATCTTCTAGACAATGAAGTCCTTTCAACATTCTTTTTCGGTACTGTATCTGAAGATGAAGTATCTCTTGTTGTATCCAACTTAAAGTTGAAAAATTCATGTGGGATTGATGGTATTAGTAGCTTAGTCGTAAAAAAAATGCGTGACCACATCATTAAGCCGTTAACTTATTTAACTAATCTCAGTTTTGAAAGTGGTATATTCCCGGAGTGTCTCAAGACCTCTATAATAGTTCCAATCCACAAAAAGGGAGACAAATGTGATCCAAATAACTATAGACCTATCTCATTGTTGTCGGTTTTTTCAAAAATCTTGGAGAAAATAATTACAAATAGAATATAGAAAATAGAAAATAAGTTCCTCAATAAATTTAAAATCTTGAACAAGAATCAATTTGGATTTGTCAGAGGCAAGTCTACTGAAGATGCCATATTGTCGCTCTTAGAAGATATTCACGATGGATTCGATAAGAGTAAAAAAACTGCTGCTCTTTTTCTTGATTTAACAAAGGCATTTGATCTAGTCAATCATCAGCTCTTAATAAAAATTCTTCATAGAATTGGATTCAGAAGCAATATTAATAAATGGTTCGTCTCGTACCTTGAAAATCGTAAACAGCTTGTGCGTGTAAACGCTACTCTAAGCACGTCTTTAGATAGCCCCGGGCTTGGTGTTCCCCAAGGATCGGTCCTTGGGCCCTTGCTCTTTATTATTTATATAAACTCGATTTTTAAATTAACACTAAAGGGAAGTATTAGAGCATTTGCTGATGATTTGGTTCTCTACTACGTCACTACTTGTGCGGACACCATAAAAACAGAAATGATAACTGACCTCTCCATACTAAAGAACTGGTTTACGCTCCACCAAATGGTTTTAAGCAGCAAATCCAAAGTAATGTCATTTTCTCTTTGTAATCAGTTGATAATCGAAGGAGTTTGTCTCCACGATTCTAACTGTAACAATGATAACTGCACAAATACTTGTATACATCTAGAATCTGTCTCAGAATTTAAGTATCTCGGTGTGACCATTGACAGCAAACTGAATTGGAAAGCCCACATTTCCGATATAAAAAAATGTTTGAATATAGCTATGAGCAAGATTTTTCACCTACGTAAATTAGTGCCATCAAATCTACTGACCACTATTTACTATGCGCTTGTCAGCTCTCGTTTACAATATGGTATTTCGTGTTGGGGCAACGCCTATGCTAAAAACCTACAACCTATTATCACCGTCCAAAAGAAGATAGTTCGAGTAATGATGTTTAAATCCAAATGGGAGCCATCATTTCCATTGTTCCAATCTCTCAATATATTGCCACTCAGACACCTATTTGTTTATAAAGTGCTGAGAATGTTTTATTTGCGAGGCGGTTACTTGAACCGCAGAAGAGGTGATACCTTAACATATACTTTTAGGCAACCGTCTGCAGTCACAATTCCAAGAGTGAACAAAGAGAACTACAGACGATTTGCAACAATTATAGCACCCTTCATATACAACAGACTTCCCCTAGATATGTGCAATATTGTCCAAAGCAAATTTAGATTCCTTAAGAACTTAAGAAACTGGCTACTTTCCAGATCAAGCGTAGAAGAACTAATGCAGGTCATTTCTTAATCTTTATATGTGTTTCATTACAATTCGTACGTATTCATCTTTTTGCCCCCAAATTTTTGCCTTTCTTCTCATACTGTTTACCTTTCATTGCATGTAACGAAAATTTCTTCTTTCTCTTGTCGCGGCTTTCATGAAATTGATTAATATATTCAATAAATAATACACTTACCACTGGTATTCCAAGTACCACCTAGTGTTCAAAAGACACCATTTCAATACGTTCATAAAGTATAAAAAGTATAATGGTTGCCCTTATTTAGGTATTAGAGTTTATGGCATTACTTTAGTAAAATTATTAGATTCAGGAGCGCCGCATAGCATCATCGATAAGGTCGGCTGGAATATTTTAAAAGAGTTAGGGTTAAAGTTAGGAATAGCTAGGATTAGCAGGGTTTCATTGGCGAATGGGGCCGGAGTAGAGGTAGTAGGGAGCGTGAGTCAACCATTTGTTCTGCAAAAGAAATCAGAGGTACTGGAGCGCCTTGTGATTCCAACGATTCCACACGTCTTGATATTAGGGGCCGACTTTTGGGTCAGAGCGGGCATTGTCCCGGATTTGAGATCAGGCGAGTTGAGGTTTTCGAGCCAAAAGGAGCTGGCTTCGATGTCGGCTCTTAAGGAGAGAACCGAATTGGAGGCGGAGAAAGCCAGCAATGGACTGAGGTGTGCCGAATGCTATTGGGTGCACACATATGGTCTGATCCAATAAAGCACACTACCGGTATACTACCGTCCCATGCGGTCCAGAGCCACATAGATACGGAATTAGAAGAAATGCTTAGGGATGACATTTTTTTTTTTTTTTTTATAATTTACGCGCGCCTAAGGGGTTAGATACCCTTTTACTGTTGCCAGGGCGCGGGCGGAAAGGTAGAAAGGAGGAGAAAGGAAAATTGTTTTGTAGTGGTTTGAAACTCAGGTGTGTTTGGTTTCGAATAGGACGGAGAGTTTTTTCTTCACTCAGAGTGGAAGGTAATAATTCGCAGTAATTATTTGTGCTTGAAACTCTACAACAGCCAAATCTACGTGTCAGTGTTATGCCTTCACACGCAGAATTTTTCTGTCTGAGTTCCAATTACACAACTGAAAAACTTGAAAGACTTGTTCATGGGCAGGATTCGAACCTAGACCCCTCCGAGTGAGAAGCGATTGCTAGTACCACTACACCACGGCCACCCCTAATAGTTGAGAAGTCCAGTAGTCCTTGGGCCTATTGTCATGATTAAGAAGAAAAACGGATTGTTTAGGTTTTGTGTAGACTACAGAAAGTTGAATAAGGTCACAGAGCGTGATGCTTACACAATTCCTTACATTTCAGCGACTTTGGACAAACTCCGGCATGCGAAGTTCTGTCATCTTTGGATATTAAATCCGCATACTGGCAGATCCCCGTCGAGGAAAATTCCCGTCCACACACAGCCTTTACTATGGCTAATTGGGGACTCTTCCAGTTCAAGAGGATTCCTTTCGAGCTATAAACATGGTAGAGGTTTATTGACACGGTGTTTGGTGCCGATTTGGAACCTCACGTGTTCGTATACCTCGACGACATTGTCTAACTTCCAACAACACCTGGAAATTCTGGAGAAAGTCTTCAAACGATATAGTACGGCAGGGTTGAAGGTCAGTAAGGAAAAGTGTAATTTCTATAGGTCTTCATTGAAATTTTTAAGATACGTAGTGTATAGGAACGGTTTGCACGTGGACCCGGAAAAAGCAGAAAGCATGATTAAGATCCCTGCACCGAAGAATGTTAGGGTAGTTAGAAGCCTTGTAGGATCGGTATCCTGGTACAGGAGATTTATACCGAACTTTGCAATTCTGATAAAGCCGTTGACAGACCTTTTAAAGAAAATTAGAGAGTTTGTTTGGTCTGAGGAGTGCGAGGGGAGCTACCAAAGGCAAAGGGTGCCTGGTAACCAATTCTAACCTGTTCGGATTTTGAGCGTACGTTTATAGTTCAGACGGATGCATCGGACTATGGGCTTGAAGCAGTGCTTATCCAAACTTTCGACGAAGGAGAAAAGGTCATTTGCAATCTAAGTAGGTCGTTGAATAGGGATGAAATTAACTTTTCAACCACGGATAGAGTGCTTGGTAGTCCTATGTAGAGAAGTTACGAACACACATCGAAGGAGTTTGGTTTACGGTCGTGACTGATTACTATTCCCCGACATGGCTGAGTAATCTCAAAGATCCGTATAGTAGGTTAGCTAGGTGGGCGGTTAGGTTACAGCAATACGATTTCGAAATCGTACAAAGCAAAGGATTAACCAAATCATTAAAACCACCCTTCGGTCTTACGTGTCGGAAGATCATCGGTCTTGGGAAACCCAGTTAGCTGTATCCGGACAACTCAATACAACATCTTAGGAGTCTCCACGTACTTCGCGAACTTCGGTAGATGCATGAAAACCCACGCGAGCCGTCGATCTTATACGGGTAGGGATACCCTCGTGAATATAATATTATTATTATAGATAATATTAAGGTAAATGGGAAAGTATAGCTAGGGAAGATAGGGAAAGCTACAGAGGATTAGGGTACGTAGATAGAAATGAAACAGTAGGAGATAGGGAACTGGAGTCAGAAGCTAGAGTGTAGGTTTAGATAGCTTAGGAAGATATTAGTAAAATATCTAATCAGCGGCGACGTTCAAGTCATACAACTAGCGGCGGAGAGATGTACAATATCTGGCCAGGTTGTATGGCGTAGGAACTCCATGGTTTCCGACAAGACCAATTACTATGCGGCGAATTTGGCACCAAAGTACGTTGGGCTTTTTTTAATAAAAAAAAAGAGGGTTTCCCCCTGGACTTACGTGCTGCAGGACGAAACAGACTAGGACAGAGGTGTATGGAACGCCAAGGGTCTAAATCTATACCGCGAAGACCCAGTAGATGGCTTTAGTCGCGTAAGGATCTTTACGAAAAGTGTTACGGAGTGCGATAAACCGCTCGATGACGTAACTTAACCATCACAAGGGCTGATGGCAAAGATGAATGTTTCCCCCTAGTTTAGATGGTAGCCTCCTTTCGTGTTGTCTCTCACCCGGTTCTTTTGTATTGGCTTTGGCCATATGTTATTCTGGTAGTTAACCCCGTAAGGGAACATTTACCAGGAGGTAAGGGTGGGGTTTGTTTCGTGCAAATCACGCCCCAAAAATCCTCCACTCCCTTGTCCATCTGTTGTCTGCTGACCTCTTCTTTCTCCCTTCTGGTGTTGTCCCTTATTTTCTTTCTTCATGCTCTGGATGCCACGGTACAGATGGGATCCTCTGAATCCGTTTCCCTCCCTCGGCCTACCGCTCCAGAGATGACCATATATGTAGGTCCCCCGGGATTTGCAACAACATCAACATTTTCAACGATTATTATGATGGACAATTAGCGGTGTAATTTTAATAGTAGTAGTAGTAGTTGTATTTATTAGTATATAGTTATACTTTTAAATTTTACATTTTATATATGTTGTTTTACTTTCTTTTTTTTACTATATAATGTCTTTTGTTTGCATAGCGCTTTAATAAATTAATGGTTTAAAAACTTTAATAAATAAATAAGAGAGAAAAGATACAAAAAATATAAAGGGTCCGCCATCTAACGTTTTTTTTTTCAACTAGTGCTTATTTCGTGAATGGTACTTAGCTCATGTCTGATTTGACAGATAATTAGTTTTATCCTTCCGGTTAATAATGGAAAATAATTTCATTCAAATGGCTGCCTCGGCTGGCCATGCAGTAGCCTACACGATCGGTCCAATTTTTAAGCACATTATCGATTGTGTGCAGCTGTATTTCACCAATGGCTTCACGAATATTGTCCTTTAAAGTGTCAATTGTCTCTGGCTTGTCGGCGTAACACTTATCTTTTACGGCACCCCACAAATAATAATCCAACGGTGTCAAATCGCAGCTCCGAGGTGGCCAAGCGACATCAGCTCTGCGGCTGATAATGCGATCTTCAAAAACAGGGCGCAAAACATCGAGTGTAGCTTCGGCTGTGTGGCACGTAGCGCCGTCCTGTTGAAACCAAATGTTGCCAATATCCTCCTCTTAAATTTTTGTGAACAATAATTCGTTCAACATGGCCCGATAACGATCGCCATTGACTGTAACGGCCACTCCTTGCTCATTTTCGAAGAAAAATGGTCCAATTATGCCTCTGGACCAAAATCCGCACCAAACAGTGACTCGTTTTGGGTGTATCGGCTTTTCAATGTATGCGTGCGGGTTTTCTGTGCCCCAAATGCGACAATTTTGCTTGTTTACATACCCGCCAAGATCAAAATGAGCTTCATCTGAAAAGATGATTTTTTTTGGCAAAATCGGCATCTTCTCTAAGTCGATCGCAGGCAATATTTCCCAGCGTTGTTCAAGCGTATACACAACCATGTTCGTTCAGCGGAAGGATAAAGCTAATTATCTGTCAAATCAGACATGAGCTAAGTGTTACCATTCACGAAATAAACACTAGTTGAAAAAAAAAACGTTAGATGGCGGACCCTTTAGTTAGCTATTAAGTTTCCAAAAATCTATGCTTTTTCTTTTAAATAATATGTAGTTGCTTTCGGTTTTTATATACTCTGGCAGGTTGTTGAAAGGGAGAATTCCTTTGTTTAGAAATGTGTTTTGCCCGGACATTGACATCTGTCGTTTAATTCTAAAATCGTTGCAATTACGTAATCGATATGGTTGTGCTTCTCCTACGGTCCTTGTTTCACTCATTAATAGACTTCGTGTGCTTTCTTGCTTCATTTTGAAAACTGCCAGTAACGTGTTAAGTTGTAACATTTCGCGTATGCTCATCCATTTGAGTGCATTTAGCATGATTCTTATCGATGTAAGTCTATTGCACTAAAGAATACTTCTCATCGCTTTATTCTGCAGTTTTTGGAGTCTTTCCACATGTCCTTGGTTACAGCATGAGTATATAATTGTGGAACAATTATAAACTCTGATTGCTGTGTTGCAGTCGATTTTCTTCCTTATTCTCTTAAAGAACCCTATTTTTTTTGCATATGTAATCGATGTGCTCCGAGAACTTGAGATTTCTATCGATTATTATTCCCAGATACTTTATATTGTCTACGTTTTCTATAATACTATTGATGATTTCTATAGTTGTCTTATTATTAATATTTATTTTCATTTAATTTTAATTTATTCATCACTAACCATGATGTTATCCGTTTTATACCTTTTAGAAGCTTTGATTTGCACTCATTTCCATCTTTTCCTTCAGAGTAGATTAGCGTATCATCCGCGTATAAAATGACTTTACAATCTTTTAGGATATTGGGCATATCGTTTATATAAATTATGAATAGCAGTGCACCTAAGATAGATCCTTGTGGGACTCCTATGTTTACTTCCATCGTGTGTGAGATGCTGTCGTTGACCTTGGTTCTCTTTAATCTATTTTTTAGAAATGACTTAAACCATTGCAGTTCTTTTCCTTGTATTCCATATTTTGACATTTTTCTGAGTAAAATTTGACGATCTATTGTTTCAAAAGCCCTTTTAAAATCTAGAAAAAGTGCTATTGTTTTTTTTTGCTCTTCCTTCGCTTTTCCATTCGTTTATAACGTAGTTTACCGCCGTTTCGCACGAGTAATTCTTCCTAAAGCCAGATTGATATTTGTTAAAGATTTTGTTAACCTCCATATATTCCATTAATTGACTTTTAACTACGCTTTCAAGTATTTTTTCAAATGTTCTTAATGTATTTATAGACCTAAACTCTTCACATTTTTTTTGTGTTTGGTATTTTTTCCACTGGAGTCACCATCGCGTCTTTCCATGAATTCGGAAATTCACCTTCCTGTAGAGATTGGGTAAAAATTTCTAATAACGTGTTTCCTAAAGCGGCCCAATTATCAAGAATAATTGTTGGACTTATTTTATTAAAGTCGGCTTTATTCTTTAGTTTTTTACATATATGTTTTAACTGCTCTAGTGTAATGGTTTGAAACTGAAATTTGCATTCATATTGTTTTATACCATTTACATATTCCACATATTCAATCTCGTTTCTGATATTTAAAATACTATCAATAAAGTATAGGTTGAATTTGTTGGCTATTTCCTTCCCATCAGTATAGTTTTTTTCAAAATCTACGTCAGTTATAGTTATTCTTCTTTGTTTAAGCACTAAGTTTTTTATAACATTCCACATTTGCTTTTGCCCACCTGCATTTTCAATTTTTAGTTTTATAAATTTATTTTTGGCTTTATTTACTTCCATTTTATAAGAGTTTCTTATATTCTTATAGTTATCCCAACTTTCTTCGTCATTTATCAGCTTTGCCTTATTGTATTTCTTAATTTTTTCATTTTTTTAAACTAGAAGTTCCTTGCTAATCCATTTATTTGTTTGATTGTTTTGTCTTGCGGTTACCTTCGCTGTAAATGTGCCGACTACTGTTTTAAGAATGCATTCGATATTTTCAGCATTTACATGTACCGTAGTATCTCTATTATATGCCACAGCCATTGTATTTACCTTTTCACTAAATCACTCCCTGTGATACTTGAAAACAGTTACCATTGCATGATTTCTCTTTCTGTTTAGTTCATTTTGCATACGAAAAGTTATACTCTCACGGTCAGATATTTTTTACCTTACATCTGGTTTTACGTCTATATTTTGTATGTTGGTTATGATGTAGTCCACTATTGTACTAGATTGCGCTGTAATTCTTGAGTATCGTTGCATTTTTTGTTGAAGGTAATTGTCTTCCAGGATTCTTTTGATTTCCTTTTTGTATGTGTTATCTAGGCACCAGTTAATATTGAAATCGCCTCCTAAGATTATATTGTTGGGTCTCTCTGTCAGCATTTCCATATTTTTCTTGAAAAAGCTACATAATTCTTTTTCTGAGCTGCTTGGTGATCTGTAAATCCCCGCAACCGTTATGTTTTTATTGTGTATTGTACATTTACATGATATACACCATGCTGTGTGGTTGATTGAACTTTTTATTGTGTCGCTGATTTGCCACTTAGACTTTATATATAATGTCGCACCGTCTGTTCCTGTTGAATTTGAAATACAGGATACCTCCTTATAACCATTGATTTGTATTTCTTGTTTTTCGATGTTAGATGTCAAGTGTGTTTCTATCAGAATTATAAAATCATATTTATCACTGTTACATATTATCTCAAGTTCCTCGAAATTATTAATTTTAACGTTAACATGTGTTAACAACTTTAAGAAAAAGTTTTAATAAGTTTCAATGAATTAACAGAACAAATCTGAAACTTTACAAAGAGAGTCATTAATCCTCCTTAATTTATCATACATATTTAAAACAACACAAAGAATATAAGCATTTCTAATTTTTTGCTTGGTTATTTTTGATTAAACTACTCCCCATTTTAAGCCATTTCTGCGAAAATTTAGTTCACTTAACGGTTGAAGCGCATGTGCAGAATTGTCTTTGCAGTGAAAACAGAACATTCACATTTGAATTACCGAGAGCAGATATTTGTAAATACTGCATGAACTGCAGTTCTGAAATAGTTTCTATTTTCAAATGCAATGCGACTACAACGGAAGAAGAACAATTACAATTTAGGATGTTTGGCGTCAACGACTTTTGAAGCTTCATTTTTAGTTTACGTTGTAATAATTTATTCCTTTAAATATATAATCAAACGTTTACCCACTATTCCAAGAAATGAAGACTAACCAAGAACATCAAAAACAAATAATGGAACTTCAAAAGCGGACGATACAAAAGAACCGAAATTATAAATTTTTTTTTGAGCTGTGATCACTTAAATATTGCAGAGAATTTAGAAATATAAACATGTTGCAGAACTACAGTTCATCCACCATTTACATCCGCTCTCACCTATTCCACCGTGAGTGCTCTAATTTACTACAAGAAAAATTCTGTATGCGCATGTTATTCCAGGCATTACCTTAATTCAAAGTTTAGTTAAAAAAATTTACCCAATATTAACAGTAAAAAATTGAAAGCAAAAGCAAATAAATTATAAACAAACAAAACTAATAGCTGTTCGTATTTACGAATTTTCTTAATTTAAATGTTGTTACAATGTAATTTGCCCAACTAACAAAATTATCTAAAACGTTCGCAAGAACTTGGTTTCAAAATACTAAAACGACAAGCTATTTCTGTATATTAAAATGCGCAACTAACGGAAAAATTATAAAAAAAAAGAAACAAATAATCTAGAAAATTTTGAGAAACGGGTATACATATTTGTACATAATATATGTATATAAAATATATGCATACATAGAATAGTAAAATGTTGATGAGCTACATATATGTTCTTTATAGAAAGTAAAGCGTTTTTGAGTAGAAGCTCCAAGCTAAGACACTAAATTAGCTAGCATTGATCTAACCAAAATGACTTATTTTACAAACTTATTTGCGTCAACTGATTCAAATGAAATCTATCTTTGAATATCCATGACCTAAGGAAGTGTACTTAAGAACAAAATTAATAATAATAAATATGGGACGTTCTTGTAACATCAAGAGAAAATAAAGTGAAGTGATAAAAAGTAAACCACAAATATATATGTACATATGTATTCAAGGAGCCATTCAAACATTTAATTTCATTTTCAATACATTTCAATTTGTAATAAAGCTATTGGAATTAAAAAACAAAGACAAAATACTAGAAGCTTAAGCAAAAGTAGGCAGGTGAAAAGACGAAAATATGAAAACATACCTCACTTAAACCTGAACTGAATTGTTAAAAGGCGACACGATATGAGTGCAAGTTACACAGATAGCTGTGGAAATCGCCGATCAGCTTCGCAGGTTTTTAGATCGACATTATATATGTAGCTAACTCCATAGAATAGAGAATGTAGTCTACGTGTGTGCATTCAACTCACTTGAATGCTGAATACTAGTCTTATTGTAGTGCGTACGCGGGTGTAAGAACGTGTGCTCTGATAAGATTTATACTTACGTTAACCACCTCAATATTTATCTTTATAATGCAATTGTAGGACTTAGATGTTACCTAATTATGTTCTATATATTTTCGTATTAACTTACCAAGAAGGTGATGAACAGATATGACAAAAAGACTTTTTGAAGTAACATTGTAGTGGCGAGACTTTTTTAGAAACTTTAATGGCATTCTTTAACTTTTTTTTACGTATTTTAATTATTTTCTCCAAGCATTAACAAAGTGCAGTATCCACGACATTTAAATACTACAATAATTGCAATAAGGTTGAAAAATGACAAGTGCCCAAACCCAAAATCCACAAAAAACAAAACGTTATGAAATTAAATATTTCATAAAAAATAGAACTCCGAAATATGAAATAGGAACCAGATTTATATTTATGGCAACTGAGAATTCTTGTAAACGGTGATTTTTATATTCTAATTTGAAAGCCCATCCTGTACTTTCCAGAATTAGAAAGAATTATAAAAAAATGCGGAAGGCAACTGGTTCCCTCTTAAAGTTTGTTTTTCGATAAATAATAAAGATCTGTTAAAATTAACTGAAAAAGTATATAAAAAAAGAAAACGACGTCGAAGAAAATGACAGGAGCGCGACATTAAACTATTTAAGCTTAGGTTACGGTAGTTAATTTAGATGAAAGGTCTATTAGTCAGAAAAGGCTTTGGCACTGCGACTCTAGGAATGTTCAAATACATGGAATATTTTATACTCCGTTCAGTATAAATTTCACAGCTATGTTAAAGACATTTGTTAGGTATTATTTATTTGTATAATACATAGTTTTCACATACATATGTATGTATGTAGAGACAAATTTTTAGAGTGCCACAAGAATTATTTATGTGATATGTATGTGAGATGTTATCGTAAAAGTGATGAAGTATAATGTTATTATTTGTTTGGGCGCTTTGATTGCAGATAGTTCCTACCATAGATCGCGTCTTGTTACACCCGCAGACATTCGTAATATTTTAATTTCGGTTACTGCAATTTTTCCTTTATATTTTTCATACATCGTCCAACATTGCGATGCGTACATTAAGGGCCGGTGCACACATGCGTCATTTTAACGCACGGTGCCGCAGCGGTGACGCTTTTGCGTCCTACAGTACTCAAAAATAGATTGAGTGGTGCACACACACGTGCGATGACGCTGCTGCATCGCGCGTCATTCTTGCGGGCAAAAAGACTCGCAGATTTCCACGAGACCGCTGCGTCACCGCAGACGCGGTTGCGTCTTTCAATACAATGTTATTGAGCAAGCATTGTTAACAGCAAGCATTTCAATTGGAGGTATGGACAATCTCATATGTGTATCCTGAGACTTTATTTTTGGTGAAACTTTAACTGTCAGCTCATCAAAAGATTTTACACTCATTCGAAAATAGTTAAAAACCTTTTCAGGATTTTCTCTTATATTTGTAAATGATGTATAAAATATTCATTTTGTTAGCCGATGATCAACAAAAGGATGTACCCAATAACGTCGTTTCTTTTTAAGAATATAGTTTTTATGCACTAGGCACTCGAAAATTACTCGTTTTCTTTTTATAAACCGCCATTGCAGCAAGCCAAACGCAAACTGCAGATTGAGTCCTGCGAGAAAAACCCGCATATGTGCATTGGACTATTGCGGCACCGCGCGTTAAGATAACGCATGTGTGCACCGGGCCTAAAGCTGGACGAACGACTGTCGCATATGACAAACCTTAAGTTGGAGCGACATTTTCTGTCACAGCATGTTGGCTGTGGCTGTTAGCAAAATTTCAGTTTCAGTGCACTGTTTTACACCGAATGAAGAAGTGCAAAATTCATTATTTAAAACACATGTTGTATAATATAAGGCGTTAACATGGGAGTTTAAAGATTTGATTTGAAAAATACTGAATATTAAAACAAATATATCCAGTAAGAATAAAGAAACACATAGAAATCAAAGTTAGCTAAATACACATTACAAATTCATTTAGAAAAGAAGAATTAGCCAAAAATAATATGTGCTAGGTGGGGTAAAAAGTAATCTCCTTGGGAATGAAAAAATTTTTTTTTTAAATATTTTTTATTTTATTGTGTATCCCCTTTTAGCTTGATACACTTATTCCAGCGATTTTACAACTTCTTGATCCCGTCCGAAAAGTAATTTTCCAGAAGGTCTGCAAAATACTTCTCCGTGGCTTAGATAATTTCCTGGCTTGAGCTGAGTTTAGTATTGATGAGCCATCTTTTATGGTTTGGGAAGAGATAATAGGGGGAGGGAGCCGAGGGAGCCAAATCGGGCGAATACGGTGGATACGACAGCAATTGGAGCCGTAAGTCATTGATTTTAGCCGTGGTTGTGATGCTCTTGTGCGCCGGCGCATTGTCTTGCAAAAACAAAATTTTATAAAAATAATGCACAGTAATACTCGCTGTTGAAGGTTTTTCCTTTTTCGAGGTAGTCCACGAAGAGTATGCGCTGAAAATCCCAGAAAACCAACGCCATAAACTTTCCGACCCATCGAGCCTCCCTCGGCCGCTTCGGAGCACTCGTGCCGGCTTCAGTCCATTGCCGGGGACTCATTCTGTTCTCTGGTGTGTAATAGTGGATCTAAGTTTCATCAGCAGTTACCAATCGACGCCAAAAGTCCGCCCGATTCCGCATCAGCGAGTTCAAACACTCTTTCGAAGTGCTCTCGCGTTCGTGCTTTTGGTCAGGAGTGAGCTTGCGCGGCACCCAGTGGCAGGATAACTTTTTCATATGCAGAATATTGCCCAAAATATGGCGTATGCACTCAGTACTAATCTTTGTGGTATCTGCTAGCTCGCGCACCTTCACTTTCTGCTCAGCCAACACCATTTCATGTATTTTTTTGACATTGTCCTCTGTAACCGCATCGGGCTCGCCGCTGCGGACTTTATCGGTAGTGGAGTTGCGGCCACCACGAAACTCTCGAAACCAATATTTGACGGTGTAATCTGACGGTGCATTAGCCCCATAATATTTATCCAACTTTTCTTTTGTTTACTTCGCCGTTTTGCCTCTCAAAAAATAATGTTTTATTAGAGAACGAAAATCGTTTTTGTCCATACTCAACATGATGCCAAACACGTCAACAACAATCAGCTGTCAAAACAAAACTAAAGACAGTATCGCACTGAAATGTGACATGTCTGCCTAAATATGAACGGACTTCAAGGCACCATAAGCTTTTTTGCAGTAGCAGCGTATTCTGGCGGTTAGGGAGGTTACTTTTCACCCCACCTATTTAAACTATTTAAACTTCATTGGTCCACGACTTTACATTTGCTCTATTTTTGTTTCGATGTTAAGAATATCTGAAATAAAGCTTGGTTGATTCGTTGAGAGTTGAGACGTATAAAAGAAGCGAATTAACGTTATTAAGGGCATCATTGGTTATAATAGGTTGATAGTCTCTAAACTCTGCTTCGTCGTCTTCGAATTCTTCACATCAACCGCATCAGCAGTCTGGAGTTCTTGTAAGACTTGTTGCTTTATCTCGGTTTCTGAATGGGACAGAATCTCGTGGAGAACTAATCCTTCATCCGCTTTTGTAATTTCATCTGCTTATATAAGAGAGAAAGAAGCATTTTGGACCTATATCCGGTTTTTATGTGCTGGATGATACCCTGGCCCAAAGGCTGAATTTCCGATGTGGAATTTGGCGTTAAATATTTTACGACGACGTTTGGATTATTCAAGAGTAGAGTAGTATGGCTTGTTGCGTTGTTCCTCAGTATAATTATCCACCTTTGTTGCAACTTTATTTGACAATTAACCGAATAAAGTCATTCATTGAAAATTGTAGTTGTCATTTATGATTTTTTTATTGTGTGTCCATTGTGATCATAAAATTATTTAGATCAATTTTATTTTGGCGAAAAACTCTTAGCTTTACAGCATTTCCAATAATAAGGGGCTTAACTTTTTCAACTACAATACAAAAGAAGGCTTAGCCTTTCTTTTGCCATCTTTCCGTCTTTGCAATTTTTACGTCTAGCAACGGGACTTTTTGTTGGTGGTAAAACATTCCTGTCTCATCTGCGTTAAACTGCTTTAAACTGGTTTTCTGATGATAGGCTTTTAAAAGTTGAGACTGCTTTATTTTCCAAGTAGTTGTAACCTGATGGTCAGCATTAGGAATTTCGCCACATAATACTTGAAATTGGACATTACTTCTCTTCTGAAAAGACTTTAACCACCCATTGCTCGCATGAAAGCTTTAAATTTTTAGTTCGTACACTATACTCACGGGAATGCTTTTTGATCTATATTTCTTGAAAAAGAAAGCATTCGAAGATTAATGGCTTCAAAATAAATTGTTTTCAATCTCCTCTTTCTTTATTTGGACACTTTACACTCTAATGCATGCGAAACTAATTTCTTTTGAGCCTTCATGTTACCAGCAGTTGATTTCGAGATTCCAAACTTTTGTGTCAAAGTCCTTTATAATGTGCCTACTTCCAAGTTTTTTTAAAATGTCTCCCTTCTTACTCATAGAAAGCTCATCAAGCGATTTTTTTGGTGGCATCTTGAAATCTAAAAATATGATTCCCTTAATATATAATTTTACAAATCATGCTTCTCTAAATGTTATGTTTAGCTCAATTCTTAAAGTCACTCCTTTTTTACCGATAAAACAACAAGAACTTAAACCCCTGGTGCTACTTACGAACTGGAGGAATTAAGTCATGTCTATAGGTAACAGTCTAAAACATGAATAACCTCTCGTTTATTTCGACTAGGAGGCGACTATTTTGGAAAATATTTTGCTTGCCAACCCTTTCATGTTTAGTTATATGTGAGATGAAATAAAATGTGCAAATTCAAGCCCAACTATCAAGATAGCTTGGTGAGGTCATCATGAATCAACACAATACAGATTATGTCATCTCAACACTATATAAACTCCCTCTACTATCTTCAACAGTGTGGTCTGAAAAGGATTTTTTTCTAATCAAATAAAACACTACTTTTCTACGTTATAAAAATTATGTTTAGGTACTTTATTCAAGACGAATGCTCCGTACGCTTTGAAGTAACACAATCGAATCATTCTGGATTGTAAATTCATTTAAAGCAAAGATTGCTTTTGGGTGTGGTGGTTTTGGGGAATGTTAACAAATGAGTGGGACAGTCGGACATTTTTATTATTTGGGACATTCAAATTTTGGTGCCGTTGCAAACCGTCAATTATCTTCATTAGGTAATGGTGCTATCTTTGTGATGGGTCGTCGACAGCTTCCGGAACTAGTCTTCAGCTGGACTACACGAACCCTTCCGTTAACACCCTTGATAGTTTTGATCACCCTTGCTAGTACCCATTTGTAGGGCGGAACGTTGTCTTCATGGACGACTACCAGACTTCGTTCCTTTATGTTGGGTTGAGCCGTGTGCCACTTAGCTCGCACCCGAAGATTTTCGAGGTATTCTTTCAGCCATCTCTTCCAAAAATGTTGCTTGATTGCGTATATTTGTTGCCATCTCAAAAAGAAAAGAAAATTTATTAAATTAGGTTCCTGGTAGGAATTGGTCGCCGATCCGATGTAGAAGTGCCCCGGAGTCAGAGCGCCAACATCGCTGGGGTCTGACGACACTGTAGTTATAGGCCTCGAATTCAGGATTCCTTCGATTTCAGTAACCACCGTGGCCAGTTCCTTAAACGTCAACAATGCGCTACTCAAGTCATTTGCAAAAGCGAGGTATGAACTGGAACTCAATCAATTTTTCTGAAGCGAAATTAAAAATTTTGTTTTGAATAAGGGTTTTATAAAACTTGTTGCGAAATTCCACTAGCTTTGTATTAGCGCTCACAAAGTTTGTTGCATTATCATAATAGATTTTAGTTGGACAACCTCTTCGCCCTATCAAACGCTTTAGCGCTGCTATAAATGCGTCCGAAGTGAGATCGGAAACGACCTCTAAGTGCACTGCCTTTGAAGAAAAACAGGCAAATCGGAAATGTAAGTTTTGTAAAACTGTTTCAAACGAGTTTTTCATAAAGTCAGGATTGGCCCACAGAAATCTACCCCGTAAATTCAATAGAGTCGATTGGGAGCTAACCGATCCATAGGTAAGTTTCCCATTATTTGCTCCAGTAGCTTCGGCTTATATCTTCTACAATGGACACAATTATTTATGACCTGCCTTATTAGTTCTCTGCCCCCAATGATCCAGAACCGATCTCTCACGAAGTTGAGTAAAGCCTGTGGCCCGGCGTCAAAGTTGATGAGGTGCAAGTGCCGAACATAATCACGAAGGCATCATCTTTGAGTAGCAACATTGGAAACATCCTATCATTGACAATTCGACCACCAACTCTTAGGTTGCTCCAACCTGAACTCTCCTCGATGAATGGACACAAATTGCGAAGCTTCGCATTTGAAGTAGTTCCTCGCGCCTTAAATTCTGAAAGGATGCTTGTTGTATGCAACGTACA
This sequence comes from Volucella bombylans, assembly GCA_949129095.1. Classification (NCBI taxonomy): domain Eukaryota; kingdom Metazoa; phylum Arthropoda; class Insecta; order Diptera; family Syrphidae; genus Volucella; species Volucella bombylans. The sequence goes on from OX422141.1 coordinate 46,324,736, forward strand.
CTCGCCAATAACGACTGGTTCAGATTTTCGGCTGAAAGGTCCATTCAGTACTACGGCACATTCCGACCACTTCGGAAATTCGCATACTCTAATGATTCGTCCCATTTAATTTGAGTCTCACTATCAACCTTCGACATCACTAAACATATTATAATTGCATTAGAAATGTCTTCGTGATTGCCTAAAGACGTTAAGAAATCAAAAAGTGCTGACACGCGCAATATACTTCAAGAATATTAGGCATTTATTATCATAAAGGTCTTCGAGTCTCTTAAGTGCTTTCGGGTAATTTTCTTTCGAAATTTGAAACGCTTTTACAGTTCCAAGCGCTTGCACACTCATGCACGAAACCAAATGATTGAATTTTTCAATGCCTATGAGCGAAGAATCATTATGAACTAACGTTGTAAATGTTCCAATGAAGTTGAGGAAGCCGCGATATCGGCTGCTGAGGAATAGCAAACGAAGTTTCTACGATACTAACTTTCCTCTGTTTTCCCATCAACGATACTATTGTGATAACCACTTAAATGTGAGCAGCGACATCTAGATTCACAGAGCAGAAAATGTCGATACTGGAATAACAAAGTCCCGACTGGAGAGTGGAATCGAATTTTCTAGCAAATTGGAAATTGTATGGGACGCTGGATGGCGAGGATTGTTCTCGAAGTATGTCATTCGAGTATAAATACCAGCATCCCCAAGGTATGCAAATCAGTTCTAAAGTGAAATCTGAAGTGTTAATTAGGAGAAGTGATTAAGTGGTTTAAGTAAAAGATAAGAAAAGTATAAGCGGTTGAGAAATTGGATTGTACTGAGAGAAACAATTAAATAGTGAATTGTAACTGTACTGAATAAAGGGATTTGTATTGAAAAGAATAAGTTCTATCATTTGTACCCACACAAACATTTTACATTGGTGTCAGAAGTGGGATAGGACTTATTGTGTGTAAAAAAAAAAGAAAAAAAAGTGTTTTCTGACTATTTGAAAAAGCTAGAATGGGTCGAAAACTATTACAGTTGACCCTCGTCCAACTCAAATCCGAGTTGAACAAGAGAAGCCTCAGCGCCAGTGGAGGAAAAAGTGCTCCGACTTCAGGAGGCTTTGAACAACGAGGGACATGATCCTGATGCATATTCCTTTGATGTTGACGAGGATGAACAGACAAGTACCGGTAATGACATGACTGCAATGATGCAACTCCTCTTATTAAAAATGGACGAACAAAACAAAAAAATGGACGAACAAAAGAAAAATCTGGAAGAACAAAAGAATAGCCTCGAACAAAAGCTGGATGAACAAAAGAAAAATCTGGAAGAACAAAAGAATAGCCTCGAACAAAAGCTGGATGAACAAAAGAAAAATCTAGACGAGCAGAAGAGCACCATTGAACAAAAATTCAGCGAACAAACCAACAATCTGCACGGTCTTCAACAGAAAATGGATGAACAAAAGAATAATCTGGAAGAACAAAAGAACATTCTCTAGCAAAAATTCGAAGAAATCGATGACAAATTTGAAAGAATAGAGAAGAACGTTGATGACAAATTTGATAGAATAGAGAAAAATGTTGGCGAAAAATTCGAGGAAATGGACAGCAAAGTTCAGCAACTGGCAAAAGAGCTCGACACAGTGCGAAAACAGAAACTGCGAGAATGTTCTTTAAGCGGTCCAATGAGAAAAGAGTTGAAGCCTCCCTCATTCGATGGCCAGACCTCATGGTCTACTTATAAGAAGCAGTTTGAATAGGCTGCCTGTGCAAACGACTGGGACAATGAGGAAAAGTGCTTTGCCCTAACAATGGCCTTGCACGGTCCTGCAGCAGAATTGTTGCAAACAGTAGACATCGAAAAGCATAAAGATTATGTGACTTTAGTACAGGCTATCGAGAAACGGTTTGGGGATAGCCACATGCAATAGATCTACAAGGTCCAATTGCAAAGCCGAACGCAGCAACTAGGAGAAACACTTCAGCAGCTCTAAGCAGACGTGAGTAGACTGGCACATCTGTCATACCCCACCGCAGGCCAGGAAATTATCGACGAAATGGCAAAAGATGCATTTATCAGGGGAATTGCAGATTCGAAGCTACAGTCAGCAGTAAGGATGGCCGGGAAAAGAACCCTTGCTGAAGCACTTGCCTTCGCTCTGGCGATGGAAGCAGCCAATCAGGCTTCCAGGGGAACACATTTCGTCAGGGAAGTAGCATCTGTCGAATGCTCCTGCACAAGAATTAGTGCCGAGGAACGAGATACTCGACGGGATAGACGAATAATGCGCTGCTGGAATTGCAATAAAATAGGACACCTTCAAAGGCAGTGTAAAGAACCGGTGCGACGAAAAGACTGCCCTCACTATGGTGACAAGCAAATAGAGAAAGAAACCCGCAGAAACAGCTATCAAGAAGCCGGTCAAAATTCCCGAAGCCATCAGTCGGGAAATGCTTAAGCACCAACTTCGCGGGGCAGAAGTTGGTAGCAGGAGCATCATCCAAGTCTCGCTGGCAAAACGATGCAGCGAAAGCCTTCTAGTAGAAGTAGTCAGTGGAAAAGAAAAATGGATGGCAACAATAGACACCGGTGCCACGGCCTCAATCATCAGGAGAAATCTTGTGCAGAAGTCTTGGCTGCATAACACTAGCAGTTGCAGCTTGCGAACAGCTGCAGGAGCAACGATTAAGGTATATGGTGAAGTCCGCATAAAAATCCAACTGGCCGGAATAACATTCACTCACGCGTTTCTGGTAGCTGACATATGTGACGAGTGCATCATTGGTACAGACTTCATGAGAGGACATGGAGTTATAGTCGACTTGGGAGCACAAACCCTGAAATACGGAAACATGGAGATACCAATGATATACGGAAACGCCAATACCACGGTCTCAAATGTCGTTATCTGCAGCAATCAGAGTCTAGAGCCTTCGTCAGAAGCAATTTTGTGGGCAAAAGTAGAAGGTGGTCCTGGTAGCCACCGATTCTATTTGATGGAGCCAGAAAAGAAAAGAGACTTCATGGTGGGAAAGACCTTAGTGGAGCCAAAGAACAACAAGGTCCCTGTAAGGATTCTAAATCCAAAGACATTCAGTGTAAAGGTGAAAAAGGGGGAGATAGTGGGAAAATGCGTACCTGTTGAATCTATAACGACCACAACGGAAAAAAAGGGTGCAACACCGGTCACAACAGTTCGGAGCATAAAAATCAAGAACAAAATTCTCAGCCTCTGTAATTTGGACGAAGATCAGCGAATCCTGGCAGAAAAACTAATCGGTGAGTACGCTGATATATTTGCTACACGAGACGGAGAATATGGACGTACGCATATTGTTCAACACCACATTGACACCGGAGCCGCTCGACCAATCCGTCAACCTGCAAGGCGTCTTCCATTGGCAAAGCAAACAGAAGTTGCCGAAATGATGTCGAAGATGAAAGCTGAGGGAGTGATTGAAGAATCGCAAAGTCCGTGGGCATCTCCAGTGGTCCTCGTGAAGAAGAAAGATGGCAGCACGAGATTTTGTGTAGACTACCGACGTCTCAATAATGTCACTAAAAAGGACTTCCGAGAATCGATGACACTTTGGATATGCTTTCTGGAGCGAAATGGTTTTCAACACTTGACTTGAAGAGCGGTTACTGGCAGGTAGAGATAAATCGTGCGGATCGTGAGAAAACTGCCTTCACTACAGGAAGCGGTCTTTGGCAGTTTGCAGTTATGTCGTTTGGACTGTGCAACGCTCCGGCCACCTTCGAGCGACTAATGGAACGAACATTGCAAGGACTCACCTGGAAAACCTGCCTAGTATATTTGGACGACGTTATCGTCATATGTAAGACGTACAAGGAGCACCGCGAAAATCTAAACGAAGTGTTTGAGAGGCTACGAAGTGCTCATTTAAAGCTCAACCCAGAAAAGTGTGCCTTGTTTCGTCCGGAAGTAAAATATCTGGGTCACATTATATCAGCGGAAGGAGTAAGAACGGATCCTGACAAAATCGAAGCCGTGAAAAGTTGGCCTTCTCCAAAAGAGAAACACCAACTGAGAAGCTTCTTGGGCCTCGCCACGTATTACAGAAGGTTCGTAAAGGATTTTGCTGGCATTGCAAAGAGCCTGCATCAACTTACAGAAAAAGGCCGACAGTTCAGGTGGTCTGGAGAATGCGAAAAAGCATTTCAAGAACTGAAGCGACAGCTGTGCAATGCCCTTGGTTAGTGATAAGCATAAAGTTGAAATGTCGAGAAAAAATACGCGAGTTTCGAAATAAGTGCTTGTGAAGTGTTTAGGTGGGTTAATTTAAATAGAATCGTGCTTAAAAAAATGGAAACAAAGCACTTGTGAAACACGAAGAAATTGTTGTGTTGTTACTTTTCCGTTAAATATTTAGTGAATACTGTGTAATATAGTGTCTTTTTGTTAAATATATGGTTAAACAAACCAATAAAATAGTGAAATGCTGCTGAAAATTCGCATAGTTGGAATACTACACATGTGTATGTATATGCATATACTCATAGCAAAATATTTTAAAAGGACCATTTCGTTTGGTGAAAGTGAAAGAATTCTGAAAGCTGGTTGCAATTACTCTCTTGCACTTGATCCTGCTTCAATTATAGCTTAAGAACCAAGCCAATTTGCACCAACTTGTCAGTTTCACCAACTGAAATATTCCCCTTGAAATAATATTGCTGTAACATTAATAGTATTCCATCTATAAAAATTTCAAGTTGCATTTCACTGTCTTTATTGACTTTTTTAACAATATATTAAATAGACACTTTATAAAGGGTCCGCCATCTAACGTTTTTTTTTTCAACTAGTGCTTATTTCGTGAATGGTAAAACTTAGCTCATGTCTGATTTGACAAATAATTAGTTTTATCCTTCCGCTGAACGAATATGGTTGTGTATATGCTTGACCTAAGCTTCGCTAAATGTGCCTACGGTCGACTTAGAGAAGATGCCGATTTTGCCAAAAAAATCATCTTTTCAGATAAAGCTCATTTTGATCTTGGCGGGTATGTAAACCAGAAAAATTGTCGCATTTGGTGCACAGAAAACCCGCATGCATACATTGAAAAGCCGATACACCCAAACCGAGTCACTGTTTGGTGTGGATTTTGGTCCAGAGGCATAATTGGGCCATTTTTCTTCGAAAATGAGCAAGGAGTGGCCTTTACAGTCAATGGCGATCGTTATCGGGCCATGTTGAACGAATTATTGTTCACAAAAATTGAAGAGGAGGATATTGGCAACATTTGGTTTCAACAGGACGGCGCTACGTGCCACACAGCTACACTCGATGTTTTGCGCCCTGTTTTTGAAGATCGCATTATCAGCCGCAGAGCTGATGTCGTTTGGCCACCTCGGAGCTGCGATTTGACACCGTTGGACTATTATTTGTGGGGTGCCGTAAAAGATAAGTGTTACGCCGACAAGCCAGAGACAATTGACGTTTTAAGGGACAATATTCGTGAAGCCATTGGTGAAATACAGCTATACACAACCGATAATGTGCTTAAAAATTGGACCGATCGTGTAGGCTATTGCATGGCCAGCCGAGGCAGCTATTTGAATGAAATTATTTTCCATTATTAACCGGAAAAATAAAACTAATTATCTGTCAAATCAGACATGAGCTAAGTGTTACCATTCACGAAATAAGCACTAGTTGAAAAAAAACGTTAGATGGCGGACCCTTTATTATTCACTACGAACTTAATATTGAATAAAGAAATAATAAGAAAAACAATTTCTTCGCGTTTAACAAATGCTTTGTTTACATTTTTTAAAGCACGATTCTATTTAAACTATCCCATCTAAACACTTCACAAGCACTTATTTCGAAACTCGCGTATCTTTTCTCGACATTTTAACCCAACACGTAATTGAAAACAAAAATTTCTTTAACAAAATTAATAATATTATTCCGTGCCGAATTTTCACTTTACATACGAATTTGTTCCCGCCAACGATCTGTCAGAAATTTATATAGTCGATATAGTACAAACAATTTCTGCCAGAATTTTCGTTCCGAGTCTCAATAGACTAAAGGGCTGACCAGAATGTGAATATGAAGCTTGAATCTGTATCTGATATCGAACTGTCAAAAGTTGAATACATGTATAGCCGTAAGCGCAAACACAATGCTTATCTGTGTGAATCTGTATCTCAAAGTTGAAAAGCACCCAACTTCGAGATACGGATTCGAGATTGACGTTTATCTGCCTTTGACAGCGATTCAAGATTCAAGCTTCAGATTCACATTCACATTCTGGTCAGCCCTTAAAGTGAAATACTCGTACTAGTCCAAAGAAAAACAATCATTCATGTGGCCAATGTCGTAAATACTCGTAAGTACTAATGTATGGAATTAAACTTTATTTTTAACAAATTGGACTTTACTCTTTGAATACTAGCTCTTACAAAACTAACTAACTCGTATAACATACTTTTCGAAGTTAAAGAAAGAAAATGAAATTAGTCAAGTTACTAACGTAACGGAATTATATGGGATTGAACTATTTTAATTATTATATATTGATTGGAAAAATGTAGTATCATGAATTAATTACGTGAAAGAATTATGAGTAATAATTCACAGTCAACAAAAATACATAGTTTTAATCTCAAATTTACTTTTTTTGTTTTTTTTTTTATAATTTACGCGCGCCTAAGGGGTTAGATACCCTTTTACTGTTGCCATGGAGCGGGCGGCAACTTAGAAGGAGGAGAAAGGAAAAATTGTTTTTGTAGTGGTTTGAAACTCAGGTGTGTTTGGTTTCGATATTCGCTCTCCAGGGGTGGGAGCCCGAATAGGACGGAGAGTTTTTTCTTCACTCAGAGTGATTCGAAGTTTATAATTCGCAGTATTTTTTTGTGCTTGAAACTCTACAACAGCCAAATCTACGTGTCAGTGTTATTGCCTTCACACGCAGTATTGAGTTCCAATCACACAAATGAAAAACTTGAAAGACTTGTCATGGGCAGGATTCGAACCTTGACCTTCCGAGTGAGAAAGCGATTGCTAGTACCACAACACCACGACCACTCCTGCCCGGTTTGAAAGATGGTAGGTAGGCGGGTAAGAGTGGCTGTTGGAAACACCAACCCACATGGGCTTATTGTGATGCCAGGTGGATCTATAATATTCTTACTAATGGAACCAGTTTGAGCTTACGATGAAGCGTAGAAGAATGTTTACGTCTATATTTTTTAGATCGTTTGGGTCATTTTAGAAGAAAGTTCCTAAGAGAAGTTTTCTTCTCTGGGAGAGAGCTGGGCATGTACAGAGTAGGTGGAGGATTGTCTCCTCTTCCTCCTCGTCCATGCAGCTTCTACAGAAATCGTTTGTAAAAGCGCCAAGCCTTCTTGCGTGCTTGCCTATGAGGCAGTGTCCAGTGCAGACATCTACGATGTTTCCCATTTAGAATGATCAGACTCTTAGAGCGATTCAGATATAGATTTGGCCAGGTCTGTTTAGTCGCTAGACATCTTGGTCCAACAGTCCACCTAAGGTCTGTTCTTTTATTGGCATCCAGCTTTAATATTAATTTGCACGTAGCGATTGGTATGCCTATGCTACCCTTTTCCGGTAGAATAGGTAGAGTGGTTCCAATTTTTGCGAGTTCCGTGGAATGTCTCTGTGGCCCGGCACCCAGCAAAGGTGAAGGTTGAACTGCTCTGCCATGTACATAAGAGATAATCAACATTCAAGGGCGGTTTTAGAATTTAATGAGACCGAGTCTAGGGACTTGATAGCGGCCTGACTATCCCAAAAGATGCGGACATACTTTGCAGATATCACGTTTTTCTTCAGCCAAGTCAGAGCTTCTTTAATCGGCAAAATTTTCGCCTGGAACACGCTACAATGATTTGGAAGACAGAAAGAGAGGCTTATCTGAAAAAACACCTCCACAAACCCCGCTATCGGCTTTAGATCCATCTATGTAGAAATGGATTGACTTGTCCAGCATGAAAGCATCTTCCTCTGTGAGGATTCCTAATGTAGTAAGAATGTTAGCGTGGCTAAATGAATTATTTGTCCACTGTGTATTCGCTTTAAGGAGAATAGCTGTAGTCGCAGCTCCTTGCCTGCAAAAGATATCAAGGGGTGTCAAGTCAAACGGAATGTTTAATGCCACAGAGGAGTAGACTGTAAGGCTCCGCTTATGCATAGACATGCTGTTCTTTGGACTTGCTTAGTTTACTGGAGTTGACTGCATTTTCTAAAGCCAGACAACAACCCCGAAAGTAAGTATCGGTCTTATGACCGAGATGTATAGCCAGTGGGTTATGCGATGTTGAAGGCCCCATTTATTCCCAATGGCTTTTTCGCAAGAGAATAAAGCGATTGTAGCTTTCTTGACTCTTTCTTGAATGTTAGGTTTCCAGTTTAGCTTGCTGTCAAAAATGAGACCCGGATATTTTGCTGTATTAGAAAAGGATAAGCTGGTACCGTTTATTGAGGGAAGGTCTATAATTGGAATTTTGTAATTCCCAGAAAATAGGACAAGATCAGTTTTATGGGGCTTTACTCCCAATCCACAGCGATCTACCCAAGTGGTTAATCGGTTAAGATTTGGTTGATGGAGTTCTTTAATAGTATTAAGATGCTTACCTGAGATGGCTATAGCAACGTCATCCGCATAAGCAAACACCCTGCTACCACCCGCTTCCAGGTATCTCAGCAGTTCTTTAAGCACTAAGTCCCAGAGAAGGGGAGAGAGGACACAGCTTTCCGGCGTACCTCTGTTGACACATCTTTTAGCAGAAGCCCCACCCAGTTTGGAGTTGATTATCATGCTATTTAGCATAAGACTAATCCACTCCCCAAGTGAGTCGTCTATTTTGTGTCTATGCTAGATGATCGGTTCAGCTAGGTTAGGTTAGGTAAGAGTGGCTATTGGAAATTCCAACCCACTTAGGCCTATTGACCCATTATGATGCCACGTGGATCTATGATCCTCTTACTACTGGAACCAGTTTGAGCTTATAATAAAGCGTAGGAGACTGTTAACGTCTAAGTTTTCTAGATCGTTTAGGTCGTTGTAGAAGAAAGTTCCTACATGAAGCTTTCTTCTCTGGGAGAGAGCTGGGCATGTGGAGAGTAGGTGGAGGATTGTCTCCTCCTCTTCCTCGTCCATGCAGCTTCTACAGAAATCATTAGTAAAAGCGCCAAGCCTTCTTGCGTGCTTGCCTATGAGGCAGTGTCCAGTAATGACACCTATTATGGCGCTGAGATGTTTCCTATCTAAAAGGATCAGACACTTAGAGCGATCTGTTTGGTCGCTAGACATGTATGCCCAGCAGTCCACCTAAGGTCTGTTCTTTTATTGGCATCCAGCTTTGGTGTTAGTTTGCACGTAGCGATTGGTATACCTATACTACCTTTGTCCGCTAGGATAGGTAGAGTGGTTCCAATTTTGGCGAGTTCATCGGCTCTGCAGTTCCCCGGCATGTCTCTGTGGCCCGGCACCCAACAAAGGTGAATGTTGAACTGCTCTGCCATCTCCATGGGCGATGATTGGCATTCAAGGGCGGGTTTAGAATATAATGAGACCGAGTCCAGGGACTTAATGGCGGCCTGACTATCCGAAAATATCACGTTTTTCTTCAGCCAGGACAGAGCTTCTTTAATCGCCAAAATTTCCGCCTGGAACACGCTACAGTGATTTGGAAGACGGAAAGAGAGGCTTAGATTTAGCATATCTGAGAAAACACCGCCACCAACTCCGTTATTGGTTTTAGATCCATCTGTGTAGAGATGGATTGACTTGTCCTCCATGAAAGCATCTATAGGGGAAGCTTACATGGAAGTTTTTGTCAAACCAAAGTTCAGGTATGGTGTAATCGATGTTCTCTGTGAGGATTCCTAATGTATTAAGAATGTTGGCGTGGCCAAATGACTTATTTTTCCACTGTTTAGTCGCTTTAAGGCGAATAGCTGCAGTCGCAGCTACTTACCTGCTAAAAATGTCGAGGGGTGTCAAGTTAAGCAGAATATCTAATGCCGCAGAGGGGGTAGACCGCAAGGCTCCGCTTGTGCATAGACATGCTGTTCTTTGGACTCTGCTTAGTTTAATGCGGTTGACTGCATTTTCCAAGGCCGTCCACCAGACAACCACCCCGTAAGTAAGTATCGGTCTTATGACTGAGATGTATAGCCAGTGGGTTATGCGAGGTTGAAGGCCCCATTTGTTCCCAATGGCTTTTTTGCAAGAGAATAAAGCTATTGTAGCTTTATTGACTCTTTCTTGGATGGTAGGTTTCCAGTTTAGTTTCCTGTTAAAAATGAGACCCAGATATTTTGCGGTATCGGAGAAAACTAAACTGGTACCGTTTATTGAAGGAGGGTCTATGATTGGAATTTTATATTTCCTAGAAAAGAGGAAAAGATCAGTTTTATGGGGGTTTATTCCCAATCCACAGCGATCTGCTCAGCGGGTTAATCTATTGAGATTTACTTGAAGGAGTTCTTTAATGGTATTGAGATGTTTTCCTGAGACGGCTATGGCAACGTCATCCGCATAGGCAATCACTCTGCTACCACCCGCTTCCAGGTATATCAGTAGTTCGTTAACTACCAAGTTCCAGAGAAGGGGAGAGAGGACACCGCTTTGCGGCGTACCTCTGCTGACATATCTTTTAGCAGAAGTCTCACCCAGTTTGGAGTTGATTATCCTGCTTTTTAGCATTAGACCGATCAACCCCCCAAGTTGTCTACCTGCAGAGTCGACGGCGCAGTCGTGATTGCGGATGTGTTAACGTTGTTAAAGGCACCCTCTATGTCCAGGAAAGCAACCATTGTGTACTCTCTATATTGTAGTGATCGTTCGATGTGACTAGTCAGTGAATTCAGAGCCGTTTCCACCAACTTTCCTTTACAGTAGGCATATTGAGCCGTTGACAAAAGTCTTCAATTTAGGATCAATTTTAGCTCGTATATGGATATCAATCAGTCGTTCTACAGTTTTCAGAAGGAAAGATGATAGACTTATAGGTCCTTTGGGACAACATGAGAACATTTTCCGGCTGAATGAAAACTACATTAACTTCTCGCTATGACAGTGGAATGTCAATCAGTTCTACTCAGCTCCTCATGCAGCGCCCAGAGCAATTTGTCTCTTGGTCCCGGTTACAGTAGGCTTGTTTTTGTTGTTACTGGCCGCAAATTGGTAGCTACCTGTAAAGTGGGTGTCCAGTAGCAGGTGGAGTGATTCATTAGTTGAGGTTGGCCAAGAGCCATTGGTTATTTTCAAACAGCTAGGCATCATAGGATTTGTAGAGGATTTTTCTTAGCCGCGATGCCTCAGAGGTTTCCGTAATTTTGTCACAGAATGACCTCCAGGATTGTCGCTTTGACTTCCTCAATTCTTTTTTATATAATATGAGGGATTCTTTGTATGAGTCTCAGTCAGTCACTTTTCTTGTGCTTTTTGCTAAGTTGAAAAGTTTTCTGCAAGTGTTTCTAAGCAGTCCCAGTGCTCATGTCCACCAGTGCGGCTTTTTCTTGCCTGTAGGTTGAATAAGAGGACAGGAAGCGGAAATAGCCTCATTGAGAGCCAGGGTGAATTCTTTGACTTTCATGTCAAACTCATTTGTGCTACGCGGGTTACTTGATAGTTCAGAGGATAGCGTTTCTAACAGTATTCCACTGTATTTTGGCCAGTCAGCTTTCCGATAATTCCGCAATGCTGGTTGGCTGTGGGTGGCCGTGGCTCAAGTGGTAGTGTATTGACTTCCCATTCGAACGGTTCGGGGTTCAATACCAGCCGTGACCGAAAGACATTTTTTCAGGCGACTGAAATCTCGTGAGGTGAATGGTTGCTTAAATACAACATCAAGTCAATTTACACTAATAATTTAGTCTCCCCATTAAATGTTGGAAGCCACCCATAGAGCAAAATAACCACTGAGCCTAAATATCTTTCTCTCTCTCTATCCAATGTTCTGAAAAACTTAACACGCGCTCCAGAATTTAAAGAGTATTCATACCCTCTTGAGTGTTAAGTTCTTTTTTTAAAAAAAAAAGCATCGCTCAGGTTGAATTGGATGTATCTGTGGTCTGAAAAAGAGTATTCAGTTGATATCATCCAGTTCATTAGCATTTGAGTGGTACTTTTTGCCTTCCAGCTTCCAGTCCCATCCTTTCTAGGTTATCACCAGGGGAATGCCGACATGATCGTGGCCAAGGTATGCCAATGCCAGCAGTAGGGGCCTTTGGCAGTTTCTAGTCTGGCAACGGTTAAGTCGGGGTCGCTGAGATTAGGAAGTAAAAATGCATTAAGGCTACGTTTCACTAATATACAAGTGCCTTTGTCTCTTGTATAGAGCGGAGCGTATACAGGTGTCCCAAGTCCACGAGTCACGCCTTCTAGATCGTATTTGCTTCGTCATCCGTTTCCATTTCCGACAGGATGCCAGCAGAGGAGACCGACGGCTTGGTTTAAATTATAGATTCAAAGGATTACACGAGTCGATGCTTGCACTGCCTGAGTACGAACTGAATGTGCAATTTTCAAAGTTGCGTTTCGAATCAGTCCATCGGTGCCTATATGAACCTCCGTAATTCGACCTAATTGTAGTCATCATCTGCATGCATATCCAGTGGATATGGATCAGATATCTGTCCGGAATGCTTTTGTATTTTATGTATATATTTATGCTGACTTCATGCAACTATCAACAATTTTATTTTCCCTCAGTAGACCCACACTATTTATAAGTGCTATAAGAAGAAATTGTGTTCAGATTATTAAGTAGAGCGAATAAAGCGAGACGTCTGTCTAAAAATAACATTTTTTATTTATCTTTAACGTAAGAACAACGTATGTCATAAATAGCTTAATATAAGAACAGCTAGGAACGAAAAAAATTCTTTCGCGAGTGTTAACAGTTAGAACAAGACTTAAAGAACTCTTTATTTGTTATTATTTGTGGATAATGGATATGGACGAACAAGAAGAAATTGCTTTTATTATGTGCGTTCTACACATGTGCTATTTAGCAATAAAATTAATGAAAAAGAGCAAACGTAGATGGTGGGTTTGTCCTCTTCATAAGGAAAGAAAAGAAAGAGGATTTTTTGAGACAAATTTTAAACACCTCTAAGAGCACAATTCGATAAATTCCAAAGAATTTATTTATTCGTACCGCTTCAATGAATTTCTCGACTTCCATCTTCACAACAAAGAAGAGCTTTTGTGTAAATGCCTAAACGTCAATCTTATAGCGTAGCTTGTAGTTAAACATTATCCAACTTCATGATACAGGACACAGACGCAGATACACATTGTGTTGCGGCTTACGGCTTTCCATACATTTAATGTCTTGACAGCTTGCGACACAGCTACAGATACACATTCTGTTCGGCTCTTAAGGATCTACATTTCCTTATTACAGGGATATAATAATTTTTTGGAAAACTGGATATACACAATGATTATACCTCAGGTAGAAAATGGCCGTCACATCAGTGCGCTCTCAACTTCAGTTTAATAGAAGGAAAATAAAAAAACCATCCTCAGTTAATCTTGAAAGCAACGGTGGGTTGTAGGTCCTTTTTGTTTATGGCTCCACCCATTTTCGTGTTTCTTAGGTCATATTTGTCAGTTTAAGAGATGATAAAATAAATTTTAAGAGACCTGCGCAGTAGAATGGCAAACTGAATTGGTACGGACTATACTCAGGGACTCGTCATTCTGTATAGTGCAGTTCTCCCATTTACGAGGGCTATTCCAAAATCAACCTCCGATGTGTTACAATTCATTACATACGTGCACTTCGGTGACGTGTTTCTGCATGTCGCAACAACTACATTATTCTCTAATAATATGCCAAGTTTCGACCGTTTTCGTTCAGTATTTTTCCAATAGTTGCCATTTTAACATGGAGAATACAATTGTGAGGTACGAAGTGTAATTCGTTTTTTGCAAGCCGAAGGAAATGGCGCAGCTTAAATTCATCGTCGGTTATGTGCTGTTTACGACAATACAGTGATGAGTGATGGTGATGGCAAAGAACAGTCAAGGCAATGGATGCACACTCATTCCCCAAACAAGCCAAAAAAAATCAAACAAATCTTTTCCTATCGAAAAATGACGGCCACAGATTTTTTGGACAGTAAAGGCATATTGTTATCGTGTTTATGGAACCTGGAAACACAATAAATGCAGCGGTTTACTGTGAATCTCTACGTAAGTTGAGAAGAGCAATCCAGAACAAAAGACGAGGAATGTTTACCAAAGGTGTGGTGCTTCTGCATGACAAAGCACGACTACACACTGCTGCACGCACAAAAACTTTACTGGAGGAGTTCAATTGTGATATTTTTGATCACCCTCCCTACAGTCCTGATTTGGCACCAAGTCATTATCAGCTTTTCCCAAAATTTAAATCATCCATTGCATCTCAACATTTTGGAAGTAATGAGGAACTTATGAACGGTGTGAATCAATGCCTCAACGCACTGGCATCGCCATTTTTTAAGGAGGGTATACAAAAGCTCGTCCCACGTTACCGAAAATGTATAGATTTAAACGGAGACTATGTAGAAAATAATTTAGATGTTAATAAAACTATTTTGTGCAAAAAATTAATGTTGTTGGCTTTTTTAAAAAATATTTTTCACTTCGGAGGTTGAGTTTGGAATAGCCCTCGTATGTTCGCTTTTACAAACACACCACCAGAGCGGGTGAAAACAGAAAGAATATGTTGAGGATGGCGCCGCTTTAACCCATTACTGCATAAAGTTTTTAAAACAACATTTTTAAGTTTTAATGCAATAAGTGCTTTATATATTAACATAGAGAACTAAAAAAACTAGTTAAATAAAAAAAAAGTCAAGGGACGAAAAACCACAGGACATCCGATATATCGGATTGTATGCAATAAAAATAAAAATATAATTTTTTTTTTAAAAAGTATGAACATTTTTAAAACATATTTTTGGGTGTAATCCAACGCCACATTTACTGCAAATAAATTTGCTTTTCCCTCCACAATATTTGCAAAGTCTCTCCGTAATGACATAGCCTGGCCAATGGTTTCTGCCATCATATCTCGTATCTGTTATCATACTTTGGGCAGATTTTCCTCTGATGGATGGTTTTCCATGTGTGATAAGCAACAAAAGAGATATATTTCGCCGGAAATTTAATAAACACGCGCTTTCTTTTTTATCTGGATGCATTTTACGCATGAGTAACCATGCATTTGAGACACTTACGTCCAACAAGTAGCAGAAAATTGGCCACCACCACTGTTTTTGTCTCATTCTTGTGCGATAAGCAGCAACATTTTGATCCATTTGATCTACACCTCCCATTCCGTCATTATAATTGCAAAACAAGTCAGGCTGGATCACCGCAATTTTTCGTTTTTTCTTCCATATTTACCCTCTTTTATCGAGTCAAAATTTGTAGCGCATGTTACCACCCTATTGGCCTTCCACCTAACCAAACACACTTTATTCCGATTATCGGTTCTATAATCATATGTCCCTCTTTCTAATTTTTGCATATCCGCCTGAGTTTTCATGGGACATTTTGATATTCTTTGGTCCTGTATTGTTCCTGTAGCACAATATCTACGATCTGTGAGATGTTGAAATAAAGCAACAGAGGAAAAGTAATTATCAAAAAATAATTTATATCCCCGATTACAAGGAATCTCTGCCAGATCAATTAGGTGTAAAACAGTGTCCCCTCCTAGTCCAAATTTCTTTTCTCTGCCATATTTTCCTGTATATATTTGAAATGAAATCAGGTAGCCACTGCTAGTGCACAAGGCCTAATTGTTAAATCCAAAGCGACTAGGTTTTCCTCGAATATATTGCTTTGCAAAGTGTCGTCCGTAATAAGGAATCATAGATTCACCTATTCATAATTTTTCTTCCAGACCTCCATGTTCTTTGAAGTTTTTATTCAACTCTATTATTAAAGATCGAAGTTTACATTATCATTCAAATGTAAGTTTCTTATTATAGATTCAATTATAGATTCATATATATTAAAGATTCATTCATTTTGTAAAAGTTTCGGCACATCCTCATTGCTTGACCAAAATAAGCGTTTATTTGGGTATTTAGCATATCCAGAGAGTAGGAGTGCTCCAACAATAACGTTCAATTCGTCCAAGTCCATATTCAAATTTATATTTTTTTGAAATGAATACAAATATGTATGCTCTGTAATACTAACAAGTAACTCATTAGAAAAAAAACTGTTGGAAAAATTCTAATGGTGTTTCGGCTTTCTTAGCTTCCTCAGATAAAGGTCTTACCTTGCAATCTGTGGTAATATCAAAAATAAGCGGAACCTTATTCCATATAACTGTTGACGCTTTTTCTTTAGCTAGTTTGAACTTTGAACTTTCTTTCTTAGAATACTTCGAGAGAGGCTCTTCGTCACTTGCATTGAACTCGCAGTTTGCAATAGCACTATTAGAATTGCCATTTCATTATTGTGAATTACGTATTCGCAATTAATTCGCAGCATATTAGACCCTAAATGGTTCAAATCGCCTGCATCGTCAGAATTGCTGGTATCACTATCGCAATCCGTGTCTCTGCCATCTTCAGGTGGTTCAACATATATGTCCACAGGGTCAATAATATCATCTTTTTCAAGTTCTTACATTACTTCGGCTAAAGACATTCTGCAAATAAATTTACAAAAGTATACCTAAATTGTTTTTTGTATGCACATTGCATAGTATCCGATATATCTGCATTTTTAATAAGAATCGAATGCTCAAATATACCAAGTAACATTATAAAAATAATAATTTGAACAGAATTTTAAAAAATTATAAATGGTAACTGGTATAAATGCAACTTTACTTACCCACCACGCTTGTTGCTGAAAAAAGAAGGATCCATTATCACTGCAAATCAATATCCATTCACTAAACGGATTATATGCAGTAATGGGTTGGTGATGGCACGCTGGAGAAGAGATCGATTTCTCAGTATTAAGCTTTCGTGTATGTATATGAAATGCCCTCTGCTATTGTCCGAAGGGAAACCAGCATTTTGTCTATAGGCCTGGTAAACCTAACTTCGTGGCTGAAAACGGATGTGAACCATTTGACTTCCTCCAGTGCAGCAACTATGCACAGTGTAGAAGAAGACAGTTCCGAACTAATATTCAAAAATTAACTCTGCTTTAAGATAGGAACTGATATGTATGCTTACGAGGTACCACCCCCGAATTACCATCGCCACTTTGTAGGACCCCCTGAAATAAATGAGGAAAACATAGTATCGGGTTTTCCAATAAGAACTGGACAACTTTTTTTTAAAAGAAAACGCAAACCATTTGAGATATTTCAAAAACTTTATTATCGGCTTGAAGTACAATCAAAACATTTATGAATGAAACTCGACTTCGTTCATATGGCCACCGCGGGCACGTTTGCAGCGCTCGATTCGTTGGACCCAATTTTCAACGACTCGGACACACATTTCGGCCGAAACGGCCGCTATTTCGCGTTCAATGTTGACTCTGAACTCTCCCAATGTAGTCGGCGTGTTGGTATAAATCAATGACTCAACCTAGCCCCACAGAAAATAGTCAAGCGGCGTTAAATCGCACGAACGAGGCGGCCAATCGACTGGTCCATGTCTTGAGATAACACTCTCAACATACTTACTCTTCAATAAATCGATTGTAGCGTGTGCTGTGTGGCTTGTGGCACCATCCTGTTGAAACCACATGTCGACCAAGTCCATATCTTCCAATTCGGGCCAAAAATAATCGGTGATCACGGTGCGATAACGCTGACCATTCACAGTAACGTGACGATCGTTATCGTCGACGAAAAAATATGGTCCAATAACGCCGCCGGCATGAAAACCGCAAAAAACAGTAATTTTTTGTGGATGAAGTGGTGACTCATGAAGCACATGTGGATTTTCACCCGACCAATAACGCATATTTTGCTTATTGACGAACCCATTGAGCCAAAAATGAGCTTCGGCACTGAAGATGATTTTGCGATGAAATTCATCATCTTGGCGTATCTTCTCCAGAACCCAATCGGAGAACGTACGTTGCTTCAAATGGTCCATCGACTTCAATTCTTGAGTCAGCTTGATCTTGTATGGGTGTAAACCAAGATCATTACGCAAAATGCGCCATAA
Organism: Volucella bombylans; assembly: GCA_949129095.1. NCBI lineage: Eukaryota > Metazoa > Arthropoda > Insecta > Diptera > Syrphidae > Volucella > Volucella bombylans. The sequence goes on from OX422141.1 coordinate 46,342,878, forward strand.
TGTGGTCTGAGCGATGCCCAATTCTTGAGAACTTGCCACGTATTACAGATGATTCGTAAACGATTTTTTTGGTTTTGCAAAGAGCCTGAACCAACTTACGAAATATGGCCGCCAGTTTAGTTGATCTGGAGAGTGTGAGAAAGCATTTAAATAACTCAAGCGGCAGCTGTGCCCCCACCTTGGGTTATCCTAAACCCGGAAAGATTTTCATCGTGGACGCAGACGCTAGCAATGTTGAAGTCGGAGCAGTGATCTCTCAAGATTTCCGATGCAAAAATTAGTATGTAAATACATACAATACATAAAGTTTTTCTGCCAAGCTTATATCTTATCTGCAGAAGGTTAAATTACAAATTTATCTAGGATAACGTAAGCTTAGTTTAATTTCAATACGTGGTAAAATATACTCGTACAATTGAAAGATTTTAGTACTTACAAATATTTGATAAATTAATTTAATTTTGAATCTTTTTTAATACGTTTAGTTCTGAGAGAGAAATAATCCTTTTAGAGCTTTTTCTCTAGTTTTGAAATTTCTGATGTTGAAATATGACTGAGGAATTTCATTCAATATATCATAGCAGGAACAGTGTGCCTTAGCTTCTTCCTGCCGTAGTTATTGTAGATCATTGGTATTTGGAGTAGATCTCTTGCACGCCTTCTTGTAATTTTGGTGATCAATTTGTTTTTAAAAACGGCATTCTTCAAAGTACTCCACTGCTAATGTCATCTTGTAGATTTCCTTCACCCTCAATACTTTGAATTTTTTTTCCTCAGGGATGACTAATGCTTTTCTCCTGTATATCTTCTTCATGATGCTTAATTGAAGTTTTTGCAACTTATTGATATGAGTTACCGATGCGCTTCTCCATGTAAGTGTCCCATATCTTAATTTGGATTCCACAAGATTCCAAAGTACGCTTACAGTTGTACCTACGGTGTCGAGCCTAGTGTCGGTGAGTAGTAGCAAGAGTATTTAAAGATCTTAAGGGGGGAAAGCCCCGAAACAAGGTAAATTTTTAAAGATTTTTTAGTCAGTGAAAAATTGGTATTTTATTAAATAACATCTTTTATTGTCAGATAGAAACATCAGTTAACGATAAATTTTTTTTCCAAAAATGGCGGCGCTGCACGGCGTCAAAGTCGAGTGTTTTTGAAAACGGCAATCAAGCTGGAGACTCTATTTTTCGTCTGTAACAAACTATCAAAATAGGTCTGGTTAAAAAACATTGTTTTTCCTACTCCAAACCATTAAAACTCCAAAAAAGTTTAATTTTGCAAAAATTATAGAGATCAGAAAAAAAGTAATTTTTTTTTTAACAATTTGTTTAAACAATTTATTTAATTTGCATTGAAAATCATGTTTCAGCGGTCTAGAGTATAGCTAAAAGTGTCAAGAAGATCTCCTTGAGTTATGCTGCATGCCGTTATGAAAAATGCAGTTTCGAGAAAAAGCGATTTAAAGTTTTCGGAGCAAAAAAAAAAACTACAAAAATGACAGGGGCATACAAAATTCCTTGTGATTCTTCGTAAGACTCATCTTGAGCTACTCTTTCCTGTTCACGAAGTGTACGTGCTTCTTTCGCGGCCAAAGATGCCTCTTTGTTCTGTTAAGAAAAAGAGCAGGCAGAGAGACCCATGTTCATGCGGTCGGAACCGCCTGCTGTGCGCTCTAAAATCAAGCGTGCACCTGCGGCCGAAAATACGCTGCCATTTCAAAACGAATAAAGGTTTTGTTTTGAAATGTTAAGGAGACATTCTTGAGATGTTGTAGAATAAGTAGAACAATTTTCAAAAAATAAAAAAAAATAAAAATTTCGATGGTATACGAGTATCTGCCCTTCTGTAAGGAGTCAGTTGGCCACGGAGACATCCATGATGCAAGAGTAGATGGCAGTGGCACGCTAGCGATTGCTCGGCTCTAGCTCGTCGGATTAGGTTCGTTCTTGCCTGGAGAAAGCTACGTTACTTTAAGGACGGACTGAAAAGAGAGGAAGAGAGAAAGACGATAGAAAAAAGAGGAAATGAAACAGCAAGATCACATCTGTGTGCCATCACCACTGTGCAAGACCGATACTTTCGCGTTTAAAACTAACTAATCCTACCTAAACCCTAAATACCAAACTTAATTTTAACGAATAATAGCTAAACCTAAAGCTAACTTAACCCTATGTACCATACACCGAATAATGCGTCCCAGTATCACACAGCGATGACAGCTCGTTAAGACCTGAAATAAGCCGGGTGATGTTGGCTGAGGATGGCCTCATCCTTATCACACTTGAGTGCGACCAATTGCTACCATTCTGGCCAAAACTGTGAATGGTAGCCCCTAAAACGAAGCTCCTCCCAGTCGCCACCTGTAAGAAAAATTAATCAGCGGAAGTCAGTCACGTCATTTCCTGTCATGTCGTCATCGTTTGTGCGTCATGTCTAGTCACAGTCGCCCCATCGAAGGACGATTGGTCCGCCCCTCCACACGCACTTGCGCTAAGCCTACTCCATTATTATAATAAAAAAAGAAGATTTCACTTCACCATACAATTCATTCTATTTATTTATTACAAAAATAAAAAATTCACATACGATTTTTAATAGCTCTTATACTGTATTCTGTATTATTGAATTTTATTTCATTTGAAAATTATTAAAGCTACACTTATTCTAGCAGCAAAAACTGATATATATTAGACCTACCGGATTTTTCAAATTCCTCGTAGTTCTGGAGACAGCTCCTCGAAGAATCTTCGCAATTTTAAAACTATTTATAAAAAAAAAAAATAATTTTTCTGTTCGCACACAACAAAAAAAAAAATAAAATTAAAAAAACAAAACCCTTAACCCTAACCTTACTCTATACAACAAATTCAAAAAAAAAACTCAAACTCTTAAACACTATTCTTACTTTTAGCAATTCACAAAGAAAACAAATCTAAGTACATACGAGTATATCTTAAACTACTATCTTATAATTTATAAATTCCTTTTTCCTTTTTATTTTTTTATGAATATACACATATGTATGTACATATGCGTATGTATGTATGTATGCGTGCATATATTGAATTTACCTATATATTTTTTTTTTTTTTTTTAGGAGAAGCACTAAAAGCATTCCTATTTTTCTTTTTAAATAATTTCACTTTTATTTATTTATTTATTTTTTTTATATACTCGTAATTTAAGATCACTGAGTTCTTCTTTTTTTGTTAAGGATGTTGAAGTTGTTGTTGCTGTCGTTGTGGGTCCCGCGGAGCACCTCTTGTCGGCGATGTAGCTGTGGAGGATCATGTGTAACTGCACCAAAATAAATGTAAAAAAAACTGCTGGATTTTCACCCAGCAAGTTATTACACAATTTTCCCCGCTCAAGGTTATTCGATTGCCGGGCTGCCGGCAAAACCGAAAAAAACCAACAAAAACGCAAACCAATTAAATAAAAACAAAAAAAAAACCGATCCACACTGTCGGTGGTTGGGATCCGTGTGACGATCTGTCACTTCGAGTTCCTTGGGAACAGAAAATACCCTGAGGGGAAATTTGTAATGGCAGCAATATCGATTGCTGAACCAAGTGGCTGCTCAGCTGGGCTGGGTTCAGGGAAACAGATATTTTTAAATAGAGAAACTACCAATGCCTCAATAGAAAAAAAAAGGTGTTAGGCGCCATGCACTTTTTGCTCCGAGTGGAAGTGCAAAACCATCTACGACTAAGACGTCGGAAGGATAAACCAATATCCCGGGAGAAAAAAAATAAACTATAAATTTTTTTTCTTGTCACTTTATAATGCAAGCTTTATTTGCGGAATGGAAGTAAAACAAAGTATGGCGGTAGCCGTTAAGCAGCAACGACAAAACAGTAAATCTAATGGCGGTACTGAAGGTACCACTCAATAGACTGAACCGCTAGTTGGGAACCCGATTTCGATTGCAAAAAAAAAAAGGATTCGCCCGGGGTAAATAATACTACTTATCTGTTTAATTGATACGTTTATGCTCCTGTCCTGCCCGTCCTGATTTCGTCCGTATTTCCTCCTCGTTTTGGTATATCTTCAAGTCCTTGTTCTTTTTCCTTTCCTTTATCTTTATCCTTTTTTTTGTTTTAATTAATTTTCTTAACCTTTTTTTTGTTGTTTTAACTCTTGTTTTTTTTTTTTGTCTTAAACTTTTGATGGTCAACCAAGAAGTGATTAACCCTATCCCGATGGTATTAGCTCGAACCGTAGGCCTCACACATACGCTCTTTCATACATTCGTTCATACGGAAGCAACGGTCCAATTTTGGCCTTTGTGTGCAACGCTCCGCAAATTTGCTGAAGTGTGCCACCGTGCATTGGATTTCCGTTGCCTTCACTCTCTCATACACACACATTCGTGCTTCTTTCTTATTTCCCCAAATCTGGGGGAATTTCCTCCAAGATTGGGATTTCCCTTTGGTCCGAGCTAATATTTCCCCTTTACGATCATTTCTTGGGGTTGCATTCAGTCTGAATGCAACACCAGTCCTTCCCAAAAGATAAAAAAAAGGAAAAAGGTAATTTGCCAACAATATATGGCCTACTCGTATTTCTACATCCTAATCATCACCTTGAGGGCGAAACACGGAACTAATCACGAGACGGGTGCTGTCCAATGAAACTAGATATGAATAAAGGCATCCCGGCGAATCCTCTTGTCAAAAATTAGTTTAATGTGGGCCGCGCAACTAGGGGTCCACTCTTTACAACACATTTTGTTACAATCTTTTTTTTTATTTTGTTCTTTTTGTGTTTAAGGTGGTGACCGTCCGTCACCAAGTATATTATCTGTGGCAGTCCACCTGGTCCTATGGCTTTGTGTATTTTTTTGTACGTAGAGGGTTCCAGACCGTCCATCTGGCTCTAGACGTACCGCGTTGGGCTTAAGGTGACCGTCCGTCACCCCACCGAGACTCCCGTCTCTTCGTCTCGTGGATCTATTGGTTGTCCCCTCCGACAAGTATAAAAGCAGAAGGACAGAGCTCAAGAGCCCACCAATTCTTCCCGCTAATATACTTCTCCAAGGAGACAACGGACATAAAATGAACGGGTGGGGCAAAAAGCGGATCGGGCAGGAGAGACCGTGATGGAGCGGAGATGCCTTGTAAGGCTAAGGGATCTACCCGACAGGAGAGACAACACAACACAAGGGCAAGAGCCGACGACTTTGTGAATGGCTCTTGTTTACTACAACGTTGGACGCTGGTCTCGCGCCTTCCTCCAAATGGTTGCTTCAATGGACCGTCCGTCCTACCTGCTGTGGTTGATCCTTCAAGATACTAGGAGGGTGCACCAATGGCTGATGGACCCATGGCTGCCCACCACCCTTCTAGGATTTTGAAGAACCAACGGAAAGGAATGTGGATGAATGAGACCGAAGGGAAAGGGAGAGAGTAGAACTTGTTGTGGTAAATTTTACCGCAACAAACCCCACCCTTACCTCCAAGGAAATGTACTTACTTTGCAAAGCAACTTAAGTCATTTCCAGAGGCTTCTTTGGCTCAGGGATGAGAAGAACATCAGGGCCAATAAATCGGTCTTAATCCCATATTAAAATACGATTTAACAAAAAAATATGCAGACCTTATCCTTTAAAAACGCGAATGTGAACCTAATCTATGCAGCTCAAAATTGTCAAAAATTTTAGAATTACCCTTAATTTAGGATTACTTTGTTTGGGGCTTTCGATTTAGGGATCATTTGTGTCATAGTACGGTTTTAGGTCCTTACAATGCCACGTGCCGCGTTCTTTCCCGGTCTCGTCTGCTAAGACATATGTCCACGGTGATACTCTTTTTACGATTGTGTAAGGACCTATGAATTTAGGAGCTAACTTGGCTGCATAGTAATTGGCGGCATCTGAGAGAACAAAGTTTCGTCGCCATACAATCTCATTCGGCAGGTACTGTGCGTCTCTACGTCGGAGATTGTAGGCCTTCGTAGACTTCTTGGTTGCCGCCTTAAGTTTGTCTCCTATGTCTTGCCTAAGTTTCCTAAACCTTTCTCCTAACTCTCCCAAATCTAAATCCCTATTCGTTTGATGATCACTAACGGTTGGAACCTCCCTACCGTGAGTGACCATATCCCTCCCAAAGTTAGCGTAATAAGGGGTAACGCCTAAAACCTCATGTTGCGCGGTTCGTATCGCGCAGGCAACTTTCGAAAGTTGGGTATCCCAGACTCGATGATTCTCGGAGACGAATGCTCTTAACGTAGTTTTTATTATTTGGTTAATGCGCTCTGCAGGATTCGCTTGTGGGTGATAGTGAGCGGTAAACCTAAGTTGGGACCCGTAGGTTTCGCATAGCGCAGCCAGTTCCTTACTCCTAAACTGGGGACCGTTGTCACAGACACAGGCTGAAGGGACACCAAAAAGAAGGAACACATTATCCTCTAACTCCCTACACACCGCTTTTGCTGTTGCGGACCTCAACGCGAAGAGTAAAGGAAATTTTGTAAAATAATCAACGACGGTCAGTATATACATATGACCCCTATTCGATTTTGGGAGTGGGCCTACCAAGTCAACCGAAATCATTTGCCAAGGTTTTGAAATACCTATCCTCTCCGTCATAAGACCAGCCGGTTTCTCATTCACTGGCTTCACCTGTTGGCAAACTTTACAATTCTTTACATACCTCGTAACATCGCACCTCATTTTCGGCCAATAGTACTTTCCTAATACCCTAGCGTAGGTTTTTCTAACCCCCATGTGTCCTGATAGCGGGCCATCATGACACTCTTTCAAAATCCCTAATCTAGCTGATTTACCTACTACTAACTTCCATTCTTGACTATCTTTGTGTACTACTACGTGGTTTGACTTCACAAACTTAAAGAGGTGACCATTCTCCACTCTCCACGCTGGGAAGACTAGCGGGTTTGTCTCAACTTTAGCCATCATTTTTACCACCCAAGGGTCCGGTTCCGCTTCCGAGATCTCGGCCACTGCCGGGACTCCACGCGATAACATGTCGGGTACCACATGTTCTTTACCCTTTCGGTGGACGATGTCAAAGTCGAATTGTTGTAGCCGGACTGCCCAACGAGCTAATCTACCCTGCGGGTCCTTCAGATTGTTTAGCCATACCAAGGAGTAGTGATCAGTCACGACCGTGAATCGAACACCTTCGATGTACGGCCGTAACTTTTCAACCGCCCATAGCACAGCTAAACACTCCTTTTCTGTTGTCGAATAATTCCTCTCACATCTGTTCAGTGACCTGCTCAAGTAGCACACAACTTTCTCTCCTTCTTCGAAGTTTTGCGAAAGCACGGCTCCTATCCCGTAGTCCGAAGCATCCGTCTGCACCACAAAAGGTCGCTCGAAATCCGGACACGTCAATACGGGGGCCGTTACCAGACACTCTTTTGCTTTCCTAAAACTTTCTTCACAATCTTTTGTCCAAGAAAATTTCCTACTCTTCTTTAACAAATCTGTTAAAGGCCTAACTAAGCTCGCAAAATTTGGTACAAACCGTCTGTACCACGACACTGTCCCTATGAAACTCCTAACTTCCTTCACGTTTTTCGGTGCAGGAATCCTAACCATGCCTTCCACCTTTTCCGGATCTACATGTAATCCGTTCCTATCGACAACATACCCCAAGAATTTCAAGGACGGCCGACAAAAGTTGCATTTTTCCCGTCCAACTTTCAACCCTGCTCCACACAGCCGTTTAAAAACCTCTTCCAATATTTCAAGATGTTTTGCAAAAGAATTTGTGACGATGATTATATCGTCTAGATACACAAAGACGTGTGGCTCGAGATCGGCACCGAGGACGCTGTCGATGAATCTTTGCCACGTCGCAGGCGCGTTGTGTAAGCCGAATGGCATTCGCTTGAATTGGAAAAGGCCTCTATTTGGCACCGTGAAGGCTGTGAGCGGGCGAGATCCCTCTTCAACCGGGATCTGCCAGTAGGCCGACTTAATATCCAAGGAGGACAAGTATTTGGCGTCTCTTAGTTTGTCTAACGTTGTCGATATGTATGGCAGTGGATAAGCATCCCTATCTGTCACCCTATTCAATTTCCTATAGTCTACGCAGAACCGAAATGAACCGTCTTTCTTTTTAATAAGGACTATTGGAGATGCCCAAGGACTGTTTGATTTCTCAATAACTCCTGCTTCCAGCATCTCCTTAAGTTCCTTATCTATGTGTACCTGCATTGCTGGTGAGACAGGATAATATCTTTGTTTAATCGGTTCTGCGGACGTCCTAATCCTATGCTCTACCAAGTTCGTGCATCCTAAACCCTCCGGCATTGCTTCGAACATCTTGTCTAACACTGCTTCCAATCTCCTCAATTCGGTCTGGTCCAGCTCTGACTTTTCCCGAAGAGCCGATATCGAAGCCACAAACTCTTGGCTCGAAAAGCTCCACATGTTAGATCTTAGATCCGGGACTATTCCCGACAGTGCCCAAAAATCTGCACCTAATATCATAACATGTGGCAGTGTAGGAATGACAAGACATTCTACAAGCACCGATTTCCCTTGCATTACAATTGGTAGAGATACGACCCCTAAAACTTCTATAGTTTCCCCATCTGCTAACCTAACTGAACGAACTTTGCTTTTCCCTAACACTATGCCTACGCTTTTTAAAATATTCCAACCGTCCCTACATACTATTGTGCGCGATGCTCCTGAGTCTAATAGACCTACCAATTTCATTCCGTATATACTAATCCCTAAGTATGGCCTATTATCTTTCCCGTTTGCCTCTAAGGTGAAACCTACCCGAACTCCTTCCGCCGACTGGTCACCAGCAGGCGACCTACCCCCTACTTTCGACGGCGCTCCTGTCCTGCTGGCCCAGGAGTCCGACTTGCGTTTCCCGAACAGCTGCTACAGTCCCTACGGCTGACCCCCTGTCTTCCGCAACCATAGCACCGCCTTGGAATCGTACACCGATTTGCGAAATGACCGCCTTCCCCACAATTAAAACAACGAATGTTACTACTACTGGGGGCTGGGTTGGTCCTACTAACAACCGCAACCCGGGCTGGTTCTTCCACCGACGCGTAAGCCAAATCAGGTTCAAGTAAGTGTCGACCGCGGACGCTTGGAGGCGGAGCAAAACTTTCGACGTTGGCTCTCACGGTCTCCAGTCTTCTGCCTAACGCCACCAAGTCACTGACCGATTTTGGATCGGACAGGCCCAGTTGCGTTTGGTAGAACGGCGCTAAATTCCGTTGAAGGATAGATAATTTCCTTCTTTCAGATAGAGGATCAGACAATCTGCGAAACATGTTTTCCATCGTTGCGGCGTATACACCGATCGTTTCTTCTTTTCCTTGGGTCCGTCGTTTGATTTCGTCTAAGAGGAGATCGTCGTAATTCGGTGGAAGAAATTCTAGTTTGAGTTCCCTAACCAGCTCCTGCCAATTCCCGACATTCGCCCTAACCGCCCTAAACCATAGAAGCGCCTTCCCAGTGAAAAGATCCACCGCTGCTCTAAATAGGTGTGTCTCAGAAACACCTCGCGCTTCACGAAGCTCTTCGACTCGTTCCAGGAATGAGTTCACTGAAGACCCACACCTTTCTCCAGTGAACTTTACACCCCACTTCTCGATTCGCTCCGGGCAACGCTCGATTATCTGATATTCCACCGCCGGGGGTAACTGACGAGGTTGGGGGGTGGGCGGTGGTCGAAATATAGTTCGCGGGGACGGGATCGGAGTTCTGAAGTTCCCGACCGAGTTACCCTCCTGGTCTTCTTTTTCCTCTCTGTTATCTTCCTCATCCTCTTCCGATGTCAAACGACCTAAACACAGAAGCAACTCGTTCTTAACATCGCCCCTTTCAACAAAATCCTCTTTCGATTCTGCATTCGCTCTATCCATTCTCGCCATGGCCCATTCTATCTTCGTGAGAACCTTCAAGTACTCCGCAGACTTCGGATCTACTGGTGGGTCCTCAAGAAGATTTTTGATTTCACCTAGTTTGGACCTAACCGCTTTGATATCTTGTTCGAAGGTAAATGGGTAATCCCTTTGGGTATTGCCCATCGACCCCCGACGCTCCAGAAGCCGAACTGACCTTAAGGACTTCCTCATCGCGTCCACGGTTCCTACCGTCAGACCGCGAGCCTCCATCTCATAGGTCAGCTCCTCCTGTGATAACCGATTGATCTCCATTCTTTCTCAACAAAACGCACAACACAATGATTTTAAGTAGTCACACTCGACTAAATTCGCTCAACCAACACTCGACCTAAATGAAGAGAAGGTTACCAATAAAAGCGAAAGGGAATACCCACTTGCTGCAACAATTCCGATGCCACAAAAAATCAAAATGAAACCACGGAAGCGAAACCGACTTCAGTAAAAAAAACAAAAGAAATCAAAAGAATTCCACAACGGAAATCATGAAATAATTCAAAAAAAAAATTGTAACAAAACAAAGAACCAAAATATAGTAAGAAACAATATGTTATAATCAAAATAATATACAATAATAAAATCAAATTAAGTACAATATGTAAAACAAAAAAAATATGTGGTATATGTCAATGTAATAGAAATAAAGGAATAAATTTCAAAACAAAACGATGGTCACACTTTTTAAATTATATTTTAATTCAAGCAAAACCCCCGCAAGAAAAATCACTGCAATTACTGTCTGTCTGTCCGTTAAGTGAATATGTATGTTTGTATGTACGTATGTATGTATGTCAACGTATGTCTGAACCACTAATCAAAATGAAAAAGTCTCACTTACTTGGAATCCCGTCGATGCTACAAGTATCTTCCAGTTAAAAGCGGTGGGGTAGAACCGATAAAAGAAGTTTCTAATGATCCTTCTCCTTCTCCTAAAAAGAAAGAAAACAAAAGTAACCAGGGTCACAATAAAAAGTATAACACTTCCCTGAGATACAATATGCACCACACGAAACAATGGAAAAATTTTCCTCCTACTTTTTTTTTTTTTTTTTTTTTTTTTTTTAATCTGTTTTGGCCCCACGTTGGCCGTCAAAAATATTACACAATTTTCCCCGCTCAAGGTTATTCGATTGCCGGGCTGCCGGCAAAACCGAAAAAAACCAACAAAAACGCAAACCAATTAAATAAAAACAAAAAAAAAACCGATCCACACTGTCGGTGGTTGGGATCCGTGTGACGATCTGTCACTTCGAGTTCCTTGGGAACAGAAAATACCCTGAGGGGAAATTTGTAATGGCAGCAATATCGATTGCTGAACCAAGTGGCTGCTCAGCTGGGCTGGGTTCAGGGAAACAGATATTTTTAAATAGAGAAACTACCAATGCCTCAATAGAAAAAAAAAGGTGTTAGGCGCCATGCACTTTTTGCTCCGAGTGGAAGTGCAAAACCATCTACGACTAAGACGTCGGAAGGATAAACCAATATCCCGGGAGAAAAAAAATAAACTATAAATTTTTTTTCTTGTCACTTTATAATGCAAGCTTTATTTGCGGAATGGAAGTAAAACAAAGTATGGCGGTAGCCGTTAAGCAGCAACGACAAAACAGTAAATCTAATGGCGGTACTGAAGGTACCACTCAATAGACTGAACCGCTAGTTGGGAACCCGATTTCGATTGCAAAAAAAAAAAGGATTCGCCCGGGGTAAATAATACTACTTATCTGTTTAATTGATACGTTTATGCTCCTGTCCTGCCCGTCCTGATTTCGTCCGTATTTCCTCCTCGTTTTGGTATATCTTCAAGTCCTTGTTCTTTTTCCTTTCCTTTATCTTTATCCTTTTTTTTGTTTTAATTAATTTTCTTAACCTTTTTTTTGTTGTTTTAACTCTTGTTTTTTTTTTTTGTCTTAAACTTTTGATGGTCAACCAAGAAGTGATTAACCCTATCCCGATGGTATTAGCTCGAACCGTAGGCCTCACACATACGCTCTTTCATACATTCGTTCATACGGAAGCAACGGTCCAATTTTGGCCTTTGTGTGCAACGCTCCGCAAATTTGCTGAAGTGTGCCACCGTGCATTGGATTTCCGTTGCCTTCACTCTCTCATACACACACATTCGTGCTTCTTTCTTATTTCCCCAAATCTGGGGGAATTTCCTCCAAGATTGGGATTTCCCTTTGGTCCGAGCTAATATTTCCCCTTTACGATCATTTCTTGGGGTTGCATTCAGTCTGAATGCAACACCAGTCCTTCCCAAAAGATAAAAAAAAGGAAAAAGGTAATTTGCCAACAATATATGGCCTACTCGTATTTCTACATCCTAATCATCACCTTGAGGGCGAAACACGGAACTAATCACGAGACGGGTGCTGTCCAATGAAACTAGATATGAATAAAGGCATCCCGGCGAATCCTCTTGTCAAAAATTAGTTTAATGTGGGCCGCGCAACTAGGGGTCCACTCTTTACAACACATTTTGTTACAATCTTTTTTTTTATTTTGTTCTTTTTGTGTTTAAGGTGGTGACCGTCCGTCACCAAGTATATTATCTGTGGCAGTCCACCTGGTCCTATGGCTTTGTGTATTTTTTTGTACGTAGAGGGTTCCAGACCGTCCATCTGGCTCTAGACGTACCGCGTTGGGCTTAAGGTGACCGTCCGTCACCCCACCGAGACTCCCGTCTCTTCGTCTCGTGGATCTATTGGTTGTCCCCTCCGACAAGTATAAAAGCAGAAGGACAGAGCTCAAGAGCCCACCAATTCTTCCCGCTAATATACTTCTCCAAGGAGACAACGGACATAAAATGAACGGGTGGGGCAAAAAGCGGATCGGGCAGGAGAGACCGTGATGGAGCGGAGATGCCTTGTAAGGCTAAGGGATCTACCCGACAGGAGAGACAACACAACACAAGGGCAAGAGCCGACGACTTTGTGAATGGCTCTTGTTTACTACAACGTTGGACGCTGGTCTCGCGCCTTCCTCCAAATGGTTGCTTCAATGGACCGTCCGTCCTACCTGCTGTGGTTGATCCTTCAAGATACTAGGAGGGTGCACCAATGGCTGATGGACCCATGGCTGCCCACCACCCTTCTAGGATTTTGAAGAACCAACGGAAAGGAATGTGGATGAATGAGACCGAAGGGAAAGGGAGAGAGTAGAACTTGTTGTGGTAAATTTTACCGCAAAAAAGTTTACAGGATGTCCGGGGTTCTTAGCACACACATAATATGCACATGGGTGTAAAAAAGAAAATTCCATTTAAGAGATATTATTTTTTTTTGTACTTCGTTTTTCTTCCCCGTGGGAAAAGTTTTTAGTTTTATTACCTTTTTTTCTTTTTTTATTAGTTTGGTACTCGCGCACACTGCCTCGCACAATCCGGAATCAAAAGCAAAAAAAAATTCTTATTTTTTCTTATACTGGCAGAGTACTTGTTTCTTTTTTTTTTTTGCACAAGAAAACAATAGATACATATACGATCTCGTTATTGTTGTTTTCTTTTTTTTTTTTTGACCATAACACGAACCAAAAGGAAAGTCAGCTGTCGTGGGCACTGTTTCGAATCGAACTCCTTTTTTTTGTCTGGAGAACTCTTACGCACAAAACAAGTTTCCCGAAAAAACAAACTCAAGAAAAAATACTCGAAATACAATTGAAAACCGAACGACCTTGCCGTTGTAATCTTCTGATACCCACTCGACAACGGCTGGTCGGCATCGAAAGATGATCAGATGATTTTCTACTAAATGTCATTGACCTTCCTAACTAGCTATCTTCTTAAACTCTCATTTCTTTAATTTCTTACTTGTCTATCTTTATTCCCCATTCTAATTTCTGCCTCTCAAATGTGGGTTCATGCCTAAACTTATACCTACGAGTATAATAAATTACCTCCCACACGATTATTTCCTTAGCTAAGTTTTCCACCTCCTCCTCCTGAATTTAAATTGTTCAACACAACTGTCTACGAAAAAAGAGACATATACACCATAGTAACAAGAACACAGGGAGAGAGTGAGCCTACGAAGAAAGTGGAATGAAGGAATTCGAAAATAGAGGGACGTTTGATAGAGTTAGGTTTTGTTGTACGAGTATATTCGGAAAGTGAGATTAGTTGATCCAATTAATAGATTGGGAGGGGAAAAGGTCTGTTTTTGAAAATGGGTAAATTTATTGGATTTGGTACAGTGAGGGGACACAAATAGAACACCACAATTAAAAAATTTTCTTTTTTTTCTTTTTGTTAAAAGGCTGACGCTACATGCTCGAAAGTAGAGTGTGAGTGGTAGTGAACATTCTGAATTCGTAAAATAAACCAAGGAGGCCTTCTACAAAAATTGTTCCGACGAGCGTGCCTTTTACTCTGATACGTGGTGCAAGGGCCCACTCCCTGAGATACTCCTTTGATTTTCAAACCCATAACTACGAAGATCACAATCAATGCTTATCACAGAATACCTCTCATACCTATCTAAATTATACTAATATCACAGCTAAATAAATTCCTAACCTAAAATAAATAAATAAATAAAATAAATAAGTTGGCGTAAATAGCTAGAATAAAATATAAATAAATAAACAAGTCTATATATAAATAAAAATATAAATAAATAAATTAAATAAAAATGTGTAAAAAATAAATAAATAAATAAATAGATAAATAACAAAACATCCAGCAACAGCAGGTAGAGTGCGTCAATTTTTTTGGTTCTCTTTATGAAGCTAGGAATGGAGATCTTTCGCATTAAAAATGCCCACGCTCTCTCCATTTTGGGTACCAACTTTATAAAGGGAATTGCCTATCACCCTTAGTATCACAGATTTTAAGAATTTGGGTCCTAATTTGGCATTGCACCTGTCAGCTAAACTACTTTGCTTAAAGTTGCGTCTATAAACTATTTGTTATACGTTCTATTTTATATCTTTACTCCTAGTATTTTACGATCGCGTCGCCTTATGTGCTAGCCTTAGATTGTCAAAAATTTTCTTTCTTATACCTCTAATTTGTCATTCCTTTCTAATACTTCAGTGCTCAGATATTTCACAACGCCTAGTTTCCTTAATATTTCATATGATTTGGCATGTTGAATCATATGTGTCCCGAAAATGGCATAATACGGCTCAAACCCGGTCGAATCGTGCACCACGCTCCTGTTCTTCTGGTCATCCTGTATGTATGACCATATTTTGGCCAGTACAGACCGGGTTACCCTTTGGGTCATTCCACGAAGGATCGACCGACGTTCTGAACGACATCCCTCCGATTTGGCTGAAAAGTGGTAGAAATACTCATTGGGGTGGTACGAATCATAAGGCAAAACAAGTTTTCCAGAATTCGACATAGTTTGCGTGTAACGGAACTTCAAAAATTGGCAAAAAATTAAAATTTATGCTTTCTTTTATATTTAAAAAAAATCATAACTTTGGCTCTGCTCATCAGAATTTGATAAAGTATACCTTGTTGAATTCAGGAAAAGGTGAACTTTCAAAGATGTGGAATTATTTCTATTTTCAAGGACGAAGGATATTGCAGAATATCCTTTTTACATATATCCTTGAATAACTCAAAAAATGTTTTTTTTATAGACTATAGAGAAATTCGTCCTCTATTTCCATTTCAAATTTCAAGTTGGGATCTCTATGGGTTCGGCCAAAATAATGTTTTATAGGCGGCTAAATATTCTGTAATAAATGTTTTCATTTAAAAAAAATCACACTGTAGCCTTTGTATCCCAAGGCCTTAAAAACTAAAAAAATCATTATTTATTATCTTTTAGGAGCATATACATATTCTTCCGATGAAGAGGAAAAATATTTTTCTTTAATTCATCCTTGTGAAAGAGATGAAATATGATGAAGTTTTGTTGTTTCGGGCACAATTCTTAAATTAGAAAATCCAGATTCCATCAATAAATTTTCTTCATTATACTCCTGTGTGGTCACGTAGGAGAAATCCATATTCTTTATATTTTCAGTTGCCCAGTTAGATAAATGTAAGGGAGTTGGTATGTGTTCCCTGTACGGTCTTTGTAGGCTAGCTCTGGCAGCCAGTCTTTTTATTGTACCACCAAGTCCATCGCATGCACTCTTACCATGAGATTTCGCGAAGGAGTTCCATTCAGTATTCACTCCAAAATCCTGTTCATGCAATGTTAAATTAAAAAAATTATTTTTGTTTTTGTACTGCGCAGCATTTCTTAATTTTAATTTTCTTAAAATGTTGGCATTTCTCGTGCAGGAACTCTAAGAGATGACGCTGAAATACTCATAAGTGTACTGCGACAGTGTCATGCTTTAAGCAGTCACTAATTACAACAAAACTTTCATTTTTAATATCGTCCACCTGGTTCTGGTAATATATTGCGAAAGGGTCGCCTGTTCGTTAGTCCAGTGGTATCCCTGCACTGCATCTTGCACAACAAAATCATCATTTTCGGAAAGTCCAATAAAACAAGTATGTCCGTTTTCGTTAAGTGAGTTTTGACTTCCTTTATGTACCTGTTTTGTTGATCAGTTATAAAAACATGACGATTGAAAACACTAAGCCGTTTCAAAAAGCTCTGAACGAAATCCTCAGAGTTTTCAATTCTCACTTCCAATTTTGATCGGTATGTGTGGGTCCACTGATAGTATGTTACGTCTGCTATGAAGTGATTACTAAAAGCAGTGTCAAAGATTCTCCTTAATTTATAATAGTTTTGGCAATTAAGGCACTTGCCCAAGTAACAATTTATATCAGGAGGGTTACAAATTACCAAAGCTAAGCAGGCTCTGCTGTCATTGAGATGCTAATCTTCGTTTTTTATCAGCTTTGATATATTGCTACCCTCAAACATGAGTTTGATATTTTGATGGATAGTGCAAACACACGCGGAATGAGTTCCTGATGCCCCAACCAACATGCAGTTCTTGGTCTTAACGACGCGAATTTGGAAAATCCAATCTTAACATTATTATGAACTTCTTTGAACTTAAAATATATCTCCCTAAGGTTAGCCAGAACCAGGTGTTTTTGAATATGTTTTTTCTGATTTTCAATCTAACAAAAAAGCAAAACTTCTTATTTTTGAACCTGAGAAAACAAATTTTTGTTACCTTTATAAATACGTAGTCTTTCTTTCCTGGCATTAAACGGCTGATATCGTCTTCATAGTAAAAACTTTCTACCAATTGCTTGATATCAGCATCTAAGCTTTTCCCATAAGTTGATGGAACGCTTTGATCTTCTTGAAGTTTTCTAGATTTCTTGATCATATAGCTTGTTGATCCTGGAAACTCTTCTATAATTTTGTCGACGCTCCATTCTCTTGAAAGTAAAGACAACAAAACAAGTTTGGTGTCTTTTCTTGCAGTTTTATGAAAATTTTCTTTTATTTTCCCTACGAAATATTCTTAATCTCTGGAATTATCTTCATCATTATCAATAGCAACAGAGAAAACTTTCTCTGCCATTTCCAACAGACTTTTTCAATTTTAAGTCACTAAGTCTTCTCTTGTCGAATGTATCTTCTCCAATATACTGTATGCATTCATTAATTAAATTGAATGCAATATCTTTATCAAAATACATTTCATCAACTTCATTTTGATCTTCAACCTCTAGCACTGATGGCGTTGTATCAGAATTTCGGATCTGACTCAATTTTTTCCTACACGTAGAGCAAATTACCAACTTTGTATTCAATTTTGGTTGCATCGTAACCATCCATGGTCGTACAGGCCGCAAATCACGAGCACTGGGTTGATGAAGTGGTAAACCCAGAGGATTGCAGAACGTTTTCCACACAAAAGCACTGTTTGTAAATTTAAGAGTATATTACTCACAACTCTTATTACGATGCAATCTAAAATAAATCCCGAGATCACGACAGATTGATATCAAGTGAGTGCAAATAAATTAAGCCTAACTTCTAAAATCCTCAAAAACGGGAAATGTGCAGTTACTATTCATTGAAGAAATAAAACAAGCACAGTGACGTTTTTTTTTCTAAATAAAAACAGCTATGTACTTATGTATGTGCACTCGGGTTATATGTGAGGATGATAAGATGAGTAACATAATAAATATATATTTAATTTTTTGATTTAGCCGATCCCAACTTGGAATTTGAAATGGAAATAGAGGACGAATCTTTCTATAATATAACAAAAAAAAACAAAATACCATTTTTTGAGTTATTCAAGGATATATGTAAAAAGGATATTCTGGAGTATCCTTCGTCTTGAAAATAAAAATTATTCCAAATCTTTTCCTGAATTCAACAAGGTATATTTTATTAAATTCTGATGAGCAGAGCCAAAGTTATGATTTTTTTTAAATATAAAAGAAAGCATAAATTTTGATTTTTTTTTGCCAATTTTTGAAGTTCCGCTACACGCAAACTGTATCGTATTCTGCAAAACTTTTTTTGTCTTATGATTCATATAACTCCAATGAGTATTTCTACCACTTTTCAGCCAAATCGGAGGGATGTCGTTCAGAGCTCCCCATAAAGCTTCGGCGATTTATCGTGGAATGACCCTTTTTGACGCATTAGCTTGAAGAGAATAGAGGGCGGTTTGACATGTTTGACGCCATATTTTCCTAGGAAACTAGCAAATAACTCGGAGACGAATTGTTTGCCGTTATTGGAATGCACATACACCAAACATATCGTAAAATGTTTGTGTGGGTACAAATGATAGAACTTATTCTTTTCAATAAAAATCGCTTTATTCAGTACAGTTACAATTCACTATTTAATTGTTTCTCACAGTACAATCCAATTTCTTAACTGCTTATACTTTTCTTATCTTTTACATAAACCACTTAATCACTTCTCCTAATTAACACTTCAAATTTCACTTTAGAACTGATTTGCATACCTTGGGGATGCTGGTATTTATACTCGAATGACATACTTCGAGAACAATCCTCGCCATCCAGCGTCCCATACAATTTCCAATTTGCTAGAAAATTCGATTCCACTCTCCAGTCGAGACTTCGTTATTCAAGTATCGAAATCTTCTTGTCTTCGAGTATCGACATTTTCTGCTCTGTGAATCTAGATGTCGCTGCTCACATTTAAGTGGTTATCACAATATGAAATACACCTACTTCTAAATAACTTACTACCTCTACTGCTGATGCCTTCCTTACTGGTTTCAAAAACACATACTTAGAAAAATGGTCTAACACGATAAAAATGTAGGTATTCCTGGCTTGCAGCAATTGCAGACCTCGCAAGACTTGACGAGATTCTGGACATCAGATACCATACCTGGCCAGAAGTACCATTCGTCCATCGACCATCGTGGCGAAGAGACGTGTTTCGGATTTACTTGTGAATTATAACAGTGCACATATTACGAGTACAAACAAAGTATTTGAAACAAATTTCAACAGAGGCAAGTTGGCCTAGTGCAAGTGACAACCGATCGGCGATAAAGTGAACCGAGTTCGACTCCTGGTGGAGGTTTTTTTTTTCTATAATTAATAAAAAAAAGAAAAAAATACAAGACATAAGAGTATCCATCGGGTGATGGATAAAGACGACCGGTCCGCTCACGCAATAGCGGATTCAATATATGGCGTGATCAAATCAGCCGATGAGGCAATAATGCCGGACCAGAGAGGTACAGCAGAGAGCGGAGGGACAGCAAAAAGAAGGAGGAAGCTAAGCCCAACTATATTTGTTAAACGCCTTTCCCCAACAGCTTCAACCGAAATGCTGCCGGCTGAAGCCAGGAGAGAGGCGAAAACATCAACTACAGCAGCTAGGAAGAAGGACACACCTGTGGTCGCTGAATACCCTCACGTCTCCGACGGTGGTGAAGGCCATTACATGGGTGCCCATAATAACTTCGCCTGTCTAGCTGCCTCCGAATCAGACGACGAAGAAGAAGAGGTAAAAAATATAAACAACAGCATACAGCAGCTGCAACAACGAGTTCTGGATATTAAAGCTAAGCAAATAGCGAGAAGGGCGAGGGAACAGCAAGAGCCACAGAGCTCTCAACAGCAACAATCCCAAACTAAAACTCAAAAACATCCGCAACAGCAACAACAAGTAAAGCAAATAACAAAAAAAAACAGCTAAACAGCAACTACAAGAAAACCAACAACAACAAAATCAACAAGAACAAAAGCAACTACAGCAGAAACAACACCAGCAGCAAAAACAACAACAATATCAGCAGAAAACAGTCAAGCAAAGGGTTCCACCAATCAACACCTTCAATATGGAATTAAAAGACACCATTGAGCTATGTAAGTCGGCTATAGGAAATAATTTTTTCATATAGCGTTTAAGTATTAATAGACATGCGATCCACTGCAACACAGTAGAGCGCTATAATAAGATAAAACAATTACTGAAGGACACGACGACGGAGTTCTTCTCCTTCACACCGAAGGGTGAAAAGCTGCAAACTATGCTGCTGAGGGGGTTAGAGCCGTCTACTGATCCGGAGGAACTCCTCGCACTGCTGAAAGAGAAAGAGTGCGAAGGGCTCAAATTCGTGGGGGTCAAGCCGTTTGTCACGGCTAGAGCTAAAAGGGAGAAGCGGAAACTACCGTTCTTCCTGGTCCAACTAAGTCCCGACAGCAATCTGGATGGTCTAAGGAGTATCAAAGTCCTAGACTACCAGGTTGTACACTGGGAAAAATTAAAGAGGAGCGAAAACATTTTACAATGTGTTCGCTGCCAAAGGTTCAGGCACGCCGCGTCGAACTGCGAAATGGAGTCTCGATGCGTGAAGTGCGGAAAGAACCACAAATCCGAGGAATGTGCTCTAGGTAAGGACGGTGAGGACGGGTTGTCCCAAATTTCAATACATAAAAAAGGTAAATCTGGCTCGGCAGCAGAAAGTGGAAGTTAAGCGACCACTCGTGCAGGTACAAACACCAGCCGTTACTCCCCACATTACCTACGCCCAAATGGCGGCAGGTACGGGTAATACGGCACAAAAAACAAAGGTAGCTTCTCAGGCCCCAGCGCCTAGAGCAGCTGAACCGGTACCTGACATGCTAGCAATCTTACTCTCAATTCAGGGGCAGATGGCTCAGCTTCAACGTCAGATAACAGAACAAGCTACGCGGGTAGTGTTGAAGAATTGGATTATTTTATCCAAACTTTGATGGTTGTGATCATAGGTGCATGAACCTAGATCTACCGATGGTGATTATACAAGTCGATTCTTGTATCGATTGTATGTAAAAGCAGAAACAGTCCTCCAAGCAGACTCACTTGAAGAGAAAAAAGTCTTGTGTAACTGTTTATAAGCTTCTGGTCTTACTTTATTTTATTCCTCTTATTTATACTAACAAAAATTCAATAAATGCTTAGTCTACAATTCATACCTTTCAAACAATAAATGCTAAGTTGCAAAATGATAGTTCGCAACAATATTCAATAATGCTGAATCTACATTTCTTTAAAGCGAATGAACCTGAAGATATTCAATTCCAGGTGGCATTGAAATTTGTTTTATTTATTTTTTTTATGTGAACTCGTATGATATGCATACGTAATCATATCACAATTATGAGATTTAACATTCTGCCCCCGGTTGAACAAATGGTTCAAAAAAAAAAAAAAAAGTTTCTCCTGTATTACAATGCATAGTTCCTTCTGTTTAACTTCGACTACTTATTAATACTTATACTAAATCTATCCTCCTGAACTTCGGGTTGCTGTTGCTGTCTTCTTGGAATGTCGTTGGTAGCTGCTCGAGGCTTTGGGTTTGGGGTTGGTTGCTGGATTTGTCTAGTCTTCCTTGCCTTGAAGTAACATTGAACAACCAAAAAGATGACAATTAAAACTGCTATTAACCCTCCAGCATGTCCCATGGTATGGTGAATTTCATGATGTTCCAGGCCAGTTGGTAGCTCATTGCGAAACCTTTCCAACTTCTGTTTCAATATTTCAATATCCGCGATATGACGCTGATAAAATTGTTGTGGATAACTTAGAGTTGTCTCTTGAACTGGAGTTATGGTGTCAGTGAGGTTGCTTAGCGGGCTGTATGACAATCTTGTGGTCGAGGGATGTATATTATGTCCTCGGATGGTTACGAATTGCTGTTTCATTATACAATCCTTCTGTAGCCTTGCAATACCTGATCCTCGAATTGTAACATATGTTGTGTTCTGGCCGCATACAACATTTAAGGTGGTTTCTCGTAGTAAGGCGTAAATCCATTGATTTGGATTGTGAAGTTGAATCCAATGAGGACCATCACTAAATTCTTGTACTTGACATTTATCAAACTCAGGTAGATGATGAAAGAAGGAAATCTCACATGCACTGGCGGTTGAACCCTTGTGATGTAAAGGACCACCTGGCTTGCATAAATACTCCTCGCGAATAATTGACGAACAATCCTTCATAGCCCCTTCCGAAAGTGAATAGTACTGGTCACGATGTAGGTTTATAATTATGTATGGTGAGGATGGTTGTATGGCAGTGAAAGTTTCATTTATCAGCACTGGTACTGGTATTATGTGAAATATCTCGAAGTCTTCTGATGACACTAATGGTATTTTGATTTCAAAAATTGCGTGATTGGATAATATTCTTCCCCTTATAGTCATCAAGTTGTAAAGGGCTGTCACATCCAAGTAAGGTGTTGGCAGCCTTAATGATGATGGCAAATGCTCCTTTATGTAGCGCAGTTCTTGGCGCAACTGTGTTGACGGTATCAAAAGTGGGCTGATTTTTCCATGTTGACTGTGCGTTATGACATCTAATAGGGAACCTTGAATGCGTTGGAAATTAGATATGGTTGTGAGTGTTTGTATTGCTAGCGACATAAAACTTTGAGCTAACTTGTCTTGATATAGCTCCTTGGAAATACTGTTTGTTTGGCGGGTTAATTCATTAAGGTGGGCGGACATAGCTGTAAATTGGGTTGATACTGCGTCTTGATTACGGTTCATGATATTTACAGTAGCCGAGAAGAATGATGTCTGATTTTTAATGTGTCTTAGAAGTAATTCTTCATTGGTTTGGATTTCCTCAATTGTTCTTGATAATTTGTCCGCATATTCTGAATCTAGTACTCCGAATAATGCATTGGCCACATTTCCTACAAAGTTTAAAGCACCTCGTTTCATTCGGTTACTTCCGGATAGTGTTGATAGTGGTTCAATATTCCTCACGAGTTCTTCTGTCAGGTGCTGTATCTGGGTAGTTATTTTATCGCAAAGGTCCTTGGGTTTTACAAGATCACATAGGTGTCTTAATGAATCCGTTGTATTTGTTAAAAGCTGAAGTTCCTTCGCGTAAAGTTCCATATCATAGTAAGTAATAATCTTCCATTCACTAGACAATATGTTAGCTGCTCCTAGGTTTTCGAAATAAATTCCCGGTTGTGAGTTGAATGGCTCTAATTCGACGTTAACTCCCTTACCCAAGGGCAGCGTGATCAGAACCAAAAGGATCGTTACAATAGTGGAACTTAGTGATCGCCTCATTTTTTTTCTTGGTCCTTCGTCCTTGTCCAAACGTGATTTAATTGATTCTTGGATTTCTGGTTGTCGTTCTAGATGCCCTGGTAGAGGTGGATTATAGTCTACTGGTAATGGTGCCAGTTTATGTATCGGTCTCTTGAGTAAACCATTTGCAGTTCTTACTTCCACTACTCGTATCACATCGTCACCCCCCCTGATGCAATTAACAATCCTACCCAAGTGCCACTGCATCGGTGGTAAATTGTCGTCCTTTAAGATTACCAGCATACCAGGGATAATGGTGTTCTGCTGTTGTTTCCATTTGTAACGGTGTTGGAGCTCATTGAGGTATTCATGTGACCATCGGTGCCAAAACTGCGTTTTGATTGCGGTACTTGTCTTCCATCTGTTGCCTAAATTGCCGCTTGTAATTTCTGCTCGTGCATTGATTGTAGATGTTAATGCCTCACCGATTAAAAAATGTCCAGGAGTTAGAGCATTAAGATCGTTTGGATCAGACGACAAGGGAATCAGAGGTCTGGAGTTTAGTATAGCTTCAATTTCGATCATCAATGTTTCAAGTTCCTCATATGTTAAAATTGACGAAAGTAGGTTTCGTTTCAAAAAATGTTTAGCTGACTTCACGGCAGCCTCCCATAATCCACCAAAATGGGGCGCTCGAGGTGGAATAAAATGGAATTCCATACTTCTGGTAGTGCAGAACGAAGTTATTTTTTCTTTCGACGAAGGCGAATGTATTGAAGATTGAACTTCCATAAGCTGGTTTTTTGCGCCGATGAAGTTTGTTGCATTGTCGCAATAGAGGTTTTGGCAATTTCCTCTTCTTCCTATGAAACGCTTGAGGGCACCTAAGAATGCTTCTGTGGTTAAATCTCCCACAACCTCGAAGTGCGTTGCCTTAGTTGCGAAGCAGCAATATACGGCCATATATGCCTTTCGGGGATGCTTTCCTCTGACTTTGAAGTGAATCCATACTGGTTCAAAAAAGTCTACTCCGGAGTTCACGAAGGGTCTGGCGGGCTGCACACGAGCCGCTGGCAAGTTTCCCATGATCTGCGTCATTAATTTAGGCCTTGCTCTGGCACAGCGAATACATTTTTGAACCACCGAACGTGCCATAGTTTTTCCCTTGATGGGCCAGTATTTTTGTCGTACAGCTGCCAGCAATCCTTGAGGTCCAATGTGCAAATACCTTAGATGAATCTCTCGCATCAATGATTTGCTGAGTTCATGATTATATGGTAACACAATTGGGTGCTTGGCGACGTAATCTAGATCGGCGGCTTCAAGTCGTCCTCCTACGCGAAGAATTCCTTCTCCATCCAAAAATGACGATAAACTACTCAGTGGACTCTGAGTATTGACGTATTTTCCTTTGGATAGATGCTCTAGCTCCTCCTTGAAATTTTGATGTTGCATTTCCTTTATTATTACTTGAGTGGCATCGTCAAGTTCGTAAATGGTAAGATGGTTGGTGGCTCGTTGATCTTGATTATTTTTTTTGCAATTATTTATGAATCGTTTTACATTGGCAATAATCCGTTGTAAACGTCCGAAAGAATTATGATGATCTATCCTGGTTATGATACCTGGTGAAGTTTCGAGCGATACTGTTAGTGCAGATTTTGACCCTTTTCTTTCTATATCTGTCTTGTTCTCTCCTAGTTTGCATGGCCAAGTCTTCTCTGGGCCATATAGATACAAAGGCCCATAAAACCACATACTACAATCCCTTAGCTTTGAAGCCGATAGTCCTCTTGAAATTATGTCCGCCGGGTTCTGTTTTGTAGACACATGCCGCCATGCCGGAGTGGTCATGCTTCTGATTGCTCGTACTCGATTTGCTATGAAACGGTGATAGTTTGATGCTTCGGCATTTATCCAAGCCAACACGATTTCCGAGTCGGTCCAGAAGTATGTCTCCAAATCTCCTAATTTGAGATCTCTTTTTACCCGATGAATCAGCTCTGTTGCCAATTTGGCTGCACATAGTTCTAGACGTGGTATAGTGGTCGCGTTGATAACCTCCTCATTTGCCCTCTTCTTAATAGGCGCTACTCTAGACTTTGAGCAAAGTAGCTGAACCGGTATTGAATTGTCGCTGTGAGTTGATCTAATGTAGATGACAGTCCCAAAGGCCTTTCCTGACGCATCGGCAAATGTATGTATCTGAATTTTCTTTGGGATTTTTGTGGAAAATAGATGTCTGGGAATCCTTAATTCCCTTACCTTCTCTAAATCCTTTCGGAAATTGTTCCAAGTTGTGTGGAGTTCCATCGGTAATGCGGCATCCCAGTCAATTTTTAATTTCCATAGCCTTTGAATAAATAATTTTGCCGTGATTGTTATGGGATTGACGATGCCTAATGGGTCGAAAATATGTGCAATTTCCGATAACACAGTTCTTTTTGTGATTCGCTTATTCACTTGTAATGATGAGTTGATCCGAAGTTCATCTGTCTGTGGATTCCAGATGAGGCCCAACGTTTTTAGTGTTCGTGAATTCTTATCTTGCAGGTCGGATTGCAAGGCTTGATCGCTGGCTGGAATATCCCTTAGCAACTGCGGTGTATTACTGCACCATTTCCTAAGTTTGAATTGAGCTGCTTGTAAGATATGAGTTAGTTGCCTTTGCATATCCAGGGCTTCCGACAAACTGTTTGAGCCGGACATGACATCGTCCATGTAGAAATCGTTTGCCAAAATTTGAGCTCCCAATGGATATTGACGTATATTTTCATTAGCCAGTTGTTTGAGGCAGCGTGTTGCCAAGTAAGGAGCGGATGTGGTACCGTAGGTTACCGTATTTAACTGGTAACACTTCAGAACTTGATCCTTTTCCTTCCGCCAGAAGATCATCTGGTATTTTCGGTCTTCTTCCCGCACAATTATTTGCCGATACATTTTTTCGATGTCGGCAGTTAACACAAAACGTGGTGTTCGAAAACGCAATAATAGCGAGAATATATCATCCTGGATTGTTGGGCCTGAGAGCAGTAAGTTGTTTAATGAGATATTCGACAAGGTTTTCATGGATGCATCAAATACAACTCTTAGTTTAGTCGTAGTGCTGTCTGGCTTGAGTACCCCATGATGAGGAAGGAAATAGTGAGGTGACCGTATGGTGCTTAAGTCTACCTCTGTCATGTGTCCTAATGCAAGATACTCCTCCATGAAGTTGACATATTGGATTTTCAGATGGTTGTCCTTGCTTAATTTTTTCTCTATAGCAAGGAATCGTCGTTCGGCTAATTCTCGTGAGTCACCCAATTCTGATGGTTGGCGTGCAAAAGGCAAGTTCACTACGAATCTTCCACTCTGCTGATCTCGCTGGAATGTCTTCTCAAAATGTCTTTCGCACTGTTGATCGGCTGGAGTTAAATTGTTTCTATCATCCGCTATTTCCTCTAATCGCCAGAATTTTTCAAGAATTTCGTTGAGTGGTTCATCTTCGATGCATATCCCACATGTGGCTGTTGTTGCATCAGATCTCTCAACCCTACCAGAAATTATCCATCCGAGCAATGTATTTTGTAACCTTGGCAGTCCAATTGCAAGCTTTATTTGTCCGATCATCAGCAATTCGTGATAAAATTCCGCACCTAATAACAAGTCTATTTTGCCAGGTCGGTTGAACTCGGGATCTGCGAGGCTGATGTTTCCTGGGATTTTCCACGAGGAAACATTCAATGGCTGCGCAGGCTGAGGTGAAATAATTTCCTTAAGTACAAAGGCTTCAACCCTTCGTGAGTAATTGGTTGTATTCGATTGTATTCTGACATTTACTCGCTGGCTTGATTCTCGCCTTCCTTGCCCAACTCCTTCTATGATAAGACAGTCATTTTTGGGTTTTAAATTTAGCGCCTTAACTAATCTTTGACTGATAAGATTGATCTGAGACCCGGAATCCAAGAGTGCTCGACAATCCAGTATTTGGTGATTAGGTCCTATTATTTTAACTCTTGCAGTTCCAAGTAAAACAAAGGTGCGCTGATGATTTTCCAATGATTCATTTTCTAACATCTCGCTCTCACGTGGTGGTAGGGTGGCTGCAGATGCCCCGACCTTGACTATGGTTGGATTCCCTTGTGTGCGAGTGCTGTTGGTCTCTAAATGTAGAAGCGTATTATGCCTCTTCTGGCATTTCGAACAATTGCGAGACTTGCAGTTCTTTGCAAAATGCCCAGATTTTAAGCAATTGATACAGAGGTTGCCCTGTTTGACCAGATTCAATCGTTGGGTAGGTGGAAGATCTAGGAATTGCTGACACTTATAAAGCGGGTGGTTGCCCTTGCATGATGTACAATTCAACTGTTGAGATGTTACTGCTGATAAGGTCTTGCAGACTGGTTTGGTTGTTCTATTATCTTCCAGTTTATCCTTAGCTCCCAACGCTTCTAGGGATTGGAAACGATTTTCCAAAAATTCCAAAAACTTCTTAAATGATGGAAGGTGTCGTGGATGGTCCAATGATTGTTCGTATAGTGTATGTGTATTTTTATCCAATTTTTTAAGGAAGAGATGAAGCAGGATTGGGTCCCATGAACTTGTATCTATCCGCAACCCCTGTAATCCCAGTACACATTCTTGTATGTTATCATGCAGGTTACGTATCGACTTAGCATTATCGGCTTGTGTATTCGGGTGAGACAATAATTTCTGCAACCATGAGGAAACTAACAGTCGGGGATTGTCGTAACGTTCGCGTATTATTTTCCAAGCTGCTGCGTAGTTGGCACCTGATACGGAAAGATGGCGTATCAATTTTTCTGCATCCCCAGTTAGGCTCGACTTGAGAAACCATATTTTTTGCACGTCCGATAATTCTTGATTATGGATCATTTCTGTGTAGAGATCCACGCCATTTGAGGAATTGCCATCGAATTTTGGCAACTCTACCTTAGGCATCCTCATAGTAGTTGGTTGAGTTCGCAACATCTGAGTTGAACCTTCCAAATGTTCATGAATCTCTAGCAATGTTGCCGTAACCCGTCTCTGCATCTCGAAGTATTCCTGGATGTCTTCATATGTCAGCTCGTCTCTCAGACTTCGATACCTCATCGTTAGTTCTTCCCAATTCTGATCCACATTACGTATTTGGATACGGTAGAATTGCTCTGATTTACCTGTTTCTCCTATGCTATTGAGCAACAAGGATTTTACTGAATCCATAATCCATTTATAATGTTGCTTCTGGTTGCTTATGGATTCGTTCTGGTTTCCTGTGGGAACTTGGATTGGAACTTCACCGGATTCGTTATGGCGCCTCGCTGGTTGTGGTTCCTCGATTATTGTCTTCATTGTCTTGTTTTTCCCCGTTTCGATCGATACGGCAACCCTTCCGACCCCTTCATCTTCTGGTAATTTGGACCTTGAGCTGGCTTCCTCCTCACTGCTTCTGCCTGAAGGTTCTAGGCGAAGGCAATTGGCTATGTCTCTTTTGAGCTCTTCTACAACCACTCGAACTTCTGTGTAGTAGTCCTTCTGGAAATATGGGTGATTCAAGTCTACCTCACAGGTTTCCCTTATGGTACTGTCGATTTTGTCAAACTCCTGCCATAATTCTTCCAGTTGAGTTGAGCGTTGTTGAAGCTCCTGCCGGGAACTACGAGTTTTAGGTCTCCTGTTGTTGGGTGTAGTCGTCAAGTTCCATGTTTCAAATGTTTCAAGCCTTGATTCCGTAGGCAATGAAATCGTGTTTATTGATCTATCGTACTAGACTCGGTTCCAGTATATGCAAACAAAAATAATCAATATCGCTTTTTTTTTAACGATATTAACGTCCTGTCACGGTCGCCAAATGTTGAAGAATTGGATTATTTTATCCAAACTTTGATGGTTGTGATCATAGGTGCATGAACCTAGATCTACCGATGGTGATTATACAAGTCGATTCTTGTATCGATTGTATGTAAAAGCAGAAACAGTCCTCCAAGCAGACTCACTTGAAGATCAAATATACGCGCTGCTGTCGGGCCTAACGCACCAATCCCTGAAGGTCCTTTCTGTGAATGTTAATTCACTGATTAGGCTCGAACGAAGAGCCACACTATTTAAGTTGCTTAAAGACCAAGCCCCTGATGTGCTTTTGGTTAGCGAAACTAAGCTTACCAAGAGACACAAAATGAGGCACAGAAGATAAAAATAGTACGGAGAAACCGGCCCAATTCCATTCAGGGAGGAGGCGTTGCGATTTTCGTACGAAAAGGTATACGTTTTAAAAGAGTATACAGTCGTGTAGTACGTAGGTTCCAGGTGCTGGAAGTATGCATCGTGTATATCCCTCTCCGTAGTGGAAAGCGGTTGTACATGGTGTCTGTCTATGCACCTAAGGCTACTCAATCCACCTTATTTATCTCAGAGCTCGAGACACTTTTTCGATTTCTGAGGCTGGAATTGGAAGTTAACTATTTTATTATCGGCGGAGATTTCAACGCCAAACATAGTGATTGGGGAAATAATACACCAAATACTAGAGGGAATCTACTATTCAATTGGTGGGGTCAGCACAGTGTGATGTATCGACTCGGGCTTAAGGCGACGGATAGTCCGTCGTTTCCCAGACACGGGTCTTATCTGGATCTTCTGCTGTTCGACTCACGAATACAACTGACATGCACTAACCAACACACTGCAAACTGTCTACGCACTTTCGTGTATGACAGTGACCATTGCGGTTTCAGCATCGAAATAACTGTTCCCAACGAAATCGCGGAATTGGATGAGTTTGTTCAAAGGCATTCCTACAATTATAGTAGGGTGCGTTGGACACACTTTACCAGAACACTGACTAGAGCACTCTCCTCGAATTCGCTCTACCCACCGTCCAACAGAAATCTGTCAAACGAGGAGATTCACAGGTATCTAAGACTAATGGACGAGACAATCAAACGAACAATGGACAAAACGATACCTCGGTACCAACACACTGACGAAGAGAACTTATTCCGCAACGCAACTATTGACGCACTGCACCGACATAAAAGTAGGCTGCTGTCAAGACTAAAAACCTTGTACAGACAGTTTACTGACAGACATAACCCGGAGATCATGACACTGAAGTCGTCGATTAAAAACCTCCAAACATTAATAAAGGAAAATTACAGAGCATCTGTAAGTTTGTATTGGAACAATAAAATTCGGGCTGTAAACACCAGCAACCCGAATATGTTCCCGCAAATAAATAAAATATTTTGGAGAAATAATCAGAACGACCTCCCATGTCTTAAAATCGCCCGAACGACGAACAACGAACAAATACTGGTAACGGCGGGCATAGATCCAAATGAGGCTGTTGATGATGATAACTTCTTTGTGATCGAGGATCCGCAGGAGCAGGTAGAGGCTATTGGAGCGACTTTCCAGGAAGTGTACAAGGTGTACAAGAATGTTATCATTGGCCCGAACCACGATCTGGAGAATCGAGTCCTTGTGCACAATTTCTACCTTCGAAATGAAATTGTGAATTGGCGATTCGAGAGCTCGGGTTTCACCCCGTTCATTTCGAAGGAGGAGCTCCAAATGATCTTCGATTCACTTAGAAGTAAGAAATCAGCGGGAACCGATGAAATACCGAACATTGTGCTTCGACATCTCCCTCTAGAAGCGGTGAACATTTATACCATCCTGTTTAATAATGCAATGAATAATGTACATTGTATTGGAAAACTGCGGGATAAAGATACTTCCAATCCAGCGAATCTCCGCTCGATTAGTCTTCTTCCAAACATCAGTAAGGTTTTCGAGAAGGTGATCAATAGAGTCCTGACTAAGTGGGTTGAATACAAACATATAGTTCCGGATAATCAATTCGGTTTCAAGGCGGGGCATGATATCATTCACGCTGCGTCTAAACTGGTTTCTGATGTCCAATGGAATAAAGGCAAGATACAATGCACTGGTTCCTGCCTGATTGACTTGGAGAAGGCCTTCGATACCGTATGGTTAGAGGGACTTTTTTTCACGCTGGACAGGTTGGGCATTAGTAAACCACTGCTGTATATTCTTTTTGATATGCTCTCCAGTAGGCAGTTCATCGTGAAGAATGGCGATGTGACTTCTGCTGGAACATTTAACATTAAAAACGGTCTGCAACAAGGTGCGGTAAATTCGCCGATCCTGTTCAACATTTACACAAGTGATCTGATAGGTTCACTTCATCATGCCATAGCGTACGCAGACGACTTAATCGCGTACAGAACGGGTCCAACGATTGAGGTCATTGCTTTTGCAGCGTGACTTCGACAAAATTAAGCGATATTGCGATGACTGGAAGTTGAAAATCAACTTTCAGAAGTCGGAAACTATTCTGTTTAAGACGCCTTTGTCTGGGGCCTCTAGGGATACCAGAAATAATTGTCGAAATGTAGTCAGATACCTTGGTATCTGGCTAGATCAATTTCTGTATTTTAACAAACATATAGATGTTGCTCTGGCCAGAGCCAAAGGTGCTTTTGCCCTTACAAAGAGACTGTTTTATAACAGCCAACTCGATGCGAGGGTGAAGGTGATCTGCTACATGGCTCTTATCCGGCCTATGCTTGTATTTGGATGTCCCGTGTGATTTAACGTGAGAGCAAGTTTATTAGAAAAGATTCGGATGTTTGAGAAGGCTTGTCTTAGGACTTGTCTTCGCTTATACAGAACACCAGACTCTGAGTACATAAAATTCTATCCTAATGAGGTATTATACAATAAGGCGAACCTAATAAGAGTGGACAATTTCGTCATTAAGTTAACTCGAGGGCACATTGCAAGAGCAATGACCTCATCGAACAACCTGATCTCCTGGGCTTTCTACCCCAATTATATGTATCACGAGAGAGTTCGCTTTGACGGCTTTATTCCTCCAGAAGCGTTCCTCTATCTAGATAGTAAAGGTCTGGTCCAGGACAGATTGGCGGTTCCGCTAATCTCCCACGTCGCTCGAACAGCTGCGGACAGGCGATTCAACTACGACAGAGACGTCGCATACGGTAGCGCGGAGCGTCTCCGGTTCAGTAGGGCGGTAGGGAGTCGCGACATGAGGCATGTCGCTCGGCAGCACCAACAATTTTGGTGGCTGGTTGAGGGAGGGGAAGTACTAGGTAGCTCCATAGGAAGCAAAGTCGGTCGTCTGACTATTTTATTAGCCATGGCCGGCTTACATAGTTTTAGGTAGGATTAAGTTAGTTTTTAAGAAAAAAAAATATATAAAAACACAAAAAAAAAAAAAATAAAAAATTAAAAATTAAAAAAAAAATAAAATAAAATATATATATATGCATATACTTATATATTAAGTATATAGGTATTATGGATGTATATGTATATGTATGTATGTGTATATATTAGATGTAAGTAGGTTAAGTAGGTTAGGCAGTCTATAAGTTTTTAGTTTTAAGTTTTTATAATATAAAAAAACAGTCCATTTACTAAGTTTTTATTTAAAATTTATTTTCTTAGTTCTAGTATTAAGTAATGTTAAATTGAATATAAAATTAGACTGTAAGATTCGTCGAAAGACATAGTTTAAGTGTTAGGTTTAGCTTAGAGCGCCCGCATGGGGCCAGTAAGTTAAAATAAGATTATTTGTAAGTTATTTAGGCTAATTTTTAAGCATTTTTTTGTCTAGCATGTAAGAGTAAATTAATTAGTTAAATAAAAATGCATTTAAACTGAAACTGAACTGGCCAGAAGTACATCTGCCTCAGGCGAGCAAGAGTCTTGTGAATCCCGCCATGTCCAGCGGCCGGTGCAACATGTGCTGCAGCCACCAAGCTCTCACGCAATTCCTTCGGAATCTAGAGTTTCCAGGATAAGTCATCTTGTACCGGGTCCCCTGTTCGTATGTCAGTTCGCTTTTACACAAATCCGTCTGAGAAGCATGTGTCTGGAAGTCAGTCCTTATTTTCTGTTACGATTTTCTTAAAATCCTCATATTCCTCTGACGAAAAATATGGGGAGTTGAGATCAACCTGCAGAATGTCGGATTGGGATCTCTTGCATGTGGGCGCGTGAGAGAGTATCGGGCACTACGTTTAGGGTACCCTTTCTATGATCGATCTCTAAGACGAAGCCCTGAAGTTTCAGGCTCTACCTGGCCAAGCGACCACGCAGATCCTTCTGTGTCATTAACCACTTCAGACTAGCGTGATCGGTTATAATAGTAAAGGGTAAGCCCTCAACATAGGCTCTAAACTTCTTCAGAGACAAGACGGCCGCATAGCATTCAAACTCTGTAATGCTATAATTCCGTTGCGCAGAATTTAGCTTCTGAGACATGAATGCTATCGATCGTTCGTTTTTCTCTGCGTCCACCTGGAATAGCACACTACCCACTCCAGTCGTCGAAGCATCGCACTGTATGTAGAAGCGTCTCTTAAAGTCCGGATTTGAGAGTATGGGTGCGGACACCAAAGTCGCCTTAAGCTTGTCAAACGCGTTCAGCGCGTCTTCTCTCAAAGTAAAGGTTTGTCCTTTCCTAAGGCAGTCCGTCATAGGCGCGGATAGCCCGGAGAAGTTTGGAATAAACCGCCTAAACCACCCTGTCATCTCTAGAAATAGGCGGAGTTGCTTAGGAGTCTTCGGTACTGGAAATTTCTCTGCCGCCAACACCTTGTCTGGGTATGTATGTATCCCAGATACTTTATTCCGCGATAGCAAAATTTACTTTTTTCGACGTTGATCGTCAATCCTGCTTCCCTCAAACACCTGGCCCCCTCTGATAGCAGTTTGGCATGCGATTCAAAATCTGGAGAATAAACCAAGAGGTCATCGAAGTAGACAAAGACCGATGAGAAATGACTTTGTCCATTAGCTGACACATTCTCTTTGCAGCATTACACAGTCCAAACGGGATGACCGTGAACAGGTAAAGTGGCTATCCCGGGACTGTGGAAACTGTCTTCTCCCTTGATTTGCCCTCCAAAGGAATCTGCCAAAACGCGTCTTTTAAATCAATACCAGACATGTACCTGGTATCTTGGAGGCGGCTGAGTAAACCGTCGATGTGGGGAAGAGGGTAGGCATATTTTTTGTCAAGGCGTTGACCTTTCGTGCATCCAGGCATAGGCGATTCTTCCCCGATTTTCTCACCAAGACTACCGGTGGACTCCAAGCACTACTGCTTTCTTCAATTATCCCTAATTCGATCCAGCTCGTCATATAAGAGTTTCTGTATCGCTGGCGAAATGGGGTAATGTCGTTGCTTAATAGGAGCTTGGTGGTCGTCTACTTCAATCACATGCTCTAGAAGCTTCGTCTTGCCTAATTCGATCTAATCCGACCTAAACCTAAAGCTAACTTAACCCTATGCATCCTACACCGAACAATGCGTCCCAGTATCACACAGCGATGACAGCTCGTTAAGACCTGAAATAAGCCGGGTGTTGTTGGCTGAGGATGGCCAACCCACCCTTATCACACTTGGGTGCGACCAATTGCTACCATTCTGGCCAAAACTGTGAATGGTAGACCCTAAAACGAAGTTCCTTACAGTCGCCACCTGTAAGAAAAAATAATCAGCGGAAGTCAATCACGTCATTTCCTGCCATGTCGTCATCGTTTTTGCGTCATGTCTAGTCACAGTCGTCCCATCGAAGGACGATCGGTCCGCCCCACCACATACACTTGCGCTAAGCCATGGAGTAGGCTTAGCGCAAGTGTATGTGTAATAAAAAAAGAAGATCACCATACAATTCATTCTATTTATTACAAAAAAATTCACATACGATTTATAATAGCTCTTATACTGTATTCTGAATTATTGAATTTTATTTCATTTGAAAATTATTAAGGCTACACTTATTCCAGCCGCAAAACCTGATATACGAGTATATTGGACTTACCGGATTTTTCAAATTCCTCATAGTTCTGGCACCAGCACCTCGAAGAAGAATGTGCGCGAAAAATTCAAAAAACAAAACTCTTAACCCTAACCTTACTCTATACAACAAATTCAAAAAAAAAAATACTCAAACTCTTAAACACTATTCTTACTGTTGTGATGTGTATTAAAAGACGTCCGTTTGTATGAAGTATTTATTAGTGACTGGCGTAAAAGTGGGAAGATATGGCTACATGATGTGAATGTGTATGTGTATGTATACCATACTATAACATCTCCCCTTCTTTACAACATTACATTACATTTTAAATTCAAATTAGTATTACTAGAAAAATAAGGAGATTTTTTTTCAAATAATAGATTTGCATGTTAAGTTACAAAAAAAATAATAGTTCCATTTTTCGAAATTATAAATAATTAGACTGCTTAATTTAAAGTAGTTTTTTTGTTTAACTTGTACGAGTGTATGAGTATGTACATATAAATATATAGTGATAAAGTTTAGAAGCTTATAATTTGTGTTTTACTCGGGATAGCGCTTCAGAATCTTAACGTTCCTTTTTATCTTTCTTTGGGCAATAGGGAGCTCCTGTGCTTCGTCTTGTAATCCGCTGAGAGGTTGGCGATTACCTTCCCTTTTCAGGTCCAAAGCAGTTTCTGGCTCAAACGGGATTGGGATACTATCGATTACTCGCACAATAGCTGCTCTTTCTGTCATGGGATTGACCACAGTCCCTTTTGACCACCTACTATCTTCAGATTTCTTTAGTTGTACCACTACATCCTGTCCCTGTTCTAGTTCTGGTAAATAAGAACTTTTCCTGTCAAAGTACTTCTTAGTAAACTGCCGTTGCTTAACAATATTCTCCTTGACATTCTCTTGAACTTCCGGCTTTAGTTTTGCAGTTATAACTGGAACTGAGCATCTAGTTCTCCTAGACATCAATCGTTGTAACGGACTAGACCCAATATGGTTCGAGGTGCTGCGTAGATCTAGTAATATCTTCCAAAAACAGTTTCCAGACTGCATTGCTTTTTTCATTAGATTTTTGGCTATTTTTACAGCAGATTCCCCTTTACCATTTCCTTGTTGATGGTGTGGTGAACTTCTGGTATGCTTGAACTCCCACTGCTTGGAGAAGTGTGCGAAGTTTTCACTAATAAATGGCGTACCCCCATCTGTCGTGACAACCTATGGGACGCCATGTCTGCTAAAGTTCTTCTTGCAGGTATCTATGATTGAAGAAGTCTTGATCGAGGATAGCTCATCGACATCAAATAAATCTGAAAAGAAGTCTACAGTTATTAAGAAGTATTTTCTGTTGTTACCTTTAGGATATTCAAATATGTCAAGACCAACTCGTTGAAAAGTCACGTCAGGTAAAGTTGGACATTGCAGGGTAAGGTTCCGCTGATTTGGTCTGTTTGCCAAACATATTTCACAAATATAGCACATGTTTGTTATATGACTATTGATGTCAGGCCAGAATACTGTGTCCCTAGCTTTCTTCATGCACGTTTCCATTCCCTGATGGCTATAGTGCAGTCGCTTCAGGATTGATTGTCGTAAACTTTTTGGAATGATTAACCTGTCTCCTTTAAGAAGAAGTCCATTTTGAATTGTTATTTCGTCTCGATATGTCCAGTAGCTCCTCATTGCCAAGTCCAGTTTATTGGCGTCAACTGGCCAACCCTCCGACACAATCAGCATTAATCTTTGAAAACTGGGATCTTTTAGTGTTTCGGATTTTATTTCTTCAATGCGTTGTTCTATGATACTGACGTTCTTCATTTCTTCTATTATATTAATTTCTTTAATCTCTGTCATCAAGCTCTCAAGGTCGTCCATTCGATAGATCTCTTCCCTTTTAGTGAACTCTGCACTGTTTGTTTTAAGTGACGCTCTAGATAGTGCATCCGCAATATGCATCAATTTACCTTTTTTGTATATTAGATTAAAGTTATATCTCTGCAGACTATGTCTCATTATCTGCAAGCGCCTGGGAGTGTCGAGTATCGATTTCTTGAAAATCGTTTGCAAGGGTAAGTGATCGCTTTCTACTACAATATTGCTTCTTCCGCAAAGATACTGGTCAAAACGTGCACTGCCAGGCACTCCTTTTCTATTTGTGTATACTGTTGCTCCGTTTTTGTAAGCGCCCTGGAAGCAAACGCTACTGGATGGCCTTCCTGTATCAGCACAACTCCTAGTCCCTTTTGGTTTGCGTCACATTGCAAAGTCACGTTTTTATCGACGTTATCATATTGCAATATAGGTGCTTTAATTATCATTTGCTTTAAGGATTGGAACGCTTTCTCTTCATCGGTGCCCCATTGCCATATTACATTGACTTTACAGATTTCACGTGATGGAGCTGCAATAGAAGAGAGATTAGGTAAAAATCGTGAAAGATATGTACAAAGGCCAATAAATGTTTGAGTTTCTGCTTTGGTTGTCGGTGGCGGCATGTTCATAATTGCATCAACTTTGCTGCTATCCATTTTCAGTCCTTCGTTTGTCAGCAAATGTCCATAAAAAGGTACCTGTTCCATCATAAGCTTCGTCTTGTCCGGATTCAATTTGATGTTGTGTTTGCTTTGCTTAGAAAGTAGATTCGAAAAATTCCTATTGTGGTCTACCGTTGCTTCTTCCATAGTATCGCCTTTCCCAAATACCAGGATGTCGTCTGCAATGACCTCTATTCCAACTAATCCATTGAGAATTTCATGCAAAATCTTTTGCCAATATTCAGGTGCTGGCGAAATACCAAACGGCATTCGATTCCACCTGTACCTGCCAAAAGGAATCCAAAACGTAGTCAGTGATCTGCTTGTTTCATCCAAAGGTACTTGCCAAAACCCGTTTTTTGTTCGAGGCTATTCTTTTGTTCGTCCATTTTTAACAAGAGGAGTTGCATCATCGCAGCCATATCATTACCGGTACTTGTCTGTTCATCCTCGTCAACATCAAAGGAGTATGCATCAGGATCATGTCCCTCGTTGTTCAAAGCCTCCTGAAGTCGGAGCACCAGGTCACTTTTTCCTCCACTGGCGCTGAGGCTTTTCTTGTTCAACTCGGATTTGAGTTGGACGAGGGTCAACTGCAATAGTTTTCGACCCATTCTAGCTTTTTCAAATAGTCAGAAAACAGTTTTTTTTTTTTTTACACACAATAAGTCCTATCCCACTTCTGACACCAATGTAAAATGTTTGTGTGGGTCCAAATGATAGAACTTATTCTTTTCAATAAAAATCGCTTTATTCAGTACAGTTACAATTCACTATTTAATTGTTTCTCACAGTACAATCCAATTTCTCAACTGCTTATACTTTTCTTATCTTTTACATAAACCACTTAATCACTTCTCCTAATTAACACTTCAAATTTCACTTTAGAACTGATTTGCATACCTTGGGGATGCTGGTATTTATACTCGAATGACATACTTCGAGAACAATCCCCGCCATCCAGCGTCCCATACGATTTCCAGTTTGCCAGAAAATTCGATTCCACTCTCCAGTCATCAATGGTCGAGACTTTGTTATTCAAGTATCAAAATCTTCTGGTCTTCGAGTATCGACATCTTCTACTCTGTAAATCTAGATGTCGCTGCTCACATTTAAGTGGTTATCACATTGCTCTCTCCCTACAGTTGTTCGTCCCGAACAACTTCGTCATTCAGCATCCCGTCGAAATGACACATTCTATCCAAATTGACCACTTTCAATTTTCCTCGATCCCCACGCTGGATCCGGTAGACAACGTCATTAATGCGGGTTATCACCTTGTATGGACCTTCCCAGTCCTATTGCAATTTTGGTGATTTGCCTTTCTTACGCTGAGGATTATACAGCCAAACCAGATCTCCTTCGTTGAAACCGGAAGATTTCGCCTTGATATCGTACCTAGTTTTCATGCGGCTGCTTGCTAGCTTCATCTTTTCTCTAGTGTCTTCATGCAATTTACAAATCCTGCTGCGTAAGTCATTCACGTACTCGTTCACCTCTTTGGGCTCCATCGGTGGGGATCCGAATTTTGCTTCACTTGGCAACCGAATTGTTTGACCAAATATGATCTCGGATGGAGTGTGCTCTGTTGAGCTATGGACCGCGTTTCGGTAGGCCATTAAGAAGAGGGGTATGTGTCGATCCCAATCCCGCTGGCAGTTGCTGACAACCTTAGATAGATGCTCATTCAAGGTCCGATTGAATCGCTCGACCATTCCATCAGACTGAGGGTGTAGTGGCGTTGTCCTTGTCTTTCTTATTCCCAAATATTGGCATATTTCCTGGAAGACTTTTGATTCAAAGTTTCGCCCTTGATCAGAGTGCAGCTCCATTGGGACCCCAAATCTGCTCACCCAGTTGTTGACTATCTGTTCGGCTACGGTCTTAGCCTCTTGATTTGGGATGGCAAACACTTCCGGCCACTTACTGAAGTAATCCATGACTACGAGAGTATATCGGTTTCCATTAAAGGTTTCGGGAAACGGCCCAGCGATGTCGATGGCTATTCGTTCGAAAGGTGCTCCGACATTATATTGTTGCATTTGTCCATGTGGCTTTACTTTTGGGCCCTTGGTAGCTGCACATCTTATGCACTTTTTGCACCAATTCTCGACATCTTGTTTAGCGCTTAGCCAATAGAAACGTTCCCTTACCTTTTCCAACATCTTGTTTATTCCCAAATGGCCTCCTGAGATTCCGTCATGTATTTCATGGAGCACTTGGTTGACTCTGGACCGTGGCACAATTAGCTGCATACGAGATGTTGTCCCATCTGCACTTTCCCATTTTCTCTTCAGCAATCCATCTTGCACAAAAAGCGAGTCCCACTGTGCCCAGTATGCCTTCAGAGTTTGGCTCCGATCTGATATCTGCTGCCAGCTTGGTCTTTCCTCGTGTTCTTTCCAGGCCAATATTGGTTCGATGTCATTGTCTGCCTGTTGGGAGGAACGGATTTAGTCTATACTCCAACCATCTATTGGCTCAGTCCTGATCATTTGGATAGTTGCCTGTTCTTTTGCTTCTTTACGATTGCAGTGTTCGCATTTTACTCCGCACGGTCGACGAGAGACAGCATCAGCATTTGAGTGGAGTGTTCCCTTGCGGTGTTGCACTTCAAAGTCGTAGCCCTGCAACTGCTCGATCCATCTTGCAACTTGGCCTTCAGGGTTCTTAAATTGGAGTAGCCATTTCAGAGCTGCGTGGTCTGTCCGAAGAATAAACTTTTGTCCGTAGAAGTACTTATGGAAATGCTTCGTAGCCAGAATTAAAGCCAGAAGCTCGCGCCGGGTTACACAGTAGTTCCGTTCAGGTCTGGAGAGTACTTTGCTATAATATGCGACCACTTTCTCTTGACCGTCCTTTTTAGTGACATCATTGAGACGTCGGTAGTCTACACAAAATCTCGTGCTGCCATCTTTCTTCTTCACGAAGACCACTGGAGATGCCCAGGGACTTTGCGATTCTTCAATCACTCCCTCAGCTTTCATCTTCGACATCATTTCGGCAACTTCTGTTTGCTTTGCCAATGGAAGACGCCTTGCAGGTTGACGGATTGGTCGAGCGTCTCCGGTGTCAATGTGGTGTTGAACAATATGCGTACGTCCATATTCTCCGTCTTGTG
Organism: Volucella bombylans; assembly: GCA_949129095.1. NCBI lineage: Eukaryota > Metazoa > Arthropoda > Insecta > Diptera > Syrphidae > Volucella > Volucella bombylans. Next base: position 46,383,696 of record OX422141.1, read on the forward strand.
TAGCAAATATATCAGCGTACTCAACGATTAGTTTTTCTGCCAGGATTCGCTGATCTTCGTCCAGATTACAGAGGCTGAGAATTTTGTTCTTGATTTTTATGCTCTGAACTGTAGTGACCGGTTTTGCACCCTTTTTTTTCCGTTGTGGTCGATATAGATTCAACAGGTACGTATTTTCCCACTATCTCCCCCTTTTTCACATTTACACTGAATGTCTTTGGATTTAGAATCCTTACAGGGACCATGTTGTTCTTTGGCTCCACTAAGGTCTTTCCCACCATGAAGTCTCTTTTCTTTTCTGGCTCCATCAAATAGAATCGGTGGCTACCAGGACCACCTTAAACTTTTGCCCACAAAATTGCTTCTGACGAAGGCTCTAGACTCTGATTGCTGCAGATAACGACATTTGAGACCGTGGTATTGGCGTTTCCGTATATCATTGGTATCTCCATGTTTCCGTATTTCGGGGTTTGTGCCCCCAAGTCGACTACAAGTCCATGTTCTCTCATGAAGTCTGTACCAATGATGCACTCGTCACATATGTCAGCTACTAGAAACGCGTGAGTGAATGTTATTCCGGCCAATTGGATTTGTATGCGGACTTCACCATATACCTTAATCGTTGCTCCTGTAGCTGTTCGCAAGCTGCAACTGCTAGTGTTATGCAACCAAGACTTCTGCACAAGATTCCTCCTGATGATTGAGGCCGTGGCACCGGTGTCTATTGTTGCCATCCATTTTTCTTTTCCACTGACTACTTCTACTAGAAGGCTTTCGCTGCATCGTTTTGCCAGCGAGACTTGGATGATGGTCCTGGGGCCGTCGACTCCTGCTACCAACTTCTGCCCCGCGAAGTTGGTGCTTAAGCATTTCCCGACTGATGGCTTCGGGAAGGTTGACGGGCTTCTTGATAGCTGTTTCTGCGGGTTTCTTCCTCTATTTGCTTGTCAACACAGTGAGGGCAGTCTTTTCGTCGCACCGGTTCTTTACACTGCCTTTGAAGGTGTCCTATTTTATTGCAATTCCAGCAGCGCATTATCCGACTATCCCGTCGAGTATCTCGTTCCTCGGCACTAATTCTTGTGCAGGAGCATTCGATAGATGTTACTTCCCTGACGAAATGTGTTCCCCTGGAAGCCTGATTGGCTGCTTCCATCGCCAGAGCGAAGGCAAGTGCTTCAGCAAGGGTTCTTTTCCCGGCCATCCTTACTGCCGACTGTAGCTTCGAATCTGCAATTCCCCTGATAAATGCATCTTTTGCCATTTCGTCGATAATTTCCTGGCCTGCGGTGGGGTATGACAGATGTGCAAGTCTACTCACGTCTGCTTGGAGCTGCTGCAGTGTTTCTCCTCTTTGCTGCGTTCGGCTTTGCAATTGGTCCTTGTAGACCTCCTGCATGTGGCTATCCCCAAACCGTTTCTCTATAGCCTGTACTAGAGTCACATAATCTTTATGCTTTTCGATGTCTACTGTTTGCAACAATTCTGCTGCAGGACCGTGCAGGGCCATTGTTAGGGCAAAACACTTTTCCTCATTGTACCAGTCGTTTGCACAGGCAGCCATTTCAAACTGCTTCTTATAAGTAGACCATGGGGTCTGGCCATCGAATGAGGGAGGCTTCAACTCTTTTCTCCTTGGACCGCTTAAAGAACATTCTCGCAGTTTCTGTTTTCGCACTGTGTCGAGCTCTTTTGCCAGTTGCTGAACTTTGCTGTCCATTTCTTCGAATTTTTCGCCAACATTCTTTTCTATTGTATCAAATTTGTCATCTTCTCTATTCTTTCAAATTTGTCATCGATTTCTTCAAATTTTTGCTGGAGAATGTTCTTTTGTTCTTCCAGATTATTCTTTTGTTCATCCATTTTCTGTTGAAGACCGTGCAGATTGTTGGTTTGTTCGTTGAATTTTTGTTCAATGCTGCTCTTCTGCTCGTCCATTTTTTGTTCCAGACTGTTCTGGAGAATGTTCTTCTGTTCTTCCATATTTTTCTTTTGTTCGTCCAGCTTTTGTTCGAGGCTATTCTTTTGTTCTTCCAGATTTTTCTTTTGTTCGTCGAGACAGTTCTTCTGTTCGTCCATTTTTTTGTTTTGTTCGTCCATTTTTAATAAGAGGAGTTGCATCATTGCAGCCATGTCATTGCCGGTACTTGTCTGTTCATCCTCGTCAACATCAAAGGAATATGCATCAGGATCATGTCCCTCGTTGTTCAAAGCCTCCTGAAGTCGGAGCACCAGGTCATTTTTTCCTCCACTGGCGCTGAGGCTTCTCTTGTTCAACTCGAATTTGAGTTGGACGAGGGTCAACTGTAATAGTTTTCGACCCATTCTAGCTTTTTCAAATAGTCAGAAAACACTTTTTTTTTTTTTTTTACACAATAAGTCCTATCCCACTTCGGACACCAATGTAAAATGTTTGTGTGGGTACAAATGATAGAAATTATTCTTTTCAATACAAATCCCTTTATTCAGTACAGTTACAATTCACTATTTAATTCTTTCTCTCAGTACAATTCAATTTCTCAACCACTTATACTTTTCTTATCTTTTACTTAAACCACTTAATCACTTCTCCTAATTAACACTTCAAATTACACTTTAGAACTGATTTGCATACCTTCGGGATGCTGGTATTTATACTCGAATGACATACTTTGAGAACAATCCTCGCCATCCAGCGTCCCATACAATTTCCAATTTGCTAGAAGATTCGATTCCACTCTCCAGTCGAGACTTTGTTATTCCAGTATCGAAATCTTCTGGTCTTCAAGTATCGACATTTTCTGCTAGATGTCGCTGCTCACATTTAAGTGGTTATCACATTATATTCTGTCAGAATTTCCGATGCTGTGGGATTTAAAAATTTCAGTCTATTAACTTGGATGATTTTCATTGCAATAGAATCTTTAGCACCAACTATAACTTCACACTCAGAATTAAGCAAATGAAAAAGAAGATTATATTTTACGCCGTTGGAAACACAGGTCTATCTCCCTTCGCCGACTGGTTTTAATATACTCGTATGTCTACAGAAACTTTTTAATTTTGCAGCACTTTCGTTTAATAAACACCCATTTAACTTTGAGAACAACTTCTAGCTCATAATATTGCATGATGTCCCTGTGTCAATTATACATTTTATCTTTTCTAATGAATGCCGTTTTCCTGTTGTTTTGACGAACTCTATATTTCTTCTAACAACATATACTCTTTTTATCTTCATTGCCAACTGATTGCACTAGCAAAATTTCATCGTCCGTTGTGTTACTGTTGTCTTCAACTGCATATATGATTCCCAACCATATTCCTAGTTTTGTTGTTTCTTCTATCATCATATGTATTTTGATTAGCTGTGCAAGCTGAACTGAAATGATTTTTTCCGTTGCAATTTCTACATATTTTTCCATAAGCGGCACATTTGCCTCTTTGATGAGAGTAACCACAGTAACTGCACACTTTGGTTTGTTGCGTGTGTGTTGGTGTATAAGCGGCCGATCTATTCGACTGTTGATTTCTTTTATATATTCTATTGGCTTCATGTGTTTCGTGATTGATTTCTTTTTCAGCCTTTGATATGTTTTTCATTCTCTCTGTTGTCTGTTCGATTAGTTTGCTTATATCTATGGCCTTTTGCAATGTCAAATCTTCAGTCATTAAAAGCTTTTTCCTCATCTCGTTACTTATAATCCCTGGTATTATACGATCACACATAAAATCATCTTCTTGGTTTTCTGTATATTGTAAAATGTTTGTGTGGGTACAAATGATAGAACTTATTCTCTTTTCAAAACAAATCGCTTTATTCAGTACAGTTACAATTCACTATTTAATTGTTTCTCTCAGTACAATCCAATTTCTCAACCGCTTATACTTTTCTTATCTTTTACTTAAACCACTTAATCACTTCTCCTAATTAACACTTCAAATTTCACTTTAGAACTGATTTGCATAATTTGGGGATGCTGGTATTTATACTCGAATGACATACTTCGAGAACAATCCTCGCCATCCAGCGTCCCATACGATTTCCAGTTTGCTAGAAAATTCGATTCCACTCTCCAGTCATCAATGGTCGAGACTTTGTTATTCAAGTATCGAAATCTTCTGGTCTTCGAGTATCGACATCTTCTGCTCTGTAAATCTAGATGTCGCTGCTCACATTTAAGTGGTTATCACATTGCTCCCTCCCTACAGTTGTTCGTCCCGAACAACTTCGTCATTCAGTATCCCGTTGAAATGACACATTCTATCCAAATGGACCACTTTCAATTTTCCTCGATCCCCACGCTGGATCCGGTAGACAACGTCATTAATGCGGGTTATCACCTTGTATGGACCTTCCCAGTCCTGTTGCAATTTTGGTGATTTGCCTTTCTTACGCTGAGGATTATACAGCCAAACCAGATCCTCCTGCTACCCTGGAGTCGACTCCTGCTACAGTCTTCTGCCCCGCGAAGTAAGCATTTCCTAACTGATGGCTTCTGGTAATTTGACCGGTTTCTTGGTAGCCGTTTCTGCCGCTTTTTCTTTCTATTTGCCTGTAACCCCAGTGCAGGCAGCCTTCTCGTCGTACCGGTTCTTTACAATGCCCTTGCAAATGTCCTACTTTATCGCAGTTCCAGCAGCGCATCCTTCGTCTCTCCCGCGGGATATTTCGTTGCATGGTAGTTGGTCTTGAGCAGGAGCATTCACCAGATACTATTTCCCTTACGAAATGCATTCCTTTGGAAGCCTGATTGGACGCTTCCATCGCCAGAGCGAAGGCAAGTGCTTCAGCAAGGGTTCTTTTCCCGGCCATCCTTACTGCTGATTGTAGCTTCAAATCTGCAATTCCCCTCATGAATGCGTCCTTTGCCATTTCGTCGATTATTTCTTGGCCTTCGGTGGGGTATGACAAATGTGCCTGTCTACTCACGTCTGCTTGGAGCTGTGTTTCTCCTCGTTGCTGCATACGGCCTTGCAGTTGAACCTTGTAAACTTCCCGCATGTGGCTATCCCCAAACCGTTTCTCGATAGCCTGCACTAAACCCATATAGTCTCTATTCTTTTCGATATCGATTGTTTGTAACAATTCTGCCGCAGGACCACGTAAGGCCATCGCTAGGGCAAAGCACTTCTCCTTATTGTCCCAGTGGTTTGCACAGGCAGCCATTTCAAACTGCTTCTTATAAGTAGACCATGAAGTCTGGCCATCGAATGAGGTAGGCTTCAACTCTTTTCTCCTTGGACCGCTTAAAGAACATTCTCGCAGTTTCTGTTTTCGCACTGTGTCGAGCTCTTTTGCCAGTTGCTGAACTTTGCTGTCCATTTCTTCGAATTTTTCGCCAACATTCTTCTCTATTGTATCAAATTTGTCATCAACGTTCTTCTCCATTCTATCAAATTTGTCATCAACTTTCTTCTCTATTCTTTCAAATTTGTCATCGATTTCTTCGAATTTTTTCTGGAGAATGTTATTTTGTTCTTCCAGTTTTTGTTCTAGACTATTCTTTTGTTCGTCGAATTTTTGCAATGCTGCTCTTCTGCTCGTCTAGATTTTTCTTTTGTTCATCAAATTTTTGTTTGAGACTCTTCTTTTGTTCTTCCAGATTTTTCTTTTGTTCATCCATTTTTAACAAGAGGAGTTGCATCATCGCAGCCATATCACTGCCGGTACTTGTCTGTTCATCCTCGACAATATCAAAGGAGTACGCATCAGGATCATGTCCCTCGTTGTTCAAAGCCTCCTGAAGTCGGAGCACCAGGTCACTGGCGCTGAGGCTTCTCTTGTTCAACTCGGATTTGAGTTGGACGAGGGTCAACTGCAATAGTTTTAGACCCATTTTTTCAAATAGTCAGAAAACACTTTTTTTTTGTTTTACACACAATAAGTCCTATCCCACTTCTGACACCAATGTAAAATGTTTGTGTGGGTACAAATGATAGAACTTATTCTCTTTTCAATACAAATCGCTTTATTCAGTACAGTTACAATTCATTATTTAATTGTTTCTCTCAGTACAATCCAATTTCTCAACCGCTTATACTTTTCTTATCTTTTACTTAAACCACTTGATCACTTCTCCTAATTAACACTTCAAATTTCACTTTAGAACTGGGATGTTGGTATTTATACTCGAATGACATACTTCGAGAACAATCCTCGCCATCCAGCGTCCCATACAATTTCCAATCTGCTAGAAAATTCGATTCCACTCTCCAGTCGAGACTTTGTTATTCCAGTATCGAAATCTTCTGGTCTTCGAGTATCGAAATTTTCTGCTCTGTGAATCTAGATGTCGCTGCTCACATTTAAGTGGTTATCACAATATGAACAACTCTTTATCAGCTCTCTTAAACGACATACATATGCTTCTACTGTTTCATCTTCCTCCTGTTTTGCTGTATTGAATAAAAATCGCAAGTACCTTGTATTTACTTTCGGTTTAAAGTATGCCTCCAGCGAATCAAGAATACCTTTTACCATTCCCTTGTTTGTGTCCAAAATTTTCAATTGAGATAAAGTTCGGAAAGTGAGATTAGTAGGTCCAATTAATAGGTTGGAAGGGGAAAAGGTCTGTTTTTGAAAAGGGGTAAATTTGTTGGATTTGGTACAGTGAGGGGACACAAATAGAACACCACAATTAAACATGTTTATCTTTCTTTTTGTTAAAAGGCTGACGCTACACTTCTTCTGAAGAGGTGATCTTCCTCTGCGTAAGCTCTTTCATCAATCATACTCTTTAAGACTCTTTCCGAACAGATGGTAAACATAATTTGTGCAGACCGTCCCTAAAAAACGCGAACGTTCTTTTCTCTCTTCCTACATACCCATTGAATTTACGAAAGCTTCTCAATGACCAGCAGTACGGTTTTCGTAGCAACAGGTAATTTGATGGCATGTCTCCCCGAAAAGTGGAACCAAAGCCTACATCAATCTGGCGAAGGCAAGATAGTCGCACTTGGTATTTCTAAGGCATTTGAAAGAGTTTGGCATCAGGCTCTTTTGTCGAAAATGTGTGCTTTTGGGATCAATGACTCTCTTCTTCAATGGATTAGAAATTACCTTTCGGAACATTCAATTCAAGTTGTCTTGGATGGTTTCAAGTCTGATATTCACAAAATAAATTCTAGTGTGCCCCAGGGCTCCGTTCTGGCTGCGACACTCTTTTTAATTTTCATCAACAACCTCTTGTCTGCTATTTCTAATCCAATATATTCCTTTGCTGACGACAATACCCTCGCTTTTCATATTCGTTCACGGACTCAGTTCCCGCTCTTCGCCTGTAGAACGGGGACGACTACGATCATAAAATTCCAATATTAACAGCATAACCTATCGGGGAACTATTAACAGAGTGGAACTTAATGCTTCCAAAATGCAATACTGTCTGCTGTTATCAACGCAATGTTTAAATACCCAGCCATTATCCATGAATGGCACTTACATCGTCGAAGCCGAAAACTTTCCATTCTCGGTATGTGTGTCAGCGACAACTTACGTTGGAATGACCACATATTCGGTGTCGTCAAAAATGCTGCGAAATGTCTAGGATTCCAAAAGCGATGTAAGTAATACTTCACCCCTTCTGATCTGGCTCCAATATATAAGGCATTTATCTGCCCGAAATTGGAGTACAATGTCCACATCTGGTCGAGTGTGCCTAAAACACTCCCTGAACCTGCTAGATAGGATTGAAAACAGTGCGACAAAACGGGCGATACTAATATCACTTAGACAATGGGCACACTCGTAATGTCTCGTATCTCACTCTGTTTTATCGCTATTTCCACCGTCAGTTCTCAATAGAAATTGCCAGTAGCATTCCGCCCCTTCAAACCTTTAACCGTAGTACCCGTCTCACTATGAATGCTCATCAGTATACCCTCAAGCTCAATTTTGGACGGGATACGGGGAAGAAAGCGTCCGATCTGTTCGTATTGTAAAGTGTTTGTGTGGGTACAAATGATAGAACTTCAATACAAATCGCTTTATTCAATACAGTTACAATTCACAATTTAATCGTTTATCTCAATACAATCCAATTTATCAACCGCTTATACTATTCTTATATTTTACTTAAACCACTTAATCACTTCTAATTAATAGTTCAAATTCAACTAATGAACTGACTTGCATACTTTGGGGATGCTGGTATTTATACCCGCATGACATACTTCGAGAACAATCCTCTCCATCCAGCGTCACATACAATTTTCATTTTGCTAGAAAATTCGGTTCCACTCTCCATTCACCAATGGTTGTGGCTTTGCAATTCAAGTATCGAAATCTTCTGCTATGTAAACCTAGATGACGCTACTCATATTTAAATTGATATCACAGTATTGTGATATCCATTTGAGTGTGAGCAGCGTCATCTATATTTCCACAGCAAAAGGTTTCCTTATTTGAATAGCAGAAGCCTCAACCATCGGTGAATTTAGAATTGAATCGAATTTTTGCTGCTCACATTCAAATGGATATTACATTGCTCCCCTGCTAAAGTTGTTCGTCCCGAATGAATGAATCAAAGTTTATTCCTTTTCACAAAATGCCACTTAGCTTGAATGTCCAACTTCCTTGACTGAGCTGGTCGATGTCGGAGCTCTGATCGTATGCAAGACACTCCTTGTTTTTGGTTTGGATTCTACTTTGATCTGTGTTGACGAAGATAATAACGTGGTTGGAATGATACAAACTAGACGTTCACGCTGTGCTGGGCCCACTCCAACCTCTTGCTCATGTTTCCCCATCAATTCATCCAGTAGTGCTGGATTTGCTAAATGATGTTTTTTTTTTTATAATTTACGCTCCTAAGGAGTTAGATACCCTTTTACTGTTGCCAGGGTGCGGGCGGAAAGGTAGAAGGAGGAGAAAGGAAAAATTGTTTTTTGTAGTGGTTTGAAACTCAGGTTTATTTGGTTTCGATATTCGCTCTCCAGGGGTGGGAGTCCGAATAGGACGGAGAGGTTTTTCTTCACTCAGAGTGATTCGAAGTTATAATTCGCACTAGTTTTTTGTGGTGCTCCACAACAGCCAAATCTACGTGTCAGTGTTATGCCTTCACACGCATAATTTTTCTGTCTGAGTTCCAATTACACAAATGAAAAACTGACTTGTCATGGGCAGGACCTTGACCCTCCGAGTGAGAAGCGATTGCTAGTACCACTACACCACGGCCACCCATAGTGGAGCATACCACTTACTTCCAGGAACACCAATAAATTCTTTACCTTCGTGGCAAATGGTATTATCAGATCCAATATGTTCCCTGGAATCTGTATAATGTCCATTACCTTCGAGAGTTGACTTTGATCTAAGCATTCAGGGCACCCGAAACGAAACTCCAATGTGGACATAAACTGGTCAACATTATCTGGATCTACGAGTATAAGCAACGATTTAACTACGTCTCTTGCATACCCTTTAATATTTTTCTGCAGCCGGAACATATTCTCCACCCTGCTGTATTGAACATATTTATCGATACTCTTCCAGTCTGCCACGAATTTCTTCTGAAATGGTGTTCTTCCACGCTGGCAAAACCCATGCGTAAGCATTTTATCAATCCTACTCTTTAGGACTCTTTCCAAGCAGATGGAAAATAGAATTTGTCTAGTCTGTCCCTGAAAAAGGTGAATCTTCTTGTGTCTCCTCCTATAGACCCATTGCACTTACGCCCCTTCTTTCCAAGGGCTCGGAAACGCTGATAAACCATCAGCTCATGAAATATCTCGAAGACGTCCACTGGTGATTTGATGACATGTCTTACCGAAAAGTTGAATCAAAGTCTAAACCAATCTGGCGAAACCAAGAGAGTTGCGCTTGATAAACAGAGTTTGACATCAGGATCAACGACTCTTTTCTTCAATGGATTAGAAGCTACATTTTGGAACGTTAAATACAAGTTGTTTTGTATGGTTTCAAGTCTAATATTCATAAAATAAATCCTGGTGTACTCAGGGTTCCGTTGAGACACCGACACTCTTTTTAATTTTCAACTCTGATATCTTGTCTGCCACTTCTAATCCAATATCTGGGGAACTATCAACAGAGTGGAATTTAATGAATTCAAAACATAATGCTCTCTGCTGTCGTTAAACCGAAATACCCATAAGTATTGTAAAATGTTTGTGTGGGTACAAATGATAGAACTTATTCTTTTCAATACGAATCCCTTTATTCAGTATAGTTACAATTCACTATTTAATTGTTTCTCTCAGTACAATCCAATTTCTCAACCGCTTATACTTTTGTTATCTTTTACTTAAACCACTTAATCACTTCCCCTAATTAACACTGATTTCACTTTAGAACTGATTTGCATACCTTGGGGATGCTGGTATTTATACTCGAATGACATACTTCGAGAGCAATCTTCGCCATCCAGCGTCCGATACGATTTCCAGTTTGCTAGAAAATTCGATTCCACTCTCCAGTCATCAATGGTCGAGACTTTGTTATTCAAGTATCGAAATCTTCTGGTCTTCGAGTATCGACATCTTCTGCTCTGTAAATCTAGATGTCGCTGCTCACATTTAAATGGTTATCACAGTATTATCCATGAACGGCACTTGCACTGTTGAAACCGAAAAAATATTCATCCTCGATAAGTGTGTCAATGACAACTTACGTTAAAATGACCTGTTGAAGCATAAAAACAGATGACATCAAATAAAATCATTAAACAGAAAACAGAGGACATAAAACAAACATAGCAGAAACAAAATCCATGCAAGTACAACAACAATCAAACAAAAACATAACCGACAAGAATGTATAGGTTACAAAAACCGATATAAAGATTTTTATTACACTTTAGACTTCAAATCAGTGCGTTTTATTCTTCCGCTCTAGTCTGTTTTAATCTTTTAAAAACGGTTTTACGAACCGAGTCAAAATAATATATTTAGTCGCAAAAATAAAACCCGAAGAAACACTGAAAAGTTCGTTTAATCAATAATTATTTCTTATATTTCAAGAGATGCTATCTCGTCGACGGTTACAGCGTAATGGCGGAACAAAAAGAAAAAAACCTGGTATTTTTGGCGGCTTCTCTTAGGGAGCACCTATCTGATGGCTGTCACTTGGACATGCTGTGTAGCTGTGAATTTGAACTCGACGTTGCCAGAATGCTCCGTTTGGCGTCTCTTAACCACCCGCCACAGAGGCCCTCCAGAAGGCTCACGCACCCTAAAGGTAGCACTTAGGGATCTGGACGCGGCGACCGGTGCGGGTACTGGTAGGTTGAGTCGAAGTACGTTGTGGCGTTGCGGGTTAATCGGTGCGGATATGGACGGCTGTTCGTTGTCGTTATGGTCGGTCTGTAAGTATGCTGGCTTCAGGCGAAATCTTAGATGGCTTCCCTCGAATTTCCAGTGTGAAAAATTTGTCGTGGCGTTCTCCTATCTTAAAGGGCCATTCTCTCTTGAAAGAATCTATTAACCATAAAGAATTACTAATGGAAATCGAAATATATACTTATTTAAATCTCAATGCAACAAACAACAAATATCGTTTTAACTTTTCTAAAACTAATTTTGTGGAACTTACTAATTTTTGGAATAACGTCGATTGGTTCAATGATGTAACTTGAATTTAGATTGTACGAGTATGTACAAACGGTTCGTTGAAATACTATGCGTTGGCTTTGCATGATTTGTCCCAATGTCTAAAAACAGGGTTTTATCCAAGCTTCCTTGGTATACTAAACAACTAATTCATTTAAAGAATCTAAAAACCAAAGCATTTAAGATGTTAGAAAAATCGAATAAATAAAACCATTATGAGAATTTTAGCAAATTGCGCAAAGACTTTATATGGCTTAGTAAATTTCTTCACAAGGGTGACATCATGTCTATTGAATGCAACATTAAACAGGATACCCACTAGATCACCGAAATCAAGCAGTGTGGGCGCCGTAAGTACCTAGATGGGGTACCACATGGGAACTCGGTACCGCGTGCTGTGTTGACAAACGTCACATGGACATAGTACCCCGGCGTAAAATCCCGGACTTTACAAAATTCATTTGTATCGATCCCTTGAAAATAAATAAATTAAACAGAATAGTAAAAAGTTCTGGAATATATAAATTCTAAACGAAAATCAGTTGGAATTCCAAATATTATGCTTTACAAAAAATAGAATCGTCTACTGTTGAATCAACTCTAGACCTTTTCGTTACCTTCTTTGAATCTGTCTACACAAACTGTAATTTCCATGCCAATGTGCGAAGGAATATCATTAGCAGTGTGAATTGGTTCACTTCAATTAAGCTTTGAAGAAGTTCTCCTGGCTCTTCAGACTCTTCAGCCAAATCCAATAGAGGTGCTGATGGTACTCGTATACCTGCCATATTACTGAAATATTGTAGTAGTTCGCTTTGTACTCCTTTGGTGAACATCTTTAACCGTTCACTTTCCGAAGGAAATTTCTTAGATGTATGGAGGGCGTCATTTTTGGTGCCTATTCATAATTCTGGTTCAAAAAATAATGTTGAGAACTATCGAGGTTTTGTACACTTTCAGCGATCCCTAAACTTTTTGAAAGTATCGTGAAAAACAGACTTGAGTTTTTGAAAAAGGAATGTTTATCTGAAGCTCAGCATGGGTTCCTATCTGGACGGTAGACTGTTACGAACTTGTTTTTTTTTCTTCTTACATAGTCAATGAGATGGAGAACAAAAGTCAGGTCGACGTCATATATACCGACTTTAGTAAAGCTTTCGATTCGGTATAACATTCAATTCTCCTAGAGAAACTAGAATCCTTTGGTTTCACTCTGAAATTCTTCGCTGGATTTCATCTTTTCACATTGGTCGCACTCAATGAGTTAAAATTGGAACTTCACTTTCGAGAACGGTAAATTGTCCCTCCGGCGTACCGGAAGGGATCTTTACTTTTCTTTATTTTTATTAACGACGTTGTTTCTGTCACCATAAATAGTCAGTGTTTACTGTATGCAGATGACGTAAAACCTTTTTCTGCTATTAACCGTGTAGAAGATTGTCATTTGATATGATCGGATCTAAATCGTATTACTGAATGGTATTACTGATTGCTTGACACTCAACATAAATAAATGAAATGCGATTTGTTTCACCAGAGTTTCGTCATCTATCGAGTTTAATTATTCAATTAATTCAGCTCGTTTGCGCAAGGTACATAAGATTAAGGACTTAGGTGCTTTCCTGGACTCTTCATTTTCTTTTAAAGCCCATATTGAATATATCGTTGCAAAAGCTGATTCAGTTGTTGGATTTATAAAACGAAACGGAAATGACTTTAACGATCCATTTGCCTTATTATCGATTTTCACTGGGTTGGTTCGATCGCTTCTTGAATATGTCGATGTCATTTGGAATTATACATATTCAACCTATTCAGATCGGCTTGAAAAGGTTCAGAGGCGTTATAGAAAATATATTTTTTACAAAATGCATTGGGTCCAATTGCCAAATTAGAATGCAATATGCCTACTACTTGGAATCAAATCCCTGAAATCCCAACGACAGATTCATCATGTAATGTTTGTGAGAGACTTACTGTGCTACCATATAAGATGCCCTTCTCTTCTCTAGATGGTACCCATTTATGCTCCATCTAGACCCTTTTTTTCAGCAAAGTCATAGAACTAATTACGGTCAAAATGAACCCATATCCAGAGCTATACTACGAGTAGCTCTGATTATAGCGACATAAATGTATCTTTATCTATACATAACTTTAAATCTAAACTATTGTATACGAGTATACTCGTATTTATATTTTAATAAAAAAAAATATTAATATGTAGATACACTAAATTTGTAACGTCTGTTAGCTACGTAACAGAATAATGCTTGCGATGAATAAAAAAAATTGGTGTAACTATCGAGGCTTTGACGGAGTCGCTGCGAACGAATGCGTGGAGTAATGTTTGTAAGTTTTGGTGAACGAACGGGCGTTGGTTTGTGTGCCATGATGTCTGCTGAGACCTCGACTGCCGCATCATGTTTCGGAGGTCTGTGGTGAATTCGGTTTGCGAGCGATTGTCGGGCGTTGGTGCTAGTAAATGGGCCGGGAGCCTGAGGGTGGAGTGGCGTTAATATCATCCCTCAGAGTTCCTCGGAGACCGAGTAGTATGAGTGGCAAGCGCTTGGCCATTGCAATTTGCCGCCTTCAGCGTCCGATGAAACCGCTTGATGATTCCGTTTGACTGCGGGTGATACTAGGTCGTCATTGTGTGGTTTACTCCGAGCAACTTACATAGTTCCGTAAAGTCGGAAGAAGTGAATTGCTTTCCTTGATCCGATGTGATTTGCAAGCGGGATCCGAAGCGAGCAATCCCACCGTTGGTAAGGGCACTTGCACAATTGATCCTGGACATGTCAACCATTGGGTGTACTTCTGGCCATCTAGTGTAGCGATCGATGACCGTCAAGAGGTAGCGGTACCCCTCGGAGGGTGGGAATGGTCCTAAGATGTCTATGTTGATGTTAGCGAAGCGCTCGTCGGGGGTAGCACAGCGTTGGAGTTCGGCTCTCGAGTGGCGATGTACTTTCGTCTGCAGGCATGGAATACATGTTTTGGCGAATTTAGACCAATGTTGGCGAATGATAGGCCAGATGAAACATTCGGTCATGAGACGCGCTGAGGCCCGGCGATCTGGATACGAAAGGTTATGAGTTGCATCAAAGAATGCCTTACGTAGATCCTTCGTCAAAAACGGTCGGACTTGGTTGTGCGATATATCGCAATAAATGGGATTGCCTAGATTAGGGAAAGAAAAAAAAAGATAGGCGACAACAAATCTGCTGCATGGTTATCGTCGCCCTTGATATATCAGGTGTCGGTGGTAAATTCGCAGATGAACGACAGCTAATTCGTTTGTTGCGACGAGGATTTCTCTGGCCGTTGCTTGAAGGCGAATATGAGTGGCTTGTGGTCTGTTTGGATGTGGAATTTACGTCCTTCTAACAAGTCACGCAAATGGTGTACGGCCAAGTACATTGCGGTGAATTCTCTAAGGTTCGTGGAATAGCGTTGTTGCCTCAAGGAGAACTTTTTTGGAAAGTATCCCAGTGGCTCTGGTACGATATTGATTATTTGGTGTAGAGCCACACCTGCTGCTAAGTTCGATGCATCCACGACAAGGCTTAACTCTGGGTGCAATCAATACCTTACCCAGCAACATAAACAAACAACAGTCAGTATAAAGGGAGCACCAGTCACGCGCTCACCCAGCTCAGCTATAACATCTTTTACCAAACGTCACCATAGCTGGGGACAACGATCGCTACCTTGCTGACTCACCGTAGCATTATGCATGTTTGGTTATTATTTTATTATTTAAGTAGATTAGTTTATGTATGCATTTATTTCTAATTAATTATAAGTATAAAAGAGGCATTCGGCCCACCAATAAAGACATTCTTTCATGGATTGATCTAACGCAAGCGTGATTATTTTCACATCGATTATTATTACCAGTGCACAGGTTCAAGTGCTTGGCTCACTACTAATCAAGGATAACACGTTTGTGTGCTTGATATGATTCATTCAACAGTTTTGGTGACCCCGACGATAGCTGACAACTACGGAAAGGTATTGTGAAACAGACTTCACTCAAAATTTTTCTACATCGGAAACCAATCACTTCATCGTCAGACTACCGTTTCGAGAAAATGGGGCGGTCCTAGATGACTCAAAACAAACAGCCTTAAGTCGTTTTCTATCCTTGGAAAGACGACTCTACAAAAACCCGAAGCTTAGAGAGGATTATGTCAAGTTCATGGACAAATATGAGTCTCTCCAGCATATGGAGGAGATCAAACAAGAAGTCATAAAGGGACCACATTTCTTCATTCCACACATCTTGAAACCAGATAGCAGTACAACAAAACTACGCGTGGTTTTTGATGCATCCGGTTATTATTTTATTATTTAAGTAGATAAGTTTAGTTAAGTATTTATTTGTAATTAATTATAAGTATAAAAGAGGCATTCGGCCCAAAAATAAAGGCATTCTTTTATTTATTGATATATTTGTATTTTTTGTATTTTTTGTATTTATTGTATTTATTGACTAGATAGTACCAGAGTACATGAAGATTAACACATAATTAGTACAGGATATAAAGTAACATTAAATTACATACAATGTGCAAAAGTATACAAAGAAAATTACAATTAATTAAAGCAAAGTAATATAAGATATTTAGGTAAATATAAAATAAATAAAAGAAAAGATAATAACACAAATAAAGTTAAGATCTCAACCAAGGAAAATTAATAATCACTAAAAAAGAGAAATCATTTCAAATTAGAAAAGTGTTCAGAGCAGACTGTATGAAATTTTCTATGTTCGATAGTACACCTCACATATTGAGTAGATTATTCCATAGCTTGACAGCATAAATAAAAAATTGCCTGCGTGATGTTAAACAGGTGTATCTGGCAGGTCGCAACACTATATAGCGATTAGTAGAACAAAAATTAATTATGTTAAACAGATAGTTTGGTTCTTTCTTATGAAAATCTGTGAAAACTAGAAAACAGGAGCGATATTTGAAAAAATCTTCCAACTTGCATCCGAGAATTTGAATAGCTTCCGATGAGATATGATCAAACCTACGACGGATTGAATACAAACCGGCCAATTGAGTTAAAAGCTTTAGTTTTTGAAGTGTAAGAATTCATCGGATATGATTCGGATTATTAGAGTTTTAACTAATTTTAGCTTAACTTGCATAGGTAAACTTGTTATAGTAACAGATAACATACACCTTATTTATTACAGTGTTTATGTAAGAATCCCACTTTAATTTGTTGTTAAACATGATCATAGATAAACTAACCTAGATGTCAAACTCTACTAATACTTTTGCAAACCCTTAACTTTCGCACAGATACACTGTAAGTGAATTCTAACACTTTTGCATCTCTATAACTTTGTCAAAATTTGCTAGAATGAGAGCAATTTACAAGTAAAATTGCTAGAATGAGAGCGATTTGCACGAGTGTGTGTAACGTTTTTTGGTTAAAATGGGCGTGGTTTGTATAAAAAAGGAGGGAGATTGCCGTTGATCATAATTCGCACGTATTCACAGACAGAAGTCCCATTTACAATACTGCGAGATGCGATACGTTGTTCGAAAACGAGAGCGCATGAACTGTCAAAAATATTTCCGTAACATGTAATTCAATGTGTTCGTTTACAATAATGCGAGTCACGCAGCGAGCCTCGCAGTTAATTTCGAAAATCTGGAAAGCTCTCGCATCTCGCAATGCATGACAGCTAAATTGTTGTTGTTTTTATTTTGAGCTTGTTATTTGTGAGTGGTGTTTTGACGCATCATTGTAAACAGACATCAGATGTCTGAATGCAAGAGCCCTCGCATCCCATCTCGCAGTATTGTAAATGGGACTTGAGTCACACGAATAGGGGCGATCAGTATAAAACCCGTTTTGATTTCCCAATATCTGGAAAGTTTGCCATCTACGTTAGTTTATCTATGAAAATGATTCCAAGATTTTTAGCGTGCGTGACATATTCAACTTGGCAAGAGTTTAAAAGGTGACGTGCAACTGTATCCCGACTGGAAACGTGACTGAAGAGGATTAAGGAGCTGTTTGTCTTTTATAAATTGTTTGATCTGGTTGCTTACAATACATTCAAAAACTTTGGATAAAAAGGATAGATTGGTCTATATTCAGAGTTTGTATTTTTTTTTTTGGAATTAGGATGATTTTGGATTTTTTCCAGGCACAGGGGTAAGCAGATGCCATAAAGATAGTGTTAAATATATGGATAATGTAGGGAAGTAAAAGAGGAAGCAGCATTTTTATAAAGTCTGGGTGAATATTATCAAGTCCAACAGACGTGCATCTAAATTAAAAGACTGCGTCTCCTACGCAGTACCTACATGTCAACTGCAGCCAGGAAAAAAGCTTTTTCTCGATCTTGTTGTGCTGTCGTAGGGCTAGTGGTGTGAGGTGATATTGCGAACTTCTTTCCACAAAAACTTTGAGGAACGATCACAATTAAATCAGTCATTATAATAACTAAGTTTAGCGGATCGAATAAGCTTTTTAACAAGCTGCTTTAAAGACACTAAACATTTCCGCACATCCAAAACGTTTCCAACGACGGAACGAGACATCTCTCCTTTTCATGGCTTTAAGAATGTCATAAGAAAGCCAAGGACAACCCTGTGACTTTAAAACTCGAGTCTAAATAGGAACATGTTCATTAAATATGTAAGTAGTCAATTGTGGTAGTCAAGAAATCAGTTTATTTATTAACAACATCTGATGTCAAATAAATTGAAATCCAATGAATAGACAAACAATCACTAAAAAGTCTTTCAACATTTACATTGCGGAAGTCACGATATTGGATAGACTGGGACGAGTTTTTATGAACATGGAAATGGAATGTAGCAAAAATAAGATCATGGTACAAAAAGACGGGGACAGATAATTTACTAAAGCACTTAACAAAATTTTCATCACTTGCAAGAGACACATCTAATAAAGACGGAACACAGTTAGGCTTAAAGTGGGTAGAATTAGTAATGTTTAGAAAAGAGAGTCCATTGATGTTTTAAAAGATTTGGAAGATGAAATAAGAAGATTTATGTTTAAAACTCCACAAAGAATGAAATTTGGTGCAAGGTGTCACATTTCTTCCACAATTGGGAAAATAATACGAGAATTTGCGATATGAGGAGGCACATAAAAAGTTTCGAGAATACATTTATTTTCGCCATTAAGTATTTCAATAAAATAGTAGTCCGAATATTCAGCGCCATCCGAACACTTAACAGGACTGGACCTGATATATTTTCTAACCTAAATAGCAACACCACCTCCAATTGCGTGAGCTCGATCAGCCCGGTAAGGTTTTTTAAAACCTTTTAGAGAAAACAAATTACTATTCAAATTATGATGAAGCCAGGTTTTGAACACTCATAAAACGTCAATTAAACTGTTCTCAAATATCATTTTGAACTCATCGAACTTATTCACAAGACTCTGTGCATTAATGTGGCAAATATGAAAACCATTACTACTTTTACAAAGTAAGAATAAGTTTTTTTCATTTTTTCATCCAACATCATATCTGCTGCCCATGATGAGAGTAAAAACCGACAGCCAGGTCAAAATCGAACACAGATACATGCTAGAGAAAAAAACCTCAATGAACATGGAGAACTAATTTGCACTGAGATACCTTGTACATATAAAAAAGTAAATAGAAATAAACAAAAAGAAAAGTCTTGGTACGAGACGGGAAAATTTAAAATTAACTTTGATTTTCATAGATGTGCAGTTCATAGTTGATGTCGAGTCCGATGTCATCCCTCAGGACTCCAATATTATGGATAATGAATGGAGCTTGACTGACTGCAGTGCGGATGTAGATCTGTCCATTATTGATCAAACGCAGCGTGATTCCGTAGACCTTAATGGGCGATCCGTTTACTGCAAACAGCTGCATGTTTGTTGGACGAACCTTTTTAATGGATGAAGAAGGTGGAACGCAGGAAACTTCAGCACCTTTATCGATGTGAAAAGAGAGATTGGTATCTGTTCACGTAAACAGAGTCGATTGATGGAAGCTGGAGCGCGTTGACGATCAGCCGCAGCATCCATGGGCGTTAAGCGGAGACATGATTGTTGTTGCTTGGTCGATGTGACTGGCAATCGATGAAAGCAGCATGGTGGATGGGAATTAGTAGCCCTGTTGCCGAAATTGCGATGGAATCAATAGTCGTCAAAAATTTAACAGGAAAAACCAATTATCTACGTCAAAGTCGACGAAAGGTGGTATCTGGAGGCAAGCGTAGTAGTGTAGTAGTTTGCGGCCACTTCACCGTGGTCACTTGGACCCGCCTGCGGAGCACCCTCTTTCTCGGTGTGATTTTCCTGTAAGTCGGAGTCGCAAAAATAAAACCCGAAAAAACACTGAAAAGTTTGTTTAATCAATAATAATTTGTTTTATATTTTAAGAGCTGCTATCTCGTCGACGGTTATAGCGTAGTGGCGGAACAAAATGAAAAAAACCTGGTATTTTTGGCGGCTTCTCTCAGTGAGCTTCTATCTGATGGCTGTCACTTAGGCGTGGTACCATCTGGCTGTCAGTTTGTACTTGACGTTGCCAGAATGCTTAATTTGGCGTGTCTTAACATCCCGCCACATATATACAAACACCACTTATGAAAAATAAGATTCTACGAATCAAAAATAATATATAGTTTTGCAAACAAATATTTGGTTCTGTGTATTTCAATCGTCTGGTAATTTGTGTTTTAAATTATATTTAATATAATTGGTCTAATCAAGCTAATCTAATCTGTGTGTTCTAAATTTCTAAATTACATTATTGGCCTTTTTCAAAATTTACTTAAACCATTTGTTGATTCGTGAGTTAAATTTACTATCCTACGAATAAATAAATGAGTTTTATTCAAAATAAAGGCTTTTTGAAGATCTTAACAATACGTTCTTGTATGCAAACATATATATATACATATACGAGGGGCGTTCAACATATTCTCGGTATCGGGGTGAAGCTGTGGTTGTATATATAAATTGACTTATTTATCAAGTAATACTATTATTTTAGTGCATTCATGTGAAATTTCATATAAATGTGATTATTAATTCGCGTTTTATCTGTAGTTAAACAGAATCATAATGGCAACTGAGACGATGATGGTGAAAATTGAGCATCGCGCTGTAATTAAATTTCTCACTAAGCAAGGAAAAAGTCAAAAAACTATTCATGAAGAGATGGTGGCCGTTTACCAGGGTACCGCACCTTCATTATCAACTGTGCAAAAGTGGTCAAGTGAGTTCAAGAGAGGCAGAGAGAGCATTGAAGACGACCCCCGCTCCGGCGCCCCGACTACTGCTTGTACGGGAGAAAGCATCAAAGAAGTCGAAAAACTTGTTCTTGAAGATGTCCGAATAAAGGTGAAAATGATGGCAGAGATCACCAAGCTTTCAATTGGTACCATTCACACCATTCTTCATGACCATCTTAACCTTTCAAAGGTCAGTGCAAGGTGGGTGCCACGAATGCTCACAGCGCCTCAGAAAAAAGTGAGAATCGCATGCTGTAGAGAGCTTTTGGAGATGTGTAGTGAGAACGCGGACGGTGTTATGGATCGAATTGTTACTGGGGACGAAACATGGGTCCACCACTATGA
This sequence comes from Volucella bombylans, assembly GCA_949129095.1. NCBI lineage: Eukaryota > Metazoa > Arthropoda > Insecta > Diptera > Syrphidae > Volucella > Volucella bombylans. Next base: position 46,404,872 of record OX422141.1, read on the forward strand.
CCCTGAAAGCAAACAAGAGTCCATGCAGTGGCATAAAAAAGGAACAGACCCCCCGAAGAAGTTCAAAGTCACTCCGTCTGCCGGGAAGCTCATGGCAACAGTTTTTTGGGACTCAAAGGAATCTTGCTCATTGAGTACAAAAAAAAAAGGTGAAACCATCAACGCCACATCCTACGCTACCACTTTGCATAATTTGCGGGAGGAAATTAAAAAGAAAAGACGGGGTAAACTCGCAGCGGGTGTTTTGCTTCTTCATGACAACGCTCCTGTTCACACGGCGCGAGTTTCCAAGGCTGCTGCGCGAGATTGTGGTTTCGAAGAAATCCAACACCCACCCTATAGTCCAGACCTTGCCCCTAGTGATTATTTCCTGTTTCCGGATTTGAAAAAATGTCTTCGTGGAAAAAGATTTTCGGATGATGAAGAACTCAAGTCGGCAATAAATGGGTATTTTGCAGAGAAAGAGGAAATTTATTTTTTTGAGGGTTTAAAAAAGCTTATCTCAAGATGTAACAAATGCATTGATGTTAGGGGAGATTATATTGAAAAATAAAAACAATTTAAATTGAATTCGCATTTTCCATCATATCGATACCGAGAATATATTGAACGCCCCTCGTATATATATCCAGCGTTGTTCAAATAAAAATTTCTGTACCTATTATCGTAAATTTTCGCGCCGCGAAATTATACATATACAATACATAATATAAGAAAACACCTGCAACTGCATCTGGAAAAAGAAGGAACAGTAACCACCAGCATCATAACAATTTGAAAATTCCCCAAAAGACTCGTCTGGAAGCAGAAGAACAAAACAAAACAAAAAAGTGAGTACACTTACATATATCTTTTTATGTGTTTATTTTATTTTATTTTTCAAAGAATCGATACAAATAAATTTGTAAAGTCCGGGATTTTACGCCAGGGTACTATGCCCATCTGGCGTTTTGGGAGCAGCACGCGGTGTACCGATTTCTCATGTGGTCCCCCAGTGTCCAGTGTTGTACTTACCAATTAAATTAAAATAAAATAATATGGCTGAACAAAAAATAAGTTCTTCAGTTCAAGCAAGAGCCTATCATCAGGCGATCATTGGACGGGGGAGGCTAGAAGCTACTTAGAAAAAAGAATAACAGCTACCGGACATTTACCCGGAATACAAAGCAGAGTTGATGGATACATTGGAACAATGCAAGAAATCATTCACAGCAGCAGATTCGTCTACGGGTACGTTAGCTACAACGACATGCAGCGCATGCAATGAATTGCGGTTTCCGAAGATCGACATACCGAAGATCGACATACCGAAGTTTGCAAGCTCATATACAACTTGGCGATCATTTCATGATCTCTTTAAATCATTAGTGCATAATAGCAAAGCATTAAGCAACATCGAGAAGCTGCGTTATCTGAAGTCTTCATTGAGAAGTGAAACTGAACGTTTGCTCTAACATCTTTAGGTTGACTCCGATAATTACGAAAAGGCGTGGAAGCTGCTGACGTCACGTTACGACCACAAGCGTGTATTAGTGAATGCACAGCTGAAGTTGCTTTTCGGCCAGCCGACTTTGGTGAAGGAATCTGCAGATGGCCTGAAGGAGCTGTTGGACACCTCGCAGGAATGCATCCACGCATTGGAAACTTGTAGGAAACCGGTGGGAAATGTGGGACACAATTGTCATTTTTATCCTGCTGTAAAAACTTCCGTGCTCACTTCAGCAGCTCTGGGATGAGAAACTGGACAGCACAAAGGAGCTTCCATGCAAACCAGTCCAAGGTGTTCGTCGCAAAAAAGGCATCTAGATTCTTAGCTTGCAAGTTGTGTCAAGGAAGCCAGCATGCGTTGAGAAAATTCACACGATTTCTCAACATGGACTACATAGAAAGAAAACAAATGGTTAAAAAGTTAGGGGCTTGCGAAAATTGACTTGGATCTAATCACCTGGTGAGGGAATGTTCTAGCTCATCATTCGCTTCTTCATCTGTGTATGGTCGATAACATACACACAAACGAATCATCACAGCGGCATGATTCAATGAGATCCACTAGTTCCCATGCTTACCATCCAAATGCACCTGAGTTTCAGCCGTCGGGGGAGGTACGCCGTCAACTAGTGCGACGCTTAGCAGCTTGCACGTGCTGCAAAAATGTGAAACCCAAATTTTGCTCTCCACAGGCGTGGTAAACGTCAAGGCAACTGATGGTAGGTCAGAGGCTACATTTATTTCTGAAGCGGCTGCACAATTGCTGAAATAAAAAACAGTTTGCTGAGGATAAAGGTAGTCAATTCCAACTAGGCGCCAGAATGATTTGCGACGAGATGTATGGGGACCACCTAATAAGTGGTGAGATTCCATCCAAGAAGCAACCCAGAAGAGAAATGAGGTTGGCCAATTGTTTTCTATCGCCGGCTTTAAGTTGAGAAAGTGACTAAAAGTCCATACTCGAGAAGATTGCAGATCACGTTAAGATGTTGGGAATTAAATGGTTTCTAAAGAAGGACTCGTTTCGGAATGTTCTCCCATACAAACGACATAATGAAAAGATTCATTTTGTCTGCCATCGCGAAACTTTTCAACCCGCTCGGCTGGATTTCTCCCTGCATCGTAACGGCAAAAATAATCATGCAAAATCTTTGGAGTTTGGGCTCAGATTGGGATGAACCAATTCCTACGGAACTACGTAAACGATGGGAAGCCTTCCAATAGGACTTGCCAAGGTCAACACATGGACCGATTCCAGAATTACACTAGCATGGATACTATACCTCCACTAAAAATTGAGTGTCCCCATTAAATGTTGGATGCCACCCACTGCAAAATAACCACTGAGCAACATCTTTCTTTCTCTCTCTATCCCATTTTCCAAAAAACTTAACACGTGCTCAGGCACTTTAAGTGTATTGATACCCACTTGAGTGTTAAGTTCTTATAAAAAAAAATATTCCTACCAACGCAAACCCCGCTGATTTAACATCACGAGGACTCTTTCCTTCTACATTCCAATCATCCGACTTCTGGTGGAAAAGTCCCGAATACTTGCAAAATCGATGTGAATACAAGGTTCCTGACCAACCCGTCGATATAACTACAGAGGAGAGGAGTGTGCAGAAAAACGTACTGTACCGAAGGCGTTGCACGGGATAGCATCAGCCAAGTTGTTCACCCCTTGAGAGACGAGACTCAAAAGTGGTAAGGGTGATTGCTTCCTGCCTTCGGTTTGCCTCCAATTGTAGATCCACAAAGGGTTCCTGAAATGATGCTCCGTTAACTGTAGACGAACTGGAAAAGTCACAAATGTTAATCGTGAAGTCTGCTCGAAGACAAATGTTTTCGGATGAACTTACAGTTCTAAGAAAGAAAGGAACCTCAAAACAACTAACGGCACTAAACGCTTTTATCGACGCTAATAACGTTCTACGAGTAAGAGGCCGTTTACAAAATGCGACTCTTACCTACAACGAACAACTCCTTATCCTACTAAGACAGCAGCACCACCTGAAAAAGGTAATAGTTCGAGATGCTCACGAGAACACTTTACACGGCGGCATTCAACAGATGATAGCATATGGTATATCCGTAGGACATACTCGATCGGTCAAATCATCCGCAGCGTGCGATACACCCTGCGCAAATTGCTATAGGCACATTGCGCAATGAATGCAGCAACTTATGGGAAGTCTTCCAGCGGTGCGAGTGCAAACAGACCGACCGTTTAACAAATCAATTCTTTGGATATTTTGCCTTAGTTATATGTATGGCAACACGGGCCATTCATATTTAGTTGGTTTTGGACCTGACGACGCAAGATTTTCTAGCTGCGTTCCAGGAATCTGCCCCACATATGTATATAGCGATTATGGGAAAAACTTTGTAGGAATCAAAGCCGAACTAGATCGAATGTTCAAGAACTCTCGCAACATGACTGAAAAGACGTCGCTGGGCACTTAGCGAATAAGGTATTAAATGGCATTTCATTCCCCCGCTTCTGCCCATTTTGGTGGGCTATGGGAAGCCGGGGTGAAGTCAGTTAAACAACATTTGAAAAAAATTGTGAGGAACGAGAGGAGCTTCGAGGAGCTCACAACACTTCTTGCACAAATAAGGACATGCTCCATAAACATAAATCAAGTTCAGAGTTACGAACCAGAACTCCGAATATCGAATTCCGAACTCAACTTGAACAACAAAACTTAATAAATAATAAAATTATACACTTCTCATACTTCTCTAAGATCACATACAATTTTTAATTAATTAATGAAACTCAAACACTAAAAGCTTAATACTATAACTTATAACTAAACTTAACCTCGATCAACACTCAAAATATCAATCCAAGCATTCAATACAAAAATAAATAAATAAATAACTCAATCTGTCACTTAAATAAAATCTACTCACCCGAATTACCTTGAAATCCTCCTCCATCACCCAGTTTGCTGCTTCATCACTTTACTTTTAATTACTTTTTTACCTTTTTAAATTCTATAAAACCACAAAACTTAACTTCACATAAACCTACAAAACCACCACCGGAAGTATTTTGAAGTAAGCAACCATCAACTTTATCTATTGCATTTCGCACTATATGCATGTGCCAGTTGGAATAAGGAAGATAGATATAGCCATATTACGTACGTGTTCTATCGTTGTAATCATTGAATGATTGTTGTCCTTTTCTTTGATATGTGTTTTAAATATCACAAATAATAATCTTCTTTTTCATTACATGAGCATCGGCAAGGTACATAGATCACAAAATTGGCAAATTTTTCTTTATTACATAATAGGGTGGACACTTAGGATCGAATAATTTTATTGCGAACGGAGTTCATGAGTGAGAACCGTCAGATCATTTGGGTCGGACGCCATTAGGCAGAACGGGCTTGAATTGAGTCATGCCTCGATTTGAGCGAGCAGTGTAGCATATTCCTTAAATGTAAGCCTGGCTGCTCCGACTGTTCTTTTAAGGTGGTGTTTGATTGATTTGACACCAGCCTCCCAATAAATTCCAAAGTGTGGTGAAGCTGGTGGATTGGAATGCCATTTGGTGTTTTGTGCTGCCAGTCTTGCCGGAACTTCTGCTAACCATTCACTGAAGATGTGTTTGTACTCCTTGTTCAGTTCGTTCATGGCTCCCTTGAAATTGGACCCACAATCACTATACATGTTGGAGAAAATTCCTCTTCGTGCCGTGAATCTCCTGAAAGCTGCTATGAACGCTGCCACAATAAGGTCACTGAATACTTCAATGTGTATCCCCCTTGTTGATAAGCATATGAAGACAGCTATGTGTCCCTTCGTCATCCTACTGCAACTGCCCTTCCACATTTATTTATATAGGGCCCGCGTAGTCTATGGCCTTGAAATTATTACGCCTTCTGTAGGAAAATTTCCTAGTTGTAGATTGTTGATTTGGCTAGTCACTTAAGATTGGTGATCCAGTATTGGCTTCTAATCTCTGCTGCCATGATCTTCTCTCCACGATGAAGTGTGAGTTGATGTACATCGCTGACGACCAATCTCGCAAAGTGATGTGAGTCTCTTAGTATTATGGGGTGTTTCTGGCCAAACGGTATGGTGAAGTTTGTTAAGCGCCCTCCTACGCGTAAGAGTTCTTCAGCATCAAGGAATGGATTCAAACGGAGAATATGACTGCCCTTTCCGACGTTCCTTTTCCCTTTCAGCATTTTTATCTCCTTGTGAAATAGTTCACCTTGAACAAGTCTAATGAGCTGCTTTCGCGTTCCATCGTGTTCATCAGGTATGTTGGACCTCAGGTAAGTTAATATTGTGATAACCACTCAAATGTGAGCAGCGACATCTAGCAGAAAATGTCGAAGACCAGAAGGTTTCGATATTGGAATAACAAAGTCTGGAGACTGGAATCGAATTTTCTAGCAAATTGGAAATTGTATGAGACGCTGGATGGCGAGGATTGTTCTCGAAGTATGTCATTCGAGTATAAATACCAGCATCCCAAAGGTATGCAAATCAGTTCCAAAGTTGAATTTGAAGTGTTAATTAGAAGAAGTGATTAAGTGGTTTAAGTAAAAGATAAGAAAAGTATATGTGGTTGAGAAATTGAATTGTACTGAGAGAAAGAATTAAATAGTGAATTGTAACTGTACTGAATAAAGGGATTTGTATTGAAAAGAATAAGTTCTATCATTTGTACCCACACAAACATTTTACATTGGTGTCAGAAGTGGGATAGGACTTATTGTGTGTGTAAAAAAAAAAAAAAAAAAGTGTTTTCTGACTATTTGAAAAGGCTAGAATGGGTCGAAAACTATTGCAGTTGACCCTCGTCCAACTCAAATCCGAGTTGAACAAGAGAAGCCTCAGCGCCAGTGGAGGAAAAAGTGACCTGGTGCTCCGACTTCAGGAGGCTTTGAACAACGAGGGACATGATCCTGATGCATATTCCTTTGATGTTGACGAGGATGAACAGACAAGTACCGGCAATGACATGGCTGCAATGATGCAACTCCTCTTATTAAAAATGGACGAACAAAACAAAAAAATGGACGAACAGAAGAACAGTCTCGACCAACAAAAGAAAAATCTGGAAGAACAGAAGAACAGTCTGGAACAAAAAATGGACGAACAGAAGAACATTCTCCAGAACAGTCTGGAACAAAAAATGGACGAGCAGAAGAGCAGCATTGAACAAAAATTCAACGAACAAACCAACAATCTGCACGGTCTTCAACAGAAAATGGATGAACAAAAGAATAATCTGGAAGAACAAAAGAACATTCTCCAGCAAAAATTCGAAGAAATCGATGACAAATTTGAAAGAATAGAGAAGAACGTTGATGACAAATTTGATAGAATAGAGAAGAACGTTGATGACAAATTTGATACAATAGAGAAGAATGTTGGCGAAAAATTCGAAGAAATGGACAGCAAAGTTCAGCAACTGGCAAAAGAGCTCGACACAGTGCGAAAACAGAAACTGCGAGAATGTTCTTTAAGCGGTCCAAGGAGAAAAGATTTGAAGCCTCCCTCATTCGATGGCCAGACCTCATGGTCTACCTATAAGAAGCAGTTTGAAATGGCTGCCTGTGCAAACGACTGGGACAATGAGGAAAAGTGCTTTGCCCTAACAATGGCCTTGCACGGTCCTGCAGCAGAATTGTTGCAAACAGTAGACATCGAAAAGCATAAAGATTATGTAACTTTAGTGCAGGCTATCGAGAAACGGTTTGGGGACAGCCACATGCAGGAGGTCTACAAGGTCCAATTGCAAAGCCGAACGCAGCAAAGAGGAGAAACACTGCAGCAGCTCCAAGCAGACGTGAGTAGACTTGCACATCTGTCATACCCCACCGCAGGCCAGGAAATTATCGACGAAATGGCAAAAGATGCATTTATCAGGGGAATTGCAGATTCGAAGCTACAGTCAGCAGTAAGGATGGCCGGGAAAAGAACCCTTGCTGAAGCACTTGCCTTCGCTCTGGCGATGGAAGCAGCCAATCAGGCTTCCAGGGGAACACATTTCGTCAGGGAAGTAGCATCTATCGAATGCTCCTGCACAAGAATTAGTGCCGAGGAACGAGATACTCGACGGGATAGACGGATAATGCGCTGCTGGAATTGCAATAAAATAGGACACCTTCAAAGGCAGTGTAAAGAACCGGTGCGACGAAAAGACTACCCTCACTGTGGTGACAAGAAAATAGAGGAAGAAACCCGCAGAAACAGCTATCAAGAAGCCGGTCAACCTTCCCGAAGCCATCAGTCGGGAAATGCTTAAGCACCAACTTCGCGGGGCAGAAGTTGGTAGCAGGAGTCGACGGCCCCAGGACCATCATCCAAGTCTCGCTGGCAAAACGATGCAACGAAAGCCTTCTAGTAGAAGTAGTCAGTGGAAGAGAAAAATGGATGGCAACAGTAGACACCGGTGCCACGGCCTCAATCATCAGGAGGAATCTTGTGCAGAAGTCTTGGCTGCATAACACCAGCAGCTGCAGCTTGCGAACAGCTACAGGAGCAACGATTAAGGTATATGGTGAAGTCCGCATAAAAATCCAACTGGCCGGAATAACATTCACTCACGCGTTTCTGGTAGCTGACATATGTGACGAGTGCATCATTGGTACAGACTTCATGAGAGAACATGGACTTGTAGTCGACTTGGGGGCACAAACCCTGAAATACGGAAACTTGGAGATACCAATGATATACGGAAACGCCAATACCACAGTCTCAAATGTCGTCATCTGCAGCAATCAGAGTCTAGAGCCTTCGTCAGAAGCAATTTTGTGGGCAAAAGTGGAAGGTGGTCCTGGTAGCCACCGATTCTATTTGATGGAGCCGGAAAAGAAAAGAGACTTCATGGTGGGAAAGACCTTAGTGGAGCCAAAGAACAACATGGTCCCTGTAAGGATTCTAAATTCAAAGACATTCAGTGTAAAGGTGAAAAAGGGGGAGATAGTGGGAAAATGCGTACCTGTTGAGGCTATATCGACCACAACGGAAAAAAAGGGTGCAAAACCGGTCACAACAGTTCAGAGCATAAAAATCAAGAACAAAATTCTCAGCCTCTGTAATCTGGACTAAGATCAGCGAATCCTGGCAGAAAAACTAATCGGTGAGTACGCTGATATATTTGCTACACAAGACGGAGAATATGGACGTACGCATATTGTTCAACACCACATTGACACCGGAGACGCTCGACCAATCCGTCAACCTGCAAGGCGTCTTCCATTGGCAAAGCAAACAGAAGTTGCCGAAATGATGTCGAAGATGAAAGCTGAGGGAGTGATTGAAGAATCGCAAAGTCCGTGGGCATCTCCAGTGGTCCTCGTGAAGAAGAAAGATGGCAGCACGAGATTTTGTGTAGACTACCGACGTCTCAATGATGTCACTAAAAAGGACAGCTACCCACTTCCGAGAATCGATGACACTTTGGATATGCTTTCTGGAGCGAAATGGTTTTCAACACTTGACTTGAAGAGCGGTTACTGGCAGGTAGAGATAAATCGTGCGGATCGTGAGAAAACTGCCTTCACTACAGGAAGCGGTCTTTGGCAGTTTGCAGTGATGCCGTTTGGACTGTGCAACGCTCCGGCCACCTTCGAGCGACTAATGGAACGAACATTGCAAGGACTCACCTGGAAAACCTGCCTAGTATATTTGGACGACGTTATCATCATAGGTAAGACGTACGAGGAGCACCGCGAAAATCTAAAAGAAGTGTTTGAGAGGCTACGAAGTGCTCATTTAAAGCTCAACCCGGAAAAGTGCGCCTTGTTTCGTCCGGAAGTAAAATATCTGGGTCACATTATATCAGCGGAAGGAGTAAGAACGGATCCTGACAAAATCGAAGCCGTGAAAAGTTGGCCTTCTCCAAAAGATAAACACCAACTGAGAAGCTTCTTGGGACTCGCCACGTATTACAGAAGGTTTGTAAAGGATTTTGCTGGCATTGCAAAGAGCCTGCATCAACTTACAGAAAAAGGCCGACAGTTCAGGTGGTCTGGAGAATGCGAAAAATCATTTCAAGAACTGAAGCGACAGCTGTGCAAAGCCCCCATCTTGGGTTACCCCACGCCCGGAAAAATGTTCATCGTGGATGCAGACGCTAGCAATGTTGGGGTCGGAGCTGTGATCTCCCAAGTTCATGACGGTCAAGAGAAAGTGGTCGCATATTACAGCAAAGTACTCTCCAGACCTGAACGGAACTACTGTGTAACCCGGCGCGAGCTTCTGGCTTTAATTCTGTCTACGAAGCATTTCCATAAGTACCTCTACGGACAAAAGTTCATTCTCCGGACAGACCACGCAGCTCTGAAATGGCTACTCCAATTTAAGAACCCTGAAGGCCAAGTTGCAAGATGGATCGAGCAGTTGCAGCGCTACGACTTTGAAGTGCAACACCGCAAGGGAACACTCCACTCAAATGCTGATGCTCTCTCTCGTCGACCGTGCGGAGTAAAATGCGAACACTGCAATCGTAAAGAAGCAAAAGAACAGGCAACTATCCAAATGATCAGCACTGAGCCAATAGAGGGTTGGAGTATAGACGAAATCCGTTCCTCCCAACAGGCAGACAATGACATCGAACCAATATTGGCCTGGAAAGAACACGAGGAAAGACCAAGCTGGCAGCAGATATCAGATCGGAGCCAAACTCTGAAGGCATACTGGGCACAGTGGGACTCGCTTTTTGTGCAAGATGGATTGCTGAAGAGAAAATGGGAAAGTGCAGATGGGACAACATCTCGCATGCAGCTAATTGTGCCACGGTCCAGAGTCAACCAAGTGCTCCATGAAATACATGACGGAATCTCAGGAGGCCATTTGGGAATAAACAAGACGTTGGAAAAGGTAAGGGAACGTTTCTACTGGCTAAGCGCTAAACAAGATGTCGAGAATTGGTGCAAAAAGTGCATAAGATGTGCAGCTACCAAGGGTCCAAAAGTAAAGACACATGGACAAATGCAACAATACAATGTCGGAGCACCTTTCGAACGAATAGCCATCGACATCGCTGGGCCGTTTCCCGAAACCTTTAATGGAAACCGATATACCCTCGTAGTCATGGATTACTTCAGTAAGTGGCCGGAAGTGTTTGCCATCCCAAATCAAGAGGCTAAGACCGTAGCCGAACAGATAGTCAACAACTGGGTGAGCAGATTTGGGGTCCCAATGGAGCTGCACTCTGATCAAGGGCGAAACTTTGAATCAAAAGTCTTCCAGGAAATATGCCAATATTTGGGAATAAGAAAGACAAGGACAACGCCACTACACCCTCAATCTGATGGAATGGTCGAGCGATTCAATCGGACCTTGAGTGAGCATCTATCTAAGGTTGTCAGCAACTGCCAGCGGGATTGGGATCGACACATACCCCTCTTCTTAATGGCCTACCGAAACGCGGTCCATAGCTCAACAGGGCACACACCATCCGAGATCTTATTTGGTCAAACAATTCGGTTGCCAAGTGAAGCAAAATTCGGATCCCCACCGACGGAGCCCAAAGAGGTGAACGAGTACGTGAATGACTTACGCAGCAGGATTCGTAAATTGCATGAAGACACCAGAGAAAAGATGAAGCTAGCAAGCAGCCGCATGAAAACTAGGTACGATATCAAGGCGAAATCTTCCGGTTTCAACGAAGGAGATCTGGTTTGGCTGTATAATCCTCAGCGTAAGAAAGGCAAATCACCAAAATTGCAACAGGACTGGGAAGGTCCATACAAGGTGATAACCCGCATTAATGACGTTGTCTACCGGATCCAGCGTGGGGATCGAGGAAAATTTAAAGTGGTCCATTTGGATAGAATGTGTCATTTCAACGGGATGCTGAATGACGAAGTTGTTCGGGACGAACAACTGTAGGGAGGGAGCAATGTGATAACCACTCAAATGTGAGCAGCGACATCTAGCAGAAAATGTCGAAGACCAGAAGGTTTCGATATTGGAATAACAAAGTCTGGAGACTGGAATCGAATTTTCTAGCAAATTGGAAATTGTATGAGACGCTGGATGGCGAGGATTGTTCTCGAAGTATGTCATTCGAGTATAAATACCAGCATCCCAAAGGTATGCAAATCAGTTCCAAAGTTGAATTTGAAGTGTTAATTAGAAGAAGTGATTAAGTGGTTTAAGTAAAAGATAAGAAAAGTATATGTGGTTGAGAAATTGAATTGTACTGAGAGAAAGAATTAAATAGTGAATTGTAACTGTACTGAATAAAGGGACTTGTATTGAAAAGAATAAGTTCTATCATTTGTACCCACACAAACATTTTACAATATAGAATGCGAGTGTATCTTTCGCTGGATGCATTGATTCCCAAGTGTTTTGATGGCATCTGGTGATTCAAAGTTTATAGGCAGATTTATTTCCCTTTCGTTTTCAGGAACCTGCTCTAATACTTTCGTGGAATTGCTGTCCCATTTCCTTAGAGGGAACCCGACTGATTTCAGGACTTCAATAATGTGTTTTTGTAAATCGATGGATTTCTTTTCGTCATTCGCACCATAGATAAGGTCGTCGACGTGAAATCCTTCAATGAGCACCTTTGTTACGTATGGATACTTGTGTTCCACATCTGGCGCTAGCTGATGTAAGGTGCGTACTGCTAACGGTGTTTTGAGGTGCTACTTATCTCCTTGATGACAGCATGAGGCAAGTAGTAGCAGTGGTGTACTCGTGAATACATTTGGTATAAGCTTCCTGTAGCATTTGATTTGGTCCAAGTTTTCTTTCTATTTAAAAGAATCTCGCCACGGCTGCCTTCTTCGAATTCCCCAAGTTTGGACGAATTCCATCCTTGAATGGGAGTCGTATTTCATATCTCCCGTCTTCCTTCCGCTTGAATGTGTCTGAGAAATGTTATTGACATTTTTGCTCCTCCGGCGATAGTTTCCTGTCATCGAGATTTTCCTCTAATTCCCAGAATTATCCAAGTTGTGCATCTAAGGAGTTGAAGTGATTTTGGACAGTGAAACGAGTAATCTTTGCAGTATTGTTGGTTTTTCCGCTAAGGATGCATCCAAATTCAGTCCGTTGTGCTACAGGAGACCCCCTTTGTCCCTTAACTAAACCTTCAAGAATTATTGAAGTGTACACGTCCTCCCCAAACAGCACATCAATTTTCCCTGGCACATTGTATTGCGGATCAGCTAATGGCAAATTGAACAAATTTTTCCACTCCCCTTGAAGCGGATAGGTTGGTAATGTTGCAGTTAGGACAGGTAACATAAATGCTGTAACATCGAGTGAGAAGACTGTGTTGTTAAACGATTGCAAACTAAATTTCACTTGGTATTTGAAACTGCCAGTTGGCCTGTGACTCTAGTAGATACATAGGTTAAGCATTTGAATGGCATTTTCCGTTATGAATGTGGCCTCGGAGCCGTGATCTATGAAGGCCCTAAGGGTGCACTGCCTTCCATTCGCTGCATGCACCTTAACGAGTGCAGTTGCTAGTAGCGTTTTTGACTGCATTTGGTTGAAGTGTGCTCTAAATTTTTGAGAAGTGCTTGGTTGATCACTCGGAGTATTGAATGGGACAGGATTTTGGATTATAGGATTTGGTACATAATGGGATTGAGGATGTTATTGGTGGTTTTGAACAGTGGTTGAATTTTGCGCATCATCAATGTGCAGTATTGTGTCATGCTTATAATCGCATTTTTGACACCTGTTGCTACTGTTACACAATTATCACAAAATCCATTTTTCTTTATGACGTCAGCTCTGGTTTTGATATCTATAGTAAGGAATTTTTTGCAATGTCTTATACCATGAGAAGCCTTGCAAAGTCGACATGGAAACTGTTTTGTTTGTTGCTGGGAACTTAATTGGCAGGCCGCGGAAGTGGTTTTCCGAAAAGAATTTGAATACGTCGATTATTTCGGCTGCATATTCAGTGTGGAAATGGTTTCCAGCGAACTAAAACGACCCTCGATAAATGACATAAAAGTTTTCCAATCAGGAAGACTCTTTGAAGTGCCTAGCCTTTCCTCCCAATCCCGTTGTGTCTGCGGTGGCAGTTTATTAAAAATTAAAAAAATTAGAATAGTGTCCCATATTGCAACAGCAATTTCAAGGTTGGAAAGGGCATGGTATTCAATGCTAGTGTCATGTAATGACTTTAGGCCAGCAGCAGATTCACTGGTTAGTTTACTCAGCTCTACCAATCTCCTAAGCTGGGTATTTTACAGGTTTACACTTGTTTTGGTACCTATGTATCTGTGAGAATGGTCCAAGCTGACGCAAAGCTTTTGGAATCTATTGGAAGGTGCTGGATTAAGTGAGCGACTTCCCCACAAACAGACGTTTTCAAATATTGAAGTTTTTGTATATCCGATAATTCGGTGTTGTTTCGGACTAAGCTATCGAATAAATTAAAAAATTCTGACCAATCTTCGAATTTGCCCGAGAACGAATTTATCTGAATTCTTTGATGACGTACATCAGAGCCAGCGGATCTTTTGGTCTTCCAAAAAACTATCCGTCTCATCGTGTAGCTGCCCACTAAACGTGAAATATATTCTCTTGATTTTTGAGAAGATGTATTTGTATTTGAATGTATTTTTGTTTAAGCGGGTCAGCAGCATTTCTGATTATGTTTGAATTTTCTTTTTTCGTCCGTTTGAACATTTCATCGATGTCAGATAAACACGCGATTAAATACCCCTTGACCTTAGCGACTTTTCATCTTTTTTAAATTGTTTATAGTCCCGATTAATCTCACTTAAAATATGTATCTTCCTGGCATTCGATAGATTTCGATAATTTGGACTTTTTTTGGTTTTAAACTGCACTTTCATTGAAAATTATTCTTAATTCACTTTTTTGTTTTATTGGTGTTATAATTTCATTAGATTTTATTTTTTTTACGTATTTTTATTCGCAAGAAAATAAGAAAAATTTCTATCTAAGTTGCTGCTGTAATTCGACCGATGGTCACCGGTTGTTCCTCACACCGCTGTTCCATTGTGACCGCTATTCACATTTGCTGTACTGAACACACCGAATCCGTTGGATTTGTTCCAGCGTTGATTAAATCTCTCTGAATCGTTGGGTACTGTGGCCGATAGGCTGTCCGTCGTAGATTGGAAACATATATTTTCACTGGATAGATTATCCAGCTCTACTTAGTCCACAGCACACTCTTGTCTTTCCTCTTCACTTCCTATAAAGGCTCTATGTGTTCTATGTGCTCCTCTGTTGAAGAAATAATCTGAAGAATTCACTCGTTGGGTACTGCGGCCGATAGATAGTCCGTCAGGTCTCGGAAAAGTGCAAGCATACCATCTTGCATACAAAGCGAGTCACACTGTGCCCAATATGCCTTCAGAGTTGGGCTCCGGTCTGGTATCTCCTGCCAGCTTGATCTTTCCTCGTGTTTCTTAAAGGTCAATATTGATTCGATGTCATTATCTGCTTGTTGTAAGGAACGGATTCCGTTAGTACTCTACTGGCTCAGTCCTGATCATTTGGATAGTGGCCTGATCTTCTCTTCCTTACGCTCGTAGTGTTCACATTTAACTCCGCACGGTTGACGAGAGAGAGCATCAGCATTTGAGTGAATTTTCCCGTGCGGTGTTGCACTTCAAAGTCGTAGCCATGCAACTGCTCGATCCATCTCGCAACTTGGCCTTCAGGGTTCTTAAATTATAGTAGCCATTCCAGAGCTGCGTGGCCTGTACCAAGAATAAACTAGTGCCCAGAGGTACTTATGGAAATGCTTTGTTAACAGAACCAAAGCCAGAAACTCACGCCGACTTACGCAGTAGATATTTTCAGTAATATGCAACCACTTTCTCTTGCCAGTATGAAATGGGAGCTCACTACTCCGACTCCAACATTGCCTGCGTCTGCGTCCACAATGAACATTTTTCCGGGTGTGGGGTAACCAAAGATGGGGCATTATATATCTGCTGCTCCAGTTTCACACTCTCCAGACCACCTGAATGGTCGGACTTTGCCATTAGTTAATGCAGACTCTTTGCAATACCAGCAAAATACCTTACGAATCTTCTGTAATGTTTGTCTTTGGGGGAAAGCCAAATTTTCACCGCTTCGATTCCGTTGGGATTCGTTCTTACCCCTTCCGCGGATATAATGTGACCTAGATATTTTACTTCCGGACGGAGCAAGGCACACTTTTCTGATTTCAGCTTCAAATGAATATCTGACATCTTACGTCTTATTTAATACAGATGCAATTTACAATTCAATCTCTTATCTCAACTCTCTACTTTTCCTTTTCTTTATTTTTTACATAAACCACTTTAACACTACTCGCAATTCACATTTTAAATACCATTTTATAACTGACTTGCATATCTTTGGGAAATGCTGATATTTATTCTCCCCCGACGTCTTTCGAGAACTAAAGAAGTTTACTATTTTTTATTAATTGTTGTTTTAATTTGCGATTAGTCTAAAAACATCAACTTGAACACGTAGGTACATTTTAATACAAATAACTGAGGAACATAGGTGTGTATGATAATATAATACTGCACTGGCTTCACCCATTTTTGTAAATAAATTTGTAATATGCGTTGAAAATTGACGTTTAAATAAATGAAATAAAGAATAGAATGTGACGTTTATGTAAATACATATGTGTATTGTGTTTGGCAAATGTTATATGCGAATTACTGACATAAGATAAAAATAATGGCAATGGCTGGGACTGATTTTACTGAGGACAAAAATTTACGCCATACATTTCTAGATGGATGGAAATTATATGAAGAATTAGAAAAGACACATTTATCTTTCACCAGTGTTGAATTTCAGGTAAGTTTTCCATGTCCAATAATAAATTCTGTTCAAAGTTAAGTTTTACAGAAAAAAGTAAGAGATTCCATGGAACTATTTGAGAATTGCACCAAAATGGTTAACGAATTAGAAATGTTTAGCCCTAATGAGCTTATCGAGGAAATGCCAACCGAACATGTTCAATATCTCCTCCTGCCATTTTTTCTGGCTAAATTATGTACTAAATTAAGCGACAAAGATCGAATGCGAGTTCTTCAATTGGCAGAAGTATATTACAAGTGAGTTTAAATTTATTTATTCAATACGCACATTTAGAAGCATAATATATGTATATTTTTTTTTAACACAGTGACTTTATACAGCGCTGTGCTGACTATGGACTAACAGACACCCCGAAAGCAAATAGCACAGAAATTAAAACCAGTAATGGTTCAGAAAACGAGCTGGCAAGTTTAATGCGTGCAGCACACTCAAGAAATGATAAAATTGCACAATTTCGCAAAAAAAAAGAACTCGATCAAACCATTAATCTCATGCGCGAAGCCGTTCATAATGCAACAGTAGATGAAGAAATAAGAAGGGATTTCTTTCTAAAACTTCTAGAAAGAAACATTATCGAGTCTCGCGAAGAGATGGATAGTTTACAACTTGAGAAACAGATGGTTGAAATCAGAGGAACAAAGTTATCTACCTCTGGCCCAAAAAGGGCAAATAAAATTCAAGCACAGCCCAGACCGCCGATGAAACCATTTATTATTACCCGCGATAATACACAAAAGGCTGTTTTTGGGATGGGATATCCGAGTTTACCAGTAATGACTGTTGGTGAGTTCTATCATCAGCGGGTCCATGAGGGCATTTTTCCAAACGAGGATCAAGTCGAAGAAATGAACAAACAAATGGTTGGTCGTATGTTAAATTCCGATGACAAGGAGGAGGAAGAAAATGAAACTAATGAATCCCTTATTGAAAATGATGATCCTGAATATTTAGAACGTCAGCGAACAATGGATGAGTACAAGGATGTAGTGCGAAGAGGTGATGGTAATCGGCATAATCGAAGTTGAATTTCGAAAAGAATATCATACTTTGCATCTTATGTATGTTATAATAGTATGTTATTTCGTTTATTATTATCGTATTTTTTTATTATTTAAGATTCTTATAACCTATCAATAAATAAAAGGCAATCTGCGCAAAAAATATTATTTTGAAATTTTTTTTATATTCGTATAATTTTGCATTGGATCATAAATTTATTTCATTTTTTATGTAGATCATAAATTTAATAACAACAAAAAATCATTTGTAAATGCAAACACGATTAGCTTTTCTGGGATTAACTTATCATGACTGATCGAATTGCATCTATAATTTCTTCCGGCAAATCTAAAGGTTTATCGCTCAATTGTCCGCTTTCTTTGTCTAGAACATATATTTCATTAATAATTTTATCTGGACTCTTTGGGTCCACACTGGATACATAAGCAAGTGTTCCATTAGCTAGTTCATTAAGGATGATACTTATCGATGCTTCATTTAAACTGCTGTCATCCGATGCTAAATCTATTATATCATTAGGTACTCCCGCTGGATCCAATATGTCATTAAGTTCGTTTTCCAATATATTTTCATCAATGGAATTAAGAGAACGATCTGATACCAACTCTGAAGTTAACCTTTTCCGTTTTTGCTTTGACTGCTTCACATTAACGCTAATTACCAAACGTTTAGATAATTTTCCTTTAGTGATGTTTTCGTTTTGATATATATCGTCGCCTAGTACTAGAACACGTGATGATGAACTAGCGGCATTGCTTACCTGAAAAGATGGAGCACACATTTTCTCTTTTTATAATGTTTTTTTTCAAAACATACTACCTTATTTTACTATTTTTATATTAACTATGAAAGTTATCAAGATAAATTAAAAGGAATTAGACTAAACAGTAGATGCAATAATTACGAATTGTGAGGCAACGCACAAGATTATATTGCCGCAGAGTACTCTAATTGTAGTAAAAGCCAGCAAAATGTGGAAATACCATATTCAAGTATTTTAACACTGTATATGGATAGAAGACCAGTGAAAAGTATTTGAGGGTCTCCGCAACGAAATAAACTAAGAACGGAGTACCTATATACTACTGGAATTTTGAATAGCGGAATGAATGAATGAATTAAATATAGCGGCAATAGCAAACCTGATAATTTGGGTCTTCAATTATAAAACGACAGATGAAAAAACAGTGGGATGCAAAAAAGGCCAGCAGTGAGAACACGCGCGAAAATAGGTGCGAAGTCAAACTGCGAACAAATGGAGTAATATTTTTAAGTTTATGGAGATACACAATATATATGTACATATATATATGTACATATAAGATGAAGAAAAACTTTTGCTCTCAGAAAACCGAAGTAACTTCTTCCGTCGCTCGGAATAAAAAAGAAAAAGTAGATTCTCAGTAAAATCAAATAAAAGAAGCAGTAATATGTTTCAATTTAAACGTCTCCCGATATCATTAAATAAAATGATAAGAGCTGAACTGTATATACAGTCCACTGTATAAAGACAAAGGCGACACGAGAAACTATAACGAATTCACGGCACCATTTGTGACTTTATGAGACCCAAGTTGACATAAAATGCGATTCGGAGTTTATGGATATAGTTAGAGAAACTCTGAGACGTTAATAAATTTTCTAAGGCATTTGACAGAGGTTGGCATCTGGCTCTTTTGTCAAAAATGCGTGTCTTGAGAGTCTTCGACACTCTTTAATTTATATCCATGATTTCTTGTCTGAGACTTCCGATCCATATATTCCCTTGCTGACGACATTACTTTCAGCTTTTATTCCCGAACTCTTCGGCTATAGAACGGGTACGTCAGCGTATGTTAAGCTTATTCAATTCCGATATTAGCAGCATAACCATTAGGCGAACTATCAACAGCTGTCGTTAAAGCTAAATTTAAATACCCAGCCATTATCCATGAATGGCACTTGCATCGTCGGAACTGAAAAACTTTCCATTCTCGGCATGTGTGTCATTGACAAGAGACAAGAATGACCAAATATTCGATGTCGCCTAGGTTTCCTCATAAACAGTGTAAGAAATACTTTCCCCCCTCTGATTTGAGGCATTTATCCGCCCAAAATTGAAGTACATTTGGTCAGATGCGTCTAAAACAAATTTGCACCTGCTAGATAGGATTCAAGACCGTGCGATAAAACTCATATATATCACTCAGTCAATAGACACCCTCGAACACCGACTAAATGTCTCGTGTCTCACTTTGTTCTATCGCTATTTCCACCACCAGTACTCCGCACAAATCGTCAGTATCATTCCGCCCCCTCAAACCCTCAACCGTAACACTCATCCTGCTATGAATGCTCATCAGTATACCCTCAAACCCACTTTCGGACGTACTCTGAAATATCGTGATTCATTCCTAAGCCGAACAACTTGTTTGTGGAATGCCCTGGTGAGCTCTCTATTGCCTAGTCATTGTAATATTCAGACATTTAAAACCAACGTACGTCGGTACCTATCTCTCTTTCCTCTCTTATTTTCCTTCGGCCGCGCTGTGTGCAAATACTTTAAGTGTATATTAACCCCTTGCGCTAGTTAAAAAAAAAATATATTTCTCAAAAAGTGCCAGGAACGTATACAAGAATAATATGTGACACCTTCATCTGACGACGTCAGAATAAAACTCTAAGTTCGAATACACCACAGCAGCGTTCAAAGTCCTTTATTTTTCAATTCAACAGTACCACAAATTAAAATCCAGACATCTAATGACTCTGCAATATGCAGTCACCAGAAAGTAGCATAAACAGATTTTAATATTCTGTCAATTGGGAGCCATGTACGTAATTAGGAGTTGTATAACATAAGTTCTGTTCGCGTACTGTCCAAAAATACGAAAATCTACAAAAAAAAAAAACAGTCTAAAATCCGTTCGAGTAGATCGGATTGCATTTAGATCGACAATTCAAAAATAAATTTTCAGGATAATTTATCTTAAACCTTCATACGTGCCTAAGCTTAAATAATCTTTGTCATGAACTTCAGAATTTTAAATGCAAGAGTGCTACGAGTAGCTTCATAAAAACGTCTTCTTTAAATTCTTTTTGGGGAAAAAAGCAAACCAAAATCAAAATAAAGACAGTTGACATATGTCTGTGCAAAACTGTATAAAATTCGCTCGCTTACGTTGTAGAAAATTATCTGTCTGAAAGAGAATTTTATCCTCCTCCTTGAGTTCTTACATTTTTAGTCCAGAAAATACGTGAAGGGACCTAATGACTATTTAACGTGTAATGAACAAATCAACGCACAACTCTCATCAAAACAGGAATAAGAAATGTTTCCATCATGTATAAAATTCAACACCTACAGAAGTATTAACATACACGGTGGTAAGATAAGTGTTCGGTACAGACGACTACAATTTTTGTTAAATTGTCATTATAAGATACTTCCATCTTAGAAGGCTACGCTATGAACAGAATATCCGCTTTTGTGTACTGAAAACTTTCAGTTGATACCTCAATGAACACAGCACTCGGCGTCATTATGGTGCTTTATTTCCTTGAGGATGGAAATTGGACAATTGTTTAAATAACATCTTTTAATAACTTCAACGTTGTTGTGTCGTTAAAATCTTTTAACAATAGGTACGAATTTAGATATATAATATAAATATAAAATAAATAATAATTGTTATCAATTAATCGAACTAGAATACAAAACCCACCCTGTATATTACAATGATAAAAACATACATATATGAAAAATTTCATTGAATTGGTAGCACTAGAGCAAATGAAAGAGAAAGAGATTATGATTCGTAAAGAAAAATGGCGTTCTGTCATTTACCAAACGTTTTGCTGTTCAGCGCTATTGTCTGCCTGTGATTTAAAATCTAAAATCCCTTTATAAAAACACGAAAATCAATAGTACTTTCATTTTGTTTCAACCACAAATAATATTAAAACAATTATTAAGCTATAAAAATGTCTATCGGAGTTCCAATTAAAGTATTGCACGAGGCTGAGGGCCATATTGTGACATGCGAAACAATCACCGGCGAAGTTTACCGCGGAAAATTAATAGAAGCAGAGGATAACATGAATTGCCAGCTTACTCAAATTACTGTAACTTATAGGGATGGACGCACAACAAATTTGGAGAATGTTTATATACGTGGATCGAAAATAAGATTCTTGATTCTGCCTGACATGTTGAAAAATGCTCCGATGTTTAAAAAGCAGTCTGGGAAAGGTGGCACAGCCGGCAGGGGAAAATCAGCCATACTTAGGGCGCAAGGAATTTTAAGTATGGATAATTATAATAACTATCTTATGTGGGGGAAAATAAAAATATTTTTATATTTAATTTAGCCCGAGGAAGAGGTCGTGGGGGTGTCGGTGGTAGAGGCGCTCCGCCGTCTGGTCGCGGCTCTTGGCAGGGTGGTGCTCCATCCGCAGGAAGAGGCCGGGGTGGCTTATAAGAAAAAATAAATTTTTTGTAAAAATAACAAATTATAAAATATTAAGAAGTGGAACCTGTTATTTATTACTTATTAGTGTTATGAATCGTAACACGTACATACGTATAAGTCTGATGTACATATGTGCTTTCACTTTCAAGGATTGCTTGTACAATATTCAGATCACAAATAGTAATTGTTATTGAAGTTGTGGTAGTTGGAAAAGGGATGAATGATGGTTCGATTTATAATCACCAGCATTGGTTTTAGCATATAATACCCGCAAAGTTATGTTTAATTTTATAAAATATTTACATATAAGTATGCAACTTTTAACTTATTCTAAATTACCTTTTTATTTTTTTTTGGTTCTTTTGCCTTGATATCTTTCCAAAGACGTTCTTGTTCTCGCCTTTCTTCTTCTTCTGCGTCGAGTTGTTCTTTCAAATCCTCAATATTGAATGTTCCTGGGTACAGTAAAGCTTTGTTAATCAAATTTAAATTACATCGCTCCTCCTTCTTAAATTTCAACTTCAAATCTCGTCTTGTCCGATTTGGAAACAACGTTAACATTAAAGAAAAATCAGTACCAACCGTCTGCAAACATCGGTAGAATTTAATTGTTTCCTCAGGTAGCCAGTCTTTTGTACGTTTATGCTTTCTGTAGAATCCTTCACTGCCAGTATTCTCATCGTGATAAATAAGACTGGTATTAGCAAGTAACTTTCGTGCTTCAACTTCAGCTGTAGTCTCAATTTCTAAACTCTTCTCGTCGATCATCATTTCTCCATTTGAACCAAGTTTTAATTGCGGCACCGGCATCGCAGAATGAGAAGTAGATTCCGGAGTTATTTCTAAGTGCTTTGATGTTTTATCTGGAGACATGGATTCAGATTCAGCTGAATTTTGAATGCCTCCCGAGGTTTTTTGCTCCATTGGGTTTGTAGATGGATTGTAATAAATAAGATCAAACATCTTCAATGTAGATTTGTCGGGAACTTTGCCGCTAAATCGATTTTGATACTCGCGCTTAGTAACATTTCGATATTCCTCATTTTGGTTTTTTCGTGTAGATCCCCTTGATTCTGAAATTGTTGAACATCCGGATTCGGTTCGTATTCGACCTATATTTCCAGCTGCAAACTTTCTCACAAAAAAGTTGCTTGAAATATCTGATGAAGTACTGTTTGAGCTCCTTTGACGCGTTCCTACAGTTGGTTCGTCTTCGGTATGTGGTGAAGGGCTACTTCCCACGAAACTATTGCGGCGTTGGCCAAATATTGGGGTTGGCCTGATTCTCTGGCGAGATTTCGTCGGTGACATTGGAAAACCGGGAGATTTTTGCAAGTCCATGTGTAAGATATTGTCTTCAAGATCGGAAGCGAGATTCTCCTCAACAGTATTCGCTGTTAAGGGCCGCTTATATTCAGGGTTTTGTGGATATTTAAAGGCATCTTCAAACGGCTTAAGTCTATTTTGAGAAAGTTCATTTACATTCCATGGGCTGTCTAAAATTGTAGCCGATAGTGGGTGACCTACACATTTTGTGCCATCATCAGCTGTAGGGTTCTCCACTTCTGTTTCTTCTGCATTCGGAACTGAATCAGTTTCAATGTTTTGAACAGACACTGTGTTTATGTCGTCAGATTTTCCAACATTTTTTACCTTTTTACAGGCATCAGTCAAACCCTTAGATTTACGTTTAGAAGCTAAGGACAAATTGGCTGAAGCTTTGATTCTTGGACGTCTGGTAGACATGACTTGGATTAACTCTACAAACTTGGCAGTAATAAACAATATTTTATTTTGTTTTTTCTTCAACACTGCTGGATGATTACATATATCAGCACGACGTTTCCGTACACGATACCTCCTTACCAATGCACGTCTTATGTTGATATTTAATTGTGGCCACTGTGACAAACAGTTTGTCACAAACCACGAGTATGAAGCTTTCTATTTGTTTTGACATTTAGTAAATGAGGTAACCTCAGGTGGCAAAAATCTCTTTAATGGCAATGCTAACAATATAAAGTGATTCCAAGTTTCGATTACTTCGAAAAAATGATGTTAAATAGACATCAAAGATATGAAAAATCCATTTTGAATTTATTAGATGTATTATATATGTAAGTATCATACGGAGCGCGTACAATATTTGAGACTATTGTTTCAACAATTATTTAATTATATATTCTAACAACGAATGTGTGTGTATGTATGAGAGAGTAGAAGCAACGGAGGTTCAGTGCACGGTGGCACACTTCAGCAAATTTGCGAAGAGCTGCACACAAACGGCAAAATTGACCCGATGAACTCATCCGAATGGACGTATGGACGTGTATGTATGTGAGACCTACGGTTCGAGCTAATATCGGTGGGATAGGGTTAATCACTTCTTGGTTGACCATCAAAAGGCTAAGAAAAGATTAAAAAAAAAAGATACAAGAATTTAAAACAACAAAAAAGTGAACAGAGAAATTAATTAAAACTAAAAAACAGGAGCAAGATAGAGGAAAGGAAAAAGAAAAAGGACTGGGAGATATACAAAAACGAGGAGGAAATACGAACGAAATTAGGACGGACAGGACAGGAGTATAACAGTACTAAAAGATAAGTAGCACTATTTACCCCGGGCGAATCCTTTTATTAAGAAAAAAAAGATAAGATTTTGCAGCCGTTATCGGGTTCCCAACTAGCGGTTCAATCTATTTAGTGGTACCGTCAGTACCGCCATTTGACTTAACGTTTTGCTGTTGCCGCTTAACGGCTTCCGCAATACATTGTTTTGCCATCACTCCGCAAATAAAGCGTTCTTTTATAAAGTGACAAAAAATCTATAGTCTATTTTTTCCCGGGATATTGTGTGGTATTTCTTCCGACTTATGTGGAGCATATGGTTTTGCACTTCCATTCGGAGCAAAAAGTGCATGGCGCCTAACACCCATTAGTTTATTGTAACATTTGTGAACCCAGCCCAGCTGAGCAGCCAATTGGTTCAGCAAACGATATTTGCTGCCAGTGCAAATTTCCCCTCCCAGGGAATTTTCTGTTCCTCAAGAAATCCAAGTGACATATCGTCACACGAATCTCAACCGACGACGGTGTGGCTTGGTCTTTTTGTAAAATTAAACCTCAAACCATCAAGGATCTTAGGAAGTTTCTCGGTACCATCAACTACTACCGACGACTGATTCCAAATGCAGCAAAAACTCAAGCACCTCTGAACAGTTTTTAACCGACTTCAGAAAAAATGACAAAAGAGTTGTAAAGTGGACACCGGAAGCAGAAGAAGCATTTGAGACAATCAAAAAATAGCTTGCTTCAATAGCGACCATAACATTTTTATCACCACCTTTGGTTTTATTTACTGATGCCTCTGACGTAGCAATAGAGCCACCCTGGAACAACAGCTTGATGGGAATTGGACACCAGTTGGATTTTTTTTCGCGCAAACTGAGTAAAACAGAAAAAAAACTACAGCACTTATGACAGAGAGTTGTTAGCCATGTTTGAAGCGATAAAGTACTTCGAACATCTCCTCGAATGCTGAAAATTCTTGATCAAGACGGATCACAAGCCTTTAATTTATGCATTTGCCAAAAATCTGAAATCTTCCCAAAGACAGCAACGACAACTCAACTACATCTCCGAGTCTTCCACCGAGATAATACATGTTAAAGGGGAGGAAAACACCATTGCAGATGAGTTATCAAGAATTTGTGTCATCGAAATGCCAACGTTACTCAGTGCTCATGAGATTCAAGGCGCACAAAACCAGGATCTTGAGCTACAAGAACTTAAAAAGAATTCATCACTCAAACTACAAAAATTAACAGTAGAACCCAACACCACAATTTACTCTGACGTGTCTTCAGCATTTGCACATGTTCACGGTCTTGCACATCCCAGTGGTAGGAGCACCAGTATCCAGTTAAAACAAAAATATATTTGGCCAGGCATAAAAAAAGACGCGATCAAGTGGACCAAGGATTGTCAGTCTCACCATCATAGACAGATTTTCCGCTTGGCCGGTAGCCATACCATTGAAAAACACCATTGCGGAAACAATTGCAGTAAGTTTTTTCACTCGCTGGATATGCCACTACGGTACACTACTAAAGATTACCGCCGATCAAGGACCCCAATTTGAGTCTCACTTATTCCGAGCATTAGCAGATTCATTGGAGCAAAGAAAATAAGGACAACACCATACCACCCGGCCTCAAATGGAATAATTGAGCGCTGGCATCGTTCCTTGAAAGCGGCATTGATGTGTAATGCACACATTCCTTGGATTGAAGTACTACCCACAGTCATTCTAGGACTAAGAACTAGTTTCAAGGAAGAGTTAAGAGCCCCCAGAACCATTGGAATCGAAAGATTTAAACCGGCACACATGACAACCGAAGGGGACGTGGAGTCTGAATCAAACCCACTAGAACAAACTACAGAAGAACCGACAGCAAGTACATACTTCAAGAAGAATTCAGCAATTGTCTCCACACCTAACAACTGAAAGTAAACAAAGGGGGAATTTTTCCCCAGACATTAGGGAAAAATCTGGAGAGGGAGTGACTGTAGCAACATCGCAACCGATAGCAGCGCCAACGGATAACAATAGTAGCCAAACTCCGAAACAGGACAAAGAACGGCGCCCTAGGAAGCAAATTCTTCGGCAACGACGCTGCAGTTTGTAGAATTATACTTCTCAATTTTTCCCTCTAAAAGGCCAGGTGACTGGAGCGCAATATCATCCTGATATTAATAAAGATATTTAGTATTATAGCATTATTGGTTGTTTATCTCTTTCGTTGATGGGAAGAAGTAGCCACAGATTTACGGAAGATTTGAATTACAGATGTCGCAACATACAACTAGAGGACATTTATTCGTTTCCTGATGGTTGGCAGCATGACGTACCTCCCTATTCTGGGATGTGTTCGTGGATCAACTTATGTTTTGCAAGAGCAAGTCAATAATGAACGTTTTTTTTACACTTGGAAAAAATATTTATTTTTCTTCTACTCAAAAAGGAACTTGGACATTTTTTAAAATTAGTTCGTGCGAAGGTGCTTATTTGCGTTCAAAACTGCTTTCAAAATGCCACCAAAGCTCCAGTTTATCGGAGAAAATAAACTACAAATGTTTATGAAAAAGCAACTAAATGCTTTTGCTTTTGATTTCTATTGAGTTAATTGGGTTGGGTTAATTTAATTTAATTAATTTCCCTATGGCATAAAATTTAATCTTTAAAACTAAGATCTTCATATAAAACTGAAGCAAACGCACTAAATGAAATTTAAAGTACGATTGAATGCAACTTTGAAACCAACACTGCGAACATAGCCGCGAGATTTTCTGATTTAATGTCAAACTGAAATCGAGTCTGCTAACTTTGAAATTATATGTAAAAGTGAGTTGGAGCGTTTTTTGAAAAAGTCGATACCCACTTTTGAATAAAACACTCCTACAGTAACAATTCAAAATTTAATCGTTTATCTCAATACAATCCAATTTCTCAACCGCTTATACTTTTCTTCTCTTTTACTTAAACCACTTAGACACTTCTAATTAGGAATTAACACTTCAAATTCAACTGATGAACTGACTTGCATATCTTTTGAATGCTGATATTTATACTCGAATGACATATTTCGAGAACAATCCTCGCCATTCAACGTCAAATACAATTTTCATTTTGCTAGAAAATTCGATTCCATTATCCATTTACCAAAGTTTGCGTCTTCGTTATTCAAGTATCGAAATCTTCTGCTCTTTGAGTATCAAAGCCTTCTGCTATGTAAATCCAGATGACTGTGCTCATATTTAAATGGTTATCACAATATTGTTAAATAAGTCAATAAAGACAATGAAATGCAACTTAAAATTTTTTTATTGATTTGTTTAACCATAGCCGTATTTTATTATCCCCATGATCTGATCTGGATTAGATCAAGATAATAAAACAACACAGATATTCGCTGGTTTTTTATTTAGTCTGGCAGCACTTTTTTTGGGTTTGACACATATTTCTTTCAAAATATGACATTTCATGAAAAAAAATAGAAAAATTAAATCAGCTGTAAGTCCGCTTTCATACGTCGCAAGTGTGTAATGCGCATGACTAGTTATTTTCTTTTGAATTGTAATTCAGTGATGATACATGAAGACTTTCCCCTTCTTAGAGTTTGCATGTAATTTGACAGTTCTCTTTAATTTCATCTTTGGCGCTCAGTCTTTCATAATTGAAAATGAGCCCCCTTGTTAATTCTTTGGTCCATTTCAGTTCATCCGCCATACTGAAATGTTGTGCTCGTAACACAGCGAAAGAAGTAATGAAGCAAATGCGAAAAAGAAAGAAGAAGGAGAAAAAGAAATGTCAAAAACTTGCAATGAAATTGCTACCCACAGGCAGTGGGAATTTGGTTAATTGGGTATTTTTTGTTTCATTATCCCTCCCTTTTGCACTCACTTGAATCTTTCGAAACATGCGACGTATGAAAGCGGACTAATTGAGGTAAATACAATTATTTGTTGACATTTGTGTGTGGAGTTTCCATGTCAACGAAAATAATTCCTCGCACAGTAATTTGAACTTTTATTTAGTTTTATTTTTTTTGCCCATGATTGAAACGTTTACTTATTTACACCAAATAAACATAATACTCGTATACTAGGATTTCACCCAAATATATTGAAAAATTAAATCAATTCGAAAATATTAAGTTATTATTCGTAAAATTTTCCTTCGTTCGAAAACAATGATTGCTAAAAAAAATATGGTTAAAAACAATATTTCATATTACTTATCAGACAATGCCGTAGACGAGAAATTGGTTTCAGTTGTACCAATGTATACGAATAAAATTAAAAGCTAGTGGAGAGTAGTATAAACTAATTTTCCGATCACGATTATGATCCAGATAAGCTTCTGGATCTTGTGTTGTTGTTGTAATACATGTAAACCAATGATGTGTATGGATCATCTGGACATAATAAAATACACCTAATATTGTGTTAACCACTTAAATGTGAGCAGCGACATCTAGATTTACAGCGCAGAAGATGTCG
The DNA here is from genome assembly GCA_949129095.1 of Volucella bombylans. NCBI lineage: Eukaryota > Metazoa > Arthropoda > Insecta > Diptera > Syrphidae > Volucella > Volucella bombylans. Next base: position 46,433,716 of record OX422141.1, read on the forward strand.
ATACTCGAAGACCAGAAGATTTAGATACTTGAATAACATAGTCTCGACCATTGATGACTGGAGAGTGGAATCGAATTTTCTAGCAAATTGGAAATTGTATGGGACGCTGAATGGCGAGGATTGTTCTCGAAGTATGTCATTCGAGTATAAATACCAGCATCCACAAGGTATGCAAGTAAGTTCTAAAGTGGAATTTGAAGTGTTAATTAGGAGTAGTGATTAATTAGTTTAAGTAAAAGATAAGAAAAGTATAAGTGGTTGAGAAATTGGACTGTACTGAGAGAAACAATTAAATAGTGAATTGTAACTGACTGAATAAAGGGATTTGTATTGAAAAGAATAAGTTCTATCATTTCTACCCACACAAACATTTTACTTTGGTGTCAGAAGTGGGATAGGACTTATTGTGTGTAAAAAAAACAGTGTTTTCTAACTATTTGAAAAAGTTGGAAAAAACTATTGCAGTTGACCCTCGTCCAACTCAAATCCGAGTTGAACAAGAGAAGCCTCAGCGCCAGCGGAGGAAAAAGTGACCTGGTGCTCCGACTTCAGGAGGCTTTGAACAACGAGGGACATGATCCTGATGCATACTCCTTTGATGTTGATGAGGATGAACAGACAAGTTCCGGCAGTAACATGGCTGCGATGGTGCAACTCCTCTTGTTAAAAATGGACGAACAGAAGAACAGTCTCGACCAACAAAAGAAAAATCTGGAAGAACAGAAGAATAGCCTCGAAACAAAGCTGGATGAACAAAAGAAAAATCTGGAAGAACAAAAGAATAGCCTCGAACAAAAGCTAGATGAATAAAAGAAAAATCTGGAAGAACAAAAGAATAGCCTCGAACAAAAGCTGGATGAACAAAAGAAAAATCTAGACGAGCAGAAGAGCAGCATTGAACAAAAATTCGACGAACAAAAGAATAGTCTACAACAATAACTGGAAGAACAAAATAACATTCTACACCACAAGTTCGAAGAAATCGATAACAAATTTGAAAGTATAGAGAAGAATGTTGGCGAAAAATTCGAACAAATGGACAGTAAAGTTTATCAACTGGCAAAAGAGCTCGACACAGTGAGAAAACAGAAACTGCGAGAATGTTCTTTAAGCGGTTCAAGGAGAAAAGAGGTGAAGCCTCCCTCATTCGATGGCCAGACCTCATGGTCTACTTATAAGAAGCAGTTTGAAATGGCTGCCTGTGCAAACGACTGAGACAATGAGGAAAAGTGCTTTGCCCTAGCAATGGCCTTGCACGGTCCTGCAGCAGAATTGTTGCAAACAGTAGACATCGAAAAGCATAAAGATTATGTGACTTTAGTACTCCAAGCAGACGTGAGTACACTGGCACATCTGTCATACCCCACCGCAGGCCAGGAAATTATCGACGAAATGGCAAAAGATGCATTTATCAGGGGAATTGCAGATTCGAAGCTACAGTCAGCAGTAAGGATGGCCGGGAAAAGAACTCTTGCTGAAGCCCTTGCCTTCGCTCTGGCGATGGAAGCATCAAATCAGGCTTCCAGGGGAACACATTTCGTCAGGGAAGTAGCATCTATCGAATGCTCCTGCACAGGAATTAGTGCCGAGGAACGAGATACTCGACGGGATAGACGAATAATGCGCTGCTGGAATTGATAGGACACCATCAAAGGCAGTGTAAAGAACCGGTGTGACGAAATGACTGCCCTCACTGTGGTGACAAGCAAATAGAGGAAGAAACCCGCAGAAACAGCTATCAAGAAGCCGGTCAACCTTCCCGAAGCCTTCAGTCGGGAAATGCTTAAGCACCAGCTTCGCGGGGCAGAAGTTGGTAGCAGGAGGTAGACACCGGTGCCACGGCCTCAATCATCAGGAGGAATCTTGTGCAGAAGTCTTGGCTGCACAACACTAGCCGTTGGAGCTTGCGAACAGCTACAGGAGCAACGATTAAGGTATATGGTGAAGTCCGCATAGAAATCCGACTGGCCGGAATAACATTCACTCACGCGTTTCTGGTAGCTGACATATGTGACGAGTGCATCATTGGTACAGACTTCATGACAGAACATAAACTTGTAGTCGACTTGGGGGCACAAACCCTGAAATACGGAAACATGGAGATACTAATGATATACGGAAACGCCAATACCTCAGTCTCAAATGTCGTCATTTGCAGCAATCAGAGTCTAGAGCCTTCGTCAGAAGCAGTTTTGTCGGCAAAAGTGGAAGGTGGCCTTGGTAGCCACCGATTCGATTTGATGGAGCCAGAAAAGAGAAAAGACTTCATGGTGGGAAAGACCTTAGTGGAGCCAAAGAACAACATGGTCCCTGTAAATCCAAAGACATTCAGTGTAAAGGTGAAAAAGGGGAGATAGTGGGAAAATGCGTACCTGTTGAGGCTATATCGACCCCAACGGGATAAAGGGTGCAACACCGGTCACAACAGTTCAGAGCACATAAATCAAGAACAAAATTCTCAGCCTCTGTAATCTGGACGAAGATCAGCGAATCCTGGCAGAAAAACTAATCGGTGAGTACGCTGATATATTTGCTGCACAAGACGGAGAATATGGACGTACGCATATTGTTCAACACCACATTGACACCGGAGACGCTCGACCAATCCGTCAACCTGCAAGGCGTCTTCCATTGGCAAAGCAAACAGAAGTTGCCGAATTGATGTCGAAGATGAAAGCTGAGGGAGTGATTGAAGAATCGCAAAGTCCGTGGGCATCTCCAGTGGTCCTCGTGAAGAAAAAAGATGGCAACACGAGGTTTTGTGTAGACTACAGACGTCTCAACGATGTCACTAAAAAGAACAGCTACCCACTTCCGAGAATCGATGACACTTTGGATATGCTTTCTGGAGCGAAATGGTTTTGAGCACTTGACTTGAAGAGCGGTTACTGGCAGGTAGAGATAAATCGTACGGATCGTGAGAAAACTGCCTTCACTACAGGAAGCGGTCTTTGGCAGTTTGCAGTGATGCCGTTTGGACTGTGCAACGCTAGGCCACCTTCGAGCGACTAATGGAACGAACATTGCAAGGACTCACCTGGAAAACCAGCCTAGTATATTTGGACGACGTTATCATCATAGGTAAGACGTACGAGGAGCACCGCGAAAATCTAAAAGAAGTGTTTGAGAGGCTGCGTAGTGCTCATTTAAAGCTCAACCCAGAAAAGTGCTCCTTGTTCAGTCCGGAAGTAATATATCAGCGGAAGGAGTAAGTACGGATCCTGACAAATCGAAGCCGTGAGGTGGCCTTCTCCAAAAGATAAACACCAACTGAGAAGCTTCTTGGGACTCGCCACGTATTACAGAAGGTTCGTAAAGGATTTTGCTGGCATTGCAAAGAGCCTGCATCAACTAACGGAAAAAGGCCGACAGTTCAGGTGATCTGGAGAATGCGAAAAAGCATTTCAAGAACTGAAGTGGCATCTGTGCAATGCCCCCATCTTGGGTTACCCCACGCCCGGAAAAACGTTCATCGTGGACGAAGACGCCAGCAATGTTGGGGTCGGAGCTGTGATCTCCCAAGTTCATGATGGTCAAGAGAAAGTGGTCGTATATTACAGCAAAGTACTCTCCAGACCTGAAAGGAACTACTGTGTAACCCGAGCTTATGGCTTTAATTCTGGCTACGAAGCATTTCCATAAGTACCTCTACGGACAAAAGTTCATTCTCCGGACAGACCACGCAGCTTTGAAATGGCTACTCCAATTTAAGAACCCTGAAGGCTAAGTTGCAAGATGGATCGAGCAGTTGCAGGGCTACGACTTAGAAGTGCAACATCGTAAGGGAACACTCCACTCAAATGCTGATGCTCTCTCTCGTCGACCGTGCGGAGTAAAATGCGAACACTGCAACCGTAAAGAAGCGAAAGAACAGGCAACTATCCAAATGATCAGGACATCTAGATTTACAGAGCAGAAGATGTCGTTACTCGAAGACCAGAAGATTTCGATACTTGAATAACAAAGTCTCGACAATTGATGACTGGAGAGTGGTATCGAATTTTCTAGCAAATTCGAAATTGTATGGGACGCTGGATGGCGAGGATTGCTCTCGAAGTATGTCATTCGAGTATAAATACCAGCATCCCCAAGTATGCAAGTCAGTTCTAAAGTGGAATTTGAAGTGTTAATTAGGAGAAGTGGTTTAAGTAAAATATAAGAAAAGTGTAAGCGGTTGCGAAATTGGATTGTACTGAGAGAAACAATTAAATAGTGAATTGTAACTGACTGAATAAAGGGATTTGTAATGAAAAGAATAAGTTCTATCATTTGTACCCACACAAACATTTTACAATATATTTAACAAAAAGACACTATATTACACAGTATTCACTAAATATTTAATGGAAAAATAGAAACACGATTTCTTTGTGATTCTCAAGTGCTTTGTTTACTTTTTTTTATAGCACGATTCTATTTAAATTAACCCTTCTAAACACTTCACAAGCTCTTATTTCGAAACTCGCGTTCAACTTTATTCTAATCAGACAAAAATAAATCCTTTAACTAATTTATTTATTTTATTACACACCGAAATTAAACTTTACGTATGAATTTGCTGCCGGCAACTAGCTATCAAAAAGCAGTTTATCGGTGTGGGTAAAAAAATGCCACCAAGGGCGCTGAAAGCACTTTACCGAGTGTCAATAGGCCTGAGTTTTTATCACTGAGCTACTTATCATGAACATCGCGGCAACAAGAGTCGTCTGCTATATCTATCTCGATTCAGTTATCGGTGGTGCCTCTCATGGGAGGTTGGATTTTACAATTCAACGCTCCAAATTTAGATCATGGCATCGCGATCTATTTCTTGAGCTTCTTCCGGTCCTTCATGCCATTTTTGCTAAATCTTTCGGGTATATTAGGTAATTTTAGCGCAATGAATGGCCCCTTGAATATCGACAGGAGTTTCGTGGCAATTTCTTTTTATGCCAACACGAAATCATTCACAACATACATGTACGCGCCGTTCGATGATTTTTGCGGTGTACTTTCTTCTACCGCGCATGCTGATTCTTTAGAATTGTCTTGAAAGCTACTTCCCGTTTGTCTTGTATTAAGGTTAACATTTTGGTTGACTTCTAGTTTGTGTAGTTATCTGTAGTTCGTTTACTCGGTGCGCTTTTTTATTTTTCCCGACACAAATGCCAAGTGAACTTTTCCTGCTTGTACTAAAATCCTCAATTAACCCACAGTGACGTACGTGGTTTCGCTGTGGCTTCAGCAAACAGATGGAGTCCGGACGGTGTATCAAAGAAGGCTGCACTCTAACACCGAGGAATGTATATACTTTCCACCTCCTTCAACTTCTGTAACCAATCCATCCATAATACTATGATATCCGTTTGGATGTAAACAGCAAAAGACTCAACCATTGATGAATGGAGAATGGAATCGAATTTTCTAGCAAAATATAAATTTGTATGGAACGCTGGATGGTACACAATGTTTTCGAAAGGGGTCAGGGGGTATAAACAACAACACCCCAAAATGTGCAAGTTATTTCAAAAGTGGAATTTGAAGAGTGATTAAGTAGTTTAAGTAAAAGGGGTTAAAATAAGCGATTGAATTGTGAATTGTAACTGTATTGAATAAAGCGATTGAAGGAAATAAGTTGTATCATTTGTATCCACACAAACATTTTACATTACATTCGTGTCAGAAGTGGGATAGCAATTATTGAGTGTAAAAACAAAATGTTTTGTGATTGTTGAAAAAGTTTTAATGGTTCGAAAACTATTGCAGTTGACTATCATCCAAATCAAATCCGAATTGAACAAAAGAAACCTAGGGGCCTGTGAAAGAAAAAGTTACTTGGTGCTCCGAGATCAGAAAGCTTTGACCAACGAGGGGCATGATCCAGAAACACACTCCTTTGAAGAACAGTCTCAATGAACAAAAAAAAAAAAAAAACTGGAAGAACAAAAGAATGGAATCGGACAAAATATGGACGAACAGAAGAACAGCTGCGAACAAAAGCTTGACTAACAAAATAAAAATCTAGACCCAAAAAAGAACAGCCTGCAGGGCCTTCAACAGAAAATGAACAAAAGAATAATCTCGAAAAACAAAAAAAAATCTCCAGCAAAAGAATAGAGAGGAATGTTGATGAAAAATTCGAACAAATGAACAGCAAAGTTAAGCAACTAGCAAAAGAGCCCGCCGCAGTGCGAAAACAGAAAACGAGAATGTTCTTTAACCGGACCTAGGAGAAAAGAGTTGAAACCGCCCTCATTCGATGGCCAGACCTCAAATGGCTGCATGTGCGAACGACTGAGACAACAAGGAGAAGTGCTTTCCCCTAACAATGGCCTTGCAGAATTGTCCTGGAATCCGAACTGTTGCAAACAATAGACATCGGAAAGTCTAAAGATTATGTGGCTTTAATACAAGCTATCGAGAAACGGTTTGCGGATAGCCACATGCAGGAGGTTTACTAGGTCAAATTGCAAAGTCGAACGCAGCAACGATGAGAAATACTGCGGCAGCTCCAAGAAGGCGTGAGTAGACTGGCACATTTAGCACATTCCGCTGGCCAGGAAATTATCGACGAAATGGCAAAGGACGCGTTGATCAGGAGAATTGCAGATTCGAAGTTATAGTCAGCAATAAGGATGGCCGGGAAGAAAACTCTTGCTGAAGCACTTGCCTTCACGTTGGCGATAGAAGCAGCCAATCAGGCTTCCAAATAAGCGACGAAAAGACTGCCCTCACTGTGGTAACAAAGAAGTAGAGGAAGAATCCTGCAGAAATGGCTATCGAGGTGCCGGTCAATCTTCCCGAAGTCAGTCGGAATGCCCGGTGAAGTTGGGAGCAGCAGTGAACGGCCCCAGGACCATCATCTAAGTCTCGCTGGCAAAACGATGCAATAAAAGTCTTCTGATAGAAGTAATCAGCAGTAAGGAGAAATGGATGGCAACAACAGACACGGTACCACGGTCTCAATCATCAGGAGGGATCTTGTGCAGAAAACCTGGTTGGATAACACCAGCAGTTACAGCTTGAGAACAGCTACGGAAGAAACGGCTAAAGTTGATGGTGAAGACCGCATAAAAATCCACCTGACCGTAATACCCTTCTCTCACGTTTTTCTGGTGGCTGACATATACGAGTAAAACGAGTGTATCACTATCACAGATTTCATGAAGGGGCATGAAATGGTAGTAAACTTTGCGGAATAAAACCTGAAATACGGAAACTTGGAGATACGGAAACACCAACACTTTCATCTTGAAAGTTGTAGCCTGCAGAAATCAGATTCTAGAGCCTTCGTCTGAAACAATAATTTGGGCAAAAGTGGAAGGTGGACCTGGTACCCACCGATTCTATTTGAAAATAGAAAAAACTTCATGGTGGGAAAGAACTTAGTGGAAACAAAAAAGAATCCTGAATCCAAAGACATTCAGTTGAAAAAGGGAGAGATAGTGGGAAATGTACACCTATTCAGACTAAATCAACCACAATTTAAATAAATCGTGCAACACCGGTCGCGAGTGTCCAGAGTATGAAAATTAAAAACAAAAGCCTCAGCCTCTGTAGTTTGGAGCAAGAGCAGTGTACCCTGGCAGAAAAACTAATCGGTGAGTACGCTGATATATTTGCTACACAAGACGGAGAATATGGACGTACAAAGATGAAAGTTGAGGGGCTGATTTAAGAATCGCAGAGTACGTAGGCATCTCCATGAAGAAGAAAGAAGGCAGCATGAGGTTTCGTGTAGATTATCAACGTCTCAATGATGTCACTAAAAAGGATGGCTACCCACTTCCAAGAATTGAAGATACTTTGGTTACACTTTCTGGAGCAAAATGGTTCTCAACACTAGACCTGCAAGGTTCCTGGCAGGTGGAGATTGATCGAAAAGATCATAAGAAAATAGCTTGCACTACAGGAGGCGGTCTCTGGCAGTTTACAGTGATGCCGTTTGGAGTATACAACCCTCCGGCTACCTTCGAGCGACCAGTGGAACGAACACTGCAAGGACTCACTTGGGAAACATGTCTAGTGTATTTGGACGACGTTGGCATCATAGGCAAGACGTTCGAGGAGCTTCGCGAAAATCTAAAAGAAGTGTTTGAGAGGATGCGAAGTGCTCATTTAAAGCTCAACCCAGAAAAGTGCGCCTTGTTCGGTCCGGAAGTAAAATATCTGGGTCACATTATATCAGTTGAAGGAGTAAGGAAGATTCCTGAAAAAGTCGAAGCTTTGAAAAGTTGGCCTACACCTAAAGATAAACACCAACTGAGCATTTACTACAGAAGATTCGTAAGGTATTTTTCTGGTATTGCAAAGAGCCTGCAACAACTTACGGAAAAGGCCGATAGTTCAGGTGGTCTGGAGAGTGTGTGCAGACGATAACAATGTTGGGGTCGGAGCAGTGATCTTTCAAGCTCATGATGGTCAAGAGAAAGGTACTTTCCATACCTGAAAGGAACTACTACGTAACTCGGCGCGAGCTTCTGGCTTTAATTTTGGCTACGAAGCGTTTCTATAAGTACCTCTACATTCTTATGACAGACCACGCAGAACTGAAATGGCTACTAAAATTGAAGAACACTGAAGGCCAAGTTGCGAAATGGATCGAGCGGTTGCAGGGCTATGATGTTGAAGTGCAACACCACAAGGGAAACCTCCACTCAAACGCTGATGCTCTCTCTCGTCGAGCGTCAAATTAGTCCCAACAGCCAGATAATGATATCGAACCAATATCCCCTGGAAGGAATACGGAGAAAGACCTAGCTGGCTGGAAATATCGGACCGGAGATAGACTCTGAAGGCATATTGGGAACAGTGGGACTCGCTTTGTGTGCAGGACGGTTTGCTGAAGACGAAATGGGAAAGGGCAGATGGAACAACATCTCCTTTGCAGTTAATCGTGCCACGGTCCAGAGTTAGCCAATTGCTGAATGAAATACATGACGGCATCTCAGGAGGTCATTTGAGAATAAAGAAGAATGTTGGATAAGGTAGCGAAAGCTTCTATTGGCTAAGTGCAAAACAAGATGTCGACAATTGGTGCAAAAAGTCCATAAGGTGTGCGGCTACCAAGGGGCCAAAAGTATAGCCACAGGGACGAATGCAAAAATACAATGTCGGAGCACTATTCGAAAGAATAGCCATCGACTTCGCTGGGCTGTTTCCTGAAACATTTAATGACAACCGATACATTCTCGTGGTTATGGACTACTTCAGTAAGTGGCCTAAAGTGTTTGCCATCCCAAATCAAGAGGCTAACACCGTAGCAGAAGAGATAGTCAACAACTGAGTGAACAGATTTGGAATCTCAATGGAACTACGCTCTGGTCAAGGGCGAAACTTTGAATCAAAAGTCTTCCAGGAGGTGTGCACATATCTGCGAATATGGAAAACAGGGACAACGTCACAACACCCTCAATCTGATGGAGTAGTCGAGCGATTCAATACGACCTTAAATGAGCATCTGTCTAAGGTCGTCAGCAACTGCCAACAAGATTGGGATCGACACACACCCCTCTTCTTAAAGGCCTACCGAAACGCGGTCCATAGCTCAACAGGACATACATCATCCGAGATCTTTTTTGGTTAAACAGTTCAGTTGCCAAGTGAAACGAAATTCGGATCCCCAACTACGGAGTCCAAGGAGGTAAACGACTATGTGGATGGCTTGCGAAGCAGGATTCGAAACACCCGAGAAAAGATGAAACTAGCGAGCAACCGCATGAAGACTAGGTGCGACATCAAAGCAAAATCTTCCGGCTTCAATGAAAGGGATCTGGTGTGGCTGTACTATTGTATATAATCTTTTGCTAACAGCGCTGGATGAATTTACAAAATTCGCATAGGCAAAGACGATCAAATGTCGTTCAATTAAACATATCAAAAGACCTTTACAAGATATTCTCTTCTACTTCTGCTTACCAGAAAATATTGTCATCGATAATGAGAAATCTCTCAATTCCGTTTCCATTATTTCTATACTAGAAAATGAACTCATGATTAAAGTCTACACAACGCCTCTCTACAAAAGCGAAGTAAATTTCACTCCACATTATCCGAAATAATGAGGTGTCTCAAAACAGACCTTTGCAAAAATTGTTAGAAAGATCAATAAACGAATATAACTTCACAATTCATTTCACAACCGGTAAGAACTTACAGATTTATTTTTTGGACGCACACCAAGATTAGACCCTCAGCAATTTAAACAAGTTCGTTTAACCAATATTGAAAAAGTAAGACTAAAACAGGAAAAAGGTATTAAGTATGATAATAAAAGAGGCGGATACAGAAAAATATATCTTCCAGGAGATATAATTTACGTTAAACATTATAAAATAAAAGGATCGAAACTTACGATTAGATATAGAAAATAAGTAGTTAAAGAAAATAGAATTACGATAGTCCTAACAGATTCAGGCAAAACTGTGCATAAAACCATCAGATCACTTTGGTGTTTCTATTAATGTAGAGCTCGGCAGTTACTTTCCCTCCCTGCTATCTTCACCAGCAGCACTTAGAAGCTTCAAAAACACTGATTGGGGAACATTTAAATTAAGCGTTCATAACAACATATCCCTCTTAAACATACCATCTGACAGGCACATCTCAAATTCTGAAATTGACGATATAATTGTTGGAACTGAGAAGTTACCCATCATCATCATCATCATCATCATCATCATCACCACCATCATCTTAATCATTAGTTGACAAATATGTATATATGTACACACAAAATATTATAGATAAATGAATTATTCCAAAAATGTATTAACTAGTATGCTGGCGCTAATTTGGCGCTCTTTGTATACCAGTCATTATATTTTTATATTGTTGAATTCGCTGTAAATTTCAAACGTTAACAAATAACATACTATGTGAAAAAACTGTAATCAAAATCTGTATAAATACCATCGCAACAGTAAAATGAAAATTTTTTTGTGTTCATAACACTTTGGAGAAACTTTGCTCGTCTTTTGCTTTATCATTCAAAACCGTTCGCTAATAATCTTCGGTGTTGGTTCCAAAGCATAACATATTGTAAAATGTTTGTGTGGGTACCAATGATAGAACTTGTAGCGACCACCTTTAAAACACTACAAAGTTACAGCCGAATGCAGCCAGTGTACTACGAACCACCCGCTGCTGCGAATGCACTCACTACTACGAACGCACCCACCAGCTGTCACACGAAATTTCCGGCGATGCTCAAAAATCATTTTATTTGTACCTTTTTCTTCTGGGTTCTTCGTAGAGCAATGGGACGGACAAACAAAATTTAAGGAATAAATATTATAATTGAATTATCTTGATTAAATTAAATAAAAGTGAATTAAAGAGATAAATACAAAAAACTCTTTAATTTACAACCTTGAATTTTACATTGGTGACGCGTTTTTCATTTTCATCACGTTGAACATTAAGTGTTTCGCAAATGTCGTTACGGCCGACAAAAAAAAAAAAAAAAAACCAAATAAAGTTTGTGAATTCATTCACACCAAAAGAGCATGCCGGACGAAACGGCAAACGATGCTAGCAATAGCCAAACCACCTTCGACTCAACCCCAGTGACCGTCTCGGGACTTTCTGTGACTGCACGTCTGCCCCAATTTTGGCGCGAGAGACCTTCCCTCTGGTTCGCTCAACTGGAAGCCATCCTTTCAGCTTCGAAGCCAAACGACGACACGAAGTTTCAATATGTGATTGCCAACCTCGATCGAAGGGATCTGGAACATTTGTCCGAACAATTTCGGACACCCTTTTGACTCCGCCAGCTGCCAATAAATGCAAAAAGGTAAAAGCATGGCTTATCAAGGTATACGAAGAAAACGAGGAGCAGCGTATGCAACGCCTCATAGAAGGCCTAGACCTGGCGACTCACAGCCATCTCAGCTCCTTCGCATCCGCGAACTCTCCGGATCTTCAGGCACTCCGGACACTGTTATAAAGGTTATGTGGCTATCTCGTTTGCCTTCGCACGTAAGGGTGATACTCTCCTCCATCTCGGGTGACCTCAACACACTGGCTGAGGTCGCCGACAAAATCATAAGCCGCGTTTCTTCACCCAAATCAATTGACGCGCTGCCACCTCCAGTTTCAACCTCATATCCGGGCAACGAAAACATCAAAGCAATCCTGCAGAGGTTAACCGCAATCGAATGCTGAATGACCAAGCCAGAGCTACACACCAGCAAACAGCAAGTGTTGCCAACGCAACGCAGAAGGCAGACAACTCAACACCATTTGCGGACATTGTTGGTTCCACTGATGATACGTCTCGAAGGCCAAAATGTGCTCGTCACCATGCATTTACAAGCAGGGAAATGCCCACCATCAATTTTAGGTGAGGCTTCTACAGTTGCTGGTAAGTTAAATCGACTATTTTTACACGACAACATTTCTGGGGGAGCCGCCATATCAGCTCTATCAGTTAAGAACACAGCAAGACTACACCAAGATCCTACAATACTGCGAGCTGTGAATGGCACCCACATAAGAACTTTCGGTACCACAACTTTCGTTCTGGATTTTGGCATGAGGAGCAATTTTCGCTGGAGCTGCACTCGTGCCGCAATCCCGCACTCAATCTTGAGAGCAGATTTTTTGAGTTAATTCCGCTTTCTTGTAGACGTCCATGGTCGCCGACTCGTCGAACAAGGTTCCAACTGCAGCACTTCACGCCTTCTCACGTCATCCGATGAGGTCTCGTTATATGCTATCAACCAAGAGGACGTCTACACAAACCTACATTCAGTACATCATCATCTGGAAACGACCGGTGCACCTGTTTATTGTCATGCAAGACCGCTTCCACCAATGTTCTACACGCTGGCTAGAGCAGAGTTCCAACGCATGGTGAGTGAAGGCATTTGTAGACCCTCAAGAAGTCCGTGGGCCAGTTCCCTTCACATCGTCGCTAGGAAGGATTTTTACTCTTTTACTGTTGCCAGGGCGCGGGCGGAAAGGTAGAAGGAAGAGAAAAGAAAATTGTTTTGTAGTGGTTTGAAACTCAGGTGCGTTCGGTTTCTACAACAGCCAAATCTACGTGTCAGTGTTATGCCTTCACACGCATAACATGTCTGAGTTCCAATTACACAAATGAAAAACTGACTTGCCATGGGCAGGATTCGAACCTGGACCCTCCGAGTGAGAAGCGATTGCTAGTACCACTACACCACGGCCACCCGTTAGTGGCACAATTCGTTCCCGTAACACTTCCTGATAGGTACATATCCTCTGCCTCGTCTCATGGGTTTCCAGCGAATACTGCCGAATACTTCTGTGCTCAAAGGTGAAAAAGTATTTTTAACTCGCCTCGACCTGGCCCGCACGTATCACCAGATTCCCATGGCACCAGATAACGTACCAAAAACCGCTGTTATAACCCCTTTCGGGTTATACGAGTTCGAGCCGATGACATTTGAGCTACGCAATGCCGCCCAAACACAACAACATTTCCACGACTCTATCTTCGGCGACTTGGACTTTGTTTTCACCTACATCGATGACATGCTAGTAGCTTCAAAACTACAAAAGGAACACCTGAATCATCTGGAGAACATCTTCAAACGACTCGATTAAAACGGCATCACCATGAATCGAGAAAAGTGTGAATTTGGAAAAGAAACAATAACATTTTTGGGGTATCAAGTGGATGCTACGGGTATTCGACCTCCACAAGATTTCGTCAAGTCGATGGCAGAATTTCCAAAACCAACAACCGTTACCGAACTTCATCGTTTCCTCGGCGCACTCAACTTTTTCAGGCTTAGCATGCCACATGCTGCGTCAGAACAAGCACCTCTCTGCAATATGCTTCATGACTCAAGGAAAAGGGATAATACACCACATAACTGGACACCATCATCCGAAGAAGATTTCCTCCGCTGTCGCCAAGCATTTACAGAAGCTGCCACGTTGTAAACCTCTGGGATTTTTCTCCAAGGCTTTGTCAGAGAGGCAAAGGAAGTATGGCACTTTCGGCCGTGAGGATGGCCTTGTGCTATATTTACGGACCACAAGCCGTAGACGTCCGCCATTCGTAAGCCGCCATCAAAATCAGAGACACCGCAACGACAACGATATCTGGAATACATCTCACAATTCTCCACCGATATTCGCCATGTCTGCGGATGAGAGAGCTGCAGCAGATGCGCTCTCTCGTATCGCACCAATCGACAACCCGATAAGCATGAACTACGAAGAGGTAGCCAAAGCGCAAAGGACAGACACAGAGCTAGAAAAGTTAAAACCGGTAAGTGACAAAATAAATTTCGCTAACTTTGTTCTTCCCGGTACCGAAACAGAAGTGGTCTGCGAAAGAACTTCCGGATGAGCTCGCCCTTACATACTTAAGCCATTCAGGCTGACCGCTTTCGAAACCGTTCATAAACTCAGCCATTCAGGGGTAAGAGCCTCACGTAAAACTATAGCACTTCATTTCTTCTGGCCCGCAAAGAACGTGGACGTCAGGAAATGGGCACAGAGCTGCCATGACTGCAAAGTACACAGGCATACCAACCCGCCTATGGGAACTTTTGAAGCAGCTGATAGGTTAGAACACGTGCATATTGACATCTTCGGCCCCCTACCAACCTGCAACGGATTCAGTTACCTACTCACATGCATCGATCGAGCGACACGCTGACCAGAAACCATTCCAATTGCCGACACCACCGCTGCCTCTGTTGTGGACGCTTTCCTCTTCAACTGGGTAGCACGATTTCGTTGTACCCAACGCTTGGCCACGGATAGAATTCGTCAGTTCGAATCTACTTTGTTTCATCGCCTTTCCCAACTGCTCGGCTGCAAACGCATACACACAACGACATGCCATCCTCAGGCAAACGGGGTGGTGGAGCGGTGGCACCTCTCACTTATGGCAGCAATGACCGCATACAACCCTCACAGTTCGGTGACTCCGCTCAATGGTCAACGAATCTGGCACCACACCTGCACAGTTGATGTTCGGCACCGAATAAAAAATAAATAAAACACTTAAACAATTTTATTTCTAAGACCTAAAATCCTATCCTAAAACCTATGAAATATAGTCCCACAGGTAGAAGCAAATACCATAAAATAAATGGACACACACCACATACACAGGTACCTAAACCTAAACCACAAATAATAAAACCATAAAAAACGTTGAGAACCCAATCAATTACGATCGGACTAGTGTGTACAAATTCAACAAATATACCTATGCCCTGAATTTTTTGCCAATCCCACCCTAGATAATAGATAGCATTACATATGAAATGCGTTGAAATTTATCGACCCCATATTAAAAAAAATTAAAGTAATATATGCAACAGCATTTTGGTTCATAGCCATGTAAAGTTGGGTTAGGCATTGTAAACTACAGGCAAAAACATTTACTCGTTCGTACCATTTTTGTTCTCTCTCTGCCCAATCGACCGTTGGCAAACTGAATTGGTACGGACTATAACTGTCATCCACACTATTTTTCACCTCTGTTAGCTTATTTACATAAGAATAAAATTGTACATAATAACACGTATAAATTGAAGTCTCTTTTTAATAAAACGTTCATTCCTTCTAAAGGAAGTTTCTTTTTTCCACAACAAATAGCGATCATATAATACTGCACTTATCTATTTGGTTTCCTATCTCAGTTGTTAGTTAGTGTACGACATCTTCATAGTTCGTCAGGTTGATAATGCGAACCATCTTAAAACTTCCACTGATGATCTTACCAATCCCTAGCTTCAGGGTGACTACTGTTATATTCATGTCTGAACAGAATGTGTATCTGTGTCTGTGTCTGTGTCTGTGTTTTGTAGCGCTGTCAAAACTCTGCCGCGCGGCTTGCAGTTAAAGGAAATACAATGAAAGCAACTGTCAAGTTTGCATCTTGTGTTTTTACTTCTTAAAGCGGCCCATACACACCACACTTTTGTGCACACTTCGGTGTGAGCATCGGTGTCGCTTTCCGCCATACATATCACACTATATTTGCACACATTAGTTCTTTATCGAACTTGGACGTAGAAGGAACAGTGCTAGTAGCAGTCGCAGTCCCTAATTGACATTTTGAAAAAAAATTTTATCCGATCTTAACACTACTGCGATCAAAGAAAGACTGATATTTTGTATGAGCGTGCGCGCACCAACCCATCCACAGCACACTTCTAGGAACACCGACACAAAAAATTAAAATGTTTTGATTTTGCTCACACAGTGTGGCACACCGCAAAATCGGTGCGCGGCCTGCCCCATGCACACCACACATTTCAGTACACCGACACAAGTGTGGAGTGTATGGGCCGCTTAAGGGCTGAACAGAGTGTGTATCTATGTCAGTGCCTTGTAGCGCTATCAAATCTCTGCCGCGCGGCTTGCAATGAAAGCGACTGTCAAATTTGCATTTTGTATTTTTAATTCTTAATTTTATTAGTACTTAAAAAAGTTTGTTATTATTTGTGCATAATGCTTTATTATGTGTGTTCTGCATATGTGCTATTTAGCAATAAAATTAATGAAAAAGAGGAAACGCAGATGGTGGGTTTGTCTTTATAAGGAAAGAATAGTGTTAATTGTTGTTGTTGTTTTATTTCAAACATATTTGTAAATGAAGTATTTCTTCTTGAACTTTGTATAAAAAATTCTTAGAGCGATTATTTTTAAAACAAGCATGTTTATTGTGAATGAGGGAGGCATTGTTGAAGTTCTGGTACTCAGTCCCTGTGGATTCCGGCGAAAGATACTCTGGAAGTGAAACAGAGGCACAACTGGTCAGGAGAAAGTACGGCCGAGGATTCGAAGTTGGATTGTAAAACCGTCTAGTCGCTTGTTGATTCCTAACAATAAAAAGTTGAAGTTATAACGTTTTTTAAGAAACAGTAGTTTTTTTTTCTTAATCGAAACCATCGGACAAATCGGGAAGACATTTTTTATAGTCGAGAGGTCGCAAAAACTATTGCGATTAAACATTTTGGTGCCGAAACCCGGGAAATCTTTAGATTTCCCCCAACATAATAGCTTTGAATTATATTTTCGCACTTGCATAAGCGGTTGAAGATAATCTTGTTCTCGATAGTGTAAAAAATAAAAACCAATTTCCTCCACTCAATTTTTTGAAGTGTACCAATTTAAATTGGCCGGAAAAAGCTGTCAGATGAGACACATTGAAATCTGTGGAACATCGCATCATCATCTACAATTGGTAAAGGCCCAGTAAAAAACCAAATTAAAGCTTTTTTTGTCACAGGCAAAACTACGTCATCAACGAGAGGAAACTGTGAATGCGTAGGGGGATCTATAGACGAGCGGAAAAAAGAGCATTCAAATTACTTAGCTTGCTGGTGTGGATGGTATTGCTCAAGTAAAGAGGAAAGGTGAAAAGCTTTGTGCA
This sequence comes from Volucella bombylans, assembly GCA_949129095.1. Lineage (NCBI taxonomy): Eukaryota > Metazoa > Arthropoda > Insecta > Diptera > Syrphidae > Volucella > Volucella bombylans. The sequence continues at coordinate 46,451,075 of OX422141.1, forward strand.
AGTAAGTCTTAAGATCAATTTGGGAAAAATTGTCGCTGAACAAATTGTGTTGCTAAGGTTGTTGCGTTTGTGAAGATTGTTGCTGTGTGGATTGTGGGTTAGCGTGTTGCTGAGAACTTAGTTGCTGCGCGTAATTTAATTACTTTTGCATAGTTGTTGTATTGGGAGGTTAGGAGAAATTGTCGTTTGTAAGCATAGGGATTTGATATATTGATCATTGTTGATACAATTCCGCTTACATAGTCTCTCGCCCTTTCATTCATTGCAAAAGGCAGCATTAGCAAATCGTTAAAATTCGCCAATTCAAACCTCAATATGGAGCAGGAATCAGATATTCTAGTGGGTGAATCATCTGCAAAGGGGGAAAAAAATTTGTCGGAGCTAAAAGCTTTGAGAGCCTCAACAAAGGGAAGTTTAACGCGCATAAAAAACTTTATTGCCGCCAAAGATGAATCGTTATCCGCAACAGAATTAGATTGTCGCTTGGAGATTTTTGAATCGTATTTTAAGCAAGCAGGAATTGTCCAAAGATCTATAGAGAGACTTGGTATAAAGGAGGAGGAAATGGCAAATGATGCTTTTAGAGGGGAAATAGAAGAGATGTACGTTTTCACAAAGGCTAAGATTCTCGAACGGAAGGCAGAAGTAAAGGGAAGTTCCTCAGCCGTTGATAGTCTGGATGCCACATTTCTTCATCATCAGCCAGCTTCTTATTCAAGATTAGAACAGATTAAGCTACAAAATTTCTCGGGCAAATTCTCAGAGTATCCTAATTTCATTGGGTTGTTCAAAAGCCTAGTCGACAATAATGATTCACTGGATAATTTGCAAAAATTTAATTATTTAAAACGATGTTTGTCTGGGGCAGCGTTAGGAGCGGTGAAAGAATTTGAGCTTAGAGGTGCAAACTATCGTAAGGCATTAGAAAGATTAGAGAAGAGGTTTGATAACAAGTGTTTAATCTTCCAAGAACATATTAACTTGTTACTTGAGGTTCCGAAAGTTTCCAAGGCCACTGCTTTCTCTCTAAGAAACCTGGAGGATAGTTTTAACACACATCTTACAGCTATGTTGTCGATAGCTAGCTATCAGGATATTACCAATGCCATACTCATATCTCTTGCGTTAGATAGAGTGGATCCAGAAACGCAAGCCAAATGGCAAGATAGGGTTGATTATAATGAACTGCCGTCATGGGATGAATTCACGAAGGTTCTGGATCACCGGTGTAGAATAATGGAAGCGAAAGAAGCCAAAACACTGCATTCGGAGAATGCATTACCAACTTCAAGTGCTCGAAACGATCGTCGTGTACGTGGGCGCGGGGGTAATGAAGGTCATACTCGACAAATTAGATCCACTGCGTTAGCTGTGCATCAGGTTCAATGTCCATATTGCAAATCAAATGGTCACAAAGCTGATAGTTGTAGAGAATTTCAAAGCCTACCAGTTTCTAGGCGATTTCAAGAAACCAAAAGATTGATGCTCTGCATAAATTGCTTAGAAGTAGGGCATTCGGTGAGGCGTTGCTCTCAAACGAAATGCAGTATTTGTTCTCTACCCCACCACCACCTACTACATAGGTTTGCTCCCATTACGGAGCCGAACATTGCACTTACTTCTGGAGCAAACGGTGAGCAAAATACATCGCCTTTATCCGTATTACTGGGAAGTACAGGAAATCAAGTGGTATTAGCGACGGCAGTAGTTGAGGTTAGAGATCATTTAGGAAGTTATCACCCGGTACGTGCCATCTTGGATTCTGCATCGCAGTTAAATTTTGTAACTGAACATATGGCTCAAAGGTTAAGACTTGTAAAAAGCAAAACGGAGATGCAAATAAGTGGAATAGGGAATGAGCTATCAAAAATCAGATATGTTACACATGCGACTTGTAAGTCGAGGATTTCCGAGTTCAAAACAGATCTGGAATTACTTGTCATCAAGAACATTACCGATCTACAGCCAACTCGATCATTCGCTATCGATAGTTGGGATATTCCAAAAAATATAGTTCTAGCCGATCCCAATTTCAACAAAGCTTCTAGAATAGATATGCTGATCGGAGCTGAATGCTTTTTCGAGTTGTTGTCTATTGGGCAGATTAAGTTAGTTGGCCGACCCACTCTGCAGAAAACTTTGTTTGGTTGGGTAGTATCTGGGATATACGACCTTTCGTTGGTACCGAACGCAAGTGTATGCTTGGTAAGTGGTCACGGGCAAACGGAAGATGCCAATTTAAATAAATTGGTAGAAAACTTTTGGGAAATAGAAAGAGTGGAGTCAATGAAAAATTTCCTAACACCTGATGAAGAACGCTGTGAACAACACTTTTTAAACACAGTAGAGCGAGGAGAGAACGGAAGATTTGTGGTTAAACTGCCATTTAAAGATAATCCGGAAGTGTTAGGAGAATCGCTCGGCATTGCAAAGAAAAGATTCTTTTCATTAGAAAAAAGGTTGGATAAAAATCCAGAAATTAAGGCAAAATATTGCGAATTCATGGAAGAGTATGAAAAGTTAGGTCACATGGATAAAATTTCTCAACATCAATTGGACCAAATGAAGTATTTTTGCCCACATCAATGTGTACTTAGGCCAGAATCGTCGTCGACGAAACTTAGAGTAGTGTTTGATTGTAGTTGCCCCACATCATCAAATATTTCGTTGAATGAGGTGTTGCTAAAGGGTCCAGTCATCCAAGATTCGTTGTTCTCCATAATTCTACGCTTTCGATTATACAAGTACGCCATAACAGCAGATATTGCTAAGATGTATCGGCAAATACGAGTTAAGGAAGGCGATAGGAAGTACCAGTGCATAGTTTGGAGGAATAAAGCCACGGATGACCTACAGGGATATCAGTTGAAGACGGTTACGTATGGAACAACGTCTGCGCCTTTCCAAGCATCGCACTGTTTAAAGATGCTAGCAGATAGCAACAAAATGAAGTTTCCCTTGGGGGCAAAGCTATTGAGGGATGATTTTTATATGGATGACCTCATAAGTGGAGGAGATTCTGCAGAAGAAATCTTAAACATATACACAGAAGTCAGTACCATTCTTCAAGAAGCGGGATTTGAGTTGCGGAAGTGGTGGACAAACGAGAAACTACAACTCGGACACATACCAGAAAACCAGAGGGAAATTCCACTACGAATTAATGACGCTGACATCATAAAGACGTTAGGAATCAAGTGGAACCCCCAGAGTGATCAGCTGCAGTATATGGTTCCAGCAATACAATTCGCGAAGAATATTACTAAGCGTGTCATTCTAGCGGAGTTGTCCACGCTTTTCGATCCGTTGGGTTTAATTAACCCCGTAATTGTAAAGGGTAAGATTATCGTACAGAATCTGTGGGTAAAAAAGGTTAACTGGGATGAATCGGTCCAAGCTAGAGTCTTTAGCGAGTGGGAATTGTTTCGAAGTCGGCTTAAAGAACTGAAGGGTATTAGGATTCCACGATATGTACTAACTCCACAACCCAGGTCAGTACAAATCCACGGATTCGCGGATGCATCATTGCGCGCCTACGGATGTTGTATCTATATACGAACAGTAGATGAATTGGACCAAGTGCACTGTCAATTATTGAGTGCAAAGTCTCGAGTTGCTCCAATTAAAACCGAAAGCATTCCTAGGTTAGAATTGTGCGCTGCGGAGCTGTTGGTGGCGCTTCTTGTTAACATTATGCCAAACTTAGTCCATATAGTTGAGGAAATTTTTCTGTGGACAGATTCAGAAATAGTGCTATGTTGGTTGTCTGCACATCCGTCTACATGGGAAGTTTTTGTAGCTAATCGAGTATCTAAAATACAAAGCGAGCTGCCGGCAGCAGTTTGGAAACATGTTGGCTCTAAACAGAATCCAGCTGACATCATATCCAGAGGAGCATTTCCGAGCGAGTTGTTGGAAAGTCGGTGGTTTTGTGGTCCAGAATTTCTATATCTACCGAAAACGAAATGGCCGGAGAAGGATTGTTCCAAAATCAGTACGAGTATTCCTGGCAAAAGAAAGGGAGAGACTGCGCTATTAGCTGCTAGAGTATCTTCCGAATTCAGCGAAAACTACCTGAAATATACTGACTTTCAAAAGGTATTACGGGTCTTTGGGTACGTGAGTCGATGGATAGCTAACCGGAATAAAACTGTAGAGCGATTATCAAACGTATCAGAGAAAGGGAAGGTTAATATATTCGACACAAGCTGCACCCCCTTACTCTCAGCGAATATACTGAATAACGCGTTGACTAGGATACTTGGGCACGTCCAACAGAAAGCCTTTAAAAAAGAAATTGAGCAGTTGGAAAATGAGAAGTCGATTAGCCCAAAGAGTTGTATCAAAAATCTTAACCCCTTCCTAGATACAAATTCTGTAAAACTACTCCGAGTTGGTGGGCGTTTGCAGAATGCGAACATTCCTTACCTTGTGAAATGTCCCATCTTACTCCCGAAATCTAACCTATTTGTCAAAAATCTTGTTGTTTATTTGCACAGGAAAAATTACCATGCTGGGCCCCAGGCACTAGTTGCAATCATCAGACAGCGCTTCTGGGTTCTGGATGTGCGCAGATTGGTGAAGAAGGTGGTAGACAACTGTCTACATTGTTTCAGGTATCGACCGAAGTTATCAAGGCAAATAATGGGAAACCATCCCGTTGATAGAGTGCAGCTGTCTCGACCGTTCCACAAAACAGGTGTCGACTTTTGCGGCCCGTTCCATTTAACATTGAGGCGTCGAGGGCAGCGAACTTACAAGGCGTATGTTGCGATGTTCGTGTGTTTTGCCGTCAAGGCAGTACATCTGGAGGTGGTATCCGATCTGTCCACACAAGGTTTCATAGCAGCCCTCAAGAGGTTTGTCGCGCGACGGGGACTATGTAGTGATATCTTCTGCGACAATGGGACGAACTTCCTTGGAGCCCGAAATGAGCTGGCAGAATTTCGACGGCAGTTTTTGAAGCAGCAGACACAAAAGGAGATTGCAACATGGTGTGCAGCGGAGCAGATACATTTTCACCATATCCCGCCTAGAGCACCTCATTTTGGGGGTCTGTGCGAGGCAGCCGTAAAGTCTGCCAAAACTCATCTCTTTCGTACAGTTGGGCTAGCTTATTTGACGTTCGAAGAGCTGTCCACGGTCGTGGCGGATATCGAGGCAATTCTAAACTCTCGACCCCTCTGCGCTATGTCGACCGATCCAAGTGATGAAGAAGTGCTGACTCCAGGGCATTTTTTGATCGGTGCTCCTCTAAATGCGATAGTTGAACCATAAATCTGAAGGAGTTAGCGATCTTAGAAGATGGCGACGTTTATCCCAGATTAAGCAACATTTCTGGGCTCGTTGGCCTAAAGAGTATTTGCTAGAACTTCAAAAACGAACGAAGTGGAAGGCGTCGGAAGCGAATGTCAAATTGGGTACTCTGGTCTTGATCGCAGATGACAATATACCAGCTCAACAGTTGTTGATGGGAAAAATCATCAAAGTTATTGCCTCACAGGATGGGAAAATTCGAGTGGTCGACATAAAAACAAAGAATGGTATGCTGCGGAGGGCTATTCATCGTCTAGCGCCCTTGCCGATAGAAGGTTAAAGTCTCTGTAGCAGCTGAGACTTCAAGGCGGGCAGAATGTTAATTGTTGTTGTTGTTTTATTTCAAACATATTTGTAAATGAAGTATTTTTTCTTGAACTTTGTATAAAAAATTCTTAGAGCGATTATTTTTAAAACAAGCATGTTTATTGTGAATGAGGGAGGCATTGTTGAAGTTCTGGTACTCAGTCCCTGTGGATTCCGGCGAAAGATACTCTGGAAGTGAAACAGAGGCACAACTGGTCAGGAGAAAGTACGGCCGAGGATTCGAAGTTGGATTGTAAAACCGTCTAGTCGCTTGTTGATTCCTAACAATAAAAAGTTGAAGTTATAACGTTTTTTAAGAAACAGTAGTTTTTTTTTAATCGAAACCATCGGACAAATCGGGAAGTCATTTTTTATAGTCGAAAGGTCGCAAAAACTATTGCGATTAAACAAATAGAAAGAGGATTTTTTGAGACAACTTTCAAACACTTCAAAGAGCGCGATTCGATAAATTCCAAAGAATTTCATTTATTCGGACCGCTTTAATGCATTTCTCGACTTCCATTTTCACAACAAAGAAGAGCATTTGTGTACAAATTGCTAAACGTCAATCTTGTAGCGTAGCTTGTATTTGAACAAAATCCAACTTCACGATACACGACACAGACGCAGACACACAGTATGTTGCGGCTTATGGCTTTCCATACATTTAATGTCTTGACACCTTCCGATACAGATACAGACACAGCTACAGATACACATTATGTTGGGTCTTTATGCTCGAACACTTCGACGATTCCGAATGCCAACGCTTGAATCGACGTGAAATTAAAGGATAAACAGATTTAATCAGAAGTGTTCTTTATTTATGAATTCTGGAATTTGTCAATACACGTTATAAATATTTCTCTTTTCTTGGTCTATTTCAAAAATATCCATTGGGGTGTTTACACTTCGTTGTATCTTGTCTTGTACTAGTGTAGATTTTTTTATACCACTGTACTTGTAGTCAAAATCAGGTCATTTTTGTTTACATACTCGTACAAGACAATTGTGACTTTATAAAGAAAAACCAAATGCTAAGCACAATGCCAAAACAGCCATTAAAACTAAATTATTGATTTCTTATTCGACGATCTTGCAAATAAAATTATGTGGTTTGAAGATTCGAAAACAAACTTAACAGATTTTATGAATTGAGGAAACCAAACGACAACACCAATCTGTCAAAAATATTGTAAAATGTTTGTGTAGGTACAAATAATAGAACTTATTCTTTTCAATACAAATCCCTTTATTCAGTACAGTTACAATTCACTATTTAATTCTTTCTCTCAGTACAATCCAATTTCTCAACCACTTATGCTTTTCTTATCTTTTACTTAAACCACTTAATCACTTCTCCTAATTAACACTTCAAATTACAATTTAGAACTCATTTGCATACCTTTGGGATGCTGGTATTTATACTCGAATGACATACTTTGAGAACAATCCTCGCCATCCAGCGTCCCATACAATTTCCAATTTGCTAGAAAATTCGATTCCACTCTCCAGTCGAGACTTTGTTATTCCAGTATCGAAATCTTCTGGTCTTCGAGTATCGACATTTTCTGCTAGATGTCGCTGCTCACATTTAAGTGGTTATCACAATATGTTCTCAATTATTTTTACAGTTTACAACCCTTTTAGAACTTATTCTTTTCAATACAAATCGCTTTATTCAGTACAGTTACAATTCACTATTTAATTGTTTCTCTCAATTCAATTAAATTTCTCAACCCCTTATACTTTTCTTATCTTTTACTTAAACCACTTAATCACTTCTCCTAATTAACAATTCAAATTCAACTGATGAACTCATTTGCATACTTGGGGATGCTGGTATTTATACTCGAATGACATACTTCGAGAACAATCCTCGTCATCCAGCGTCTCATACAATTTCCAATTTGCTAGGAAATTCGATTCCACTCTCCAGTCATCAATGGTCCATCAGATTGAGGGTGTAGTGGCGTTGTCCTCGTCTTCCTTATTCCCAAATATTGGCACACTTCCTGGAAGACTTTTGATTCAAAGTTTCGTCCCTGATCAGAGTGCAGCTCCATTGGGATCCCAAATCTGTTCACCCAGTTGTTGTTCTGTTCGCCTACGGTCTTAGCTTCGTGATTAGAGATGGCAAATACTTCCGGCCATTTACTGAAGTAATCCATGACCATGACGAGGGTGTACCATTGAAGGTTTCGAGAAACGGCCCAGCGATGTCGATGGCTATTCGTTCGAATGGTGCTCCGACATTTTCCATGTGGCTTTACTTTTGGACCTTTGGTAGCCGCACACCGTATGCACTTTTTGGACCAATTCTCGACATCTTGTTTATCGCTTAGCCAATAGAAACGTTCCCTTACCTTCTCCAATGTCTTGTTTATTCCCAAATGGCCTCCTGAAATGCCGTCATGTATTTCATGGAATACTTGGCTGACTCTCGACCGTGGCACGATTAGCTGCATACGAGATGTTGTTATATCTGCACTTTCCCATTTCCTATTCACCAATCCATCTTGCACACAAAGCGAGTCCCATTGTGTCCAGTATGCCTTCATCGTTTAGCTCCGATCTGATATCTGCTGCCAGCTAGGTTTTTCCTCCTGCTCCTTCCAGACCAATATTGGTTCGATGTCATAGTCTGCCTGTTGGGAGGAAAGGATTTCGTCTATACTCCAACCCTCTATTGGCTCAGTCCTGATCATTTGGATAGTGGTCTGTTCTTTCACTTCCCTACCACTGGCTACTTCTGCTCCGAGGCTTTCATTTCATTCTTTTACTTGTGAGACTGGGATAATTACACTGGAGTCGACTCCTGCTACAGACTTCTGCCCCACGAAGTAAGCATTTCGCAACTGATGACTTCGGGAAGTTTGACCGGCTTCCTGGTAGTCGTTCCTGTCGGTTTTTCCTTCTATTTGCCTGTAACCCCAGTGCAGGCAGCCTTTTCGTCGTACCGGTTCTTTACAATGCCCTTGCAGATGTCCTACTTTATCACAGCTCCAGCAGCGCATTCTTCGTCTCGCCCGCAGAATATTTCGATGCATGGTAGTTAGTCTTGCCATTTCCCTGACGAAATGTATTCCTTTGGAAGCCTGATTGGCTGCTTCCATCGCCAGAGCGAAGGCAAGTGCTTCAGCAAGGGTTCTTTTCCCGGACATCCTTACAGCTGTAAGGATTGTAGCTCCAAATCTGGGATTCCCCTGATAAATGCGTCCTTTGCCATTTCGTCTATAATTTCCTGGCTGATAAATATGGCAGTCTACTCACGTCAGCTTAGAGTTGCTGCAGTGTTTCTCTTCGTTGCTGCGTTTGGCTTTACAATTGGACCTTGTAAACCTCCTGCATGTGGCTATCCCCAAACCGTTTATCGATAGCCTGTACTAAGGTCACATAATCTTTATGCTTTTCGATGTCTACTGTCTGGAACAATTCTGCTTCAGGACCGTGCAGGCCATTTTTAGGGCAAAGTACTTTTCCTCATTGTCCCTGTTGTTTGCACAGGCAGACATTTCAAACTGCTTCTTATAAGTAGACCATGAGGTCTGGCCATCGAATGAGGGAGGCTTCAACTTTTTCTCCTTGGACCGCTTAAAGAACATTCTCGCAGTTTCTATTTTCGCACTGTGTCGAGCTCTTTTGCCAGTTGCTCAACTTTGCTGTCCATTTGTTCGAATTTTTCTTCTCTATTCTATCAAATTTGTCATCAACGTTCTTCTCTATTCTATCAAATTTGTTCTTCCAGATTATTCTGTTGTTCATCCATTTTCTGTTGAAGACCGTCCAGATTTTTCTTCTGTTCGTCCAATTTTTGTTCGGGGCTGTTCTTCTTTTCGTCAATTTTTAACAAGAGGAGTTGCATCATCGCAGCTATGTCACTGCCTGTACTTATCTGTTCATCCTCGTCAGCGTCAAAGGAGTATGTATCAGGGTCATGTCCCTCGTTGTTCAAAGCCTCCTGAAGTCGGAGCACCAAGTCACGTTTTCCTCCACTGGTGCTGAGGCTTTTCTTGTTCAACTCGGATTTGAGTTGGACGAGGGTCAACTGCAATAGTTTTAGACCCATTCTAGCTTTTTCAAACAGTCACAATTTTTTTTTTTTTACACACAATAAGACCAATGTAAAATGTTTGTGTGGGTGGGTACAAATGACAGAACATATTCTTTTCAATAGAAATCGCTTTATTCAGTACAGTTACGGTTCACTATTTAATTGTTTCTCTCAATTCAATCCTTTTCTGAACAGCTTATACTTTTCTTATCTTTTACTTAAACCACTTAATCACTTCTCCTAATTAACAATTCAAATTCAACTGATACCTTGGGGATGCTGGTATTTATACACGAATTTCATACTTATAGAACAATCCTCGCCATCCAGCGTTCCATAAAATATTATTATTATTATTATTATTATAACTTTATTAATCAGAAATAAATTACATGATTAATCTTAAATTATGGCACCAGCTACCAGGGCTTCGGCCTATTATAGTTATCATAAAATAAGAGTTATTAGATAAACTTATACATAATATAAATACACAAATTAGATCTTATTTTCCAATTGTACTAAAGTTAGTATCTTAAAAACGTCTTTAATGTTTTGTTCTGAGGGAACAGTTAAAAGGTCTATCAGGCTGCTTGATGTATTGACTTTTTTGGACGCTAGTTTGATGTTTTCACAGTCATTAGTAAGGTGTTTTATATTAAGTTTAACATTAATATTGCACAAGTGACAGAGCGGTTGTTCTTGTTTTGTTAGAATATGGCTGTGAGTGATGTAGGTATGGCCTAGCCGTAGTCTTGTATAACATTTTAGCATAGTAGGAGGTATATTATTCGGGTAGGTAGATTTGTTTGCTTGGGGGTTCATACTGGAGTAGTGATGAAGGTATCCATCCCAACAGCTTCTCTTGGAGTTCCAATATACGCGCATTAGGTTTTTTTTTGTATCTTTTTTATTGTATATGTGGAATTGAATAAGTGGTTCATTTAGGGCTGCTTTTGCTGCTTTATCTGCCATCTCGTTGCCAGTTATACCAACATGACCTGGTACCCAAATTATTTTTAAATTTTTGTTACCGATAATTTTGTCGCGTAGGCACTCAATTATACCGGTTTTGTTATTTAAATTACTTAGAGCAGTTATTGTTGATAGGCTATCGGAAAAAATTGCAGTTTTTTTGCTTTTTGTAGCCCTTGTGGCCTTAAGAATGGCGAAAGCCTCAGCAGTGAAGATGGAGGTTGAGTTACGTAGAAGTCCCTTTGAAACTATAATTCCGTTTTCTTCAACCACTGAAAAGGAAGTGCCAAGTTCGTTCTTAGAGGCGTCGGTGTAAAGGATTTTCCAACCAGTGCTTTTCAGATCGTTTATCATTTCCATAAATATTTTTTTGTATACGACCTCGCTAGTATTAGCTTTTGGAAGCTTATGCAGGTCGATGTTTATAGAGTGTATCGGGATTTTCCATGGTGGGAATAATGAGTGTTTATTCGACTTTAGGCAGACCGGTGTATCCCATTTGTTGGATAAATTTACAGAGTTGATTAATGAGGATGGGTATTTCTGGTGTTTGGATCTTCGCAGAAGTTTTCTTGTGACTGTTTGAATAGGCGAATTGTTACAGGAGTTGATTTTGAGAAGAATAGAGGCAGTGAGGTATTCTATCCGCTCTGTCATTGAAGGAAGCCCGGATTCAGTTAGAATGTTTTTGATTGGTGTTGTTCGGAATGCTCTCAAGGCTGTTCTTACTGCACTGTGGTAGGAAGGAGTTATTAACTTCAATGACGAATTGGAGCACTTGCTGTAAATTGCGAGTCCGTAATCAATTTTAGAAAGCAACACTAATTTGATAACATTAATAAGCGAATTAACATTGCATAAACTGTGCTTAGAGGATAGGTACCTTATCATATTTACCCTGGTAGCGAGGTTTTTCTTAATATATAAACAATGGGACTTAAAATTAAACTTATTATCAAATATAATTCCTAATATTTTTAGGTTATTTACATTTACAATATATGTATTATTTAAATTAACTGAAATATTTTTAGAACAGCTGTGTTTTTTACAGATATGTAGTATTTGACTTTTTTCTGCAGATATTTTTGTTCCAGAGTAATCACCCCATTTTTCTAGGTCCCTAAGAAGATTTGAAAAGTCAGCTTCAACATCATTCAAGTCCTTGCATTTAGATAGGATTACAAGATCATCAGCATATAAAGAATAGTTAATTCTACTGTACTTTTCTAATATGCTGCTTATTTTATTAAAGGCTATACAAAAGAGGATAACGGAAAGTGGAGATCCTTGGGGAATACCGTTTTCGAGGTTATGGACTGAGGAGAAGGTGTTCTTAATTTTTATTCGGAATTTCCTGTTTGATAAAAAAGCTTTTATGAAAGTGATTATTTTAGGGCCGATTTTCCATTCTATCAACTGATTTAAAACCACGTGGATCCCAATACGATCGAAAGCTTTTTCGAAATCGATCGAAAGGATCGATATGTGATTTTTTGATGAAAGACCTGAACCAATATATTCATCAATATACAATAATGCATCCATCGTATTTCTACCTTTTTTGAAAGCTGCTTGGTTAATGTCCAGAAGGTTATACCTATCCAGGAACCAAGATAGCCTACGGGAAATAATCTTTTCAACTACTTTACTTGGACATGGTAGTAGGGATATTGGTCGGTAGCTGGATATGTTGGTGATGACTTTATTTGGTTTGGGTATAGGCACCACTGTGGCAATTTTCCATGTTTGTGGCATAACTCCATGGGTTAAAATCTGGTTGTACAGGTTTAATATGCGCTGTTTCAAAAGGGGGGGACTGTTTTTTAACATAGCATACGATATTCTGTCATATCCAGGTGTATGCCCTTTGCATGAATTAATGCAACTTTCAAACTCGATTAAACTAATGTTTTCTTCTATTTGTTTTGCTAAATCACTAACGGGATCTAATCTAACTTGGAGATTGGGAAAAGAGTTTTTTTGGTTCACAAATTCGGAATGGAAATTAGTATCATTAGAAGCAGTCGACCATGTGGAAGCGAAACATTCAGCTATTTCTATGGGATTTGATATAATTTGTTGGGAGTGATCTTTTATGGTTTTAATGGAAAATGGTTTGTAGTTGCCGGTGAGAGAATTAATATCCGACCAAAGTTTCTTAGGCGGGGAGTTGGGATTAATATTGGAAGTGAATTTTTCAAAGCTGCTCATTTTTGCTTCTTTTGCCGCCTTCCTGAAAACAGCATTGGCTTTTTTAAAAACAATTAGATTGGTTGTAGTGGGGTACTTTTTGAATGTTTTGAAGGCTGCTTGTTTCGTTTGGCGGAGTTTGCCCAAATCATTACTCCACCAGGCCACAATACGTTTATATGGTAAGTTTTTTGTTTGTGGAATGGCTACATTAGCTGCAAATCGAATGGCTTTTTGAATAAGGGCAGCCTCTTTGTTGATATTAGCAGAGATGTCTTTGTTGGCCAAAAAGTCCAATGTTTTAGATTGAAATGAGGGCCAATCTGCTTTATCTAATTGAAATTTATGTACGACATTGTCATGATTTGTATGGTTATCGAATGCTATTTCAGTGATGATAGGAAAATGGTCGCTTCCATAGAGATCAGATAAAATATTCCACTTTGTGTTTGGAACGAGGGAAGGGGAGGAAAAGGTTAAGTCTAAGTGAGTGAAGCTCTTATGAGTGGAAAAATGAGTAGGGGAGCCATTATTCAAAATTGCAAGGTTGGAGTTAATATAAAATTGTTCAACAGTTTTCCCACGGGTATTAAGACTAGGGGAACCCCAAATAGGGTTCCAGGCATTGAAGTCGCCAGTTATCAATATTGGTGTGTTAAATCTGCTAACAATATTTTCTAAGTCATGACTGGTAAAGGCTTGTTTTGGATGAATGTATGTACAGATTATAGTTAATTTGATGTTAAGTTCTATTACTACACCAACAGCGGAAATATTTGATGGAATGTTAATAAACTTGTGTGGAATGGATCTGTGAACAAGTAGCCCAATTCCTTCCTTGGCGGCGGAGTTGTTGTTAACAAAATGGGGTGCATATTGTTTCGGATGGTGAGGACTTGAACCGAAAGGAACGTGTGTTTCTTGAAGAGCAATCACGGAAGGTTGGCATTCTTTTAACAAGATTTGGAGTTCATGGTAGTTATTTGAATAACCATCCATGTTCCATTGAAGGACTTTTAATGATGATCTTTTGAATAGGGGTTTTGTGGGATGTGAAGTTGTGTTTATTTTGTGGCTCCGCTGCCCTGATGTTGAGTCTCCCAAGCTCCCAAGTGTGCTTGGAGGATTCAATCCCCTGGCAGCGGAGTTGCTGTTTTCGGAGTTAATAGGGACGTTATTGGACATCATCGGTATCCATTATCTTAGCGTAGTAATTGTGTTCTTTAAGAAGTGAGTTTGTAACTTTTGATATCGAGGAAGGAGGCGGTAAAACGCTGTTGTTTGTGGGTGAAGGGGTGCTTTGGAAGTTAATTTGTGTTTTGGTGGTTGTTTGAGTCGTTGTTGTCGGGTTGTTGGAGATATATTTTGTTGTTGTTTGATTAGGATGTTGTGGAGCGGGGATAGGGGGTGAAATTGAGATTGAAGAAAATGTTGGCTTATAGGTGACGGTATCTTTGTGTTGTGCTGGAGTGATGGTTTTTGTTAATATTCTATTTTTTATTATTTCTGCTATAGATGGTTTGGTCACAGGATGTTTCTTTGGAGTTGGTAGCTGGTGTAATACGGGGTCGTCTCTATAGATCTGCCAGGCTTCCCGAAGTGTGCACCGCCGGTCAGATTTTATTTTGTTGACTGACTTGTGTCGTAGGAAAGTTGGACATGAAGAATCATAAGCGGTATGGTTATCTTCATTGCAATTAATGCAGTATATGCGAGAGCATCGCTCGTGTGGTGGTGGCAGACAGCATTCTTTGCAAGTTTTAGCGTTGTTGCAGTGATTTTTCGTGTGCCCTAATTTTTGACAATTAAGGCATCTCATTGGGTTTTGGATATATTCTTCCACTTTGCAGATTAGCCAGCCTAATTTTATTTGACTGGGACGACGTATCAGATCGAAGGTTAGAATGGCAGCTCCAGTTGGAACCAATTCGTTGTTAATTTTTTTGAACAACTTTTTAATTTGAATTATCTTTTGTGCTTTGAGTTCGCTTAAGAGTTCATCTTCTGGAATGTCTCGGATATGGGGGGAGTAAATTCTTCCTTGGACTGAGTTGAGAGTGGAGTGGGACGAAATTTTCACTGGGATGGTGTCAATATGTTTTACTTTTAGAAATTTGTTTGCAGTTTGAAGATTAGTCACTTTCACTAGAAGATCACCGGAGCGCATGGCTTTGACCTCTAAAATTTCCTTAGAAATGAATTCTAAGCCGCGATTGATTTGAAAGAGGTTATATGATGATAGTGGACGTATTTTATCTTGCTTATCAAATTTCCCTAAACTTGAAATCACTAAGTAGCGCGGTATATTGTCATTATTGGTAGAGATGGTTGGAAGTGGTGGGTAGTGAGGTTCGGTGGATTTGCGTTTGGCTTTGGGGCGCTGGTTTAGGGGAGTATCGGGATCGAGACCGCTAAACCATCCCTTTTTGGGGGGGTCGTTAGCCCCCGGCATTGTTTTTATGTTTTTTAATACACCAGAGGAGTTTTTTATTCAAAAAGCAAGGGGAAGAAAAACAAAAAATTAATAAATAAGTAATTTTGAATGCCACGTGGCGGAAAAATTTGACAGTTCGGACTAATCGATCGGTATCAGTTGCACTCTTCACACGTCTGTACGCGGCGTTTGCCAGATAACGACTGCCATAAAATATCCAATTTGCTAGAAAATTCTATTGTCGAGACTTTGTTATTCAAGTATCGAAATCTTCTGCTCTTCGAGTATCGATATCCTCTGCTATGTAAATCTAGATCTCGCTGCTCACATTTAAGTGGTTATCACAATATTTATTTGAGTTGCAGGTTTCGCGGTGATTCTTAATTTTTTTTATCAAATGGTTCATTTTCGGAAAAAAGTATTTTTCCCGTATCTGTTCCTTATTCTCGCGATGGTTCAGATGCATTCTGTTGTACTCTTTTTGAATGATTTTGATTTTTTTTCCCTCAGTGCACAAACCTTCTACTAGCCTCTGTGTTATTATGATCTTGAATTTAGAAAAACATCCTTTAAATATGCCCTGAAGGAATGGAATGAACGCCTAGGAATCATTTACCATATTCGGATTTAATTTCTCCATTAGGGCCTTGATCAAGGTTTTCCTAGTTTGCCTTTGCTAGTATGCGACCAATTGTCGTTCTTCTGAGATAACCAGCTGATTCCTAAAACAGTAAAATGAGCTTCACAGTGTGGAGTTAGGTCTGAGCTATTCTCCTCAGCACTATGCAAGGTCTTTGAATCGCTTGTTTATAGATTATTGGCTTCTGGATAAGGTTTCGTTCTCGTTAGTGGCATAGTATTCTTTAGCCCATTTGGAGATGTAAGTTATTGGTCTGTCTCTATCGAGTTCACCCTGTAAGAGTACTGCACCTAACGCAGTGTTTGAAGCGCCCACTGTCAATATAAAGGGATTCCCGAAGTCAGGAAATACCAGAATTTCGGAAGATGTTAAGAGTTCTTTTAGATTTTCAGAAGCTTAAGGGGGCCTTTAACTTTACATTTGCATTTAATGGGGAGACTAAATTATTAGTGTTAATTGACATGTTGTATTTTAGGCAACAATTCACCTCACGAGATTGAGCCACGGCCACTCTTAGATACTGATATTTATTCTCCCCTGACATCTTTCGAGAAAATTCTGTATCATTCAGCGTTCCATACACCATTGCATTTTGCTAGAATATCCGCTAAATATTTCCATTCTCCAATGGTTAAGTCGTCTGCTATTCAAATATAGATGACGCTGTTCACATTCAAATGGACATCACACTGCTTCCTACCTAAAGTTGTTCGTCCCGAACAACCTTTTTTTTTTGTTGTATTTTGTATTTTCTTAAATTTTTACAATTTTTATAATTTTCTGCGTAGCTCTGATGGCTTTTCTGCAGAAGGTTGAACAGATTCTAATCAAATATAAAAAGGAGCAAGTAAGAACAAAAAAAGTAATATTGCAAAAATTTAGTTAATTAAGATTCATTACTTTAGCTAAAAATTAGTTTCAAGATTCAAGAAATAGTTGTTGATCTCTTTTTTTCTGTATTTAAAATTTAAAATGTTTCTTAAGTTTGATGGTAAATTATTAAAACTACTAGGAACGCTGTATTCTAATATTCTTTTACCGTAGTTATTATGGTTTCTAGGCGTGTGCAGTAGTCCCTGTGCTCATCTTCTTGTATTTATTTCATGCTGAATAGGTTTTTTAAATCGGTTGTCATCGTAGTACTCGAGAACTAGAATCATCCTAAACATATTGTAAAATGTTTGTGTGGGTACAAATAATAGAACTTATTCTTTTCAATACAAATCCCTTTATTCAGTACAGTTACAATTCACTATTTAATTTTTTCTCTCAGTACAATTCAATTCCTCAACCACTTATACTTTTCTTATCTTTTACTTAAACCACTTAATCACTTCTTCTAATTAACACTTCAAATTCAACTTTGGAACTGATTTGCATACCTTTGGGATGCTGGTATTTATACTCGAATGACATACTTCGAGAACAATCCTCGCCACCCAGCGTCCCATACAATTTCCAATTTGCTAGAAAATTCGATTCTACTCTCCAGTCGAGACTTTGCTAATCCAGTATCGAAACCTTCTAGTCTTCGAGTTTCGACATTTTCTGCTAGATGTCGCTGCTCACATTTGAGTGGTTATCACATTGCTCCCTCCCTACAGTTGTTCGTCCCGAACAACTTCGTCATTCAGCATCCCGTTGAAATGACACATTCTATCCAAATGGACCACTTTAAATTTTCCTCGATCCCCACGCTGGATCCGGTAGACAACGTCATTAATGCGGGTTATCACCTTGTATGGACCTTCCCAGTCCTGTTGCAATTTTGGTGATTTGCCTTTCTTACGCTGAGGATTATACAGCCAAACCAGATCTCCTTCGTTGAAACCGGAAGATTTCGCCTTGATATCGTACCTAGTTTTCATGCGGCTGCTTGCTAGCTTCATCTTTTCTCTGGTGTCTTCATGCAATTTACGAATCCTGCTGCGTAAGTCATTCACGTACTCGTTCACCTCTTTGGGCTCCGTCGGTGGGGATCCGAATTTTGCTTCACTTGGCAACCGAATTGTTTGACCAAATAAGATCTCGGATGGTGTGTGCCCTGTTGAGCTATGGACCGCGTTTCGGTAGGCCATTAAGAAGAGGGGTATGTGTTGATCCCAATCCCGCTGGCAGTTGCTGACAACCTTAGATAGATGCTCATTCAAGGTCCGATTGAATCGCTCGACCATTCCATCAGATTGAGGGTGTAGTGGCGTTGTCCTTGTCTTTCTTATTCCCAAATATTGGCATATTTCCTGGAAGACTTTTGATTCAAAGTTTCGCCCTTGATCAGAGTGCAGCTCCATTGGGACCCCAAATCTGCTCACCCAGTTGTTGACTATCTGTTCGGCTACGGTCTTAGCCTCTTGATTTGGGATGGCAAACACTTCCGGCCACTTACTGAAGTAATCCATGACTACGAGAGCATATCGGTTTCCATTAAAGGTTTCGGGAAACGGCCCAGCGATGTCGATGGCTATTCGTTCAAAAGGTGCTCCGACATTGTATTGTTGCATTTGTCCATGTGGCTTTACTTTTGGGCCCTTGGTAGCCGCACATCTTATGCACTTTTTGCACCAATTCTCGACATCTTGTTTAGCGCTTAGCCAATAGAAACGTTCCCTTACCTTTTCCAACGTCTTATTTATTCCCAAATGGCCTCCTGAGATTCCGTCATGTATTTCATGGAGCACTTGGTTGACTCTGGACCGTGGCACAATTAGCTGCATACGAGATGTTGTCCCATCTGCACTTTCCCATTTTCTCTTCAGCAATCCATCTTGCACAAAAAGCGAGTCCCACTGTGCCCAGTATGCCTTCAGAGTTTGGCTCCGATCTGATATCTGCTGCCAGCTTGGTCTTTCCTCGTGTTCTTTCCAGGCTAATATTGGTTCGATGTCATTGTCTGCCTGTTGGGAGGAACGGATTTCGTCTATACTCCAACCCTCTATTGGCTCAGTCCTGATCATTTGGATAGCTGCCTGTTCTTTTGCTTCTTTACGATTGCAGTGTTCGCATTTTACTCCGCATGGTCGACGAGAGAGAGCATCAGCATTTGAGTGGAGTGTTCCCTTGCGGTGTTGCACTTCAAAGTCGTAACCCTGCAACTGCTCGATCCATCTTGCAACTTGGCCTTCAGGGTTCTTAAATTGGAGTAGCCATTTCAGAGCTGCGTGGTCTGTCCGGAGAATGAACTTTTGTCCGTAGAGGTACTTATGGAAATGCTTCGTAGCCAGAATTAAAGCCAGAAGCTCGCGCCGGGTTACACAGTAGTTCCGTTCAGGTCTGGAGAGTACTTTGCTGTAATATGCGACCACTTTCTCTTGACCGTCATGAACTTGGGAGATCACAGCTCCGACCCCAACATTGCTAGCGTCTGCGTCCACGATGAACATTTTTCCGGGCGTCGGGTAACCCAAGATGGGGGCATTGCACAGCTGTCGCTTCAGTCCTTGAAATGCTTTTTCGCATTCTCCAGACCACCTGAACTGTCGGCCTTTTTCCGTAAGTTGATGCAGGATCTTTGCAATACCATAAAAATCCTTTACGAACCTTCTGTAATACGTGGCGAGGCCCAAGAAGCTTCTCAGTTGGTGTTTATCTTTTGGAGAAGGCCAACTTTTCACGGCTTCGATTTTGTCAGGATCCGTTCTTACTCCTTCCGCGGATATAATGTGACCCAGATATTTTACTTCCGGACGAAACAAGGCACACTTTTCTGGGTTGAGCTTTAAATGATCACTTCGTAGCCTCTCAAACACTTCTTTTAGATTTTCGCGGTGCTCCTCGTACGTCTTACCTATGACGATAACGTCGTCCAAACATACTAGGCAGGTTTTCCAGGTGAGTCCTTGCAATGTTCGTTCCATTAGTCGCTCGAAGGTGGCCGGAGCGTTGCACAGTCCAAACGGCATCACTTCAAACTGCCAAAGACCGCTTCCTGTAGTGAAGGCAGTTTTCTCACGATCCGCACGATTTATCTCAACCTGCCAGTAACCGCTCTTCAAGTCAAGTGTTGAAAACCATTTCGCTCCAGAAAGCATATCCAAAGTGTCATCGATTCTCGGAAGTGGGTAGCTGTCCTTTTTAGTGACATCATTGAGACGTCGGTAGTCTACACAAAATCTCGTGCTGCCATCTTTCTTCTTCACGAGGACCACTGGAGATGCCCAGGGACTTTGCGATTCTTCAATCACTCCCTCAGCTTTCATCTTCGACATCATTTCGGCAACTTCTGTTTGCTTTGCCAATGGAAGACGCCTTGCAGGTTGACGGATTGGTCGAGCGTCTCCGGTGTCAATGTGGTGTTGAACAATATGCGTACGTCCATATTCTCCGTCTTGTGTAGCAAATATATCAGCGTACTCACCGATTAGTTTTTCTGCCAGGATTCGCTGATCATCGTCCAGATTACAGAGGCTGAGAATTTTGTTCTTGATTTTTATGCTCTGAACTGTTGTGACCGGTTTTGCACCCTTTTTTTCCGTTGTAGTCGATATAGCCTCAACAGGTACACATTTTCCCACTATCTCCCCCTTTTTCACCTTTACACTGAATGTCTTTGGATTTAGAATCCTTACAGGGACCATGTTGTTCTTTGGCTCCACTAAGGTCTTTCCCACCATGAAGTCTCTTTTCTTTTCTGGCTCCATCAAATAGAATCGGTGGCTACCAGGACCACCTTCCACTTCTGCCCACAAAATTGTTTCTGACGAAGGCTCTAGACTCTGGTTGCTGCAGATAACGACATTTGAGACTGTGGTATTGGCGTTTCCGTATATCATTGGTATCTCCATGTTTCCGTATTTCAGGGTTTGTGCCCCCAAGTCGACTACAAGTCCATGTTCTCTCATGAAGTCTGTACCAATGATGCACTCGTCACATATGTCAGCTACCAGAAACGAGTGAGTGAATGTTATTCCGGCCAGTTGGATTTTTATGCGGACTTCACCATATACCTTAATCGTTGCTCCTGTAGCTGTTCGCAAGCTGCAACTGCTAGTGTTATGCAGCCAAGACTTCTGCACAAGATTCCTCCTGATGATTGAGGCCGTGGCACCGGTGTCTATTGTTGCCATCCATTTTTCTTTTCCACTGACTACTTCTACTAGAAGGCTTTCGCTGCATCGATTTACCAGCGAGACTTGGGTGATGGTCCTGGGGCCGTCGACTCCTGCTACCAACTTCTGCCCCGCGAAGTTGGTGCTTAAGCATTTCCCGACTGATGATTTCGGGAAGGTTGACCGGTGCTTCAGCAAGGGTTCTTTTCCCGGCCATCCTTACTGCTGACTGTAGCTTCGAATCTGCAATTCCCCTGATAAATGCATCTTTTGCCATTTCGTCGATAATTTCCTGGCCTGCGGTGGGGTATGACAGATGTGCCAGTCTACTCACGTCTGCTTGGAGCTGCTGAAGTGTTTCTCCTCGTTGCTGCGTTCGGCTTTGCAATTGGACCTTGTAGACCTCCTGCATGTGGCTATCCCCAAACCGTTTCTCGATAGCCTGTACTAAAGTCACATAATCTTTGTGCTTTTCGATATCTACTGTTTGCAACAATTCTGCTGCAGGACCGTGCAAGGCCATTGTTAGGGCAAAGCACTTTTCCTCATTGTCCCAGTCGTTTGCACAGGCAGCCATTTCAAACTGCTTCTTATAAGTAGACCATGAGGTCTGGCCATCGAATGAGGGAGGCTTCAAATCTTTTCTCCTTGTACCGCTTAAAGAACATTCTCGCAGTTTCTGTTTTCGCACTGTGTCGAGCTCTTTTGCCAGTTGCTGAACTTTGCTGTCCATTTCTTCGAATTTTTCGCCAACATTCTTCTCTATTCTATCAAATTTGTCATCAACGTTCTTCTCTATTCTTTCAAATTTGTCATCGATTTCTTCGAATTTTTGCTGGAGAATGTTCTTTTGTTCTTCCAGATTATTCTTTTGTTCACCCATTTTCTGTTGAAGACCGTGCAGATTGTTGGTTTGTTCGTTGAATTTTTGTTCAATGCTGCTCTTCTGCTCGTCCATTTTTTGTTCCAGACTGTTCTGGAGAATGTTCTTCTGTTCGTCCATTTTTTGTTCCAGACTGTTCTTCTGTTCTTCCATATTTTTCTTTTGTTCGTCCATTTTTAATAAGAGGAGTTGCATCATCGCAGCCATGTCATTGCCGGTACTTGTCTGTTCATCCTCGTCAACATCAAAGGAATATGCATCAGGATCATGTCCCTCGTTGTTCAAAGCCTCCTGAAGACGGAGCACCAGGTCACTTTTTCCTCCACTGGCGCTGAGGCTTCTCTTGTTCAACTCGGATTTGAGTTGGACGAGGGTCAACTGCAATAGTTTTCGACCCATTCTAGCTTTTTCAAATAGTCAAAAAAAACACCTTTTTTTTTTTACACACAATAAGTCCTATCCCACTTCTGACACCAATGTAGAATGTTTGTGTGGGTACAAATAATAGAACTTATTATTTTCAATACAAATCCCTTTATTCAGTACAGTTACAATTCACTATTTAATTCTTTCTCTCAGTACAATTCAATTTCTCAACCACTTATACTTTTCTTATCTTTTACTTAAACCACTTAATCACTTCTCCTAATTAACACTTCAAATTCAACTTTGGAACTGATTTGCATACCTTTGGGATGCTGGTATTTATACTCGAATGACATACTTCGAGAACAATCCGCGCCACCCAGCGTCCCATACAATTTCCTATTTGCTAGAAGATTCGATTCCACTCTCCAGTCGAGACTTTGTTATTCCAGTATCGAAATCTTCTGGTCTTCAAGTATCGACATTTTCTGCTAGATGTCGCTGCTCACATTTAAGTGGTTATCACAATATGGAAATCGAAACTAAATATTTTCGATATTTTACTGGATATCTTGCTTTTAAAATGCATTTAAGGAACAAATGTTTAAATTGTTCCAAACTATTTTTAAAAACTGATGAAAAAATAACATGTCCTTCGGGATTTTTCATCTTTGCAAAAAATTATTCTCAAAGAAGTGACTTTGGAAGCCTGAAGGCACCAACTAATGAATTTTTTAACGTTTGTAAAGTTCACTTTAAAGTATTTAATAGAATTTTCAGAGAGCGTCCACGAGAAAGAAATATAAGAGAGACAATATCCTTGGAATGCATAAGGATAACAAATACTAGAGATCCGAAATGGTTTAATGAAAAAAGTCCTTGCTATGAGCATCGCAAGCACCTTCTATATTTTACTTTGCTCTCCTCGTTCTATTACGGAAGCATCGTTCGTGGAAGGTAGAAAAATAGCATCCAAAAATCAAAAAATTCAAATTTTATCTGAAAAAAAAACGTAAAACAACTATTCAATAAACACAACATTAAAGAGAGCGCATTCAGCTTTGACCTTCCTACGGTTCTCAAATATAATGTTTATTATCAGTCAAATTTGATTTAAAAAAAATTACGTTGCGAAAAACGGAAAACTTCTATCCAACAAACAGAACACCTAACTTGATAATACAAAACAATTAAGAGTAACATCATGTCTGAGTATGATTCACCCTAGTTCGATCGAACTGGGACGTACGGGTAAGTCCCATTGAATGGAAAAATGGTTAAATTTGTTCCTTCGGCGTGCAATATCTATGTAACCTATAGCATCTGTGCTATAAGGATGAGACACACAAACATAACCCATGTACACCTCATCACCAAACAATTCCTGCCAATTTGTCAGCTGTACATCGGTAAATCAATACTCACAATCAATCACCTACTTGTCTGCGAAGAAGTCAATCGAATCTGCAAGAACATTTCCGACAAAAACGTCCTAGAACTTTTGACCATTTTGGCCACAGAAAAAAATATAAACGATTTACAAGTACATAGAATAATTTTAGAAATTTAGTTAGAATATTGTGTTTACGTTCTTATTTTGTTTCTTACTACTAGCCAAAAGCCCTAGCAGCTAGCGCTATCCACTCTTATTAATTAATTGTGTAATTAATTACATATTAATAAACTTATAATAATAATAATAATAATAATAGTTTTGTTTGTTGATACCGCGTTGTCCATCTTGGCTTGCACTTCCACTTTCAGGTTAATTTTTTCGATGTTTTAGTATCGCGCGTTCAACACGTTTGTATATAAAGTATAGCATTACATGGTGTCAGATGTGTGCAATCAGGCACAACATAACAGATAAGAAAGATAACGAAAATACATAAGAATTGCTCCGCACAAAGAAACAAAAATTACGGAAGTCGAAGCATTAGAAAGGCAAAGAGAAGAATTGAGAAGAGAGTTAAGATTACGAAGAGAATTGCAACAAAATATGGTTCCTCAAATCCCATTGCCTGGTCCCTTGTGTATCAAGTCAAGGAAACTGCAAACACTTTAAAAAACAATGGAAAAATTACCTAACAGCAGCAGCCTTGGTCATAAAATTTAAAGAAGCAGAAAAAGCCATTTTGTTAACTGCAATCGGAACAGATGTCTTCAAAACATACACTAACATGCCAATCAAAGAAGAGGAAAAAACAACAGCAAGCGATCTGCTAAACGCAATCGAAAATAACCTAACACCGTCAGTCAACAAAAGGTACGTAAGAGCCGTCTTCAACATGGCAAAACAAGAATAAAAAGAAACTTACTTCAAATATTTTAACAGACTACTAAGTTTGATCAAAATCTCGCAATATGGTCAACTAGAAGAGGATCTTCTGCTCGACAAAATAATATGATCCATAAAAGACAACGATCTCCGAGAAAAGCTGGACACAAAATAAAATTAGAAAATGCTATCGAGATTTGTAGGTCGAAAGAAATTATAGCTACGCGGAATAGAGAACAAACACATCGAGGTTAACAAAATATAAAAAGCACGAACCAATGCCAACACAAAACAATACAACAAAACAAACAAACCGAAAGCATGTAAATTATGGGGTAAAGAATTCCACGAAAAACTAGAACACTGCCCAGCGAGAAACGTAAACTGCCGAAAATGCAACAAAAAAGGCCGCTATGCAAGAGCATGCTTGTCAAACAATTTTAAACATCAAAGTTACATCACTTGAAAAAAGAAAACAAACATCAACGTAAATACATGAAAGAAATTAACAAAAACATTAAATAACAAGAATAATGACTTCAACCCTGACGAAGAATACGTAATAAACACCAAACAAGAAGACTGTTCAAGAGAACTCTGCATGAACCTGACTGTATGCAACAAAAATAACATTAACCGCAACAAATAACATTCCGTGACGGGGAAAAAACGCATTTTTGAAAAAAGTGTTTCATGCACAAGAATTGTAATTTTTCAATCAGATTACGAATCTGTCAAAAAAAATAGGGGTTCCTATTAAAAAATCAAAATTGACCTTCGTATAACCCTGAAAATGGGGCTCAAAGTCAAACTCGTGGTCACCATCGTATGTCCCCTTCAGAACCTTGTGACTTTTGTCAGAAACATTTTCGCGAAATCGCGTATTTTTCGAGTAATTTGGATGTCTCAAGTTGAAAGACTCACCCAGTATATGATTCCGTATTTTCACTATCACTGCTGTCTCTCATTATTTAATTCTCAACCGCTTATACTTTTCTTATCTTAATCTTATCTTACTTAAACCACTTAATCACTTTTCCTAATTAACACTTCAAATTTCACTTTAGAACTGACTTGCATACCTTGGGGATGCTGGTATTTACACTCGAATGACATACTTCGAGAACAATCCTCGCCATCCAGCGTCCCATACAATTTCCAATTTGCTAGAAAATTCGATTCCACTCTCCAGTCATCAATGGTTGAGACTTTGTTATTCAAGTATGGAAATCTTCTGGTCTTCGAGTATCGATATCTTCTGCTCTGTAAATCTAGGTGTCGTTGCTCACATTTGTCACATTTATCACATTGCTCCCTCCTTACAGTTGTTCGTCCCGAACAACTTCGTCATTCAGCATCCCGTTGAAATGACACATTCTATCCAAATGGACCACTTTAAATTTTCCTCGATCCCCACGCTGGATCCGGTAGACAACGTCATTAATGCGGGTTATCACCTTGTATGGACCTTCCCAGTCCTGTTGCAATTTTGGTGATTTGCCTTTCTTACGCTGAGGATTATACAGCCAAACCAGATCTCCTTCGTTGAAACCGGAAGATTTCGCCTTGATATCGTACCTAGTTTTCATGCGGCTGCTTGCTAGCTTCATCTTTTCTCTGGTGTCTTCATGCAATTTACGAATCCTGCTGCGTAAGTCATTCACGTACTCGTTCACCTCTTTGGGCTCCGTCGGTGGGGATCCGAATTTTGCTTCACTTGGCAACCGAATTGTTTGACCAAATAAGATCTCGGATGGTGTGTGCCCTGTTGAGCTATGGACCGCGTTTCGGTAGGCCATTAAGAAGAGGGGTATGTGTCGATCCCAATCCCGCTGGCAGTTGCTGACAACCTTAGATAGATGCTCATTCAAGGTCCGATTGAATCGCTCGACCATTCCATCAGATTGAGGGTGTAGTGGCGTTGTCCTTGTCTTTCTTATTCCCAAATATTGGCATATTTCCTGGAAGACTTTTGATTCAAAGTTTCGCCCTTGATCAGAGTGCAGCTCCATTGGGACCCCAAATCTGCTCACCCAGTTGTTGACTATCTGTTCGGCTACGGTCTTAGCCTCTTGATTTGGGATGGCAAACACTTCCGGCCACTTACTGAAGTAATCCATGACTACGAGAGCATATCGGTTTCCATTAAAGGTTTCGGGAAACGGCCCAGCGATGTCGATGGCTATTCGTTCAAAAGGTGCTCCGACATTGTATTGTTGCATTTGTCCATGTGGCTTTACTTTTGGGCCCTTGGTAGCCGCACATCTTATGCACTTTTTGCACCAATTCTCGACATCTTGTTTAGCGCTTAGCCAATAGAAACGTTCCCTTACCTTTTCCAACGTCTTATTTATTCCCAAATGGCCTCCTGAGATTCCGTCATGTATTTCATGGAGCACTTGGTTGACTCTGGACCGTGGCACAATTAGCTGCATACGAGATGTTGTCCCATCTGCACTTTCCCATTTTCTCTTCAGCAATCCATCTTGCACAAAAAGCGAGTCCCACTGTGCCCAGTATGCCTTCAGAGTTTGGCTCCGATCTGATATCTGCTGCCAGCTTGGTCTTTCCTCGTGTTCTTTCCAGGCTAATATTGGTTCGATGTCATTGTCTGCCTGTTGGGAGGAACGGATTTCGTCTATACTCCAACCCTCTATTGGCTCAGTCCTGATCATTTGGATTGCAGTGTTCGCATTTTACTCCGCACGGTCGACGAGAGAGAGCATCAGCATTTGAGTGGAGTGTTCCCTTGCGGTTGTGCACTTCAGAGTCGTAGCCCTGCAACTGCTCGATCCATCTTGCAACTTGGCCTTCAGGGTTCTTAAATTGGAGTAGCCATTTCAGAGCTGCGTGGTCTGTCCGGAGAATGAACTTTTGTCCGTAGAGGTACTTATGGAAATGCTTCGTAGCCAGAATTAAAGCCAGAAGCTCGCTCCGGGTTACACAGTAGTTCCGTTCAGGTCTGGAGAGTACTTTACTGTAATATGCGACCACTTTCTCTTGACCGTCATGAATTTGGGATATCACAGCTCCGACCCCAACATTGCTAGCGTCTGCGTCCACGATGAACATTTTTCCGGGCGTGGGGTTACCCAAGATGGGGGCTTTGCACAGCTGTCGCTTCAGTTCTTGAAATGCTTTTTCGCATTCTCCAGACCACCTGAACTGTCGGCCTTTCTCTGTAAGTTGATGCAGGCTCTTTGCAATGCCAGCAAAATCCTTTACGAACCTTCTGTAATACGTGGCGAGTCCCAAGAAGCTTCTCAGTTGGTGTTTATCTTTTGGAGAAGGCCAACTTTTCACGGCTTCGATTTTGTCAGGATCCGTTCTTACCCCTTCCGCTGATATAGTGTGACCCAGATATTTTACTTCCGGACGAAACAAGGCGCACTTTTCCGGGTTGAGCTTTAAATGAGCACTTCGTAGCCTCTCAAACACTTCTTTCAGATTTTCGCGGTGCTCCTCGTACGTCTTACCTATGACGATAATGTCGTCCAAATATACTAGGCAGGTTTTCCAAGTGAGTCCTTGCAATGTTCGTTCCATTAGTCGCTCGAAGGTGGCCGGAGCGTTGCACAGTCCAAACGGCATCACTGCAAACTGCCAAAGAACGCTTCCTGTTGTGAAGGCAGTTTTCTCACGGTCCGCACGATTTATCTCTACCTGCCAGTAACCGCTCTTCAAGTCAAGTGTTGAAAACCATTTCGCTCCAGAAAGCATATCCAAAGTGTCGTCGATTCTCGGAAGTGGGTAGCTGTCCTTTTTAGTGACATCATTGAGACGTCGGTAGTCTACACAAAATCTCGTGCTGCCATCTTTCTTCTTCACGAGGACCACTGGAGATGCCCACGGACTTTGCGATTCTTCAATCACTCCCTCAGCTTTCATCTTCGACATCATTTCGGCAACTTCTGTTTGCTTTGCCAATGGAAGACGCCTTGCAGGTTGACGGATTGGTCGAGCGTCTCCGGTGTCAATGTAGTGTTGAACAATATGCGTACGTCCATATTCTCCGTCTTGTGTAGCAAATATATCAGCGTACTCACCATTAGTTTTTCTGCCAGGATTCGCTAATCTTCGTCCAGATTACAGAGGCTGAGAATTTTGTTCTTGATTTTTATGCTCTGAACTGTTGTGACCGGTTTTGCACCCTTTTTTTCCGTTGTGGTCGATATAGCCTCAACAGGTACGCATTTTCCCACTATCTTCCCCTTTTTCACCTTTACACTGAATGTCTTTGGATTTAGAATCCTTACAGGGACCATGTTGTTCTTTGGCTCCACTAAGGTCTTTCCCACCATGAAGTCTCTTTTCTTTTCTGGCTCCATCAAATAGAATCGGTGGCTACAAGGACCACCTTCCACTTTTGCCCACAAAATTGCTTCTGACGAAGGCTCTAGACTCTGGTTGCTGCAGATAACGACATTTGAGACTGTGGTATTGGCGTTTCCGTATATCATTGGTATCTCCATGTTTCCGTATTTCAGGGTTTGTGCCCCCAAGTCGACTACAAGTCCATGTTCTCTCATGAAGTCTGTACCAATGATGCACTCGTCACATATGTCAGCTACCAGAAACGCGTGAGTGAATGTTATTCCGGCCAGTTGGATTTTTATGCGGACTTCACCATATACCTTAATCGTTGCTCCTGTAGCTGTTCGCAAGCTGCAACTGCTAGTGTTATGCAGCCAAGACTTCTGCTCAAGATTCCTCCTGATGATTGAGGTCGTGGCACCGGTGTCTATTGTTGCCATCCATTTTTCTTTTCCACTGACTACTTCTACTAGAAGGCTTTCGCTGCGTCGTTTTGCCAGCGGGACTTGGATGATGGTCCTGGGGCCGTCGACTCCTGCTACCAACTTCTGCCCCGCGAAGTTGGTGCTTAAGCATTTCCCGACTGATGGCTTCGGGAAGGTTGACCGGCTGTTTCTGCAGGTTTCTTCCTCTATTTGCTTGTCACCACAGTGAGGGCAGTCTTTTCGTCGCACCGGTTCTTTACACTGCCTTTGAAGGTGTCCTATTTTATTGCAATTCCAGCAGCGCATTATTCGTCTATCCCGTCGAGTATCTCGTTCCTCGGCACTAATTCTTGTGCAGGAGCATTCGACAGATGCTACTTCCCTGACGAAATGTGTTCCCCTGGAAGCCTGATTGGCTGCTTCCATCGCCAGAGCGAAGGCAAGTGCTTCAGCAAGGGTTCTTTTCCCGGCCATCCTTACTGCTGACTGTAGCTTCGAATCTGCAATTCCCCTGATAAATGCATCTTTTGCCATTTCGTCGATAATTTCCTGTCCTGCGGTGGGGTATGACAGATGTGCCAGTCTACTCACGTCTGCTTGGAGCTGCTGCAGTGTTTCTCCTCTTTGCTGCGTTCGGCTTTGCAATTGGACCTTGTAGACCTCCTGCATGTGGCTGTCCCCAAACCGTTTCTCGATAGCCTGCACTAAAGTCACATAATCTTTATGCTTTTCGATGTCTACTGTTTGCAACAATTCTGCTGCAGGACCGTGCAAGGCCATTGTTAGGGCAATGCACTTTTCCTCATTGTCCCAGTCGTTTGCACAGGCAGCCATTTCAAACTGCTTCTTATAGGTAGACCATGAGGTCTGACCATCGAATGAGGGAGGCTTCAACTCTTTTCTCCTTGGACCGCTTAAAGAACATTCTCGCAGTTTCTGTTTTCGCACTGTGTCGAGCTCTTTTGCCAGTTGCTGAACTTTGCTGTCCATTTCTTCGAATTTTTCGCCAACATTCTTCTCTATTGTATCAAATTTGTCATCAACGTTCTTCTCTATTCTATCAAATTTGTCATCAACGTTCTTCTCTATTCTTTCAAATTTGTCATCGATTTCTTCGAATTTTTGCTGGAGAATGTTCTTTTGTTCTTCCAGATTATTCTTTTGTTCATCCATTTTCTGTTGAAGACCGTGCAGATTGTTGGTTTGTTCGTTGAATTTTTGTTCAATGCTGCTCTTCTGCTCGTCCATTTTTTGTTCCAGACTGTTCTTCTGTTCTTCCAGATTTTTCTTTTGTTGGTCGAGACTGTTCTTCTGTTCGTCCATTTTTTTGTTTTGTTCGTCCATTTTTAATAAGAGGAGTTGTATTATTGCAGCCATGTCATTGCCGGTACTTGTCTGTTCATCCTCGTCAACATCAAAGGAATATGCATCAGGATCATGTCCCTCGTTGTTCAAATCCTCCTGAAGACGGAGCACCAGGTCACTTTTTCCTCCACTGGCACTGAGGCTTCTCTTGTTCAACTCGGATTTGAGTTGGACGAGGGTCAACTGCAATAGTTTTCGACCCATTCTAGCCTTTTCAAATAGTCAGAAAACACTTTTTTTTTTTTTACACACACAATAAGTCCTATCCCACTTCTGACACCAATGTAAAATGTTTGTGTGGGTATAAATAATAGAACTTATTCTTTTCAATACAAATCCCTTTATTCAGTACAGTTACAATTCACTATTTAATTCTTTCTCTCAGTACAATTCAATTCCTCAACCACTTATACTTTTCTTATCTTTTACTTAAACCACTTAATCACTTCTTCTAATTAACACTTCAAATTCAACTTTGGAACTGATTTGCATACCTTTGGGATGCTGGTATTTATACTCGAATGAAATACTTCGAGAACAATCCGCGCCACCCAGCGTCCCATACAATTTCCAATTTGCTAGAAAATTCGATTCTACTCTCCAGTCGAGACTTTGCTAATCCAGTATCGAAACCTTCTAGTCTTCGAGTTTCGACATTTTCTGCTAGATGTCGCTGCTCACATTTGAGTGGTTATCACAATATGTTCGACTGTTATAGCCTTAAATTTTCTTTCATCAGTAATGTTCATGTTGTTTATCATTTTAAGTGCTGCATTTTGTAGATTTTGTAATTTATTTATGTGTTGGAGATGCATTTCCCCAGGCAAGTATTCCATACCTTAGTCTGGATTCGATAAGAGCATAATATTGTGATAACCAGTCAAATGTGAGCAGCGACATCTAGCAGAAAATGTCGAAACTCGAAGACCAGAAGGTTTCGATACTGGATTAGCAGTCTCGACTGGAGAGTAGAATCGAATTTTCTAGCAAATTGGAAATTGTATGGGACGCTGGGTGGCGAGGATTGTTCTCGAAGTATGTCATTCAAGTATAAATACCAGCATCCCAAAGGTATGCAAATCAGTTCCAAAGTTGAATTTGAAGTGTTAATTAGAAGAAGTGATTAAGTGGTTTAAGTAAAAGATAAGAAAAGTATATGTGGTTGAGAAATTGAATTGTACTGAGAGAAAGAATTAAATAGTGAATTGTAACTGTACTGAATAAAGGGATTTGTATTGAAAAGAATAAGTTCTATCATTTGTACCCACAAAAACATATTACAATATACAAGTTGAAGTATTCTTGGTGGGGCATGATTTCGAAGATGGGCCAGCGCAAATATCGCTTTTATTATATCCATGCGAGTCTTATGCGATGAGATGGCTGTCGATTATCACTCCTAGATATTTATGTGTTTCTACTATTTCAATTATTTGTTTTGGGGTCGAGGCACATATATCATTTTGAACGAATATCTGTTGATTGGTTTTGTTTTGATGTGGACATCGAATGTGCATAATCTTAGTTTTATCTACATTAATAACAAGGCCATTGTCATGACACCACTTTATGGCATCATTAAGCTCCTCTTGCATTATTTTTGTCGCAGATTCTAAGGATCTGTGACGAACCACTATTGCGGTGTCGTCTACATAAGCGAATGGGATGCTACTTTTGAAGGTGCGTAGCAGTTCATTTGTGAATAAAATAAATAGAAGGGGTCCCAATTTCGAACCCTGTGAAACTCCGAAGTGAACCTGTTTGTTTTCACTGTATATATTATTAATCTTAACACAGTATAAACGATTTATCAAATATTCCTTCAGCCAATTCCCTCCCTAAGACTCCTCGGATACCAATTTTCTCAAGAGCTTTTAGCATTTTAGCGTGATTTAAACTATCAAAGGCTTTATTGAAGCCCATAAATAAAACCAGCGTATGATAGTTTTTATTAAGGCTTTCATTGATGTGGTTTGCAAACTCTCCTAAGAGGGTGCCCGTACTTTTTTTTCTGAAAACCATATTGAGATTGGTGGATGAGAGAATGTTTAGTTATAAATGACTGAAGTCGTTTTATTACTATATCCTCCATGCACTTTTCTAAAACAGGCAATATGGATATTGGTCTATAGTTTTTAATATCGTTTTTATTACCTCCCTTGAAAATTGGTTTTATGACTGCAGTTTTTAGAACTACTGGTATTTTTCCTTGTGTCATGGTCAGGTTTATGAATTTAGAAAATATTAGAGAGAAAATCTGGGCATGATGTTTGATGTCGGCTGCTCTAATGCAATCAATTCCTGGAGATTTGTTTGTATCCATTCTCAATATTATGCGATAGACTTCTTCAATGTTGGTTTCGTTGGGGAATATTGTATTTGCGATGGAAATACTTTGATGATGTGATGTAATCGAGTTGCACCGTGTATTATTTTTTGCAATTGTTGAGAAAAATGTTTTGCACACTCGTTAGCTATGTAAAGGGTCCGCCATCTAACGTTTTTTTTTCAACTAGTGCTTATTTCGTGAATGGTAACACTTAGCTCATGTCTGATTTGACAGATAATTAGTTTTATCCTTCCGGTTAATAATGGAAAATAATTTCATTCAAATGGCTGCCTCGGCTGGCCATGCAGTAGCCTACACGATCGGTCCAATTTTCAAGCACATTATCGATTGTGTGTAGCTGTATTTCACCAATGGCTTCACGAATATTGTCCTTTAAAGCGTCAATTGTCTCTGGCTTGTCGGCGTAACACTTATCTTTTACGGCACCCCACAAATAATAGTCCAACGGTGTCAAATCGCAGCTCCGAGGTGGCCAAACGACATCAGCTCTGCGGCTGATAATGCGATCTTCAAAAACAGGGCGCAAAACATCGAGTGTAGCTTCGGCTGTGTGGCACGTAGCGCCGTCCTGTTGAAACCAAATGTTGCCAATATCCTTCTCTTCAATTTTTGTAAACAAAAATTCGTTCAACATCTCCCGATAACGATCGCCATTGACTGTAACGGCCACTCCTTGCTTATTTTCGAAGAAAAATGGCCCAATTATGCCTCTGGACCAAATTCTGCACCAAACAGTGACACGTTTTGGGTGTATCGGCTTTTCAATGTATGCGTGCGGGTTTTCTGTGCCCCAAATGCGACAATTTTGCTTGTTTACATACCCGCCAAGATCAAAATGAGCTTCATCTGAAAAGATGATTTTTTTGGCAAAATCGGCATCTTCTCTAAGTCGATCGCAGGGAATATTTCCCATCGTTGTTCAAGCATATACACAACCATATTCGTTCAGCGGAAGGATAAAACTAATTACCTGTCAATCAGACATGAGCTAAGTGTTACCATTCACGAAATAAGCACTAGTTGAAAAAAAAAACGTTAGATGGCGGACCCGTTATAAGCAATTTTCTGTTTGCAAGTTTTTCATGATTACCTCGTCAGCGTTGAGTTTTTTTCTTCCCATTATTTCATTTACGAGGTTCCAGGTTTTGCGCGGGTCGGTCCTTATTTCGTTGAACTTGTTTTTATAAAAGTAAGACTTTTGAGTTCAGCTTATTTCGAAAGCGTTTGGATTCAATTTCATACGTTTTATTTAGCCTGTTGTTCTTCCATTTTCTGTACAAAACGTCCTGTTGTCTACATTTTTCTATTATTTCGACGCACACCCATGGATTTTTTTTTACATTTTTCTTTTTATATTCTAGTACAAATTGATTTTGAGTAGATGTCCTTAAATTTGTGTGATAGCTTCTCATAAAGAGTTATTGCGTCAGTTTGAATTAGAACTTCGTTCCAATTAGTCGCTGTATCATTCTATTGACCTTGGCTGAGCAAATATACGACGTGAATGTTGGTTGCTTTACATTGGGCTTATTGATGCCTGTAAAGTACATTACAGCATAGCGATCCGTAAGACCACTTTCAATCACAAAAGTTGTTATATTTTCATTTTTTGTTCTTACTAAAATGTGGTCAATTGTAGACTTCGTACCTCTTTTTAGATCAATTCTTGTGTATTGGTTTATAGAATTTGTGAATCCTAGTGTAGCCAACATCTCTAAGTAATTTTTGCGTTGCTAGAGTTTGTGTCACTGGCATTAATATTGATATCACCCAATACAATAGCTTGTCCATTCTTTATATTATCACCAAGATTTTTCTCTAATTCTTCTACGACGGATTTTTGGCTTAATCCGGGTGGTCTGTATACACCGAAGACATACTTATTCTCTTTGTTAAAATATATCTTAATATTTTCATAAGTTAAGCTTTCACACGGTAATCGGGTAAACTCCGAATGACTTCTCACAAACATTAAAATATCTCCTCCTCTTCGTTTGTTTCTGTTTACAAATTCTGGTTTATGGAATCCATCTAATTTGTAAAATTCGACTTCTTCGTCTTCTATATTTGTTTCGACTAGAACAATTATTTCTAACGCATTAATGAAGTGACTAATACTTAAGCAAAAACTATTCCAATTTAAACGTAAGGACCTGACATTAAAACATAAGTAACAACTTTTAGTTTTTTTTAATTCATTTAAATTAACTTCACTAAAACCCACTTTTACCCTACAGTTAATGTGAACTACATTATCATATTGAACTGCATTATTAGTTCTGCTTCGTCGTTCATCGTTCCATTAAAATGACACATTTTATCAAAATGGACTACCTTAATTTTTCTTTGATCCGATAGACAACGTCATTAATGCAGGTTCAGTTTCAGTTTTTATGCATTTTTATTTTTTACCTTAAATTACTCTTATATGCTAAACAAAAAACGCTTAAAAATTAGCTTAAATTACTTACAAATAATCTTATTCTAACTTAATGGCCCCATGCGGGCACTCTAAGTTAAACCTAACACTTAAACTATGTCTTTCGACGAATCTTACAGTCTACTTTTATTTCTATTTTAACATTAATTAATACTAAAACTAAGAAAATAAATTTTAATCAAAAACTTAGTATATGGACCTTTTTTAATTTTTTATAAAACTTAAAACTAAAAGCCTACAAACTACCTAAAAATAAATCTTAATCTACTTAACCTACTTACATCTAACACAAACATAGACATACATAAATATATATATACATTATATGTATATACATAATATATAAATACATGCATATATATATATATATTTTTTTTTTTGATTTTTATATATTTTTTTTTCTTAAAATCTAACTTAAACCTACCTAAAACTATGTAAGCCGGCCATGGCTAAAACAAAAAAAAAAAATTAGGCTGGCCCACTTTGCTTCACATGAAGCTACATATCACTGAAGGAGTTCGACGACGAAGCATCTTCCCCTTCAACAAGCCACCAAAAGTTTTGGTGCTGCTGAGCAACATCCCTCATGTCGCGACTCCCTACCGCCCTACTGAACCGGAGACGCTCCGCACTGCCATCTGCGACGTCTCTGTCGTAGTTGAGTCGCCTGTCCGCAGCTGTTCGAGCAACGTGGAAGATTAGCGGCACCGCCAATCTGTCCTGGATCAGACCCTTGCTATCTAGATAGAGAAACGCTTCTGGAGTTATAAAGCCGTCAAAGCGAACTCTCTCGTGATACATATAATTGGGGTAGAAAGCCCCGGAGATCAGGTTGTTCGATGAGGTCATTGCTCTTGCAATGTGCCTTCGAGTCAACTTAATGACGAAATTGTCCACTCTTATTAGGTTCGCCCTATTGTATAAGACCTCATTAGGATAGAATTTTATGTACTCAGACTCTGGTGTTCTGTATAAGCGAAGACAAGTCCTAAGACAAGCCCTCTCAAACACCCGAATCTTTTCCAATAAACTTGCTCTCACGTTGAACCACACGGGACATCCAAATACAAGCATAGGCCTGATAAGGGCCATGTAGCAGATAACCTTCAGCCCCGCATCGAGTTGGCTGTTATAAAACAGTCTCTTTGTAAGGGCAAAGGCACCTCTGGCTCTGGCCAGAGCAACATCTATATGTTTGTTAAAATACAGATATTGATCTAGCCAGATCCCAAGGTATCTGACTACATTTCGACAAGCGAGTGGCTGTCCGTGTTGTCCGAGGATAGAAAACTTTCGCCAATTCTTTCTGGTATCCCTAGAGGCCCCAGACAAAGGCGTTCTAAACAGAATGGTTTCCGACTTCTGGAAGTTGATCTTCAACTTCCAGTCATCGCAATATCGCTTAATTTTGTCGAAGTCACGCTGCAAAAGTGTATTAATGACCTCAATCTTTGGACCCGATCTGTACGCGATTATGTCGTCTGCGTACGCTATGGCATGGTGAAGTGAACCTATCAGATCACTCGTGTAAATGTTGAATAGGATCGGCGAATTTACCGCACCTTGTTGCAGACCATTTTTAATTTGAAATATTCCAACAGAAGTCACATCACCATTTTTCACGATGAACTGTCTGTTGGTTAGCATATTATAAAGAATGTACAAGAGTGGTTTACTAATGCCCAACCTGTCCAGCTTGAAAAAGAGTCCTTCTAACCATACGGTATCGAAGGCCTTCTCCAAGTCAATCAGGCAGGCACCAGTGCACTGTTTCTTGCCTTTGTTCCATTGGATATCAGAAACCAGTTTCGACGCAGCATGAATGATATCATGTCCCGCCTTGAAACCGAACTGATTATCCGGAACTATATGTTTGTCCTCAACCCACTTAGTCAGGACTCTATTGATCACCTTCTCGAAAACCTTACTGATGCTTGGAAGAAGACTGATAGATCGGAGATTCGCCGGATTGGAAGTGTCTTTATCCCTTTTGGGGATGGGATGTACCACCGCAGTTTTCCAATGCGCTGGATAATGTGCATTATTCATTGCATTATTAAACAGGGTGGTATAAATGTTCACCGCTTCTAGAGGGAGATGTCGAAGCACAATGCTCGGTATTTCATCGGTTCCCATTGATTTCTTATTTCTAAGTGATTCGAAGATCGTTTGGAGCTCTTCCTTCGAAATGAACGGGGGTAGTACCCTATCGTTGGTGATGACATTATTTGCCATATTCTCGTCACGTCATTAATGCAGGTTATCACCTTGTGTGGACCTTTACAATCATAATGCAATATTGATGATTTGCCTTTATTACATCTAGAATTATACAGCCAGACCAGATCTCCTTCGTTGAAGCCGGAAGATTTCGCTTTGATATCGTACCTAGTCTTCATGCGGTTGCTTGCTTGTTTCACCTTTTCTCGGGTGTTTACATGCAATTTACGAATTCTGCTACGGAAGCCATCATGTAGTCGTTTACCTCCTTGGGTTCCGTAGGTGGGGATTGTGTATGTTCTGTTGAACCACTCGTATGTACCGCATTTCGGAAGGCCATTGAGAAGAGGGGTATGTGTCGATCCCAGTCCCGTTGGCAGTTGCCGACGACCTTAGACAGATGCTCATTCAAGGTCCTATTGAATCGCTCGACCATTCAATGAGATGGAGGGTATAATGGCGTTGCCCTTGTCTTCCTTATTCCCAGATATTGGCACACTTCCTGGAAGAATTTTGATGTCGAGAGCTATTCGTTCGAATATTGCTCCGACGTTGTATTTTTGCATTCGTCCCTGTGGCTTTACCTTTAGTCCCTTGGTAGCCGCACCCCTTATGCACTTTTTGTTTTATTAATTCCCAAGGGACCTCCTGAGGTCCCGTCTTATATTTTATTTTTTCATTTTCTCTTCAGCAAACCATCTTGCACATATAGCGAGTCCCACTGTGCCCAATATGACTTCGGAGTTTGGCTCAGGTCCGATATCTCCTGCCAGCTTGGTCTTTCCTTTTCTAAGCCAATATTTGTTCGATGCCATTGTCCGCCTGTTGAGAGAAAATCCAGTATCCAGCTCGATTCGACTCACAACATGGCATTCAGGGTCCTTAAATTATAGTAGCCATTTCAGAGCTGCGAAGTCTGTGCGAAGAATGAACCTTTTTTGTCCATAGAGAAACTTATGGAAATGCTGCCAGAATTAAAGTCAGAAGTTACGAGTTACGCAGTAACTGTAATATGCAATCACTTTCTTTTGATCATCATGAACTTGGGAGATCATAGGTCCGACACCAACATTGCTAAAGTCTGCGTCCACGGTGAACATTTTTTCGGGTGTGGGGTAACCCAACATGGGGCATTGCGCATCTGCCACTTGAGTTTTTGGAATGCTTTTACACACTCTCCAGACCATCTGAACTGTTGGCCTTTTTCCTTTTAACCCTTCAAAATTCATGAAATTCGAGTTGAAAAGAAAATCTCTAGTCCATATTTGAAGAATGTGGGAAATGACACTATCTTGGAGTTCTTAATTTTACGGGGATTAAAAACATTTGATGGAGGTATCGTAGATAGGAAAAAGAATAGTTTAATAATAAAACCAGGTATCAGAATCCCTCTGGAGGAAAAGAAATCGGTTCATTCAATAACATCGAAATTAAGAACGAATATCTATGCTGAGACAAGGCAACTTCTTAGAGACACAATTAACAGGCATGAGAAAGTACTTGGCGCAATCAGCGATGATGAGCTCAGAGATACAAACATAAGAGCAGAAATCAAAACAGTGACAGCCGAGATTATTTATACGAAATCCTATCCGTATCCAGTAAATCTGAAGTCGGAAGTGGAATCGCAAATTAAAAGGAGGTTGCAATATGGAATTGTAAGGCCATCAAAGAGCCCGTCCAACTCTCTGCTGTGGATAGTACCCAAGAAGTCAGACGCCACTGGTGAGAGGAAATATAGAGTGGTAATAGACTTTAAGAGACTAAAGGCAGTCACAGTATCTGACACATACCCTATTCCCAATATAAACAACACGATAGCCAGTCTCGGGAAAGCTGAGTTGTTTTTTGCAACCCTTGACCTAACCTCGGGTTCCACCAAATAAGAATGAAGGAAGGAGATATCCCGAAGACAGTCTTCGCTACAATGAATAGGGGCTTAAAAATGCACCAGCTTCTTTCAAAGAACTCTATATAATGTTCTGAAACGTTACGTCGACATAATACTGTAAAATGTTTGTGTGGGTACAAATGATAGAACTTATTCTTTTCAATACAAATCCCTTTATTCAGTACAGTTGCAATTCATTATTTAATTGTTTCTCTCAATACAATCCAATTTCTCAACCGCTTATACTTTTCTTATCTTTTACTTAAACCACTTAATTACTTCTCCTAACTAACACTTCAAATTTCACTTTAGAACTCATTTGCATACCTTTGGGATGCTGGTATTTATACTCGAATGACATACTTCGAGAACAATCCTCGCCATCCAGCGTCCCAAATTTCCAATTTGCTAGAAAATTCGATTCCACTCTCCAGTCGAGACTTTGTTATTCCAGTATCGAAATCTTCTGGTCTTCGAGTATCGACATTTTCTGCTAGATGTCGCTGCTCACATTTAAGTGGTTATCACATTGCTCCCTCCCTACAGTTGTTCGTCCCGAACAACTTCGTCATTCAGCATCCCGTTGAAATGACACATTCTATCCAAATGGACCACTTTCAATTTTCCTCGATCCCCACGAGATGTTGTCCCGTCTGCACTTTCCCATTTTCTCTTCAGCAATCCATCTTGCACAAAAAGCTAGTCCCACTGTGCTCCACTTCAGAGTTTGGCTCCGATCTGATATCTGCTGCCAGCTTGGTTTTTCCTCGTGTTCTTTCCAGGCCAATATTGGTTCGATGTCATTGTCTGCCTGTTGGGAGGAACGGATTTCGTCTATACTCCAACCCTCTATTGGCTCAGTCCTGATCATTTGGATAGTTGCCTGTTCTTTTGCTTCTTTACGATTGCAGTGTTCGCATTTTACTCCGCACG
Source organism: Volucella bombylans (assembly GCA_949129095.1). Classification (NCBI taxonomy): domain Eukaryota; kingdom Metazoa; phylum Arthropoda; class Insecta; order Diptera; family Syrphidae; genus Volucella; species Volucella bombylans. The sequence goes on from OX422141.1 coordinate 46,491,503, forward strand.
GTCGACGAGAGAGAGCATCAGCATTTGAGTGGAGTGTTCCCTTGCGGTTGTGCACTTCAGAGTCGTAGCCCTGCAACTGCTCGATCCATCTTGCAACTTGGCCTTCAGGGTTCTTAAATTGGAGTAGCCATTTCAGAGCTGCGTGGTCTGTCCGGAGAATGAACTTTTGTCCGTAGAGGTACTTATGGAAATGCTTCGTAGCCAGAATTAAAGCCAGAAGCTCGCTCCGGGTTACACAGTAGTTCCGTTCAGGTCTGGAGAGTACTTTACTGTAATATGCGACCACTTTCTCTTGACCGTCATGAATTTGGGATATCACAGCTCCGACCCCAACATTGCTAGCGTCTGCGTCCACGATGAACATTTTTCCGGGCGTGGGGTTACCCAAGATGGGGGCTTTGCACAGCTGTCGCTTCAGTTCTTGAAATGCTTTTTCGCATTCTCCAGACCACCTGAACTGTCGGCCTTTCTCTGTAAGTTGATGCAGGCTCTTTGCAATGCCAGCAAAATCCTTTACGAACCTTCTGTAATACGTGGCGAGTCCCAAGAAGCTTCTCAGTTGGTGTTTATCTTTTGGAGAAGGCCAACTTTTCACGGCTTCGATTTTGTCAGGATCCGTTCTTACCCCTTCCGCTGATATAGTGTGACCCAGATATTTTACTTCCGGACGAAACAAGGCGCACTTTTCCGGGTTGAGCTTTAAATGAGCACTTCGTAGCCTCTCAAACACTTCTTTCAGATTTTCGCGGTGCTCCTCGTACGTCTTACCTATGACGATAATGTCGTCCAAATATACTAGGCAGGTTTTCCAAGTGAGTCCTTGCAATGTTCGTTCCATTAGTCGCTCGAAGGTGGCCGGAGCGTTGCACAGTCCAAACGGCATCACTGCAAACTGCCAAAGAACGCTTCCTGTTGTGAAGGCAGTTTTCTCACGGTCCGCACGATTTATCTCTACCTGCCAGTAACCGCTCTTCAAGTCAAGTGTTGAAAACCATTTCGCTCCAGAAAGCATATCCAAAGTGTCGTCGATTCTCGGAAGTGGGTAGCTGTCCTTTTTAGTGACATCATTGAGACGTCGGTAGTCTACACAAAATCTCGTGCTGCCATCTTTCTTCTTCACGAGGACCACTGGAGATGCCCACGGACTTTGCGATTCTTCAATCACTCCCTCAGCTTTCATCTTCGACATCATTTCGGCAACTTCTGTTTGCTTTGCCAATGGAAGACGCCTTGCAGGTTGACGGATTGGTCGAGCGTCTCCGGTGTCAATGTAGTGTTGAACAATATGCGTACGTCCATATTCTCCGTCTTGTGTAGCAAATATATCAGCGTACTCACCATTAGTTTTTCTGCCAGGATTCGCTAATCTTCGTCCAGATTACAGAGGCTGAAAATTTTGTTCTTGATTTTTATGCTCTGAACTGTTGTGACCGGTTTTGCACCCTTTTTTTCCGTTGTGGTCGATATAGCCTCAACAGGTACGCATTTTCCCACTATCTCCCCCTTTTTCACCTTTACACTGAATGTCTTTGGATTTAGAATCCTTACAGGGACCATGTTGTTCTTTGGCTCCACTAAGGTCTTTCCCACCATGAAGTCTCTTTTCTTTTCTGGCTCCATCAAATAGAATCGGTGGCTACAAGGACCACCTTCCACTTTTGCCCACAAAATTGCTTCTGACGAAGGCTCTAGACTCTGGTTGCTGCAGATAACGACATTTGAGACTGTGGTATTGGCGTTTCCGTATATCATTGGCATCTCCATGTTTCCGTATTTCAGGGTTTGTGCCCCCAAGTCGACTACAAGTCCATGTTCTCTCATGAAGTCTGTACCAATGATGCACTCGTCACATATGTCAGCTACCAGAAACGCGTGAGTGAATGTTATTCCGGCCAGTTGGATTTTTATGCGGACTTCACCATATACCTTAATCGTTGCTCCTGTAGCTGTTCGCAAGCTGCAACTGCTAGTGTTATGCAGCCAAGACTTCTGCTCAAGATTCCTCCTGATGATTGAGGTCGTGGCACCGGTGTCTATTGTTGCCATCCATTTTTCTTTTCCACTGACTACTTCTACTAGAATTCTTTCACTGCATCGTTTTGCCAGCTAGACTTGGATGATGGTCCTGGGGCCGTCGACTCCTGCTACCAACTTCTGCCCCGCGAAGTTGGTGCTTAAGCATTTCCCGACTGATGGCTTCGGGAAGGTTGACCGGCTTCTTGATAGCTGTTTCTGCGGGTTTCTTCCTCTATTTGCTTGTCACCACAGTGAGGGCAGTCTTTTCGTCGCACCGGTTCTTTACACTGCCTTTGAAAGTGTCCTATTTTATTGCAATTCCAGCAGCGCATTATTCGACTATCCCGTCGAGTATCTCGTTCCTCGGCACTAATTCTTGTGCAGGAGCAATCGACAGGTGCTACTTCCCTGACGAAATATGTTCCCCTGGAAGCCTAATTGGCTACTTCCATCGCCAGAGCGAAGGAGCAGCGACATCTAGATTCAAAGACCAGAAGATTTCGATACTGGAATAACAAAGGCTCGACTGGAGAGTGGAATCGAATTTTCCAGCAAATTGGAAATTGTATGGGACGCTGGATGGCGAGGATTGTTCTCGAAGTATGTCATTCGAGTATAAATACCAGCATCCCCAAGGTATGCAAAATCAGTTCTAAAGTGTAATTTGAAGTGTTAATTAGGAGAAGTGATTAAGTGGCTTAAGTAAAAGATAAGAAAAGTATAAGTGGTTGAGAAATTGGATTGTACTGAGAGAAAGAATTAAATAGTGAATTGTAACTATACTGAATAAAGCGATTTTTATTGAAAAGAATAAGTTCTATCATTTGTACCCACACAAACATTTTACATTAGTGTCAGAAGTGGGATAGGACTTATTGTGTGTAAAAAAAAAAACAGTGTTTTCTGACTATTTGAAAAAGCTAGAATGGGTCGAAAACTATTGCAGTTGACCCTCGTCCAACTCAAATCCGAGTTGAACAAGAGAAGCCTCAGCGCCAGTGGAGGAAAAAGTGACCTGGTGCTCCGACTTCAGGAGGCTTTGAACAACGAGGGACATGATCCTGATGCATAGTCCTTTGATGCTGACGAGGATGAACAGACAAGCACCGGCAATGACATGGCTGCGATGATGCAACTCCTCTTGTTAAAAATGGACGAACAGAAGAACAGTCTGGAACAAAAATGGACGAACAAAAGAAAAATCTGGAAGAACAAAAGAATAGTCTCGAGCAAAGCTGGATGAACAAAAGAATAGTCTCGAACAAAAGTTGGATGAACAAAAGAAAAATCTAGACGAGCAGAAGAGCAGCATTGAACAAAAAATCGACGAACAAAAGAATAGTCTAGAACAAAAACTGGAAGAACAAAATAACACTATCCAGCAAAAATTCGAAGAAATCGATGACAAATTTGAAAGAATAGAGAAGAACGTTGATGACAAATTTGATAGAATAGAGAAGAATGTTGGCGAAAAATTCGAAGAAATGGACAGCAAAGTTCAGCAACTGGCAAAAGAGCTCGACACAGTGCGAAAACAGAAACTGCGAGAATGTTCTTTAAGCGGTTCAAGGAGAAAAGATTTGAAGCCTCCCTCATTCGATGGGCAGACCTCATGGTCTACTTATAAGAAGCAGTTTGAAATGGCTGCCTGTGCAAACGACTGGGACAATGAGGAAAAGTGTTTTTTGCCCTAGCAATGGCCTTACGCGGTCCTGCGGCAGAATTGTTAAAAACAATCGATATCGAAAAGAATAGGGACTATATGGCTTTAGTGCAGGTTATGGAGAAACGGTTTGGGGATAGCCCCCTGCGGGAAGTTTACAAGGTTCAATTACAAGGCCGTATGCAGCAACGAAGAGAAACACTGCAACAGCTCCAAGCAGACGTGAGTAGACTGGCACATTTGTCATATCCCACCGCAGGCCAAGAAATAATCGACGAAATGGCAAAGGACGCATTCATCAGGGGAATTGCAGATTTGAAGCTACAATCAGCAGTAAGGATGGCCGGGAAATGAACCCTTGCTGAAGCACTTGCCTTCGCTCTGGCGATGGAAGCATTCAATCAGGCTTCCAAAGGAATGCATTTCGTCAGGGAAATAGTATCTGGTGAATGCTCCTGCTCAAGACCAACTACCATGCAACGAAATATCCCACGGGAGAGACGAAGGATGCGCTGCTGGAACTGCGATAAAGTAGGACATTTGCAAGGGCATTGTAAAGAACCGGTACGACGAGAAGGCTGCCTGCACTGGGGCTACCGGCAAATAGAAAGAAAAACCGGCAGAAACGGCTACCAAGAAACCGGTCAAATTTCCAAAAGCCATCAGTTAGGAAATGCTTACTTCGCGGGGCAGAAGTCTGTAGCAGAAGTCGACGACTCCAGGGTAATTATCCCAGTCTCACAGGTAAAACAATGCAACCAAAGTCTCCCAGCAGAAGTAGTCAGTGGTAAAGAAGCGAAACAACAGGCAACTATCCAAACGATCAGGACTGAGCCAATAGAGGGTTGGAGTATAGAAAAAATCCGTTCCTCCCAACAGGCAGACAATGACATCGAACCAATATTGGCCTGGAAAGAACACGAGGAAAGACCAAGCTGGCAGCAGATATCAGATCGGAGCCAAACTCTGAAGGCATACTGGGCACAGTGGGACTCGCTTTTTGTGCAAGATGGATTGCTGAAGAGAAAATGGGAAAGTGCAGATGGGACAACATCTCGTATGCAGCTAATTGTGCCACGGTCCAGAGCCAACCAAGTGCTCCATGAAATACATGACGGAATCTCAGGAGGCCATTTGGGAATAAACAAGACGTTGGAAAAGGTAAGGGAACGTTTCTATTGGCTAAACGCTAAACAAGATGTCGAGAATTGATGCAAAAAGTGCATAAGATGTGCAGCTACCAAGGGTCCAAAAGTAAAGCCACATGGACAAATGCAATAATACAATGTCGGAGCACCTTTCGAACGAATAGCCATCGACATCGCTGGGCCGTTTCCCGAAACCTTTAATGGAAACCGATATACCCTCGTAGTCATGGATTACTTCAGTAAGTGGCCGGAAGTGTTTACCATCCCAAATCAAGAGGCTAAGACCGTAGCCGAACAGATAGTCAACAACTGGGTGAGCAGATTTGTGGTTCCAATGGAGCTGCACTCTGATCAAGGGCGAAACTTTGAATCAAAAGTCTTCCAGGAAATATGCCAATATTTGGGAATAAGAAAGACAAGGACAACGCCACTACACCCTCAATCTGATGGAATGGTCGAGCGATTCAATCGGACCTTGAATGAGCATCTATCTAAGGTTGTCAACAACTGCCAGCGGGATTGGGATCGACACATACCCCTCTTCTTAATGGCCTACCGAAACGCGGTCCATAGCTCAACAGGGCACACACCATCCGAGATCTTATTTGGTCAAACAATTCGGTTGCCAAGTGAAGCAAAATTCGGATCCCCACCGACGGAGCCCAAGGAGGTGAACGAGTACGTGAATGACTTACTCAGCAGGATTCGTAAATTGCATGAAGACACCAGAGAAAAGATGAAGTTAGCAAGCAGCCGCATGAAAACTAGGTACGATATCAAGGCGAAATCTTCCGGTTTCAACGAAGGAGATCTGGTTTGGCTGTATAATCCTCAGCGTAAGAAAGGCAAATCACCAAAATTGCAACAAGACTGGGAAGGTCCATACAAGGTGATAACCCGCATTAATGACGTTGTGTACCGGATCCAGCGTGGGGATCGAGGAAAATTGAAAGTGGTCTATTTGGATAGAATGTGTCATTTCAACGGGATGCTGAATGACGAAGTTGTTCGGGACGAACTATAAATATAAATAAATACCAGCATCCCCAAGGTATGCAAAATCAGTTCTAAAGTGTAATTTGAAGTGTTAATTAGGAGTAGTGATTAAGTGGTTTAAGTAAAAGATAAGAAAAGTATAAGTGGTTGAGAAATTGGATTGTACTGAGAGAAAGAATTAAATAGTGAATTGTAACTGTTACAGGGTTTGTGCCCCCAAGTCGACTACAAGTCCATGTTCTCTCATGAAGTCTGTACCAATGATGCACTCGTCACATATGTCAGCTACCAGAAACGCGTGAGTGAATGTTATTCCGGCCAGTTGGATTTTTATGCGGACTTCACCATATACCTTAATCGTTGCTCCTGTAGCTGTTCGCAAGCTGCAGCTGCTAGTGTTATGCAGCCAAGACTTCTGCACAAGATTCCTCCTGATGATTGAGGCCATGGCACCGGTGTCTATTGTTGCCATCCATTTTTCTTTTCCACTGACTACTTCTACTAGAAGGCTTTCGCTGCGTCGTTTTGCCAGCGGGACTTGGATGATGGTCCTGGGGCCGTCGACTCCTGCTACCAACTTCTGCCCCGCGAAGTTGGTGCTTAAGCATTTCCCGACTGATGGCTTCGGGAAGGTTGACCGGCTGTTTCTGCAGGTTTCTTCCTCTATTTGCTTGTCACCACAGTGAGGGCAGTCTTTTCGTCGCACCGGTTCTTTACACTGCCTTTGAAGGTGTCCTATTTTATTGCAATTCCAGCAGCGCATTATTCGTCTATCCCGTCGAGTATCTCGTTCCTCGGCACTAATTCTTGTGCAGGAGCATTCGACAGATGCTACTTCCCTGACGAAATGTGTTCCCCTGGAAGCCTGATTGGCTGCTTCCATCGCCAGAGCGAAGGCAAGTGCTTCAGCAAGGGTTCTTTTCCCGGCCATCCTTACTGCTGACTGTAGCTTCGAATCTGCAATTCCCCTGATAAATGCATCTTTTGCCATTTCGTCGATAATTTCCTGTCCTGCGGTGGGGTATGACAGATGTGCCAGTCTACTCACGTCTGCTTGGAGCTGCTGCAGTGTTTCTCCTCTTTGCTGCGTTCGGCTTTGCAATTGGACCTTGTAGACCTCCTGCATGTGGCTGTCCCCAAACCGTTTCTCGATAGCCTGCACTAAAGTCACATAATCTTTATGCTTTTCGATGTCTACTGTTTGCAACAATTCTGCTGCAGGACCGTGCAAGGCCATTGTTAGGGCAATGCACTTTTCCTCATTGTCCCAGTCGTTTGCACAGGCAGCCATTTCAAACTGCTTCTTATAGGTAGACCATGAGGTCTGACCATCGAATGAGGGAGGCTTCAACTCTTTTCTCCTTGGACCGCTTAAAGAACATTCTCGCAGTTTCTGTTTTCGCACTGTGTCGAGCTCTTTTGCCAGTTGCTGAACTTTGCTGTCCATTTCTTCGAATTTTTCGCCAACATTCTTCTCTATTGTATCAAATTTGTCATCAACGTTCTTCTCTATTCTATCAAATTTGTCATCAACGTTCTTCTCTATTCTTTCAAATTTGTCATCGATTTCTTCGAATTTTTGCTGGAGAATGTTCTTTTGTTCTTCCAGATTATTCTTTTGTTCATCCATTTTCTGTTGAAGACCGTGCAGATTGTTGGTTTGTTCGTTGAATTTTTGTTCAATGCTGCTCTTCTGCTCGTCCATTTTTTGTTCCAGACTGTTCTTCTGTTCTTCCAGATTTTTCTTTTGTTGGTCGAGACTGTTCTTCTGTTCGTCCATTTTTTTGTTTTGTTCGTCCATTTTTAATAAGAGGAGTTGTATTATTGCAGCCATGTCATTGCCGGTACTTGTCTGTTCATCCTCGTCAACATCAAAGGAATATGCATCAGGATCATGTCCCTCGTTGTTCAAATCCTCCTGAAGACGGAGCACCAGGTCACTTTTTCCTCCACTGGCACTGAGGCTTCTCTTGTTCAACTCGGATTTGAGTTGGACGAGGGTCAACTGCAATAGTTTTCGACCCATTCTAGCTTTTTCAAGTAGTCAAAAAAAAACACTTTTTGTTTTGTTTTTTTTACACACAATAAGTCCTATCCCACTTCTGACACCAATGTAAAATGCTTGTGTGGGTACAAATAATAGAACTTATTCTTTTCAATACAAATCCCTTTATTCAGTACAGTTACAATTCACTATTTAATTCTTTCTCTCAGTACAATTCAATTTCTCAACCACTTATACTTTTCTTATCTTTTACTTAAACCACTTAATCACTTCTCCTAATTAACACTTCAAATTACACTTTAAAACTGATTTGCATACCTTTGGGATGCTGGTATTTATACTCGAATGACATACTTCGAGAACAATCCTCGCCATCCAGCGTCCCATACAATTTCCAATTTGCTAGAAAATTCGATTCCACTCTCCAGTCTCCAGACTTTGTTATTCCAATATCGAAACCTTCTGGTCTTCGACATTTTCTGCTAGATGTCGCTGCTCACATTTAAGTGGTTATCACAATATTATGAATTTCCAATGCAGTAAAATGTTCACAGAAAAAGCTCTAAGCGTTGAAATAATCATCAATAATATCTTCAGAACATTCACTTGATCTACTTGGAGAAGTATAATTAATATTTGTATTTGTATTTGAAAAATGAACAGATTTGCTACAGATGTGGGATCATTAAGGAAGTACCATTCATTATAGAAATATCAGTCTCAGGTTTTTTTTTCTATTAAAGACCTGATCTACTACGTCGCATTCATTTTTAGAATTACCTGAGCTTTCCACAAGCTTTTTCCCGTAATATCTTTTTTACATCGCGGAATTTCAGCTTTTAACTCGTTACAGATGTAGTTATAATGGTTTTTGAGCCTGAAATTAAGCGGATGCTTTTTAATTTTAGCATAAAGTTTGTTCTTTAAATTAATTTTCTTGAGTAAATGCAAATTCATCCACTCTTTTAAGTGTACATGTTGCCTAACAAAAATACACCGACTGTTACTTCAAATATGAAACTGAAATTTCTTACAAAAAATATCAAAAGCAACGGAAGGGTCATCTGTATTATAAACTTCTTCCAAAAACTGAAAAGTCAAATCATATGTAACTGCAGAAAAGTCAATTTTATTAACGGGTTCACATAAAACCGCTTATGTCTCGAAACTCGACTATCAAGTTGACTGGTAGTTAAATTATGATCGATAATTTTAATATCATATACGTCTGATTTATAAACAACGGCATTGGTCTATGCAATCTTAGAAATATATGATTTAGGCATAATGCTTCTCTAGTGGGTTTGTTTATCAAAGGACTAAAGCCAAAAGACGATAGAACCGCCAAGAAATGTTCAGCATCAGAAGTTGTTTTTTCTTGTTAAGTATATGAAAAGTCCGCAAGGAGAAAATAAAAACGCAACCTTTTGTAATCGTTATAAAAATGAGTGTCTTTTTATTGATTGTTCTTCCTTTTATATATTAATACAATTTTTATATGTGTATATGTATATGTGTGATTTGACTCTAAATTGTTGACATTAGAACTTTGACAATTCATATGTAGGCGTTGATAGCAGGTGTGTTTGTTTTGGCCGATCTGGAACATGTTCTAGGTCGAACATTCTCCCCCACCGGTGAACGAAGTTCTCAGCTTGACCTCTTCGTTATTTCTTTCTGCAATACTGCAATGGAATTCACAATTTCTTCATTTCCTCATTGAAGGCCCTGGTAACTTCGTCTCATGCAAAGAAAAAGGCGATTAGTGAAATGAAACGAAAGAAAAAAAAAAATGTCAATTGTGACGAAAACAGAACGGAAAGAGGGATCACGATGTTGGTTTGTTTATGTTGAAGATGGACTGGAACTCAAAGTCGGGTGTGAAGGGTGAGTACTCTTAGGACTGGAAGTCCAATTGTGGTAGAAGGAGTTGTCGTTTCGTTGATCGGCGGGTTGTGTCGGTGAAGATGTTGTTTTTTTTTGTTTGTTAATGGTGCGGTTTGAAATTATTAAATTCTCTTTTGTTATTTGGTGCAATATTTATTGTAACATTTTTTTGTTTTGGTGCGTGATGTTAAAGAAAAAAAAAATAAATTTAAATACATAATTAATCGAGTGAAATCAAATCAAGTAGTTCCACTGCTGCTGATAATGGATTATACGAATTCGAGTCCCAGGTGAGTTAATATAATTTGTTTATTTCCGTTTACTGCGACGGGTAAAATTTACGCACTTTACTGGTGCTTTCGTTCAGCGTGCGTGGATATATTTATGTATGGGTGTGTATTACTGAGCGGGTCGGGTTTAGCTAAAATATGTATGTTTCCCCTTTTCTTTTGTTAACTGTGTAGTGTGGTGTGTAATTAATCGTGGATTATTATTTTGTAACAAATGTGGATTAAATATGTTTGTTTGTATGATGACAGTGGTGCATGATAGATTCTGTTCTGTAAATATGATGTTTGATACGTGTAGTGTTGTATAACTTTATGATTATTATTATTATTTGGAATTTAGGGTTTATGTTTAGAGGTTGTGTTGAAATACGTGTATGTAAAATTAATTTATATCTATCTACACCGTATGTTGGATGCGGATGTAGGACGACTTACAAATGTATGTATGTGTGATTGAAGTTTGCGTCCAAAATTAATATTTTGATAAATATGGACTGTAATTATTGTATGTGTTGATAAATTTAAGTACTGAAAATGAAAGTGCATTATAATATTAATATCGGAATCGGTTCGCGGGGTAAGAGTGAGTTGCAAATGAGTATGACGCGAATATTTTTGTATAATGTGTATTTATGGAAATTTGTGTTTATTGTATTTGCATTCTAAAGAACTGTTTCTTCGGCTAAAGTTTTGCTTGAGGGAAGACAACAAATTTTAGCTATAGGGCGCTTAATTTCTCCATTTTGAGTTTTTAAAGTGACAACGCGTGTGAGATTGTCTGCCCCTGGATGAGTTTTAATGATGCGGGCTAAGTTCCATTTCGACGGTGGCAGGCGTTTGTCCTTCACCAGGACGAGGTCACCAATCTGTGGCTGATGTTCGGTTTTGAGCCATTTGGGTCGCTGCTGAAGTCGTGCTAGATATTCGGAACTCCATTGTTTCCAGAATGTTTGGTGAAGTTTCTGGATCCATTGCCACCGATCGAGAGAGCTGACCTTGGTTTCACTTTGGTCTGGGTGAGGTATACTATTTATAGGCTCGCCTATTAGGAAGTGCGCAGGTGTAAGTGGTGTGAAATCGTCCGGGTCGTTGGTCATCGGGCAGAGCGGTCTCGAGTTTAAACACGCTTCCATTTGCGTCAGAAACGTAGCGAGCTCCTCAAAGGTAAAAACCTCGTTGCCGATAATCCGTCTCAAATGGAATTTGACGGATTTCACACCTGCTTCCCATAATCCGCCGAAATGCGGAGAAGCAGGAGGAATAAAATTCCACTTGGTACCATCATTCGCCAGTCTGTCAGCTGCTTCCTTCCAGTCGAACCTTGCTTCGCGTAACAATCTTTTCAGCTCGGTATTAGCTCCTACGAAATTTGTTCCGCAGTCGCTAAATAATTGTGTGCATATACCTCTTCGCGCTGTGAATCTCCTTAAGGCTGCTATAAAGGCCTGGGTAGTCATATCGCTCACCAATTCGATATGTATTGCCTTGGTAGCTAGGCAGATAAAAATAGCAAAATAACTCTTAATTCTCTTGGCCCCTCTTCCCCTCCAGGTCTTGACATCGATGGGTCCCGCGTAATCTACACCAGTGTTTGAAAATGGTCGCGAAATACGGACCCTTGACGCTGGTAAGTTGCCCATTATCTGTTGTGCTGGTCGGGCTCTAAAACGAAAACAAATATTGCAGCCGTGAATATATTTCTTTACGCAATTCTTTATTCGGAGTATCCAGTATCTGGATCGCAAATACCCAATCATTTTTGTATTCCTCCATGTAATGTCCTTTCATGGGTGTCTTTAAGCAGGAGTTGTGTGAAGTGATGATTCGGCGTAAGGATGATTGGATGCTGTTGTTCGTACGGCAAATTTGCGTTCTGTAGCCTACCTCCAACCCTAAGTATGCCTTCCTTGTCGATAAAAGGGTTGAGTGATTTCAACGCCTTTGCTCATGACCTGGCCTTGATTCGCCTTATTTCTTCCGGAAACATTTCCTTCTGCACTACCCTTACTGCCAAAACTGTGGCTGCAAAAATTTCGGAGGGCGAGAGTATATCGAAAATTCTCATCTCAGGTACCTGCCTTGTGTTGCTTATAAATCTCTTACAGAATGCGATGACTCGTAAAGGTTTAATTAATGTAGAATGGTTCTGGAAAAGTTCACTTATAAAGCTCTTTTGCGTCAGGGTACAATGCGAGCGGATAGACCGTTGCTCCTCATCGGTTTTTATATCGGATGGCTGGAGTGGACAATTGAAACTCCAAATGGTACGCAAAAATTCGGGACCATTCCACCAAAGTCTATTTCCTTTCAGGTCAGATGGTAAGACTCCACTTGAAGCCAGATCTGCGGGGTTTAGTTCTGTTGGTATGTGTTTCCAGATTTCGCCTTTTGTCAGCCGCTGTATCTCTGCTACCCGGTTACTGACGAAGGTGCTCCATCTATTGGAAGGGGCCGCAATCCACGCTAAAACAATAGTGGAGTCGGCCCAGGCAAATCTTCGTGTATTTTCCAAACCAAGAACCTTGGATGTGTGGTCTAAAAGGATAGCCAAGACGACAGCTCCACATAACTCCAATCTCGGAAGACTCACCGTTTTCAGCGGAGATACCTTGGTCTTAGATAAGAGCAAGTGAACATGGATATTTCCCTGAGCATTCAAAACCCGTAAGTAAACTGCATCACCGTATGCCCGTTGAGATGCATCGCTAAACCCATGTATTTCAAGGTCTTGCTGTGAGTTGTGTGTGCCTACCCAACGTGGAATTCTGATTTTCTCTAGCATCGGAAGCTCTCGCCGGAAATTGAGCCACTCCCTTTCGAGTGCGGAGGGAACTGGGCTATCCCAGTCTAATCGTTGTAACCATAATTGTTGCATCATCATTCTTGCTTTTATTATGCACGGTGCGATCCATCCCAGTGGGTCATATAGCTTCGCAGTCGTCGAAAGAATGGTTCTTTTCGTCACCTCACATGCGTCGCTAAAAACGTTCTGAAAAGAAAAATAGTCTTCCGATGGAAACCATTTTATACCTAAGGCCTTAACCTGTTCTGGAGAGCTGAAGGGTAAAGAGAAGTTGCCCTCTCGCTGACTAATTGGTATGTCGCGCAGAAGCTCCTCAGAGTTACTCGTCCACTTTCGTAAAATGAATCCTGCAGAAGAAAGTAGATTCCGAATCTGTTCCCGTTTTATAAGCGCTTCTTCTACTGAACCAGCTCCGCTAATGAGGTCGTCAACATACATATCTTCTTGAATCATCTTTGCGCCGAGAGGGTATTTGTGTTTTTCATCAACAGCGAGCTTATTGATGGTTCGTATAGCAAGGTATGGTGCTGATGAAGTGCCGAAGGTTACAGTCTCCAACCGATAAATCTTCATTGGATCTTCTTTCCTGTCACGCCAGTAAATAAGTTGGCAGTAGGAATCTTTGTGCGCTACACGTATTTGCCTGTACATTTGTTCAATGTCGGATGTAAAAGTATATTTGTGTTTTCTCCATCTCAATATTATATCAAAAATGTTGTTTTGTATTTTAGGCCCTACGTGTAGATGCTCGTTTAATGACGTACCGTCCGAGCTTTTAGCTGCAGCGTCGAAAACAACTCGGAGCCTAGTTGTTGAACTAGAGTCCTTAAAAACAGCGTGGTGAGGTACGAAGTAATGGAACGGCGTTCTAAGTACCTCGTCTCTGACGATATCAACTTCCTTCATGTGGTTACGATGTAAGTATTCGTTGATACATTGTGAATACTCCTTTTGTAGTGCAGAATTGAGTGTAAATCGTCTCTCCAGCTGAAGAAACCTACGCAGGGCTCCTCCGTTCGAGGATCCAAGCGCAGGTTGTCATCCTTCCTTAAATTGCAGCGATACTACGTATCGACCATCTGACATTCGCCTTGTGTTTCGCAGAAAGTGTTCCTCGCAGGCCTGGTCTTCACTTGACACTTGAAATTTGAAAGGTATTTCCTCAATCTCCCAGAATTTTTGCATCTGCGTTTCGAGATCGAGGCATTGGTGAAACGTTTTTATTGTTCTAGGTGGATCAATCAAAATTTTGCCAAGCAGTATCCAACCAAGTTGCGTTTTTTGTGCTATTGGTGACGCTTGCTCCTCTCCGCGTATGATCTCCGGCAGCACAAATTCTGGAAATACATCACTGCCTAAAAGGATGTCCACCTTTGCGGGTTTATGAAAGGCCGGGTCTGCTAGTTTTAAATTTTGTATGTGACCCCATGGCTTGAGGGACAGTTCATTAGCAGGTAGAAGACCAGTTAGGGACTTAAAAACATATGAGACAAACGCCCGTGTCTCAAAGGTCGTGTGTAATGAGCCGAACGTGATTTCGACATAGTGGTTGCAGGCTCCACTATTAACCTTTCCTAGTCCTGACACCTCGACAAATGTTCGTCGATTTTTTAGCTTTAGTAGTTGAGCTGCGGACTCCGTAATAAAGCTTGCCTCGGAACCTGGATCTACCAAAGCTCTTAGATTAATGTACGCTCCTGTTGAGGACTTGACCTTCACCACAGCTGTGGCTAGGAGCACTTGAGCGTTGCTAAGGTGGGCTGCGTGAAACGTATTCACTGACGAACTGTTAGGTGTTACTTCTCGAATATTTTCAGATGGATGGAAAACAGGAGCATTTGCGTTAATATTGTTGGTTTGATATGACTGTGTAGGGTTAGATGTAGCTGAGTGTAGAGTGAAAGTGTGAGTGTATTTCGGTATGCAATGTGGTGCGCGCGAGTGTGTAGGGTTATGTATACTATGTGTTGTTGAAATGTATGGATTGTATTGGGACAGTGAGTGAGAATTATGAAAATTAGTGTTGGGTGGACTGACTGAGATAGTATGAAGAAGAGAATGGTGTGGCTGCTGGCAAAAATAGCAGCGTACTCGACTTGGGCATTGATGGGTGTTATGGCTATAAGCAAGACAATTCTCGCATACTCCTATTTTGCTGACAGAGGCCTTTCGCGAATCCACATCCATTTTCAAAAATCGGTGACAAGTACGAAGGGAATGTGGACCTTTATTGCAAATTTTGCATCCAAACTGCTCCTTTTGTTTCGGTCCGATGTGAAATGAGCTCGCCCTTGCCGACGAAGTTCGCTGACTACCATTCTTCTGCCCTTTTTGTTCAATGACCACTTCTAATGCCCTAAATCTGGCTTCCAGGAACTCCGAAAACTGTTTAAAAGTGGGTAAATCCTTTTTTATACCTAGTTTTTCCTCCCACAGTTGCTGTGTTATTGCAGGTAATTTTTGCAGCATGCAGTAAATAAGAATTGAGTCCCAATGTTCAACCGGAAGCCCTAGATTTTGAAGTGAGTGCATGCATTCTGTGGATGTGTCGAGAATCTTCTTCAGAACTGAGGAGTTTTCTTGGTGCATACTTGACTGACTGAAGAAAAGTTTCAATTGTGCATTCACTAGGATGCGTTTATGGTCATACCGAGAAGTAAGTATAGACCATGCCTTGGTATAATTTCCTATTGTGATGCCTAAATGCTGTATCAATCTATCAGCCTCATCAGTAACACTCGATTTCAAAAAATGGAGTTTTTCGATTTCAGACAGGGATGAATTGTTGTGAATCAGCGAAACAAATATATCATGAAATGATCTCCACTCTTCATATCTACCCCCAAATGTGGGTAACTTCATGACTGGTAGTTTCAATTCCCTTTTCCCTAATTGCATATTTAATTCCATAGAACTTACCGGGCCTCCTGTTGTGTTTTCTGCTGCTGTTGCTGCCTTTACTGCAGCCTTTGTCGCCGCTTTTGATGATGCTTCTAGCTTGTCTAAACTGTCCATTAATGCAGTACGATAGTCCAGATAAACCTCCTTTATCTTGTCGAATAGTGAAGCTAACTTTTCCTTATTCACAACATCCTTTGATGATACCGCCTCCGTATTGTGCTCCGAACTCGCTTTAAAATTGGTATCCAGGATTGAAATCCTTGCATTGATGTAATTCTTCGAACGTTGTGCCTCGGATCTCTTTTTAAAGTTTTCTGTGTCCTTTTGCATTTGTGCTAAAATGTCCCTTTGAAGTTTCTCCATAGTGCTCATTATGACGTAACACACCAAAAAAATAATCCGGGTAAGAAATTAAATTACCTTAAAGCACAAACACAAATTGTACTTATGTTTCCTTTTACAGCAGTTGAGAAACTTGCAGTTAGCAAACAATATTCCGTTCGCAAGCAACGGTTCCAAACAGCGGAATTGGTACTGGAAAGAACGCTAGGTGATACTGTTCCAACAGCGGTGATCCAAGCGGTTGTGTTGCATGCAGCGACAATAGTACTAGGAGTAGCGTTCCGTGATACTGTTTCAACAGCGGTGATTCAAAACGGTTGTGTTGCTGTTAGCACACAACGGTCCCACGCAGCGGGACGGAAAAAAGGGGAATTTTTCAAATATAATGGAAATACGAGTAAAATATGTCCAAGAACACTGAATGTTGTTTAATAACCGACGCGGGAACCCGTTTGGCACTTTCACCGAAGTTCACACAAAGCATAAAAAATTAAAATAAGGGGAAAAGTACGTGTCTTGCAACGCCAGTCCACAAAATGTTTTAAAAATGTTTTTTTTTTTTTTTAATTTAAAGGTGTACTGACTCACTGTAGGCTTGGAAGGACCAATGTTTTGTTAAGTATATGAAAAGTCCGCAAGGAGAAAATAAAAACGCAACCTTTTGTAATCGTTATAAAAATGAGTGTCTTTTTATTGATTGTTCTTCCTTTTATATATTAATACAATTTTTATATGTGTATATGTATATGTGTGATTTGACTCTAAATTGTTGACATTAGAACTTTGACAATTCATATGTA
The DNA here is from genome assembly GCA_949129095.1 of Volucella bombylans. Lineage (NCBI taxonomy): Eukaryota > Metazoa > Arthropoda > Insecta > Diptera > Syrphidae > Volucella > Volucella bombylans. Next base: position 46,508,354 of record OX422141.1, read on the forward strand.
GGCGTTGATAGCAGGTGTGTTTATTTTGGCCGATCTGGAACATGTTCTAGGTCGAACAGAAGTATTAGATAAAATATAATCATTTGGTTCTTGCATTTCGAGGAATACAGGAACTGTATATAATTATACTAGAAAAGTATTTACAGTTGACGAATGCAATCTATATACTCCAATAAAACTGTACTGAACGCCAGATAGTTTAAAATTTAAACAAATTAAGTCAGCACTTGTAAGACTCGGCCTTAATACATCACACTCAATATCACTTCTATAAAAGAATGCCACTCCACCAGCTGAATAAGGGTCATTGCAAGAAACCCAGAACCCACCGGTTCAGCCGGGCGAACGAGCTCAAAATTTTGTGTCTACTTACAAAAAACAAAAACGAGTAAATACACATTTCTACTAAAAATTACATCAAAACACAGAGCGAAACTTCAGTATATAAAAGGGCGCTGCAAATGTTTAAATATATTTTTTTATAATTTGAATGTGCGCTGAAATCGTATTTGAAAATTAAAAAAAAAAAAGCGTTAGAAATACAACCGACATTCGACTAGTCCAGTAAAGCGAACCAAAACTTACCCGTACACAGTGGATTTGCAGTGACAAACGAAATAAATAAGAGCATCAATAATTGTATACGAAAATCAAATAAAATAGAATGAACAAGAAGATAAGTGGTGTGTTGTGTGCATGTGGTACGGCGTTTTAAGTCAAGTTAACATTGCTTTGAAAGCATTGCAATCAATTGATTCGGACTTACAGGCCGCTGTACTGTATTTGGGAAGCACTAAAATATTTTTAGAAGAATACAGTACAACTGGACCTGAATAAGTTTTTAGTGATGCAAAAGAAATCTTTGAGAAAATGGGAATCGAGATAGTTTTTCCGAACTGTCGCAAACGTGTAGCTGCTGGACGCGAAATAAATTCGGAAGAAAGTTTCAAGAGCAATTTTATTGATATTGTCTTGAAAGTTGCAACTCACGCAGTCGAGGAGCGATTTGATGCATTGAAGCAACTTTCTTCTTTCTCTACAATTTTACCGATTTCGATCAAAATAAACAAAATGGAAATGTGCTCAAGTCGTGTAAACAGCTTCAGACTATACTTTCAAAGGGCAACGAATCTGATATTGATGGCGATGAACTGTTTTCAGAGATGACAGTGGTTGCAGAATTAGTGAAAAATCTAAATTTTGTTCGAATCATCGACATACTAAAGGGAATTAAGATCAACGGCGTGGAAAATCTAGTTCCGAACGCCGTCATCGCGTACAGAATTTTTTTAACAAGTCCTGTATCGGTCGCAACAGTTGAAAGATCATTTGCAAAGCTGAAAATAACTAAATATTATTTGCGCAATTCGGCTTGGCTTAGCCACAATATCGATTGAACATGGAATTGCTGATTCAATTCAATATGAGGATATCATCAAACAATTTGCCGCTTCGAAAGCCAGAAAAGGTTCATTTTATTGAACATTCATGAAAACTCGCAAAGTTTGATAATGATACAAATTAAAAAATTATAAAATTTACAAAACAAATGTAAAAGAATCATCAAAAAATATAAATATCTCTTCAAAAAACGCACATCAAATTTCATGTTACTTATGTTGAGAACATTTTTAGGTAGGTATACAAATTTGAGGTGCGCTTGTGTACGACTTGCACCGGGGCGCTATGAGCGGTCGGACAGGCACGGGTTAGGAGTATGAAAGTTAGAAGTTTAGCATTCATAAATCCAAATTTCTGAAATAAATATGAAATCTGGTAACTGGTCAAGAGAAGCAAGATGGGCAAGAAATACATCAAAATTTTTACGAAAACTACGTAGTTATTTTCTTTTGATCTGTCATTCAATGATGCGCCCAATTTTACACGAAAGCCTTTCTCCCTTCTTTGGTTTTTCATGTTATTTGACAGCTCTCTTTCATTTCATCTTTGCCGCTCAGTCTTTCATAATTGAAAATGAGCCCCCTTGTTATTTCTTTGGTTCATTTAAGTTCATCCGCCATACTGAAATGTTGTGCTTGTAACAACAGCCAAAGAAATAATGAAGCAAATGCGAAAAAGAAAGAAGAAGGAGAAAAAGAAATGTCAAAATGTTGCAAAGAAAATCCTACCCTCATGCAGTGGGAATTTGGTTAATTGGGTATTTTTTGTTTCATTATCCTTCTCTTTTGCACTCATTTGAATCTTTCGAAACTTGCGACGTGTAAAAGCGGACATAGAATCGTCAGCTAAGGTCTATTCACAATTAAAAACAAAAAACGAAAAAAAAAACAACCGGGCGAACAGCGAATTCGAACGATTAATACGATTATCTAAAACTTTTCTAAATATAGTAAATCATAGTTTATCTCGCAGTATTTGTTTATTCGGCCTTTCACAAGCTTGTTACTGTATATGAACGCTCAATAGTTTAGAAATTTTAACTTTTTACATCTGAATATTGTATAATTGTTTTCGTTGAGATAGAGCTTCAAGTTCATCCTGTTTTTTAATATCTTCAACTTGGCACCACTTTAAAAATGTCAATGCGACAGTAAAAGCCGCAATATAGCCAACTCAGTCACTCTTCATTGGGGAAAAATGAAATCCGGCCTTAGGGCTGCATCGTTCCATCTCGCTGGCTTTAGAATTGGGAACAAAAGGATTGTGCAAAATCAGTTTTTATTACGCTTCAAAAACATGTCATATAATAATTGTAAGTAAACTTTACAAATTTGTTTTATTGTAAATAATGTAGAAAAATATATTTCCTCAAGGCACTGATAAAAAAGAAACTATGGTTTGTAATCAAAAATTTGAATACCCTGTACCACGCAAAGATGATTCTGTAGAAGATGATTTTCATGGAACCAAAGTAAGGCAAAACAATCATTAAATTGTACTTTTTAACCTTATTTCTTCATAACGAATATTAAGGTAAAAGACGTGTATCGCTGGCTAGAGGATCCTGATGCTTCAGAGACACAAGCATATGTCAACGAGCAAAATAAAATTAGTCGTCCTTTTTTGGAAAACTGTAGCGAATGGCAAAAGTTTAACATCAAACTAACTAAGCTTTGGAATTTTCCAAAGTTTGGAGTTCCGGCAAAACATGGAGAATTTTATTACTTCTATAAAAACTCTGGACTGCAAAATCATAGGTAAGCAAAGTCGAGTAAAGGAATCTCAATATCCGGATTTTTGTTACTTATACAGATGTATGTATCATAATATATAGTAATTCTTGTCATTCTTGACGCCTAAATTAATTTGTAATTTTTCTACCATATTTCTTTCAATTTGTTCATATTATTCGATATATGCATATGGTTTTTCTTAAAAAGGCTTATATAGTTGGGCTGTCATTGGACGTTATCTTTATGTCACGCTACTGTGATATAATATATGAATTAACCCAATCTTTATCGGTTTAATTGTTGTCAACTTATTTGTCCACGAACTTCGATGAATGTTATTTTAATTCATATAATTTAAATGTTTTTCAACAAAAATCATTTAACATGTACATATTAATATATGTACATTGGAGGAAGTTAGTATGTAAGTAAGGAGGGGGTTACCTTTCATTATATGGCAGGGTTTCACTTAGATCAGTATGTAATCGCGTCTGATGAGTACAAATATACCAAAATATCTGCAGTTTGATTTTGGTTTCTAAAATTCGTCTTTTATTTTCCCTGTTTTGAAATCTGCATCCATCTAATCATGATAGAATCCATATCTGCAATGGTTGCAATGATTAGTGCATTATTCCTAAATCTTTTAGATCAATGCGTTACTTGAAGAGCTCTGAATATTCCTCACAGTTGAATGGCGCCCATTTATTCGGGAACTCGGTTACCTTCGTATTTTATATAGAGTGATGATTAGCACCTCACTTTCACAAATAATTCAATTCGTTAAAACATACAAAACGATAAATCAAATAAATAAATAAAAAAAGGTTTGTTGAAATGTCCGAATTTATAGTAAAAATTTAAAAGCTAATATTATTTTTCCGTAAATTTTTATGTCAATAAAAGTAGGATCCGTTGGCATCTATGACATTCTTTCAACGTGATACAATGTCAAATATTACTTCTTCGTAGAAGTGCTAGACTTTTAGAGGCAATGATGTCTTCAAAGGCTTTAATGATCTCTGCTGGGTTCCGGAAGACCTTCTCCCGGCAAAATGAATGATGGTAATCCGTTGGGGAAATATCAGGAGAGTACGGTGGATGCGGAAGAATTTCAAATCCTAACTGCAACAGTTTTTGCACCGTTACTTGTGAGGTATCATGTAAAAGGATCGAACTGTGCCTATTGACCAACGCAGATTGCTTTTCTGTCAATTTTCCATGCAATATGTCGATTTCATCACAATATTTGGTAACGTTTATCGTCTCTCCTGGTTGAAGAAATGAAAAGTGGATTGGTCTTTTCGATGTCCACAAAATTGTCACCATAACCTTTTTGGGTGAAAATCGGGCTTTGTTTTGCTTTTTCATCTGCATCCAACCACAGCCCAGATCTTTTAAGATTACCATACAGTATCCACTTTTCATCACAGGCGACTATCCGGTGCAAAAACGGTTCAGTTTGGTTTCTTAATGTAAGCGATGCGCAGATTTCCAGGCGCCATAGTTGCTGGGATTCATTCAGTTCATGGCTTACTCAGTTATTGAGTTTCTCTACCTTTCCTATGAGAGAAAGGTGTCGACTTATTGTCATTGGGGATAATCCCATGCTTTGTGCAATCTCCTGCACAGATTTCGTTGGGTCCTCATCCACCGTTGCTCTTAAAATATCGTTGTCAACTAACGTTTTCTGCTTCCCGCGTGGTTCATTTACGAGGTTGAAATCTCCCGAACGGAACTTTCCAAACCAACGCCGTATAGTGCGCGTTCGTTTACCGCTACATCCTCAAATGCGTCATTAATGTTTTTTATTGCCATTGACGCATTATGTCCCATTTTAAATTCGTAAAGGAAGAGGGTTCGAATTTGAACTGCCGACAGCATGGTATCTAAATAATTCGTAAAAAAAATAACGGTACTTGTAACGAACCGTAAATTTTCTCACACGTCACAAGCACATATACCACTTTATTTTATAAAAAAAGAAAATTTAACGTTCTGGCACAGAATAACTTTTTATTTCTCGCTGAGTGAAAATCATGTGGTACAACCCAATTAAACCTTATTTCTTTGTACACCGAAGTTAGCCGATTTTAATTTCAATGGAACACTAAAAACTTCTTCGCACTTATATTTTTTAAATATATTTGTTTGCGAATCAATTTGAACACTCAGAATAATAAATTGACCAAACACAAGCGATTGCACGAAAACAGAAATCTATTTTGACACACAATAATATTTGACGTTTATACATATTTATATGTGTTAGTACATTTTGACATCAAATTCAGGACAGAGATTTTGATTCTGAAATCGAAACTATAATGTTGATTCTGGAAAAATAAAGGGAACAAGTTTTATGTTACGTTCTTGCTCCGGAGTACAAAAAGAAGGCTTGTCCGCCCAATCGAAAACGCCATAGATGTTCAAAATACAAAGCATGCACTAGAGAAGTATTTGAAAAATATAAATTTTTACTAATTCCCCTCTGCTTTTCTTAGTGGCGTTCAAGTCAGAAGCTTCTCCAATTCGAGCCATAATCTGTTTGGATTGGTTTTGAAGAGTGTTCATGCGTTCCCTTGTCTCGAGCTGATCTTGTTTCATGATGTTAATCGTGGAGTCTATGATGGATATCTGGTTTTTCAGCATCGTTAATAACCGTTGCCCTTTATTTGATTAATGGTTTGAGACAGTTCTTCCGCGTAGTCAGCATCGAAAAGTCCAAACAAGGTGTGTGCTACATTGCCGATTATGTTGATAGCTGCCCGAGGAGTTCGGCGTTTCGTGATTATGTTAGTACTTGCTTGTAGTCTGTCCTTGGTGATAACGAAGTGTGTTGCTAATGCTGTACATGCTGTTTTTTGTTGTAGCTGGTTGCATAAATGTTGTAGTGCCAATGTTCCATTTCCCAATGCTTCTAGTTCTGCTTGCATAGGTGCTAAGTCATAATAAACAACAATCTTCCATTCATTTGTGATTAAATTAGTGGATCCAAGGCCTTCGAAATAAATTCCTGGATGGTTCTCAAACCTTGTTACATTTATTGGCAACAGCAATAAGGATAACATGATGGTTGTCATTAACGAAACATATGATGTCTTCCTTCGTTTTGTGGGTGGTTGTGTCGGATTCCTGGTAGGGAGTTCGGATTGTGCGGGTGGACCTGGCGCTTCAGTTGTATTTGTTTCACTGCTGTTGTCGGTTTCTTTAAATAATGGTGCTAAGCGATGGATTGGCCGCTTCCATATTCCTGTACTGTTGACTACTCGAACCCTGTTGTCGTCTCCCTTAAACACTTGAACCACTCTCCCAATGGGCCATTGAAGAGTTGCCGTATTGTCTTCTTTGATGATGACCAGTCTCCAACCTTGATGTTATCGCCTTCATGGGTCCATTTGCGTTTATATTGCAATTCGTTCAAGTACTCGATCAACCATCGTTTCTAAAACTCGTGTTTTAAATGGCTTATTGCCTTCCATCGGATCAGCAGATTTCCTTTGACTGGCGGAGTGTCACAATCGATTTGGGCAACCAAAGACTCACCGATTAGGAAATGCCCTGGTGTTAATGCAGCTAAGTCATTTGGATCAGATGAAAGAGGAATAATTGGTCTGGAATTTAGGATGGCTTCAATTTCAACGATTATGGTCTCTAATTCATCGTGTGTTATTGAAGCTGGTGAAACCGTTCTTATTAAAAGATGCTTCGCTGACTTTCCTGCTGCCTCCCATAATCCGCCAAAATGGAGAGCTCGAGGCGGAATAAATTTGAACGTGATGCCTTTGTCGCTGCTGGCCTTGATAATGGCCTCTTTTTCTTCAGGTGTATGGAGTTCATCGAGTAACTGATTCCTTGCTCCCACGAAGTTGGTCGCGTTATCGCAATAGAGGGTTTGAACTCGTCCTCGTCGGCTGATCAATCGTCTTAGGGCTCAAATGAAGGCTTTCGTCTGTTACAATCTCTAGATGTACTGCCTTGGTTGTGAAGCAACAAAAGACTGCTAAGTATACCTTGTGCGTTTTTTTTTCTCTGATTTTGTAGTGTACCCAAAGAGGTCCACAAAAGTCAACACCGGACGTTATAAATGGTCTATTTGGTGAGACGTGATCTGCTGGAAGATTCCCTATAACTTGTGTCATAAGTTGTGGTGTGGTTTTGGTGCACTTGATGCAGTTATGAACGGTATGACGAGCCATGATCTTTCCCTGTATAGGCCAGAATTGTTGTCTCAAAATCGAAAGAAGCGTCTGTGGCCCGCAATGGTTGTGATCATCATGTTTTAATTTAAACAGCATTTTGGTTACGGATTCGTTGTAAGGCATTAGTATTGCGTGTTTTGCATCAAATGAAATGGGTGCAGCTTCCAGTCGGGCCCCCACTCGCATGGTACCGCTTTCGTCTAAAAATGGTGATCGGTGCGTTGGACCTATATAAGCCCTTGTGACCCTTGAGATCTTGAATTTCCTTGCCGAATTCAGCTGCCTGTACTTCTCTTATGATCACTGTTCGTGTCTCATTGAGTTCCTTAGGTGAGGGTGATATGTGCTCCTCTGCAGTTGCATATTCTCCTTTGGTTCTCTTGATAAAACGTAGGTCGTATCCAATTGTGCGTTGTAAGAATCGGAAGGAATTTCGATGATTTATGTGGTAAATAATTTGTTCTGTAGCGGTTTGTGTCAATGCCACTGTAACTGTGTGTTTTCTTTTTCTTTCGAGATCGGTTGTTGGATCTAGCTCCTTCATGAAAGGTCGGGCCATGCTGATTCGTTTCCATGCAAGAAGAATGGCCCATAATGCCACATGCTGCATGACATGAAGCTGGCTGCTGGTATTCCTCACGACAGTAGATCCGCTGGGTTTTCTTTTGACGGGACATGGCGCCATTGTTTTTCCAAAGAACATTCGCAACTCGATTTGCTACAAACGTGTGTAGTGATGAGGAAGTTGAGTTGATCCATGACAGCACGATTTGTGAGTCTGTCCAGAAGAATATTGGAGTGTCTTTCAGTCTTAGGTCATCTCGGACGCTGCTTGTAAGTTCAGCTCCTAAGACTGAAGCACACAGGTCAAGTCGAGGAAGAGTTTGTTGTTTTATAGGAGTTATTCGTGATTTAGCACAGAGTAGTCTTACAACTGTTGTTTGATCCTTAAATTTGGATCTTAGATACACCGCTGTGGAATATGCTTCTTCTGATGCGTCGACGACGGTGTGAATCTGGATAGAGATTGTCGTCTTTTGATTGAAGATTTAATACTGATAGACTGCTCCGAAAGTTTATCCATTCTTCCCTTAAGTGCTCGGGTAATTCATTATCCCAAGAGAGTTCCTTACTGCGCCAGAACCCTTGCATGAAGATTTTTGCCTTAACGACTACCGGACCCAAGATTCCAAGTGGGTCGATATCGGTTCTCAGGTTCTCAATATCGATTCTCAATATCGGCTGTGAAGACATATCTGTGCAGGCGAAATCGAAGTAGTATTGAAAATAGTTTACTTTGAACTGAAGGCCCGGTGTGAAGGATATCGTTGAATGATAAACCGGATGACGTCTTTGCGGATGCATCAAAAACGACACATAGTTTTGTTATACTACTATCTGGTTTTAATACACAATGATGCGGGATAAAGAAGTGGGGTCGTTGGATCGTGTTAGGGGTGCTTTCCTAAGATATGGTTTTCACAATATCTCTCTGTTGATGTCATTTGCCTTGGTGCATTGTCGTAATCCTCAAACCTCCAAAATCGTTCGATGAGCTCATCCGTTGTTTCTTCCTCGCTTATTTTGATTTTTAACCTTTCCGCAGCGGACATTTTTAAAAGCTTCTCGCAATAATAAAGTGAATGACCCTTAATGCTGCACACCTTACAGCCTTCGCCATTTGATGTTGCCACGGATGTCACCGCGTTGCTCTTGTGACCTTGATTTTGTGTGCGCCACGGGTCTGAGACTGCACCTTATCCTCATACGGCTTCCAATGCCTCGAATCGATTCTTTAAGAATTTTAAGAAGTCCTTAATTTGTTGTAGTTCTCGAGGCTTTTGCAGTGATTGCTCATAAAGCAAGTGGCTTTGTCTATCGAGTTTCTTTATGAGTATGTGGATAAGTAGCGGGTCCCAGTTTTCCGTGTTTACTCCCAGAGTTTTGAATGATTCTAGGCATTCATGAATGGCGTCATGAAACTCTCTGATTGCCTTCATTTCAGATGTGAGTTTCGGCAGACTGAGAATTCGATGTAGCAGTGCTGAAGTTAAGGCTCGTTTATTGTTAAAACGGTCTTGTAAAGTATTCCAAGCTATGTTGTAGTTGTAATCGGTTAGCTCGAGATGCCGCAACATACGTTCTGCATCGCCGGGAACGTTCGTTTTCAAGTACCACATTTTTTGAATGAGTGGTATTTGGTGGTCATGAATCATTTTCTTAAATATGTCTGAAAATGTTTGCCATTTCAGATGATCGCCATCAAATCTCGGTATGGTCATTTTTGTAAGCTGAATTGCTGTGTGCTCGCCTACCGATTTCTTTGTTTCGGGGAAATGAACTTGACCTGATGTCTTTTCCAAAGTGGCTCGATTGCGAAGGACCCTAGTCTCCAGATCAGTGTATGACTGCATGTCATATCCTTTGGCTAGGGGATCGTTGCAAGTTTCCCAAATGGAGAAATGGATTCCTTGCATTTGGGTCCATAACTTGTTCATGGCTAATAGACATTGCGCTGGTGCTTCGTCTTTGGCCGTTCCGTTGATGATTCGTTCCAATGAAGACATCACGACTCTTTGTCTTCTGAATAGTAATTCAAGCTGATCCATGGCCCGTTGATACTGGTATTCTGATACCAATTGTTTGTTGTCTTGACTTGTTGACGACCTTTCTGCGACAATTGGAACGACGTTTTCTGTCGTCGGGTTTAGTCCAGTAACAGGCGTTTTGGCATTGCTTGCCTTTATCTACACCAACGAATCGTCGTCTTGACTTGTGGACGACCTTTCTGCCACAATTGGAACGATGTTTTCTGTCGTCGAGTTTAGTCCAGTAACAGGCGTTTTGGCATTGCTTGCCTTGATCTGGCCCAACGAATCTCTCAAGATCTGCCTATACTTGGTGTATAGCTCCTTGATCTTGGTGTAGTAGTCTGACAAGAAGTATTTATCGTCTAGAGGGACCTCCGTAAGAGATCGGATTCTATTGTCGGTGGCTTCCAATTCGCATATGGTGTCCAATCGGTTGATTCTGGAGGTAAAATACTCCTCCGTAGTTTTTCGACTTGGAGAATCCTTCGTGAAGTTTCAGCCGTCATTTGTTTCATGCTTAAATTGGGTAGAAAGGTTTTAATAAACGATGGTTGAGACAACTGTCAGTGTTATAGCCCTGGTAACGCTAATTGACCGTTAGCTGAATGCAGCAACCGAGATGATGATTATGACCTGATGGTCTTGCCAGTGTATAGCCCTGACAAACGCTTTTGTTAATTGATGTGAATTGCCCCTTACCACTGGTGGGGGAAGCAATTACGTCGGGGTCACCAAAATGTTGAACGGAATATCTTCCGTTTGATATCAGGCATATAAAACAAATATCTTGTTGAATTGTGAGACAAGCGCTTGAACCTGCTCACTTGAACTTGAATATGCTGTAGCGGATTAAAAACGCTTGGTTGTTGATCAGTATTGAACAGAATTAAACTGAACATTTATTTGTTGGGCGAATGCCTCTTTTATACATTACAACTAATAACAATATTGCTTACATCTATAAATCGTACAACTAATAACAATATTGTTTACATCCAGAAATATCATTAATGACCTAAATAAACAAAGTGATTAAAAACGCTTGGTTGTTGATCAGTATTGAACAGAATTAAACTGAACATTTATTTGTTGGACGAATACCTCTTTTACACATTACAACTAATAACAATATTGCTTACATCTATAAATCGTACAACTAATAACAATATTGTTTACATCCAGAAATATCATTAATGACCTAAATAAACAAAGTGAACATTATAAACACTTAATGGTATGACGCAACGAAGTAGGCTGACAAGGTGTCCAGGACATGTTAAAGGAGACAGGGTGGACATTCATTCCCTACCTGTAATTATATAACCCTTATCCACAATTTCATCAAAAAATTAAATATAGATATGTATTTAAATATGTACAATAGAGCCTTAAACCCTGGAAGCTAGCGCTCTATACCTAAGTTAGTATGTAATTTAATTATATATCTATATCTATAATATCTATAATACATATTTCTAAAAGCTGACAAGTAAGTAAATATTTACATCTATATTTCAACGACAATCTACAAAGAAAAATGTCCTGGAGGAGGAGAACAAAGAGAACAAATTATATACTGCGGGCAGTAAAAATGAATACACCGAAGAGGAGAAATGGATTTCGGAGTGCATCCTTTTTCGTTCAGCTACCGGATACAACTTCAGTGCGGTGTCACGCCAGTAAAATCCTCATTCGATCAGATTTCCACACTCCGGCAGATCCTGGAGAAAACCCAAGAAGTCCAGATCGATACTCACCACCTGCTTATCGATTTTAAGGCTGCCTATGACAGCATTTATAGAGACGAGCTATATGGAGCGATGTCTAGTATTGACATCCCTGCCAAACTCGTCCGCCTGTGCAGGATCAATAACGCCCGCTGCTGAGGGATATGTTTGTCTAATGTCGACTATATAATTCTAGTCAGTGTACTGTATGAACGTGTAAAACCTCTTCGGTCCACAAAAATTTACCGAAAACAGTGCGACTTCCGGCCTGGAAAATCTTGGAAAGAACTAGACAGTTCCAAGTCATTACATTATGCTTATGACAGCATCCATTGTACTAGGCTTTATAATGCGATGGCCTAATTCGGCGTCAAAAGAAAACTTGTCCGGTTGTGTCGCATCACAATAGAATATTTGCGATGCGCCTTACAGCTTGGAAACAAAACCTCAGAATTATTATTATTATTATTATAAATTATTAATACATAAGTAAATTAAATATTAATAAAATTACAAAATAAATCACTAGCTGCTAGGGCTTTCGGCTAGATAAGTTCTAAATATTATTAACTAACTTAATGGCTATCATCAATTTATATACATTTTTTACATTTTCTTCGTTTGTCGTACTTAAAAGGCCTTTGAGGTTTAGGTTAGAGATTTGGTGACAGATTGCATTTACTTGTTGGCAGTCCAAGAGATGGTTTACTGTTAGGATAGGTTTTTCTTCACATAGATGGCAGAGGGGTGGTGATTGCTTCGTAAAAATATGTTTATGGGTGATGTTGGTGTGACCCATTCTAAGTCTTATAAAGATTTTCAACATTTTTATAGATACATTTCCTGGGAAGAAAACTTTCTCGGCAGACGGGTTGAATTCTTTGTATAGATGTTGATACTCAGTCCAGCAAATTTTTTTCCTATATTTCCAATTTGAGGTGATGTGATTTTTCAGGTCTTTTTTGTTATAGGTGTAAAAAGTGGTGAGCGGTTCCATTAAAGCCGATTTTGCAATTGCGTCTGCGTATTCGTTCCCTTTAATCCCAACGTGCCCTGGAATCCAAGCGAGTTTAACGTTACCCTTCTTCGCTATAAGTTTATCACGGATGGTTTCGATGGTGTTACAAGAGTTGTTCGTGTTCTTTATAGCGGTAATTGAGGATAAGCTATCTGTGAATATTACGGTTTTTTTGTTACGAGTCATCTCAATTGCCTTAAGGATGGCGAAAGCTTCGACTGAGAAGATTGATGAAAATGAGGGCAGCAGTCCTTTGGAGATAACAGATCCATTTCCGTCTGTAACAGCAAAAGACGTTCCGTCAGTTGTTTTCGAGCCATCGGTGAATAGAATAGTCCATCCTAATCGCTTATAGTTTTCGGCTATCTCGGAAAATAGTGTTTTGTATATGTCGTTGTTGGTTGTAGCTTTAGGAAAGTATGCCAGGTCAGTAATTATACTTTCTTCCGGAAGCATCCAGGGTGGAAACGACGTTTTTTTGTTCTGGATGGTGATTGGGATGTCCAGTGTAATTGCAGATGTTAATGCCTTGGCTATTGCAGATTTGTATTTTGGACTTTTTTTCCGTCCCAGTATTTTTTTGGCGTCGTCATGGATGGGAGATATTCTTGGAGAGTTGATTTTTAGTACGACCTGAGAAGAAAGGCAGTCAAACCTTTCAGTAATTTGGGGTAACCCCGCTTCTGTCAGAAGATTTTTTATAGGAGTTCTTCGGAAAGCTCTCATGCTCCTTCTTACTGCTCCGTGGTATGGTGTTGCGATAAGTTGAATGCTTGATTTTGAACATTTTCCATAAATTGCTAGGCCATAATCAATTTTTGATAAAATAATGGATTTAATGACGTTAATGATAGTGTTGATATTGCAAAAACTATTTTTTGAAGAAAGGTATTTGATAATATTTACTCTAGAATTAAGACTTTTCTTAATATAAGTACAATGGTTACGAAAGTTAAATTTGGAATCGAATAAAAGACCTAATATGCTAGCACAATTAACGTTTACTATGAAATTATTATTTATATGTACTAATATAGATTTACAGCATCGTATCTTTTTACAAATATGTAATATTTTACATTTATTAATTGAGATCTTAGAACCTGACATGTTGCCCCATTTGGATAAGCAATCGAGTATGTTTGAGAAGATGTCTCCCATTAAAGTTAAATTCTTACATTTTGAAAAAAGGATGAGATCATCTGCATACAGGATATGGCAGACTTTGTTGTAACTGTTAATTACTGTACTTATTCCGTTGAAAGCAATTATGAATAGAACGACTGATAAAGGGGATCCTTGTGGGATACCGTTTTGTAGTTGATGAACGGTGGAAAAGACAAAGTTGGTCTTAATACGGAAACGTCTATTGGTAAGAAAAGATCTTATATAATTGAGAATTTTTGGCCCAACCTTCCATACCACGAGTTGTTTTAAGATAACATGAACACCAATGCGGTCGAATGCTTTCTCGAAGTCAATGCTGAGAATTGTTACGTGGTTCTTTTCAGAGAGGGTTGAGGAAATAAATTCGTCTAGATGCAGAAGTGCATCAATAGTGCTCCTTCCTTTTTTAAAGGCTACTTGGTTTTGGTAAATAAGTTTTCTTTTTTCGAGGAACCAGAAAAGTCGTTTAGTAATTATCTTTTCTAGGATTTTCGCAGTGCATGGGAGGAGGGATATAGGTCGATATCCCTGTATGGTGGAGTGGTCTTTCTTCGGTTTTGGTAAGGGGATAGTGCTTGCGACTTTCCATATTTGTGGAATGTTACCTTCGAGGAAAATGTGATTGTATAGGGCCAACAATCTTGTCTTAAGCGCCGAAGGGGCGTTTTTTATCATTGCGTATGATATACGGTCAAATCCTGGACTTGTCCCTTTGGCAGATCTTAAACAGCTTTCTAGTTCCATCATATTGATGGGTGATTCAATTTGAATCGAAGAGGGGTCAGTATCATATTGTGGAGATTGGTCATTCAATACTGCGTACTTTTCACAGATAAAATCGTGATGAAAATTAGAGTCTTTTGATGCGCTTTCCCAAGATTTTGCAAAGAATTCAGCAATTTGCTTAGGACAGGTGAGGGTGTTGCTCCCAGTCTTAATTGCTTTTATAATTGGCGGAATGTAGTTGCCAGTGAGGGTTTTGATATCGGACCACAGTTTTTTTGGTGTTGAGTTTGGATTAATCCCAGCAGTGAATTTCTCATAACATACTGTTTTTTGTGCCTTCGCGGCCCTTCTGAACTTAGCGTTAGCTTTGCGATACAATATAATGTTAGAGTCTGTTGGGGATCTTTTAAACAATCGCCAAGCTTTTTGTTTTTCGTCACGAAGGACGCTTATTTCTTTGGTCCACCAAGGGACGGTTTTATGGCATGTTTTTTGTTTTGTTTGGGGGATTGCTTCGTTTGCAGCGGACCGTATTGCTTTTTGGATGTTAGCAGCTTCCTTGTTTATATTGGGAGAAAGTTGTCTCCTAGAAACCTCGTTGGATATTTTTGTTTGAAAAAGGTCCCAGTTAGCTTTTTCCAGTATAAATTTTTGTTGGTGTGTTTTTGGGGAAATGTTGGAACCAAGTGATACAGTGGTGATGATAGGAAAATGATCGCTACCATGAAGGTAGTTAGAAACAGTCCATGTGGAATTGGGTATAAGAGAGGGTGTTATAAGTGTAAGGTCGATGTGATTGAATGTTTTGTGCGTTGAGAAGTGGGTAGGTTGACCGTTGTTTAGAATTGCTAGTCCCGAGTTTGCAATGAAACTTTCAACCTTTTTACCTCGTTTATTATAGGTTTCAGAGCCCCACGAGGGGCTCCAGGCATTGAAGTCACCCGTTAGAATGATTGGTGTGCTTATACCATGCAGGATATTTTCGAGGTCGTTGCATGTGAATTGTTGATCCGATGGGATGTAAACAGAGATTATGGTTATTTTTATTTTTAGGAATATTTCGACTGCTATTGCGGATATATTGGAGTGGATATTAAGAGGATTTTGTGAAATTGTTTTGTGAATAAGAAGACAGGTGCCGTGTTTAGAAGAGGTGTTTGAGGGTAGATTGTAGAAATATGGTTCGTATTGTTTAGGTGCCACAGGTTGACCGTTGTGCTTAATATGAGTTTCCTGTAAGGAAATGATAGACGGTTGGAGGTCATTAATAAGTAATTGCAACTCATTGTAATTATTAAAATAACCTCTAAGGTTCCATTGGAGAACTTTAAGTATTGATTTTTTACTTGGGGGAAGACCTTGTACATTATAATATGATTTATGTTGTAGAAGGTTCGTGTTGGATGAGTTTTGAGGGTGGTTTTTAGGACTCTGTGGCACAGTTGCTAAGTTGCGCGAGCTTTGTAAAGAGGTCGAACGATTAAGCCGCTGAACAGCAGAGTCGGGATATTGGGTTTGAGAATTATTATGACATGTTTTCATCATCGTTTAGATCTGGCGGATTTAAAAAGTATTGATTGTGTTTGATAAGGGTTTGAGTAATTGTAGATATAGGTGAGGTGATAGATTTTTGAGTGCTGTTAAGTATTGTTTTTGAAGGGGTGGTTTGTTGTTTGTTTTTGGAATTGTGTGAATGGTTTGTATCAATGGCTTGGGGCTTGGTTGAATTGTGTTGAGTATCGAGTGGTTTTATGTTGGCTGAGGTGGATTGAGTATCGAACACAGTTTTTATGGGTTGGTTTGTGGTGTTAGTGAGTGCTTTGAGTGAGGTTGTTGGCGGGGTATCGGTTGTATTAGCTTTTCCCGTAGGGGTGCTCTGAACTCTATTGTAGAGATTGTGGGATACGGATATGTTTTGTTTACTTATTGATGTGGTTGGACGGGGTGGAGAAGAGTTTGATGTAGGGTTGTTGCTTGTGCCGGAGAATTTGCCTTGCGAGTTAGTTGCAGGTATTTCTGTTTGAATTGCTTTTTTAGCAACTGTGGAGAAAGCAGTGGAAAAGTTGTGAGTTGGGTTTTGTTCCCGGAATATTTGTTTTGCTTCAGCCATGCTGCACTTTGTAATGGTTTTGATTTTTAAAACTTCCTTAGCTTGTAAGTATCGCTTACATGTTTTAGAAGAAGATGGGTGTTCTTCTTGACAGTTGGCGCATAAAACACGAGTGCATTTTTCGGGGCTGTGGGGGGGAAGATTACAGTTCCCGCATGAAGAGGTCCTGTTACATCTTTTTGTAGTGTGGCCCAGCAACTGGCAGTTTTGGCATCTCATGGGGTTTGGGAAATATTCGTTGACTTTAACGTTGTACCAGCCAATGTTAACTGAAGTTGGTGGACGGAAAAGGTCAAAAGTAAGGAGGACGAGACCAGTGGCGCGTTGGTTGTTGTCTACAGTTTTTTTGAATTTAAAGACGTCTGTCACACCTTGAGGTTTCATCTCTTGAATAATTTCTGTTTCATTTACGTTGATAAGACAAGGCGCATAGACAGTACCTTTTGAAAAGTTTAAATTTGGGTGGAGAGTAACGAAGATCGGGCAAAGGTTGGAAAGGGTTTTTTGCTTAAGAAATAGGTCTGCAATTTTTTGGGATTTTGTGAGAACCAAAAGGTTTCCATCACGTAGTTGAGAAATATTCTCATAGGCCGTACTAATACTGTCAATTGCTTTCTTAAGTAAGAAGACGCTGAAAGATGAGAGTGGTTTTTCTTTGTTGGATGAAGATATAACAATAAATTTAGGGTTATTGGACACTGCATGGGTTGTAAGCACATTGTGGTTTGAATTATTGATGATTGGCGTAAAGTTAGGTTTTTTTCTTTTACTTTGCTTGGGCTCGGTTAGCGGGTCTATATCGAGCCCACTGAACCGGTTGCCCGAAAGAACACGTGGCTCAGAGGCCATGGAACATTCACTTGTTTGTCACTGTATACTGGTTTTTTGTTTACTTCACTGACCGAGGGTGGTGAGACGAAGAAAGAAAAAGAGGGGAGATGAGCAGTACGATTAGCGGAACGCAGTAGAGGAAAGAGACCGAGAACTCAGGCAGACAAACGATGTTATCGCAACGAAAGCTAGTCGGTGACCGGGGAAAACCTCAGAATTTTTTCAAACCTCCACCGGATTCCGGCAAATAGATACGTTCTCACAATATGGTTTTTTCAATCTCATATTAAAATACTTGTATTATGTAACCGCAGGAAGATACGAGGGGCGTTCAACATATTCTCGGTATCGGGGTGAAGCTGTGGTTGTATATATAAATTGACTTATTTATCAAGTAATACTATTATTTTAGTGCATTCATGTAAAATTTCATATAAATGTGATTATTAATTCGCGTTTTATCTCTAGTTGAACAGAATCATAATGGCAACTGAGACGATGATGGTGAAAATTGAGCATCGCGCTGTAATTAAATTTCTCACTAAGCAAGGAAAAAGTCAAAAAACTATTCATGAAGAGATGGTGGCTGTTTACCAGGGTTCCGCACCTTCATTATCAACTGTGCAAAAGTGGTCAAGTGAGTTCAAGAGAGGCAGAGAGAGCATTGAAGACGACCCCCGCTCCGGCGCCCCGACTACTGCTTGTACGGGAGAAAGCATCAAAGAAGTCGAAAAACTTGTTCTTGAGGATGCCCGAATAAAGATGAAAATGATGGCAGAGATCACCAAGCTTTCAATTGATACCATTCACACCATTCTTCATGACCATCTTAACCTTTCAAAGATCAGTGCAAGGTGGGTGCCACGAATGCTCACAGCGCCTCAGAAAAAAGTGAGAATCGCATGCTGTAGAGAGCTTTTGGAGATGTGTAGTGAGAACGCGGACGGTGTTATGGATCGAATTGTTACTGGGGACGAAACATGGGTTCACCACTATGACCCTGAAAGCAAACAAGAGTCCATGCAGTGACATAAAAAAGGAACAGACCACCCGAAGAAGTTCAAAGTCACTCCGTCTGCCGGGAAGCTCATGGCCACAGTTTTTTAGGACTCAAAGGGAATCTTGCTCATTGAGTACAAAAAAAAGGTGAAACCATCAACGCCACATCCTACGCTTCCACTTTGCATAATTTGCGGGAGGAAATTAAAAAGAAAAGACGGGGTAAACTCGCAGCGGGTGTGTTGCTTCTTCATGACAACGATAATGTTCACACGGCGCGAGTTTCCAAGGCTGCTGCGCGAGATTGTGGTTTCGAAGAAATCCAACACCCACCCTATAGTCCAGACCTTGCCCCTAGTGATTATTTCCTGTTTCCGGATTTGAAAAAATGTCTTTGTGGAAAAAGATTTTCGGATGATGAAGAACTCAAGTCGGCAATAAATGGGTATTTTGCAGAGAAAGAGGAAATTTATTTTTTGAGGGTTTAAAAAAGCTTATCTCAAGATGTAACAAATGCATTGATGTTAGGGGAGATTATATTGAAAAATAAAAACAATTTACATTGAATTCGCATTTTCCTTCATATCGATACCGAGATACCTTCATAGGCTGAGTCAGTACAAACTTGTACTTGAAAATGTACTGGGCAGTATTGCAGTACCCAATAAATGTACTTTAAACAGAGTACAGAGGGTGTTCAAAATATTAGGAACACTGCATTTTTTTCACATATTTTTTGTTTATTGCTGTTGATTTTGATTTTGGAGCATGAAATAACAAATTCAACTTTATAGTTTTAAGATTTATCATATTTATTCATTATTTATAAAGGAACAAATTTTTTTCTTTTAATATATTGTCACGTCTCCCTTAACTTTTTTAAGGCACGAATTCGTTATGGCATTGTTTTGATATTATTAATGAAATTTTTGCAGTGTTCCTAATATTTTGAACATCCTCTGTACTTAGAATAATGGTGCTAGAATACTGGTGCTTTACTGATTTTTAAGTACCGAGTACGAAGTACAAGTACGAGTACGAGTACAAGCACATAAACTGTGTATTTGTAAAGCCAACAACAACTTGTAGCAAATGGCAAGGTCAACGTCATTACAGTCATTTGCAAATAGTTCGGGAAAGTATTGTCGGGTGCGAACCAGATTGTCGCGTGTACTTACCATCCAAACGTGCTCCAAAAAGGAAGGTGAAGCGAATTCGTCATCAACAAGTACCTACTAATGAACCGACATCAATAAATATTCCCGAAGACATGCTTTATTTAGAAGGCGAACTCTTTATTTTAAGTCAAAAAACATTTAATGGTGAAAAAAATATAATTCTGGGAACAAAATCGTCACTAAAAGCTTTGGGAGAATGGGACATTTTATGTTGTTGCATCTATTATGCGTCAGTTATTTAGCATCCCTGGTCTTATTGATGGACAAGTTGTGCCTCTGGTTTTTTGCCTAATGAGCAAAAAGACTATGCAGGCTTATTCTGATTTTTTTTATGAATTATTTCATTTGGCACTTGAAAAAAATATAAACCTAAATCCCCTGAAAATTGTTTCAGATTTTGAAAAAAAACAATTTACACTGCGGCAAATCCATATTTCCCATCTGCTCATTTTCAAGGATGTTTGTTCCATTTCGGGCAAATTATTTGGAGGAGAGTACAAAAAGAAGGCCTTCGAAGCAAGTATGGGAATAATGAAAATATTAACTTATATGTCAGGATGCTGAAAAGCTTGGTATTCATACCGCCCAAAGAAATATCAGCCTACTTTTCGGAGCTAAGCAAAAGTTTTGACGATAGTGGATTTAGGAAACTTTGTTCCTGGTTCAAAAAGAACTATATTGTTGATAGTAAAAATAAATACTCACCAGAATTTTGGTCAATTACTGACAGTGTCAAGACAAATTTTCCTCGAACGCAGAATTCTGTCGAGGCCTGGCATCGCCGCCTCTAAAGTATCGTTGGCAGGGTTATATGCTACTAGTTAAAGATTTGTCGAAGGAAATGGTTGTGGTGAAAACTACATTACAAAAAATTAGTAGTGGGGAAGGACCCATAATTAAAAAATCAAGCGTTAAACGCTTCTTCAAAAAATTAAAAAAAGTCATTGCAAAGCGACCAAATATCGATAAAATGGAGTATTTGCAATCTATAGCATATAACATATTATTATATTAAACCTTAAAATTATTGGTAATTATTCCGTTGAACTACATCACCTCTCATTTTTTTGAAATTTTTGTATGTTTAGAGGTGATTATGCTGAACAAGAATATACATATATCAAATTTATATCATGTTTATGCCTTTTGTTATTTTATGTTAAGTAGATTAAGCTTTTATTAAACTTTGAAAATAAATTTATGTTATATAGGGTTTTCCAATAAGGATTTGACAACTTTTTTTTTTAAATAAACCGCAAACCATTTGAGATATTTGAAATATAAACTTTATTATCGGCTTGAAGTACAAACAAAACATTTATGAATGGAACTCGACTTTGTTCATATAGCCACTGCGGGCAAGTTTGCAGCGGTCGATTCGTTGGACCCAATTTTTAACGACTCGGCCACACATTTCGGCCGAAACGGCAGCTATTTCGCGTTCAATGTTGGCTCTGAGCACTTCCAACGTCGTCGGCGTGTTGGCATAAACCAATGACTTAACGTAGCCCCACAGTAAATAGTCAAGCGGCGTTAAATCGCACGAATGAGGCGGCCAATCGGCTGGCCCATGTCTTGAGATAACACGCTCACAATACTTACTCTTCAATAAATCGATTGTAGCGTGTGCTGTGTGGCTTGTGGCACCATCCTGTTGAAACCACATGTCGTCTAAGTCCATATCATCCAATTCGGGCCAAAAATAATCGGTGATCATGGCGCGATAACGCTGACCATTCACAGTAATGTCCCAATAATGCCGCCGGCATGCAAACCGCACCAAACAGTTATTTCTTGTGGATGAAGTGGTGATTCATGAAGCACATGTGGATTTTCACCCGACCAATAACGCATATTTTACTTATTGACGAACCCATTGAGCCAAAAATGAGCTTCGTCACTGAAGATGATTTTGCGATGAAATTCATCATCTTAACGCATATTCTCCAGAACCCAATAGGAGAACGTATGTCGCTTCAAATGGTTCATCGGCTTCAATTCTTGAGTCAGCTTGATCTTGTATGGGTGTAAACCAAGATCCTTACGCAAAATACTCCATAATGTGGTCTGAGCGATGCCCAATTCTCGAGAACGCCGTGGAATTGACTGATTTGGATCGTTTGCTACGGACGCCTGAACGGCAGCGATAATTTCGACACTTAGATCAACCCCTTATCTCACTGGCACGGCAACATCTGACGACGAATATTATTATTATTATTATTATTATTATCATTATTTCGAGGGATCTTTACAAATGAATTTGTAAAGTCCGGAATTTTCACGCCGGGGTACTATGCCCATGTGGCGCTAGTCAACAGCACGCGGTGTACCGAGTTCCCATGTGGTCCCCCATCTAGGTACTTACCGCGCCCACCTGCTTGATTTCGGTGATCTAGTGGGAACCGATGCTTTCAATCTGGCGAGGCCGTTGACACGACGAATATGTAGACTCAAATTTTTGCACTAAACTTGTTATTGCCTATCTACTAGGGCGAGAATTACGATCGAAAATTGGAGTTAACGCTCTTAAAGTTGCAGTCGCCGACTCCGAATTTCGGTAGAAAATTTTTATAATTTGCAGACGTTGCTCGTTCGTGTACTTTACCATGATGAAAATGTTGAGTTTACTGAATAAATTGACAGTGACAGTTTGATGATTAGTGAGAGAGTGCGTTCACAAATTAAATTCAAAATTGTCAAGTCCCTATTGGAAAACCCTTTACTAATATCGTAATATGGTTATTTACTTCAATGGCAGAAAATATATACCCGTAATTTTAATGCATTTAAAAAGTCCCCAAATACAAAATCATATGTTTGGCCGCCAAACATAATTTCTTAGATATACTCGAAATATGTAAAAAACTGTGTTTAAGGGTTTTGTATTTGGGGATTTTCGGTTTGGAGATTTTGGGCTTGAGGATTTTGGTTTTGGGTATTTTGGTTTGGGGATTTTGGTTTAGGGGATAGGGTAGGGTACCCAACCCACAATAAGGATCTGCCCAGCTGTTGGGACACGTCATTGATATAGACACTTCAGGGTGGCCAAAATCTGCTGCCATTGTAAAGTACATTTTGTCGAGCAAAGATAACCCCGTCGTCTACCAAATCGTACAATTTGTCGCTGTCAACACTCATTACTTTAGAGGAGTTCATCTTCCTCTGGGTTAATGCAAACTCCACAAATGACACCTTGTCGAAGATTACTACCAGAACCGGTGCTACTTCAGTCTGGTATAACAAATTGGATCCAAATTCCCTACTCCAAGGAACAAAATCATATATATAGTATTAATTTTGATAGTTAAAATATGCTTCATTTATGGCTATGGGAAAAATATTTCCAATATACTTACTTACTTAGGTGGCGCTATAAGCCTGCGAACTCCACCTGGCGCGATCTTTCGCCAGCTGTTCCCAGCTGTGCTGCAGTCCAAGTTGGTTGAGATCCCATTGCACTTGTTCGCACTACCATATATTTGGCTTACTGCGTTGTCCCCGAGGCTCGGAATTGAAGATTTTCGATCTTTATATACAAATATTTGCGTATAGTTTTAAAAGCTCCATTTTACATAACTTGAAAGAAAAGGGAGCAAGTATGTACTCGTAAATATACATTTTCCGAATAAGTTCGATGTTGCTCAATGTTTGGAAATTTATAAAATTTTGTAGGTACTTAATGTCCTGAGTACAAAATTTGACAAAAATCTAAATCGGGAAATTGCTCTTGCGTTTATGTACATACATATGTATATCTTCAACCCCACAACATGTATTAGCCCTTAACACCTCGTGCTTCAAATACCAATCACTTTTATAGTGTGGTGCAACGTCATACCCACCCACTTCCAGCACTTCACGGACCATCGAATTCATGATCTTAAAAATTATATTCCTACCCCCATTTAATTTACATTGCATATCAAGTTACAAACAAAAGAACAAGCACATGTACATAAAACCGGTTATACTGGGTAACGTCAACGTATGATGCCTTTGTAAATCGCAATCCATTCAAGTTGAGATGGGCGAATTGTTTTTTTTTATTTATTTCTTTCGTTCACATATTGTTTTTGCATAGGAGTGTGGTAGGAGGTAAACGATTTTGCATTTGTGAGTGACAAGTGGCAAGAGTAACAAGTGACAAGGGTAACGTCAACGTATGATGCCTTTGTAAATCGCAATCCATTCAAGTTGAGATGGGCGAATTGTTTTTTTTTATTTATTTCTTTCGTTCACATATTGTTTTTGCATAGGAGTGTGGTAGGAGGTAAACGATTTTGCATTTGTGAGTGACAAGTGGCAAGAGCAAAAAGCGAAAAGAAATAAAATGATTTTTTTCTCTGTAACAGCTCGCCGCTTTTTAAAAAGCTCGATTTCATTTTCGTACGACACAAGTTCCCATATGAATGAGACATCTGTATATCTGTGCCGAAAGGTTGGAATGGCACCGAATTGTTTATTGAGAATAACACATTATTGAAGTATGTCTATACGCACATAATATGTGCCTGTCGTTTGTCACCGAGGAAGAACTGGACAAAGATGAGAAATTTGACGCCTTTGTATAATACTCCTACAAGTATGACAAGACTTTATTACCGACTACCTAAAACCAGAGTTAGAAAATGGTCTAACACCATTCAAGCTTTGTCTTCATGGGCGAGATTGGATAATTGGTGATTTCATTTAAAATCAAATTGTACGCTGAATTATGGAATCCCGACGAACCATTGTAGTACTCTGAAAATTTAACTCAAATTTCATATAATCCATCTGGGCTCGAATTGAATTCAGAGCTGTACGTACAGCTGCATTGAATGAAGGACGAATTAGAGTGATTGTAATTATCTATGGCCATATTGGTAACATCCATTAACACATTGGATCCTGAGTTAAAGGCATATCTTCAAATGAACACCTACGTGAAGTGAGGTGATTCATGGTTCTGGGATAAATTGCGTTACGCCATGCCACATCCATCAAATAATCTTTCAGGGCTTGTTAAAATTTGAATGGAAAGCTAGCCAATGGACACACTGGCCAGAATGGGCACAATTTACAGAATGGCCACATTAATGGGGCTTTCATTATCAATACAAATGCCAAGCAGAGTGATGTATAGGGCAGACAAAAATTCGACCCCATCATTTAGAGTTGTGAAATTTAAATGCAAATCGCTAATAGACCAAAAAAATCTTTTAGCCCTTTGTTCCCGGAGGTGTCAATTTTTTAAAATATTTTTATAAAACTTTGAAATTTAGATAAACTCTGTTTTATTAATAATGAATTTAAATAAAAAAAAATGTTTAACTTTTTTTAAATATTTCACTAATGTTTTTAGAAGTGGTGTCGCCACGTAACCAGTAGGAAACTAAGAAAAAAAAAACAAAGAAAAAAGGATACAATATAATAACAATTCGCAGCAAGAACAGGACCACCTTGTACGGCTAGGCTGAGAGGTGTTTCTAAATCTGCAGGAATAGCGCGACCTGGTTTCTTCTTGAAACTTTTTTTTGGTACAAATATTGCAAATACACTGCAAAATAAAAACCACTTCAAATGACACAAACTGCAAAATTTTTTTGCAGTTAAAAAATGAATAACAGTTCGTAGAAATACACTTGGTTTTACCATGAAACCACTAGGAATATAGAGAAAAAATATTAAGTGTGTGGTTTCACTGCGAACCCACTAGGAAGCAAAGGGTTAAACACAAAATATGGATACAAAACGATATCTTTTCCTTGATGTGCATTATTTACAAAAGCAAAGAAAAAAAAAATATTGTAATTAGGGAACCGATATCTATCACCTAGTTTTTTTTCTTTTTTGTAGAGATAGATACTTGTGTAAACGAATCTCATAAATAAAATTCACTTGCATGCGCCACCTCAGTCTCGGACTTGCCCTACTGCGCTGTCACTCGGGGGCGAATTCGAGACTTTTCGGACCGGACCACTGGTGTCCATCGCTCTATATGGACAAGCCACCTCAGTCTTTGGACCTTCTCTCTTCTGGTTAAGTCGATGTCGCTCTAATGCCAATACAGTTCGTCGGTGTATTTCCTCCTCCATTCACTGTCTATTCATTTTTCATAAAATTCATGTCTCCGCCATAGAGTAGGACTGGGATTATTAAGGTGTTGTATAGGGTCACTTTTGTTGTTCTAGAGAACGGTTTGCTAGTCAATTGCTTTACCCCAAAGAAGCAGGTAAGAGGTATTTTTTGTTTGATCTCAGCGCTGGTGTCGTTGTCTGAATAGATAGCGGAGATTAGGTAGAGTTAAGAAGTCCTTAACTGCCTCAAAGTTATATCTGTAGAGGGTGACGTTCTGTCCGAGACGTCGGTGTTGGGTGTTCTTTCTTGTTGACAGCATATATTAAACGTTAAACGCATCTTGGCCAATTCCGCCTCAATATTCACGAAAGCGCCACTGACATTACGCTGCTTTCTTATAAATATGCCAATATCATCGGCGTATGCGAGTAATTGGACGGACTTTTGTTTTGTGCCTCTTGAGTTGGCGCGTGATTTTTGCACTATTCTTTAAAGAATGCTATTAAAGAAATCGCATGACTGCGCATCGACTTGTTTAAATCCTTTTTTGGCATCAGTGGTACTCATATTTAAACATTTGAGCACGAAAGTATCAGGTTGTAACATTGCGCTTGTTTCGAGGCGTTCTTAGAACAAATTTCCTTGATGGAAACAATTATAGATCTCGAGATGATGCCTAAGAGGTTCTGGGGTATTTTTTTCGTTAAAGCCAAATATTTTGTTTAGTGACGACATTAAGAAGTTTCCTGAGAGGTGGGCAGAAGTGTTGTATAATGAAAGAAATTATTGTGATAACCACTCAAATGTGAGCAGCGACATCTAGCAGAAAATGTCGAAACTCGAAGACTAGAAGGTTTCGATACTGGATTAGCAAAGTCTCGACTGGAGAGTAGAATCGAATTTTCTAGCAAATTGGAAATTGTATGGGACGCTGGGTGGCGAGGATTGTTCTCGAAGTATGTCATTCGAGTATAAATACCAGCATCCCAAAGGTATGCAAATCAGTTCCAAAGTTGAATTTGAAGTGTTAATTAGAAGAAGTGATTAAGTGGTTTAAGTAAAAGATAAGAAAAGTATATGTGGTTGAGAAATTGAATTGTACTGAGAGAAAGAATTAAATAGTGAATTGTAACTGTACTGAATAAAGGGATTTGTATTGAAAAGAATAAGTTCTATCATTTGTACCCACACAAACATTTTACATTATATTGACTACAAAATTTTTGCATTTCTTGTTTATATTTTTTTTATTTTCCAGTTTATATTTATATCTGACCTGGGACACTTAGTAAATGTTTTTTAACGATACAATGGGATGTACATTTAGTCTTAAGACCATTGTCTTGCAGAGTTTTGTCCTTACACTGTAGTTATACAATATTATTTTGTATTCTACGAAAAATTGACATTACTACGGTTACCTACAATACATTTTGATATAAAATGTTTTTGTATTTGTTTTTTATACAATACGTAATACAAAGAATCACAAATTAGTTACACTTTACATACATGTATATGTATTGTATATACATATAGCGTAGTTTATATTTCATTGGAAGTCTACTGATCTGAGTCTTTTGAATCGTCTTCTTGTGTTTTCTTCATTGTCAGGTATATTTCGTACTTCGCTGTTAAGGTGTTTTGATATTTTTATTTGATGATTTCGGCTTTGTTTTTTGATTTCGTCTTTAACGCTAAGTATGTATATTGAGGTTACGATGGATATCTTCGTTAGGAATGTACCAGGATGCATTGACAATCGTCCGCAGTGTTTTTGATTGTAGTGGCTGTATAATGTTGATATTTCCCCATATTTGAATGATGTCAAGTCCATATCGGTTTTATCACACGTCTTGTGTATGCTTAGATATCTCACTAGAAGTTCCGATGGTTTAGATAGCTTTTGATAAGCTGGTGATAATCCGGTAGCGTTGTATCGTGTTTGAATAGAAGTCCCTTGTGCCATGCACGCTTGAAAGCGTAGGCAACTTCGAATAGTGGAGTGCTTTTGTCGAAAGCTAAGTTGATGGGCCTGGATAAGGTGTTTTTGTTTCAGTGATATGTCAATACGGTCAGATTTTTCTAATATCGTGGCAATTCGTTCGGGAATTTAGAGTGGACATAGCAAATATCCACGAGCTAAGAATAATCACTTCTCTGCATAAGTCCACGCATGTTAATACAGGCCAGCTGCTTTAACACTTAGTGAAACACAGGTAGATCCCCGCCCACACCTCTCAGATCGTTCTGATCTTAAGCTACCTGGCTACGAACTAATGCCACTATTCTTCTCACACCGAAGCACTTACGTGCTTAGTGATATAGCTTACCAAACTCCACCATAATGTAACCTCTGTTCCAATGGACAACGTGGATGCCGCTGCTGATATGATCACAGACACTATTCTCTTTGGAATGAGACCCTTATCCCTCATAGGATAAGACCAACAGAAAAGGCATGGTACGACTCGAGCTGTAAAGAGGCTGTCAGGTTCAGAGAAATATTTATTCGGTCTTTCAAGACTAACCCGACAAAGGAAGACTGAAAAAGGTTCAAACGAGCCAAGAATGACTGCAGCGTCTTTCTTAAGCAATATGACCAAAAACTGAGGCAAAAAATACTACTATGTCCCAAAAGTATTAAAAGCTTTTGGTCGTTCGTCAAAAGCATCAGAAATTCTGTCTCATCCTCCATCCACCGCTCATTTACAATGACATTCCAGCTGTTACCTCTTTAGACAAGGCCAATCTGCTTGCTGCATACTTTGCGGCCAGCTCAACACTTACAGATTGTGCTTTATCTCCGCCTGCATTTGAACGAGTCGAATCTTCAATGGGACGAATCCACTTTCGCACTCGTCTAGCGGAAGAGATCTTAGCATAAGCAAATCCGCTGGTCCAGATAGTATATCTCTCCTTCTTCTGATGATGTTTTCTTCCACGCAGGCAAAACCACTGCGTAAGTTTTTCCATCGATCCTACTCCTCTTAAGGACTCTTTCCGAGGAGATGGAAAACAGTATTTGTCCAGCCCATCCCTAAAAAAGGCGAATCTTCTCTCTCGAACTTTTTTTTTATAATTTACGCGCGCCCAAGGGGTTAGATACCCTTTTACTGTTGCCAAGGCGCGGACGGAAAGGTAGAACGAGGAGAAAGGAAAATTGTTTTGTAGTGGTTTGAAACTCAGGTGTATTTGGTTTCGATATTAGCTCTCCAGGGGTGGGAGTCCGAATAGTACGGAGAGTTTTTTCTTCACTCAGAGTGATTATTTTTTGTGCTTGAAACTCTACAACAGCCAAATCTACAAATCTACGTGTCAGTGTTATGCCTTCACACGCAGAATTTTTCTGACTGAGTTCCAATTACACAAATGAAAATCTTGAGAAACTTGTTATGGATAGGATTCGAACCTTGACCCTCCGAGTGAGAAGCAATTGCTAGTACCACTACACCACGGCACTTACGTCCCTTCTTTCCAAGTCATGGAAACGCTGATAAACCATCAGCTCATGAAATGTCTCGAAACACGAAAATTTCTCAATGACCCGCAGTACGTTTTTCGTAGCAACAGGTCCACTGATGAAAGCAAAATAGATGCATTTGATATTGCTAAGGCATTTGACAGAGCTTGGCATCAGGCTCTTTTGTTGAAAATGCGTGCTTTTGGAATTCGCGACTTCCTTCTTCAATGGGTTAGAAATTACCTTTCGGAACGTTCAATTCAAGTTGTCTTGGATGGTTTCAAATCTCAGGGCTCCGTTCTGTCTCCGTCACTCTTTAATTTTTATCAATGATCAGTGTCTGCTAATTTTAATCCAATATATACCTTTGCTGACGAAAGTACTCTTTGCTTTTCATATTCGTTCCCAGAACCACGTCTATGTTTTTCGGCGGTAGAACGGGAATTGCGTTAAATTGCGATATAAACAGCATTACCAGTTGAAACCGAAAATTCTCCGTTCTCGGTAAGTGTGTCAATGACAACCTACGTTGGAATGACCACATATTTGATGTCGCCAAAAATGCTGCAAAATGTCTAGGTTTCCTCAAATTCCTCTGGCATCAATATATCAGGCATTCATCCGTCCAAAATTGGAGTACAATGCCCATATCTGGTCAGGTGGTCCTGAAACCACTAGTTAGGTAGAATTCAAACATTCAAAACGAACGTACATCGGTATCTCTCGCCTGCGCTGTGTGTAAACATTTTAAGGGTGCCTTAAGCCCTTAAGCGCGCTAATTTAAGAAAAAAAAATGGAAAGTGGTACGGGCAGCTCTCTAGTACAGAAAGTTTTCGAAAAATGGAATGGTGTATAAATACCAGCATCGAATGGAGGTGAAGTCAGTTTAAAGTAGAATTTGAAAGAATTATGGGTTTAGAAATTAAAAAAAGACAGTTTTTTGTATCTAGTAGTACAGCATATCAAGAATATTTTCTCAAAGTTTCAAGTCAATCGGAGTAAAACTCTAAGAGAGAACGACTTTGGAAATTATTTCCAATAGGCGCGGTCAGACAGATACATGCTTAGCTTTGTCATGCTTATTGTTTGTCGGTTTTTCTCACTTTCTAAGGGTCGAGTTACCTTTATATGTGAGACTTGAAAGAAACAACTGGATACGGCAGAGCTTTAAGAGTGGCATGAGTATTTATAAAAAAAAAAAAAATCAGTTTCAAACACCTATGCGCGCTGGTAATATGGAAAGTCTCATCAAAACTCTATTTGTGAAATGTTTCCCATTTTTGTTGCATTCTTTGCGTTGAAATCACCTCCAACTGGTGGTTCAAATGATATTAAGTGGGTTGTTTTATAAATTTCTTTATTGTTTTTGTTGCTCGATGGGGAAGAGTGGTACCGGTTGTTTTGGTCCTCTTTATAATATGTAATGGATATTGATTGCTTTATGGTTTGTTGAGCGAGCTCCTTTTTAATTTCATCGAGGTCTGTAGACTAACAGGTCTGAGTCGGAAGCCTCGTTGTTCTTTAGGCTTAAATGTGTTGTATTGTGTGTTTTGAAGTTGGAGTATTTGTATAATTTTTGTTGTTTATATTTTGATTTCATCGTTTACTAAAACATTTAGTTCGTATATTATGTGTCCTTAGTTGCCGTCGAGTTTAGGGCATTTATTAAGACGTGTGTCAACGCCTTCGACATATATTGGTGGAGGTTTGGGTATAAGCGTTCTGACTTCTTTAACATCGTTTTTTACAAGTGGGGTCTCGCATTCATCGGTTTCATAATCAATTGATAGTACAAATTCCCAATAATTTTGAGATCTCTCTGCTGGTTGATTCAGGCAGTATTTTTTTAAGGTGTTCTATTTTTTTTAGTTTTTTTTAAGGTTTGTTTTGTTTACTTTTTTGGGGAGGTGATGATTTATTTTTGTTTGCATTTCTCTTGTACTAGTGGTTTCGTTTGTAATGTTGATTAGAGATGTGGTTGTTATAAGTGTGGTTATGGTTTTTGTGAAATTTGCTGTTGCAGTAGTAGTTTTATTTAATTATTATTATTATTATTATTATTATTATTATTATTATTATTATTATTATTATTATTGTTATTATTATTATTATTATTATTATTATTATTATTTATTATTATTATTTATTATTATTATTATTATTATTATTATTATTATTATTATTATTATTATTATTATTATTATATATTTATTATTATAAATTCATTAAACAATTAAACAGTTAAATAATACATACAATGTAAGAGAATTCAAGTTCTAAGAAGCAAAATATAAAAAAGTTGATGACATTCAGTATTTAAAAGTAAATAAAAATAGAGTTGAATGCCACTTCAATTGGCTAAATAAAAACAAAAAAAAGATTAGTGGGTGCGGTGACCCTTTAAGAATTCAGAATGAGAAGAAAAAAAATAAACTTTAAACATTACAAGAAGCATAATCCAAATATAAATTCAATGCAAAAAGAAAGAATGAAAACAATGAAAACGAAGATTAAACTAAAACATCAGAAATACGAGATTCTAATGCAGCATAATCAAGGCTGAAGAGCCACATTTTTACGCGTTTTAGGAACGTTCCAGGTATTGTTATTGTCCTGATTGACTGAGGGAGTTCATTAAATAAACGATAAAACAAAACCGAGAAAAAATTACGATATGCAGAGGTACGGAAGTTGGGTACAGAAAAAAAAGTTAGAAAGGTTTCCACGAAGATTATAAAAGGAAATTAGATGAAAGTTGCGATTACCCGACTTCATAAAGAAGATTTTTAGCACTTTGAAACAATACAAATGACGAACAGGAAGAATATTCAGGGCACAGAATAACGATTTTCGACAAATTTTTCTTAGGACATGTTTCTGCAGAATAAAATGTGGTAGTATTTTATTTCGATACACACCAACTCCACCTGCAGCGTAATTTTCATTTGTTTTAGCCACAAACTTGAACTTGAAGCAAGCAAAAGAATCAAGGTGAGTAACAAGAGCTGCAAAATTTTCTCTCTTACTTCTAATATTCTGATGAACAATAAAAAATTTATCGTTGCAGAAGGAACTATTCTTAAAAACGTTATCACACTTATAGTTAACAAGATTAGATAGTAGAAAAGTCATCAAATAAATCTGTATCAAAATTCATTAAATAAAACAGAAAATCAAAAGCACTAGATGAGTGCAAGATCATTAAATGATTTAATGGACAAGACTTTTCCCCCCTCAACCTTTCTCTAAAGAATTTGGCTATTATTGAACCATACATATCTTCCGCCTTTCTGTTTCATTGTTTCCTTCGTCTTCATTAAGAGAGCCTGAGTAAACTTCGTAAGCGAGTCGTTGATGTAGATTGCGGTACCACTCCTTACTCTGCTGCTGCTGCTACCGCTGCCGTGTGTTGAGATTATTTTTATTGTTCCTCTTTGCGCACATAATTCGTTGTTTTCTTGTTAGACTAGCGAATATTAAGCAGATGATCGATTTCAAAGCAAACGAAGAGGATTTTGTTTCCATTTGCTTTACATAGTCCGCTTTCATACGTCGCAAGTTTCGAAAGATTCAAATGAGTGCAAAAGAGAGAAATAATGAAACAAAAAATACCCAACTAACCAAATTCCCACTGCATGTGGGTAGCAATTTCATTGCAAGTTTTTGACATTTCTTTTTCTCCTTCTTTCTTTCTCGCATTTGCTTCATTACTTCTTTCGCTGTGTTACGAGCACAACATTTCAGTATGGCGGATGAACTGAAATGCACCAAAGAATTAACAAGGGGGCTCATTTTCAATTATGAAAGACTGAGCGCCAAAGATGAAATGAAAGAGAACTGTCAAATAACATGCAAACTCAAAGAAGGGGAAAGTCTTCATGTAGAGTTGCGCGCATCACTGAATGAAAATTCAAAAGAAAATAACCAGAACATGCGAATTACACACTTGCGACGTATGAAAGCGGACATAGCAATTCTCAATTTCATTGTTGTTGATGTTGTAGTTGGTGTTGAGTTAATATTAGAGATAATGAAGTCGTCATTATTCAGTTTGGTCGGGTTGCCTCATAGCGGCGATCTTTGTACACTCATCTTAGTCCGCTTTCATACGTCGCAAGTTTCGTAAGATTCAAATGAGTGCAAAAGAGAGAAATAATGAAACAAAAAATACCCAACTAACCAAATTCCCACTGCATGTGGGTAGCAATTTCATTGCAAGTTTTTGACATTTCTTTTTCTCCTTCTTCTTTCTTTTTCGCATTTGCTTCATTACTTCTTTCGCTGTGTTACGAGCACAACATTTCAGTATGGCGGATGAACTGAAATGGACCAAAGAATTAACAAGGGGGCTCATTTTCAATTATGAAAGACTGAGCGCCAAAGATGAAATGAAGGAGAACTGTCAAATAACATGCAAACTCAAAGAAGGGGAAAGTCTTCATGTAGAGTTGCTCGCATCGCTGAATGACAATTCAAAAGAAAATAACCAGAACATGCGCATTACACACTTGCGACGTATGAAAGCGGACTTAGAGAAATTCGGAGAGCATACTTTTAAGACAATCGATAAGTTGGTGTTTACCTTTGGTTGTTTGTTAATATTAGAGATAAATAAGACGTCGTTATTCAGTTTGGTCGGGTTGTTTCATAGCGTCGATCTTTGTACACTCATCTTAGAGAAATTAGGAGAGTATACTTTTAAGACAATCGATAGGTTGGTGTTTACCTTTGGTTGTTATCCACTATAGCTTAGGTTTTAAAAGCTTTTTGTTTTCTGCGTTGTGTGTGTTCCACAGAGTCCACAAGATTCACAATGTTTTTTGCAAAAAAGTTTGTTTTTAAAATAATGACTTCGGGTGTAAACTTCAACTGTGGATGGTATGAACAGAGTGCAAGTGGTACGAAATTATTCCTCGCTTATTTTAGTCGAATAAATTTGTTTATTTTTATTTTGAAGTAGAACTGATTTGAACCTTGGTAGGTTTCCGTTTGATGCAATTTAATTAATATATAACAGACATTCGAAAATCGCTCAATACTTATGTTACAACCAACAACAAAAGGGACTCAAAATCATTAGAAGAAATTTGCTCTCGAAACAATCCAGGGCATTTTTAACCGCTAAGTGTGTACTTCCACCACATGGTGTAGAACTATTACGATAAGCGTCTGAATTTCCTTTCTCTCTGTTCATGAGAGGGACTCATTATTAGATGCCATTTTAAATAAAAATAATTAGCAAGAGTGATTCTTTGCTTGATCCCTACGGATGTGTCCTCTACCACCTCAAAGTCAAAGTTTTTTCCTATTCTGGCCATTAATTACGTATATATCTGCAAAATAGAATATAAATTTCAGTTTTTTTATTAACCACAAATTATTCTTGACTTAAAATAAATTTTGATTGAATGGTTATGGTTCAAAAGGAAACATTTCTTGGAAAATGAAATTCCCCTTGAACATTTTCGTTCCTGAGGAAAAATTCCTCCTGAATTTTCAACGGAATTTATTTCCCATGGAATGTAAAAATTGTTTTCGAAATTAAGTTCGAATATGTTGTCGTGATTATTGTAGAGACGTATTGTTATTTATATTTACTAATTCATTCTTTAATTAAAAAACAAAACTTGCACAGTTAGTACGTACTCTCCTTGACGAGGAGTAGAACCAGCAAGAAAACACCAGAATAAAAAAAATCGAAGGCGAGGGAGCTACCCCAAACTTTGTAAGTCAACAGAAATAGCATTGCAAAATAATGTTGTATTATATTCTTTGTTTGTCAGATTTTGCAACTACTCCAGGGTCAATAAAGATATGTTTAAATATTTATTGGATTGGCTCTCGGAAAATCTTTCAAAAATTAAGAAGCCATTTACAGTTCCACCCATAGTGAAACTAAGCACATGCCTTCGTTTCTTCGCATAAGGTGTTTACCAGAAAGTAGTGGGAAATTACCATGATGTTGGTCTAGCAAAATAGTCATCGGAGGCATTTTCTCATATCATAACAATTTTCGAATCAATATTTTTTGATATTCTCTTGGCTTCTATTCTTTTTAAACCATTGGGAATATTTCGATTTTCTTGAAATATATACATATATCATAGTTTCTAACTGTTTTTGAATTAAGCTAGCTTTAAACAAAATATTGCTATTGTTATAATATGTTGTTATTTTGCCCTTTTTTTCTTAAAAAACCAAATACATATCTTGAAAACTTACGTACATTACAGAGTTTTCTTTGAAATTGGCCTACAAAATGCACCGATCTCTACTTTACTTTTAATCTCACAATTCCACCAGCTGTAAAACATATATTACGAGATGAAATCCATTCACGATACCAAATTTTTCCATGGAAATTTGTTTCCCTCATTCGAAATTCGTTGCCGATACATCTTTTAGGGAAATGGGAAAACTTCCTTTCGAAATTGAATTTGACTCAAGATAGCCCTGATTAAGTACTAGTATTAAGTTCAGTGATGCTGGTTTTTAAGCTACTATAATACCGGGTAATAGTTGGTTCACTACTATCACCTTCAAATAATTCGCTGAAATAAGGTAATCATATTTTAGCATTTAAGTACGAAAGTGTGATATTCGTCGCACTTCTGGTACACGTTATAGCGTGTTTAATTTCGCCATCTTCACCAATGAAAATGCTTTTGCCTTGAAGGATCTGAGGGATGACGACAACAAGGCGGAAGGGAAGTTATGCTTTTAACAGGTATATCATACCAAAATAAGACTTAATATCCGCTTCATAAACGGCAGGACGATAAGTGAAGACTACCTTAATATCTTAGACGAAAACATCGTGCATCATAACCAAGAAAACTTCAGTGAAAATTTCATCCTGCAATAAGGTAATGCAGCAATCCACACAGCTCGGAAGGTGAAAGAGTACTTGGAGCGTAACAACGTTTGTGTTCTTGACTGGCCAGCATAGTCTCCAGACCTCAACATAATTGGGAATGTATGGGGATATCTCTCCAGAGCTGTCTACCTAGACGGACGACAATTCAATAACCTAGCAGACGCCATTGAAACTGAATCTCACGAAAGTTAATTAAAAAACTGTTTAAATCTCTTCCATCAAGAATTTTAGAAGGTTGTAGAAGGAGGAGGTACTCATTACTAAAAAAAATAATACCATTGCCATAAAACCCTAAATTTTATTTTTATTTCAAAAAAACCCAATCCTTTCTCAACCACTTGTCGCGGGTAATAAAGGAAAAATTTTAAATTCCAAGAAAATTAACGGAAAAAAAGAATTTATGGTGATTTCTTAGAAAAAAAATTGGTAATGATTACCGAACATAAATTTTTGCAACACATACGGAACAAAATTATCGAGAATCACCGAAATCAGGGAGAGTGTCTCAACCGTATTCACGTGATATCACATTGACGTTGCATGTATTGTAGTTGAAAAGTGGTTGTTAGATGCTCAACGAATAAGGCCGCTTTCTCTGCATTCATTTTCGCCCACTGTCTATAATTTCTTCTGATGGGATGCCTTAGCTCTATCGGTCTGTTTATGTGTTTGGTGGTATTCCATGGTTTTTGTCGTACGTAAATTCGCTTCTTATTTCTTTTACCAAACGGCGAAGATGCTGGGAGATTGTACTGAGATTTCTTTTATCGTATTGGTGCCCGAGTTTGCTGACATTTTACTCGAAGTTTTCCAATATTTCTTTGGAAAAGTTTTGCCAACTTTCCTTTTTAGACTGGGGTTGATTTCCAGACCGCTTATTGAATTTAGTGGGTGAATTTTAAAACATTATTTTCAATTTCTGCCGAGGTTTTAAGGGAGGTAGAGAATTTGATTTGTTGATCCAGAAACTGCCAACTAAGCCCAATCAGTGCGGCTATTTGTCAAGATTGTTTTTTTCTTTTATGATTGGAGAATGATCTGAACTCAGATCAAACCTTTCTTCAATGTGCATGAAATTTTTTGAACAGGAAGAAGTCAACTAGATCTGGAGTTTAATCTGGATCTGTTGACCAGTACGTGGGCTTTCCAGTGGATGTGAACTCACATCCCATATCCTCACGACCTTTTATTGTTATTAGTTGAGATATTAGTTAAGATACGGCAAGTGAGCTGGTAGGGATATCCATTCTTTGTTTGTTCTTACCGATGCAGTTGTAGCTTGAAACTCGTCTGTAGTGTATAAGTCCTCTTCGTGGTGTTCAATTATTTTTTTTAACTATTACAGCACTTCCACCCCGATCTTTGTTAGTTGGATGTAGAGCATAGTAAGTTTCATATTTGATAAATAAAAAACAAAAATTGTTAAATAGGTTTCAGAGACTAAGCAGACATCAATTCTTTCTAAATCCAGGATAAGTTGCAGTTCATCTTGGCATTGGAGTAATCCATTCGCGTTCGATAGCATAATTCTTAGGTCTTTAGCCATATTTAATTTAGTGTAAGTTCTAGCCTATCTAGGCCTTCTATCAGAAATGTGTTAAATAATTCTTACTGATCTAATCTAGTTAGTATTCTCAATAGGAGGCCTGGAGTCAGGTTTTCTTTGGAACCGGAACCAGTTTCCTTTAGGATTTGTGAATAATCTGGTTTATATACATTGGAAAGTTCGTTGGACTTTGTCTGCGCTTTTTTTATTTTTATTTTAGGCAGGGTGTTAGGTATTTGTGGTTGAGGTGGCTTAGTTTGATACCCTGATAATTTATTTCGGATTTTCTGCAATTCCTTAGCTACAATAAACCTCGATAGCTAGCTGGGTGTGCTTCTCCGTAGTTACAGCACATCGTCCTTCGCTTTATCTCATTCTGATGTCTTGTGTTTCCCAACATACTTGACACATTTCGGAGCCTTGGCAGAGAAGTTTTTTGTGTGATTAAAGGCATTCTTGCATTCTGGGATAATTTTTGAGTGTTTGATTGGCTTAATGATAGTAAGCATCCAAGTTATGTCGTATACTATGGATCCTTTTTATATCCTGTGTAGCTTTGAATGTTAATAGGAACATATCCTAGGTTCTCTAGTTTTCCATTTTAGTTTATTGACAGCCCCAATTGCTTTAAAACCCTGTTTAATGAGGTCTGAAGTAATGAGATTAGGGTCACAGGAATGATGTAGATTTTTGATCATAACTCCGATTGGCCTTTCTTGTTTATCTTCGTAGGAGTACCAAGGGATGTTGTAATTGGTTCACGCTTTAGTTGTTGTTCTATAGTCGTCAATTTCTAACATATTGGTTGCGCATTCAACAACAGCACTGAGCATCTGACCACTAGAGATGCTCACGGGCTTTGCGATTCTTCAATCAGTCCCTCAGCTTTCATCTTCGACACCATTTCGGCAACTTCTGTTTGCTTTGCCAATGGAAGGCGCCTTGCAGGTTGACGGATTGGTCGAGTGTCTCCGGTGTCAATGTGGTGCTGAACAATATGGGTACGTCCATATTCTCCGTCTTGTGTAGCAAATATATCAGCGTACTCACCGATTAGTTTTTCTGACAGGATTCGCTGATCTTCGTCCAGATTACAGAGACTGAGAATTTTGTTCTTGATGTTTATGCTCTGAACTGTTGCGACCGGTGTTGCATCCTTTTTTCCGTTGTGGCCGATATAGCCTCAACAGATACGCATTTTCCCACTATCTCCCCCTTTTTCACCTTTACACTGAATGTCTTTGGATTTAGAATCCTTACAGGAACCATGTTGTTCTTTGGCTCCACTAAGGTCTTTCCCACCATGAAGTCTCTTCTATTTTCTGGCTCCATCAAATAGAATCAGTGGCTACCAGGACCACCTTCCACTTTTGCCCACAAAATTGCTTCCGACGAAGGCTCTAGGCTCTGATTGCTGCAGATGACGACATTTGAGACTGAGGTATTG